>OU795038.1:61406554-62606554 GCA_917208275.1 Patella pellucida
CATTGCAGTCACGATCGTCCAGCTAATTTCTTATAGTTGGCTAGCTTGAATCTGCTTATAGTTGGCTAGAGATTTCTTATCGTTGGCCAGCTTATCGTTGGCCAGGTTGATCTCGGCGAGACATTATGTATTTTATTGATATTGTACGAGTGCGATATCTATATTTTACTCAATGTCTTGCACCGGACCATTAAACAACTTAGCAGCACGTGTAGTCCAATGAAATAAGTCACGCGGGTCCAATATTGCAACTACTATAAATAGTGTACGCTTGACACATTGCCCGTAGCAATATATGTACGCCAACACCAATGGATGACGCCACATCTGTATTTTAAAGGCAATTAATGAGGTTTAATATCTAATCAACACGAGACTGCAGACATATGAGACTAACATTAGTTATAATTTTGCCAGGTCCACTTCTTGGAATTCAATCTGTCATTTCCGTGTACGGGTTAACCTGCTACTTTTGTCCAAACCGGATAATGGCCATGTGCATGTACACCGTACACCTACTCTTACAAATACCAAGGTTTTTATCACTGCACACAAACGTGTACAGGTGGCACCGGGTTTGTCGTCCCATTTTAACGACGAGACGTAGTTACTTTCCAGTCTTGCACAACGACACTGGAAAATCTCGGAACCCCTTTCAGGGCCTCCGGAAGCGATTCTTGATTCGGCGGGGGGGGCTGCACCCTAGGTCCCTATAGGCGAGGGTCCAGGGGTCGTACTAACCTGGAGAATACTTTGGCCGGGCATGCCTTTCTAGGTCCACATCGGATGAAAAACCGAGAATTCCTGGTTCGTGTGTCATTGTCTTACTCAACATTAAAACAGGGCTATATAGTGTCATGTAATCCTGTCAGTTGCTAATGTTAGCAAGGATACTAAAGAAAGTATTGGTGTGAACGAAAAGACAATTTGACAGTTGGAATTCCATTAAGGGTAGACCAGCCGGGTAGACGTAAACTCAAAATTCTCCTCTCTAGCATTCCGAAAGCAATTGTATACGTTGCTGGCTGCAGGTGCATGTCAGAACAGTGATGATCAGGCTCCCTTGGTCCGCGACTAGTATGTTACTCTGAAAACCTAATCTAATTTATGTCGTAATGATCGCAAATTATTGTCACCGGGTGAAGCGGACACGCTCTCAAGGGAGCTAACTCCAATATAGCTATCCGACGAAGGAATCATGAGAATCGAATAAACAGTGAATGGTCAGATAGTGGCCAATCCTGACAGAACAGGTACATTTGAATACAGTGAGTACGTCTGGTGCACGTTAAATAACCCAAAGTACCTTGCAGTCGCCTAAAATGTTATATGCACGTCATTTTTTAAGAACAAGTCGGAATTAAATATATAGAAAATTGTGCTTATTTTTTATTTTTCCGTGTTCTATTTCACTATTTTGTTTTGTTTTTTATAGCTTTAATAAAATTTTCGCTGACTTGCTGTCTATAATGTTTCTTTCCTCCCACAGCTAAGACCCCTACGCAAGTGAATTATTGAAATAACCAATATGTTTGTCCCGGAATGACCTAGTTTTTGTCTTGTGACTCATCACTACTATCGGGAACATCTGCCCTTGCCCTTACATCATCGGTACACCCAGTGGCCCCCTTCCGTTCTAACCAATATGTTTGTCCCAGAATGACCTAGTTTTTGTCTGGTAACTCATCACTACTATCGGGAACATCTGCCCTTGTCCTTACATCATCGGTACACCCAGTGGCCCCCTTCCGTTCTACTCACAATACCCTGGGTTCGTCCTTTGGGGGGACACTTAATCAAATTATCTGCGCTTGATACTTGTGCTATTTTTCATCGACCAATACGCTTGATTTTATAATGCCATGCCACTATGGAAGTCCAAATGGGACAATATGCATGATTCTTGTTTCTACATTCCAGTTTGAACATTTTAGACACGAACGCAACATTCTAAACTAACGATTCTGGTTTCTACCTTCTTATGTCAACATTTCATTCACAAAATCAACAATTTAAACAAAGAATTGACTTTATGTTTCATTTCGCCGTTTAATTGGTAACTTTTCTATATATCATTAAATATTAAAATTAAAAAATACACGACAAAGAAATCAATTCATTGGTAGAAACAAGAATCATGAATATTGTCCCATTTGTTATTCCATATGCCACTGTTTGTTTTGACTGACATAAAACATCTTTCCCATCAAAAACTTACTGGTGCAGTGAAATCATCGGTTCCCGTTTGTATATAAACCTATCGAAAATACTCCAAATCCGATTTACCGCGACATCATTTTTACAATTTTATAACCGACCGCCCGTAGCTCCCGTCGCTAGGGCCTTTCGGAAGAAGCCGCCTTCAACACCGCTCATTTCTTCTACCTCTGCCTATTATCAAATTTAAGAAACCAGCAATGTTTCGTAGTTTTTATTTTCCACGCTGGCATACGTGATTAAGTGACCCCCCCCCCCCCCCCCCAGGGGCACCGGAACCCGGGTACCAGGGTTATACATTATACAAATGATACCCTGCGTTTTCTTGGTTATACATGTATACCCATGCCCTAACGATGAAAGTTTCCAAAACTTTTTACTAGTCTATTCATTTCTAAATGATAGATATGTAATTGCTCTCATTATCATGTATTTTCAAGGGTTTTATGTTTGATTTTGGAATTCTCCGAATTGACATATTTCAAAATTTTCTAGAAGAACCAACGCCCCCTTATCTTTTGGTACCCTGGCCCTCGCGCCGTTCCGGCGCCCCTGGATCCCCCTGTGTCAATATAGGAGAAAATCCATTAGGGATTTAGGTTTGTGATACGGGATTGGAAATTAATGCTAAACCTACCTTAGAACTAAAACAATGATATTCATCCAGTATCAACTAAATTTTATTTGGAATCTCCCCCAGCTCACCACAATCCGTTTAAATGCAGATCTATATTTCGTTTCGTTCTTTTATTCTTCACAAACTTAAATAGATTCTACTTGGGAAAATCAATGAATTAAGCAGAAGACAACATATTTATGAACAATCAATGCATCTTAACAATAAATCAATTCCTTCATTGTCTCTGAAATAAGTTTACAAAAGGTCAGGGTATATAATACGTCATTAGAATAGAAAGTAAAAGTTTACAAGAGACAAGATAAAGTGTGAAATGGATCTACTAGCATTGGTGTGGTTTTCGTTATTTACCGTAACAAAGTCTATAAACTGTCCAGAAAATGTTTTTCAAATGATAACAGCGCTAAATAATACCCTTATAACCAATGACATCAGTATGCATAGAGGATTAACAGTACAAAGATGTGGAGAAAAATGTGTAGAGACACCAACTTGCGCTTCGTTTTCATATCTCCTGAAAGATGAATACGAATGTCATTTATTTGGACAGCGTGCATGGTTTGGATGGAATAATCACACAGTTTCTAACAATTTGGTGACGTATTGGCTTCTAGCAGGTAATGGGTTTCTTTTACAAAACGCAAATGGGACAAGTTTTTGTTATCAGATGTTCTTTGATTTTAAAATATGTATATAAATCGAGGAATTGCTCTCTAGCGATACGTGGCAAAGTGAGGGGGGGAGTTGAACGTCCACTCAAAACAAACTAGGTTATTTTATTCCGTCACTAACATAATATGGTTCAATTCCAAGCAGTGGGAGGAAGCCAATGGATACAGGGGAAACCCATGAGGTCACACAGGCGACCCTACTCCTTGACTCAATGACATAATACCTTGTGACCTAAAACACACGCGTTAACCCATTTCGCCATCCAATACTTTCCGGTCTCAATTAATAAACTAGTATTTGTTTCCGACAAAATTTCAAATGTAAATTTGAATTGTAACTTCGTGAATTCTGCCATTCTGGTTTTATTAATAGCCAACGTAAATCATGCATTTAAAAAGAATTCGGTTCTTGGCGGCTTAAATTATATTGGGTTAACACCGAGCAACCTAGCTTTGGTAAATCATGATTGTTTTGTCCTTTGGTAAATCATGATTGTTTTGTCCTTTGGTAAATCATGATTGTTTTGTCCTTTGGTAAATCATGATTGTTTTGTCCTTTGGTAAATCATGATTGTTTTGTCCTTTGCACACGAACCCGGGACATATTTGTCCACCATTGTAAATCAGAACAAACGTGTTTATATTTTTCAGAAACCTGTCCTTCAGATTACATCTATAACGTAACAAATAACGTTTGTTATAAAGCCTACTTCGGTTCAGCTGATGAACGAAACTTCCGAGATGCGATGACGCGATGTCAACAAGATGGCGGCTATCTGTATGTTGGCAATACAGATGCAAAATTTGAGATCATACAAAGACTTTATGGTGGGTATTAAAAGTAACTTTACCGCTAAGAAATGATTCTTGCATAACATGTTTATCGGCCAGATTTTGTCCATTTGTTTCGTTGGGTTTTTATATAACACATTCTTAATTTAAGAACACTGAACTGAATAAGTTTTGCTTGCCGAACATGCGGCCTGGTCCTATGACAGCATAATAAAACATTTTAAAGATACATTATGCAAGAGCTAAATCTGATCATTGCAAATCATAATTTAGGCTACAGATGTTATTGAAATTATAAATAAGATTTTGAATTGAAAAAAAACAAGCTCGAAATCAACCATGTAGACCCACGGATGGCTCGGCTACAGCTTGGATTTAAATAGAATTTCACTGATTGATTTAATCAAATGTGGCGCTCCGTGATGATATTATTGACTTTTATGATCGAGGCAAAACGGTAGAGTGTACTTAGCTAGGCCGCTGTTGAGCGATATTCCGCATGTCATTGAAAGCTTTACTTGATAATCGATATTATGTAGGTGGATTTAACGCCTGTCAATCAAACAATCGGCCAAGGTGAAGACACATTTGACCCCCATTTCTAGTCAAATATTACAACGCAAATAACTTTGTACATAGTTAAGAAATTTGACTTAAATTTTCAATATATTGTGCAAAAGCTAAATCTGCCTATTGCAGGTCTTTCTTTAAGCCTGAAATGTTGACTAAATTATTAATTAGACATTAATTAACCTATCCACGCCATAATCAACTCTCGGTGTCATCACTAGCCTGCGATATTTACTGGATTACGGTCCGATTTGCTGATCAAATTTGATTCATATGAACTCGATAATCGAGACTATGCTTTTGTCGTACCGACTTTAGTAATGATGATCGAGGCTATGTCGAAAATTCAATAGCTAAATTATCGGTTCAGAGTAGATCAATTTAACTGCAATTTCCAGAACAATCCCTTAAGAATATCTGGTAAAGGCAATGCAATCTTGCAGTCTACAATTATACATCAACCGGGCTAATGAAGGAGGGCATGATGATGTCAAGCAATGAATAAAGTGTGGGTGAAGGCAATGCAATCTTGCAGTCTACATTTATACATCAACCGGGCTAATGAAGGAGGGCATGGTGATGTCAAGCAATGAATGAAGTGTGGGTGAATTTCGCCCGGGTAGCGGATTTTCCGTCTACTTGCAACTGTCCGGGCAAAATTTACCTCATAGCACACTGTATGGCGAATGACTGTCTTCATTAGCCCAGATCTTCATGGAATTCCAATTGTCAAGGGTTGTTTTACATGCACGGCAGCGAGTAAACACACGGATTGATCTTGGGTTTGTGTTCAATCCTAACTTTTATTTGTCAGGATCTACACTGTGCTATGAGGGAAATTTTGACCGGCCAATGGTTTTTCTCTCTACACATCAGCGAAGTATCACTGTCAGGAACCCTTTTACGTGCACGACAATAAATGAACTTTGGTGTTTCGACCCTTTCGAACAAGATACCTTTCTTTGCTCGGTCCTCTATCCTGCACCACTGGCAAGCGATGTGAAAATCCTGGGGTGTAACCTTTGATCTTCTGGTCAGTGAGCAAACGCCAATATAACCAAACCGCCCTCTCAGTGGTGGAGTTCGTGTTTCATACAGGGCCGGCGCAAGCAATTCTTGATTGGGGGGCTTCCACCCTAGGCCCCTATAGGCGAGGCTCCAGGAGAAAAGAGTACTTGTGGCCAAATTATTGGGGGGGGGGGGGCTAAAGCCCCCTTAGCCCCCCTACTCCGCCGGGCCTGACATATTTTCCGTCAAATTTTGGCGACCCATCAAGACCATAATATTCGTAGAATAATTGTCTGGATGATAGAGACTACATACGTATAGATCAACGGTACACTGACATGAACATCGCCGTTGGCCCGTTGCCCCCTACCGCCATTTAACCGTGGATATTCTCGAGTGACGATAGTTGGAATTCATTGAAGCCCGCCCAAAATGTCCGTCAGCACAGTATATGGCTAACGATGTTGGTGCCAAAAGATATGACATTAAACCCCATTTCATCCATTCATTGTTTGCGATTTAAATTCTTGCGGCTCAACTGACTGACACGAACTCGACAAGTGTTGTTCTTAATAGTTACCATCGTTATGACACTTGTTATCACTGTGTATTATTGACGTAGGATATTGCTATTTATAAAGTGAGGCGTTTGACTGTGATCGCAGATCTGTCCCCTTTTGTCTCTCCAGGTCTTGCCAAGTGTGAATATATTCCCTGTAGTTTCTGTCGGCTGCTATTAATGAAAACCTGGGCGCAATAAAGGTTATCATATTAACTTTGCGAATCAGTTTTAGTGGGAAACATTGGGAGTTTTGATGTAACAAATCATATTGATAATCAGCGGCCCGTAATTGCACCACCCACTATAAGACCTTGTGAACGACGACATTCTAGATCCTTATTAACTTTGGTCAACATCTAAGTTTTCCTTTCAGATTAGCTGCTATTGAGATATAACTACTTCATTGGGGTCAAATTTACGTGTTTCATGACCATCTTTAATACTTTTAACGATGGACATTGTTTTGTTTTTTACTCTAGCTATAATGAATACCTATGCATTCATCGGAGGAACCAGACTGGGCACCAAATTGACATGGTTAGATGGATCTGTTTTTAATACTAACGTGTGGTATCCTGGGGAACCTAACCTGCTGACCGAAGAATGCGCTGCTATCATTTATACTAGTTCTTTGCATAAAGCCATCGACATCACCTGTGACTCAACAACAAAATTTATCTGTGAAATACCAATACGCAAATAAGCCCATTATCTTTATGGACAATGTTTGCTGCTGTCGGGTGCCAATTTATTATCTACTATTGCCGATCGGTACAATTGTTTTATGTAATACTTGTTGAAGTTTTTTTTTTGTATTTTATTATGACCATTTCCCATCGGTACTTTTTCTTTTTTAAATAACTTACTGACTACACTGTAATTTTTGTTTTCCGGCGTGGGTTCTTGTCAGTGGTGAAGGACAGGGAGCCTGTCTAGTCATTCGGATTAGGTACAAAACCGAGTTCACGCGTACACATTGACGTGCACGTAAACGATCCATTGAGAGTTCAAATGTTATATAGGAGTAGGCCGTAGAACATGGTATGGCGTACATGTATGTCCGTCTTCATTAGTCCAGATTGAGCAGAACAGTAGGACGTTAACCCCTTTTCATTTAATTCCTTTATTTATGTGTATATTAATGAGATGATATTCACCATATATTTGTCGGGGTAGATCACGGTAAGTGCCATGCAACATTATTATTTTGGGTTTTTTTTGTTTTTATAGTCAAAACTGTACCTAAGAAAATGTGAAAAACCATGCTTGTTTACTGATTAGTATATAGCTGTGCTTTTCTTTATTTAGTTTGAATCATGCTATGTGTCCATGACTAGTCTCTGTCCGTGTTTTTATCTTGCAAAATTCAAATGTCCCAAGTTGTACCGTTTACAAAAAAAAGGTTGAGAACCACTGGCGTATGCCCGTTTCTGTCTTCCACCCACAATTTTTCTGTAAAAGATGTAGAGGTTGCAATGATCACATGCTATTTATATACAGTTTTTTTCTACGATAGTGAAATGAAATAGCCTTTAGTCTTAACTTATTTTTCAATTCAAAAATCACATAGTCCATGGCCTTGAATGTTTTAAACAATCTAGCTGCTAAATTTAATATTTGATTGCGTTAATATTTATCAGACGAGAACGTCGATTTCCGAAATGAAATTAAATGTTGTTTTTATGGCACGTCAGCTCTAACCGGGATATATTGCGCCAAACATATGGTGAAATGTATGAGACAGGTTACAGTGTAAAAAAAATATCCATCATTTATTTGGTCGAATCCCGTAGTTAAACATCCCTTTCCTGTTAATCGATGGCTTTTTTTTGAGAAATTGTGTTAAAAGTGTGAATTATTTCTTCATATTACGTGTTTTGTGTATTTCTGTGGAATATTCCGTATTCAACCGAAAATTTCCGGGAAATTTAGGGATAAAATGTTTTATTCCCTTCTATAATGGACTTAATTCTGTTTTTTTTTTACGGAATAAACGGTGAAAAGACCAAGAAGTTCCATGAAAATAGGAATAAAATGTTTTATTATATTATATAATGGACCTACTTAATGGACGGGATAAACGGTGCAACGATAAGTAATCGTATACATCAATCCTAATAATTATCATGTTATAGTATTCATTTCAATTTATTAACCATGATATGAAGAATTATATTTTGTAAAGATTGGTATATTTATATGTTATGTATATCTAATTTCCATTATTTATAAGATCTATAAAGTGTATTGTTATTCAATATACTCTAAACGATTTATATCGTGTTTGCTAAAATACTAAAGAACAAGTTATAGTAAAATGTTATTGTTAGTAAGTTACTTACATGTATTTATTTATTATCTTCGATGTAGATGTTTTAACATATTTGTTGTGTCTCGTAGGCCTTAAAGGCCGGACATTGTACACTTATAGTTTTTATTGCTATTGTACAATGTGTGACACATTAATAAAACAATTCTTCTTCTTCTTCTTTACGGTAATCAGATTGTAAGTATTTTCATAAATGTGTAACAATATGTGTTTTAACGCTGCGTGTGGATATGTTGTATTATCTGGGGCCTGTTTCACGAAATTTTAACTAAGATAAAATCCGATTTTAGTAATTCGATTGGATAGTATTAGATTGATTTTAGCGCTTAGCCAATCAGATTTGAGTATGTACTAAAATTTGGATTTTATCTTAAGTTAAAATTTCGTGAAACAGGCCCCAGGTAATCAAGCACGCTTAAATCCGGATAGTGTAACCGATTGGCCAGTGTAAGCCGGTTTGTCTCTATGGCAGAGTTTGCGTACCTGCAATTGGTAGTACCGCAAGCTTGCATCTGAAACCAATGACGAGTAACGCTTTGTGATACCTTGCTCTCTATTAGGATATTCCGTATTCTTATATTAGCGGAAAGAGGTTACGTTTAAAGATTGTCTGCGATATCAATTCGGTGAAAACGGACGTTAAATAATGCTTTTTCACGCACGCATATTAAGTCAATTGTTAATTGACTGAATTTATATCACCTGCATGCTCAGTAGACAAAATTTACCAGGATTTGAAAATGGAATTTATGTTGATTGAAGGAATTTTTGTAAATTACAGAAACAAATACGGATAAAATTTTCTTAGAATTTTTTTTCTGGATTTTTTAACGTTTTTACTCGGATATTTTTTACGGTTTATAATATATAAAAAGAATACTATTTATATACTTAAATATAAAACACAATTATCACAGTTCTTAAGTTTTAAAATAAATATCATGAACACGCTTGGGCAAACACGTGATTTAATGGCTGACAACTACTGTGCAAATGCGATCTCGCGTCCTTGAGATGCTTTCACTCAATCAATATTAGTCAGGTCAAAATACACTTTAACCCCCCCCCCCCCCAAATTGCAACAAAGGGTTTCTCAACTGATTATGATGGGGTTTATTACACTTTATAACATACTAAAAGTTTACCAAAGTAGGACCCCCGGAAAAGTAGGGGGGGGGGTCAAGGTGGCGTCACAGATGGCCACCGAAACGTCTTAATGATCAGAGTTATGTATCTATCAACTCTAATTTGATGATCTTGGTGTCTATTTCTACGTTGTGGGCATATGCGTACGGACTCGATGACAGTTAGGGGGCAGAACCCGAGATGCTCGAGTTTATAGACAGTGGCGCCGGTCTTCCTCGAGGGGTGAAGAAGTGGAGCTTACCTTGTATGCCCCCCCCCCCCTTCCCCTCAAAAGAAAATTTAGGAATATTTGACGGCTGCGAACACGTTTTCCTGCTATTTCAGCCGGTGAACAAAGCAAATTCCAATCAATCGTTTACAGTCCTCGAAGACGGGCCCGTTGTGAGAAAATTTTGAAAGTTTAACTACCGCAAAAGCGTGTTTGTGCTGTTCCAGCCTGTGAATGCAGAAACTACAATTTGGCTGACCTGAATTCCAAAAAACAATCAATCGTCGCGCGGTATGGGGGCCTCGCCCTCCCGGCGACAATTTTGAACATTTAATCACCGCAAATGAGTTTTCTGCTATTCCAGCCCGTGTAAGCCACTCCCAAAATCCAATGGTTTTGTAACCGAAATCCCACTCCGAATTCCAACCATCAAATCAGACTGTTGCATTCACAAATAATAAGTAGAGTGGCTCCGGACAAAATGTTTTAATCCATAGTCAATAAATTCGTGATATTCAATTACAAGCAAAGTAAAGTTAGTGTTTTATTAGGGCGCGATGACAGGGAAGCCTAACTAGAAATGACCGAAAATTCGGATTTATAGACAGCGGCGCCGACTTTCTTTGAGAGGCGAAGAAGCGGAGCTGACCATTTATGGACCCCTCCCCAAGAAAATTTCGGATTATTTAACGGCCGCAAACGCGTTTTACTGCTATTCCAGCCCGTAAAATTAGTGCTTTATTAGATTTCGGGCACTTTATTTTGCCAAGTAGATGAACTTATTTTTTTTCACTTTACCCGTCTTCCCGAATAGTCAGCTTGTCCGAAAGTTAGGGGGCAGCTGTCCCCCCCCCCTCTGCCACCTTGCTTGAACGCCTATGGTGTGGGGTGGGGGCAAATAACTCATTAAGATCATTTAAAATAATGTTGGCCTGTTATGTCAAAAATTGCCGCCAAACCTCCAAATGACCGCAAGTCCATAACTATTGCCCCAAATTTGATGTTCTTAAAGCCTATCTCCAGGTTTTTTGGGGCAAGGAACATATTAATACAACGTTGAATGTCACTGACCTGTTCCATCATTACTAAATTGAATTCATGACCTTCAGCTGCCCACTATCAACTAATGCACAAACACCCCTGTCCATAGAATAAGTTTCAGAACGTTCAGTTTTGAGTGTCAGCTTCCACCTCAGTATCGACCCATTGAGTATTGTTTAAATTGTCACAATTTTCAGTTTGACAGGGGCTAAATACAGCAGTGTAAAGGCGTCCATAGCGTCTGCAGCTGCTTCGAGAGAACTTGCACTGTCTTGCACCCCCACCCCGAACCGTTTAAATGGATATTTTTCAAGCCAGGCACAGCATTGTTTTGTGTCATAATTGAAATTAACTTACCATTTTCCTGTTTCCATCCCTATCTATATCGTAATTTGAAAGTACACTCGTTGGCTATGAAGTCTTGTAGCAGGTGATGTTGGGGGAAGCCGCTTAGAAATGATAGCTGCTTCAGCAGTTGCCACTTTCGTTAGGAAAATAATATGGCACAGTGATGATAACGTGTCATTCGATTTGCCACCAAATAGATCAACCAGCAATTTGCCAAGATCTGATATGTCCTCTTGTGATTTGTTTTGAAGGATGAATGCACTCACACAGGACTTCATGAGAGGATGATATTTCACTAATTTCTGGTAGGCGGACTTTTTCGGATTTCTAAAATCCTTGAAGTTGAATCACAGCCTGAGTAGACATAGACAAAGAGCAACACGTTTCTTTCAACAGGTTAATGTTATGAACTTTATGTTCTTTTGACTGATTGTTTGAACGGAAATAGAGGATTTCATTGTTTATTCTGGCGTAATGAAGAAACAAGGTCAGCAAATCTGTGACAATTCAAACATCACCCAAGAGGCCTATACTAAGGAGGATGATGACACTCAGAAATGGACGCTCTGAAACTTATTATATGATAGTGGACAGCTGAAGGTTATAACTTCAATTTCATAATGATTTAACAGCTCAGTGATATCCAAAGTTCTCTTAATATGTCCCTTGTCCTCCAAAACCTGGAGATAGACATTAGGATCATCAAATTTGAATCGATAATTATGGACTTGCGGTTATTTTGGGTGTTGGTGGCCATTTTTGACATAATAGGCCAACATAATGATCTTAATGTGTTCTTTATACCAAAAAACCTAGGGAAAGACACCAGAATCATCTAATTTGAGTTTATAGTTACTTATCGTTATGATCATTTTAAGACGTTTTGGTGGCGATTTATGACGCCATCTTGAAAAAAAACTTTTCCGGGAGTCCTACTTGGGTACCTTTTTAGTATGTTATTAACTAAACCTTACCAGAATCAGTTGAGAAACCTTTCGTTGCAATTGGGGGGGGGGGAATTTATTTTCCATATATTGACCTGACTATATGTGCTTAACTGTCAAGGGAACATGAAAGTGTTCACATTCTGGTTGAGGCTCTCGCTTTAATATGATTTAATATGAAATGTGTCGTTTAAAAGTATGACCAATACGAGAACGACACAAAACAAACTCATCCCTCCTGTTGGTTGTCGATTTCCGATAATTACTATCCGCAATCAATCCCAACCAATATTGGCTACGAAAAGTAAATATCGATTTAAATATATTGTACTTTATTGATGACAAAAAATTCGTTAAGATACGTTCCCACAAAACAAGTTATCGGGTGGTTATTTCCAATACACTTCGGGCAATTTATGGAAACCCAATCTTACTAGATCCCTTGAAAAACACATATGGAGCGCGCACAGGACACAAATGAGAGCTGTCACTAAATGAGTTGTCTGACCCTATGCATTAGGGGTCCCTTGATGTATATACATGTTGGTGTTGAGTTGATGTGGAAAAGGTGAGAGACTAAACGTACAACAGTCACTGAGAATATAAACCCGTGGAAAAAGACGTGAGCGGGGGCTAATCCGAAGATTTACATAGGCTTCGACATAAATGGTAAATGGACAACGATATGCAATAGATGCTCCTCCGGCTCGCCACCTGTTGTCAGTTACCGCGACCGCCAGGCCACGTACACAAAATGACTTTTTTTAATAGATTTGTTTTATATTTCCTCGCGAATACAGTCTTTTGGGAGAGATTTGAAGCAATTGTTCAAAGATTTATTAGTTTTAATATATTTTTAATTTAGATATATCATCAAATCACCTGGCTTGAAAATAGAAAGGTATCTTTAACTATTTAACCTTTTTTAAGAACAGTGAGTTACGTGTTGTCCAAACCTGGTTTTACCCCTTTGGTGGAATGGCAGACAAGTAAAAGATCCCTTGATAATTGGAATTAGAAATAAGACTAGACGGTAGAGCCGCTATCCGGTCATGATTCCCCTCACGGCACAGTCTCAGCACACTATATATGCCCGTAATTATTAGCTCAGTCATTTCATTTCCTTTAATCGAAGATAAAGATACACATTTGCAGATATGATTACGGTGACGTAGTTTTACCAAAACAATAGATATATTTGCGTATTGATGTTATGTCGATCAATTTTCTTATTGTTTTATAAATAATCTATCCATATATTGACGGTTTTTGCACGCATCAACAGTTCAACACCCTAAGCTTTGTAATATTCTATTGGTTTAAAATGTTGCTAGGATTAATTTTATTTACACCAGGAACAACAATCAATCAAGTCTCTTCTGCCATGGCCTTCATAATACAGTTAGGCCATGTCATTATTATACAACTCATGTTATGTTATACAACTCAGCAACGAATACAAAATCAGAACCGATGAGGCCATGTTTATACAATTCCGCAACGAATTCAGAATCCGAACTAGGTGGAATTCTGAAGCTGAACTGCCTAAACTAAGCATGTTAAGGCGTTAAATACAGTTCTACTTAATGATAATTTAGCCACCAACATCTTTATCAATAATAAGATGTGTTTGTTTATCATGTATTAATTGAACACACAGCTACACTGGGAGATTGTCGTACCGTTGGTTCCAATCCAAGAAGGTGTTTTAGATATGAACAAACTTTATTACTGTTCGTACATCAAACTAACATTATCACAATCTCTTCATCCCAGCCGTGTCTCCATTCTTACTCCTCGACCACGCCACGACCACAGCCCAGCTCCCTCTCTCTCTCTCTTCTCATTGGCTATCCCTACCAACTCTCACCCCAATGCCTTATATGGACATATAATGGATTACATCATACATGTGTACGGCTAATAGCTTGAAGGTACATTTACACAGTTACTGTTTGTAACACCTCCCCCCTTAAAAGTCAATGCCTCCTGGCATTGTTACATTTAAAACAAAAACTAATTACTGTACTATGCAATAATATAATGATCTAAATATGCCTATACCTAACCTAGGATTTCGACAAATAATATAATATACAGAAAATTAAACCACATTAGTGATACCTGTATTAAGAAGAAGGGTCAAATCTGACTACTGATGTTGGTTTACGACTAGATCGTCGTAATATAGGACGTGGTGTAGATGTAGACGGTGTAGGTTGTGGTATTTTCGTTCGTTGAGTTTGCTTAGGAGGACCAGGTGGCTGTGCGGGTAATAGGGGTTGTGGTAGTTGTGGAAGTGGAAGCTCTGGTCTAATGTTAGGTTGTGATGACGGCTCATCTGGATCAAATGTTTTATGGCGAGTGACTTCAGACTTTTTAAGTGAATTGTGTTCAACAGGCTCTTTAAGTTCACTTTCAGGTTCATCTCTCATATAGGCCGGTTTCAGGTTTTTATAATGAACTATAATTTTATGATTTTTGAGTTCATCAAATATTTCATAAGTTGTTTCTCCCAAAACTGTTATGACGGTATATGGACCTTTCCAACGATCCGCAAATTTCTTAGATTCACCTTCATCAAATATCATACGACGTAGAAATACATTATCTCCAACTTCATAGGCTTGTCCGCGTACTTTCTTATCAAACCAAGACTTTTGTCTGACTGCTGTTAATTCGGTATGTTAATGGGGTTCTTGGAATTCTTCCATAGACTAACATTGCTGGAACATGTTTAGTTGATGAATGTTTAGTGGTATTATATGCTAAGCAGACGAGTGGGAGGTAACGATCCCATTCTGATAGTTTACCAGTTGAACACTGTTTAACGATTGCTGATAATGATTCTGCAATAACTTTATTTGACCTTTCAACCTGTCCGTTGAAACTTGGAGTGTATGCTGGTGTTTCCGTTTTTCTAATATGAAGTAATGAGTATAGGTCTTTCATCAGTTTAGATATGAAGCAAGATCCCTGGTCAGTATGGATTGTTTCTGGTATTCCAAAATGCGGGATGAAGCGATCTATCAAGACATCTGCGACTGTTCTAGATTCTTGGTTAGGTAAAGCGTAGGCTTCTAGAAATTTTGTAAACTTGCACTGGAGAACCAGAATATAACGTTTATTACGAGTTGATCGTGGGAGTGGACCCTGAAAATCCATGGAAACTAATTGGAATGGTCTTTCTGCTATAACAGGATGAAGTGGGGCCTGTCTACTCGGAGTAGGTGATTTCCGTAATGCACAGAATTGGCAAGTTTTACAGAATCGTTTAACGTCTTCTCTCCAGCCTGGCCAATAAAATCGCGATCTGATTTGGTCCGATCTTCTCCCAAGTGACCAGAAGCAGGGTTATCATGGGATACTTCTAAAACTTCGTTAATGATGGATTTAGGTACAACTATAAAAAGACCTTGGTTTCTACCATCAGGTGTTTCATCTCTCTTATAGAGCATTCCACGTTTCACTCTGAGTTGGTCAAAAACTTTCAGATATGGTTTGACTTGTATATCTTGGGTAAAAACAGGTTTTCTTTTACCGAGTACGTATTTATATACTGACTGGATAACAGGATCTTGAAGTTGGGCAATTTCCAGGACTTGTGAGGACAATATAGAGAAGAATACACCACTGGAGGTAATACTAGAAAGATTCGAAACAGCATTCGTACTTAGTGAATTAGGAGATTCAATGACAACATCTGAATATGGAGATGGCTGAATTCTTGAGAGAGCATCTGCGTTGGCGTTTTGTTTTCCTGACCGATGTGAAATTGTATAATCAAACTCTTCCATATCAAGGCTCCAACGCGTTAATCTGGAGTTAGTGCCGCTATACTTCTTTAAGTATATCAAGGGTTTGTGATCGGTGACTAATTGAAACTGTCTTCCAAGAAGATATGATCTGAAAACTTTACAGGCCCAGATAATGGTAAGACATTTCTCTTTGAATGGTTGAATAATTTTGTTCAGCTTTAGATAGTGATCTTGATGCATACTGTATGACGTGCTCTCATCCATCGATTACTTGACACAATATGGCACCGGTGGATATTAAGGAGGCATCGGTCTGAACCACGAATTGTTTTGTAAAATCAGGAAAACTGAGGATTGATTCAGTGATCAAACATTGTTTGAGATGAAGAAAAGCGGTCTGACAGTCTTCTGACCAGACAAAAGGTACTGCCTTAGCCGTGAGTCTGTTGAGAGGTTTGCTAATTTCTGCATAACTTTTAATGAAGCGACGATAATATCCGGTGAGACCAAGGAAAGCCTTAACATCTGTAACGTTTCTTGGAACAGGGTATTCTTCAACAGCTTGAATTTTGGATGGGTCCGGTTTAACACCGCCATTGGATATGACGTGTCCAAGGTATTTGATCTGTGTGCTGGCAAAATGACATTTGCTGGGTTTAAGTTTCAAGTTGGCATCTTTCAGTCGAGTGAAAATGATTTTCAAGTCAATCATGTGTTGAGTGAAATCCTTGGAAAAAATTACAATATCATCGAGATACAAGACACAAATTTGCCAATGCAAACCTTTCAATACGAGCTCCATTAGTCGGGTAAAAGTTGCAGGGGCATTAACTAGTCCAAAAGGCATTCTGCGGAATTGGTATAATCCACCATCTGGTGAGGCAAAGGCACACTTCTCTTTACTGTCAGGATCTAAAGGTAATTGGAAATATCCCTGAGATAAATCGATGACTGAATAGATATAGCTTCCGACAAGTGCATCAAGTGTGTCATATACGCGGGGAATAGGGTAGGCATCTCTTCTGGTGATTTGGTTGAGTTTGCGAAAATCAATACAAAGTCGGAGTGTTGAGTCAGATTTCTTTGCCAGAACAATTGGGAATCGCCATGGAATTTCACTTTTCTCTATGATACCATTTCTGTGCATAACATCGATCATTTTCGTTACTTCTTCCTTTAGATGATGAGGAATTCGACGAAGGGGTTCTCTGATTGGTCGATCGGTGAAAGTGTCAATGGTATGTTGAATTTTGTCACAAAGTCCAGGTTGACTATCAGGTATAGCAAAAAGATCTTCATATTCTGCAATTAAGTCGGATAGTTGGTGTTTCTGTTGTTCAGAAAGGTTATCGTTGGCTGAAATGCGATCCAATATCCGCGTAAGATGACTTGGTGGTTTGGGAGAATCAATACGAATATAACAATTATGGATAGGCTCCTCGGATTCTGTAGAAAGAGGTTTAACATTCCGATAAACTGTGGAAGCGTTAGTAACTGGGCCCGATTCCTAGAAAATTCTTAAGCACGTTCTTCTTATGCTTAGATTTTAGTCGACTTTGCATTTAAGTAAACTTACCTTATTTTGTGTTCCCAGAAAATTCTTAAGAACGGCCTTGTGCTTCGATTTTAAGTAGACTTCATTGTAAGCACAAGAACGTTATTATGCGTTCCAAGAAAAAACTTAAGCACAACTTCGTTCTTAAACATAGCCAGTCTAAGCACAAGTCCCAAGCAAGGTATAGGGCTTGCTTACCAACCTTAAGTCTGTTTCTGCTTCAAAAAGATGGCTGACCGTAGAGTTATTCGACGGCATTTCCGACACCTTTTGATCCGAAAATTTTGCATCTAGGGCCTTATAGGTCTACCCTGAAACCAATTTATGTATTTGCCAATTAGTAAACAAAAGGCTACAAACACACAGGCTGAGCAGGCGCTCTCACAATTATTCAGTTAGTGTGTAGGCCTATGTGTCTGCGTTTTTTTAAAATATATTTTGGCACATTTTATAATTATGTAGGCCTATACAGGGGACATGTCAATCAAAACCAACCACAATGAAGCAGACGACAAATTTATGACGTAATTCGCATACCAAACTTATCTAAAGACGTTAAAGAGCATCGTAGTCTCAGTGTATGGTAAGCTTTACCAGTCACAATGTGCTTAGACTTGTACTTGACTTGTGCTTACGTAAGAATGGTCTTGAGAATTTTCTAGGGACGGTATTTTTATAAGATTCTTACGTAAGTAAAAGTGAAGTATGACTTTGTGCTTACTTTAAGAATTTTCTAGGAACCGGGCCCTGGTGTA
This sequence comes from Patella pellucida, assembly GCA_917208275.1. Classification (NCBI taxonomy): domain Eukaryota; kingdom Metazoa; phylum Mollusca; class Gastropoda; family Patellidae; genus Patella; species Patella pellucida. Next base: position 61,425,096 of record OU795038.1, read on the forward strand.
GCCCAAGCTACATTATCGCCCTTACAAAGAGTAATGTGTTTATCCCCTAAGTTAAACATCATAAGCATTGCCCGCTTATCCTGAACTCTGGTTAAAGTTCTGCCAACTATAACATCAGTCTTCTCTGATAGTCCACATAATGGTTCAAGGATTGTGTCAAAAGAAATGTTGGAGGTAATGTTCATTCCCACAGGAAGGATAAGCTGCTCACCGGGTGCTATAGATACATCTGATATTAACGATACACGACTAACTGTAGGCGCCCTGCTGTCTTCTAAAACTGGAATGACTGTATCGTCCCGAACTATTTTCCGTTTTCCGTAATCTATCACAATGTCATTATGTTCCAAAAAATTGCGACCAAGGATACAGTTCTCGGATAGGTCGTTGACAATATAAAAAGTCTGGATGTTAGATGATCTACCTTGGAAGTCAACTGGTAGGGATACAACACCATAGATTGTAAATTTTGATGAATTAGCGACGCGTAAAGTAGTTGTTGATGTACTGACTGCATATCTTTTATTGTATGGTAGTGACAGAAAAACCTTAGTATCAAGTAGACAAACATCTGAACCACCATCAAGCAAGGCCTTGGTATTATGTCCAATTAATTTGGTAGTTATTCGTAGAGGAGAAGATTTGGGGATTGTTGTCTCTTCAAACCGATCTTGATCATTGGTGCATTTTGATGAAAAATGTTGAGTCTGTGACCTGGGGGTGGGGCACTGCCTTGCCATATGCCCAATTCCACCACAAATCTGACAGATAATACGACCAGGTCTGGTGTTGTTTTCTGAGCGATACGGGAAATTTTGAGTGTTCGGCTTAACATCTTCACGCAGCCATTGGTGTGTTGGAGACGATGAGCGTCGATAATAATCATGACCAGAATAAACCGGATATTGATAAGCTGGTGAAGGACCCTGATACTGGTGCTGCCATCGGCGAGGAGATGGGGTCCGAAATCGTCTGGTTGAGTCATGGGCGGGTGAATAACTTCGACTGTTCGAGAACTTCCTGGATGGAGAATGGCTAACCGGGTTTGGTGGGAATTGATAACGTGTCGATTTTGATGCGCTGTAGTGGTCGTCATAAGGCTGGTCGTAATTAGTTATATATGGGGATGGAGATCTTTTACGGTGATTTGATCTGGAGCGTGATGCATACATGTAGTTTGCTGGCGAAGGTGATCGATGTCCTGATTGGTGATGCTGTCGTTTTGGTGGAGGATTCCGGAGTTGGACAATCGCTGGGGTTATGGCTGGAGTGTAATCGTGGTGCACGCTGGAGCATGTCGGAGTCTTCTTGGTATGTACGGTTAGAGGATACAGTTGGATTGTCGATCTTCTCCAATGCTGTCTTAGTTTCAGCAATATGGATAATTTTTTGTAAAGATTTGAGAACTTTCGGTTTATGCTGAGTGTGCTCAAAAATATACTTTCTAACAGAGTCAGGTATAGCAGATAAAAATTTATCAATAACAATAGCTTCTAAAACACTAGAGTCAAAATTATAATATTCTCTTGCCAAAATTTGTAACCGGGAGGCAAAAGCTTCAAATGTCTCTGTGTCTTTCATTTTAGCTTCATTAAATAAGATTCCAGTTGTATGATGATCTAAAGGACTAACGAACTTATCTTTCAACATGGCAATAATTTCTTCATAGTTATGTTGTTTATCCGTAGGCATAGTTTCCCAGCTGGTTTTTGCATGTTTTTCTAGTAATAAGGACAGAACATGAACTGCATGAGCGGTATAAAGCGGACTGTTCAGTGCTCTTTGAACTTTATTTAACTTTAGAATAAATATATAAATGATCTCTGACCGGGTTTATATTTGATTGTGGTTGGGTGTATGGGTTGGGTTGGTTGGGTTGGTGGTGCCACTGTTCAGCTGCTAAGCGTTGACGGAGATCTGTCAATTCTCTTCTAAACCTGTCCTGTTCTTGTCCATGCAGTAGTAAACTGCTTTCCATCATGTTTTGTAATTTCTCAACCTCAGTAAGTTCCTGGTTTTCTTCGTTGGCTGACATTTTGAATATTAAAGCCAAAATATTACTATTCGAATAACAAAAATTGAAGGTCGGTCACTAGCCTAAAAGATTTCAGGTATCACTATATTTATGTCAAAAAGTACGAAAATTTAACTAACATAAAAGCAAAAAAGAAAATTAACCGATAAGACACACAATTATATAGGATTAAATAGTGATGAAAACAATACTGAATATCAAGCGTCAATTAAAATCTATTAAACAAATGGCACACACACAGTCCCGTCAATATACATAGAAATAATCATCAATTTAATAGCATACATGCAAATATGAACATATACATATTATAGAGTCAAATTACCCCATTACAATTATTAGTAACACAATCTTCATATTGTTTACGTGACATGTGAATATGACATCAATAAACAACAAAAAAAAAATGTCTATAACAATCCAAACTAAAATACTTGAATATTTTATTTAGGTATGAAGTTCATAAAACACACGAGTGTTCTGTGGTTGCCTTATATAAATTGAATTTATATAAGATACTAGAGTTCCTTACTTTACACTGGCACTTCACGAGAAAAAATGTCCGAGCACTTCTTCGGTAGATTGGCAATTTGACGAGAGAACGTTGTAATACTGGCAGTTGACTGACAATAAATGTTTCGAATCATCAATTCAGAAGTCACTGGAAATATTTGAAATATAACACATCGTAGGCCTAACTCACAGGTTACTGATTAGTCGTCGAACAAATAGTCAAAATCGTGGATCGGCGGCGAGCTAATTACGAATCACACGTCAAGGCCTACTCCTTTCGTCGACTTTTCATAACTCGTTTTTGCGAGAAAGGTTCTTCAGTCTCGTTCACACAGTAAATTCCACACCTATATGCGACGCTAAAATGTCGTACCGTTGGTTCCAACTCAAGAAGGTGTTTTAGATATGAACAAACTTTATTACTGTTCGTACATCAAACTAACATTATCACAATCTCTTCATCCCAGTCGTGTCTCCATTCTTACTCCTCGTCCACGCCACGACCACGGCCCAGCTCCCTCTCTCTCTCTTCTCATTGGCTATCCCTCCCAACTCTCACCCCAATGTCTTATATGGACATATAATGGATTGCATCATACATGTGTACGGATAATAGCTTGAAGGTACATTTACACAGTTACTGTTTGTCACAGAGATAAAGGAGGAAGTTGTCTTGGGTAATCTTTCGTCTTAACTGGTCAGATCTCATTAAGACAAAGTTCTGTCTGGACCCAACTAGATGCTCTAATTTGATATGTCTTCTCAGACATGGAAATAAATTAAAACATAAATCCAGATTATTATGTGTATTCTAAGCTTACGAGTCCAATGGACTCTTCGACAGAGACACGAAAAAACAAGTGAGCTATTAACAAATTTAGAAGCTGCTATATGTGTCAAAGACCCGTAAGTACTATGTCATAATGAGTAGGTAATACAAACAACAAATGGACAAGCAATCGTAGAGCTGTCACAGATGACGTCATACTGTTCTGCTAATAAAGACGAGCATACACCATACATCGAATTGCAATTATCAAGGGATCTTTTACATGCACGCCAATGTGTACACGGGGCCTCTGTTTTTCGTCCCATCCAAACGACTAAACAGCTGTCCTTGTCAGCGCACCCAACCCCGGCCACGCCGGAAAATCTGGATGAAATTCCTTGACCAATGCAGGGATCGAACCTCGAGGCTACCGGGGAATTTTATCAAACCAGCAGCCCTGAGACAATATCTCTGCTCATTTAGGTATACACACTCTATACATCCAGTTCTGAACAAATTCTGATAATTCGAATAGTGACTATAGGCTGTACCCCGCTTGATATGATGCGTTTGACAACTACTGTCCAAGAGATATTCGTGTGTGCCTGTAGGCTTGGTATACAGATCAGTAGAAATATTACATTTATCATCAGCAGAGATATCGAAATATCGAGGACATTCACCTTAATTTTCGAGAATTCAAACGTGAATTTGATGCAGGGGTTGAGAAATGTTAATACAGTTTAAGAATTCAACGAGTTTCTCTTCACCGGCAGCGGGGTGGATGGCCGAATGGTTAGCACGTGCGTGCTGTGTCATAGGGTCTGTCGTTGAGTCAACTGGCGTGGTTTCGAATCTTCGGTTGTACCTTACAAGGAGAATGGTCGCCTGTCAAACCTCGTGGGTTTTGTCCGGGTCCTAAGACGGTAATGACCCCTACGTGCATGCGAATTCCTGAAATAAAATTGAACCACGTGTTAGTCCCGAAATGACCTAGTGTGTGTCAAGTGAACGTTAAACTCCATTTTTCTCTCTCTCATTTGCCTAGTGGGATGGCCTAGTGGTCTAGAGTGTCGCGCTTCGACCTCTAGCTGGCCGGCCACCTCTGGCTTGCGGTTGTGTTTCAAGCCCTGATGTGAGCATCTGTGGCATGGAGATAGGGGCGCCTTCTCAACCTCGTGGGTTTCCTCCGGGCAATCCGGTTTCCTCCCACTGCTAAAGACCTCTTCGCGCAAGCGAATTATTGAAAAAAAATTAAAAGCATATTATGTTAGTCCAGAAATGACCTAGTTGTGTTGAGTGGAAGTTTAACCCCATTTCTCTCTCTCCCTAGATTACAATAATGCAATGATGCATGATGACTTAAAGGGAGACAACACAGTAATAATTATCCCAATCCCAACAAAATAACCCTTGAAGATCATCCCGAGACGTTTATAAACAAGAACTAATACAAGGGCTCGTGAATATTTCAAAAATAAATCTGTTCGCTTTATTTATATTCTACTGTAAAGGACCCATGAAAATTTCAAAAAATAAAGTCTGTTCGCTCTATATATATTCTACAATTTCGATATTATCTGTATCCATCTATCCAAGAAGATTTCTGGGACGAAGAAATCGCAGGCATATGCTAACCATTTTGGAACGGACGAATCGTTTTTCTTTATGCAAATAATTTAGCCTGTCTAGAAATAATCACCATAATTGTTTGTCGCAATATAGCCCGGTTAGTGCCGACGTGCCATAAAACCACATTTCATTTCATTTTGTATATTATAGATGTAGATGTGTACAAACCGTCGAGAGTTAGAATTCATATGACAGCATGAGAAATAATATTTACAATGTCCATAATTACTTTAAAGGTGAGAACTATGTTAAAGGATACTTGTAGTTCGCAGGTCTACGCTCTCGTCTAATACCTAATATTTAATATATCCGCTGTATTTCGTATTGAAAAATAGGATTCTTCATCTCATTAGTATATAGGCCAACTGTATATAAACATACGATATCCTCCAACATTAAATAAACCAGTCGGCACTACCTATTGGCCTAAGTGTTCAGTTTAAAATCTGATCGAATCCAAGTTTAAATATTTAATCTAAACAATGCAAATGACGATCCTTTATATGCAGAGGAGTTGTGTTTTGACATGAAACGAAAGGTATTAAAATATTCCTGAAGTATAATTGCTTGTTATGTATATATATTCATTAAAAAAAATAAAAATAAAAATCTCCCCCCTCCCAAAATTTTTGAAAAAAAAGACGATCACCAACTAATTTTTTTTTCTCGCCATATACTAAATCTTGGGCAATGCACTAATAATAACGATCAAATTCTAACAAATAATTAAGGATGTAATACAGGCAGTTTTTTTACCTGGAAAATAAAGCAAATTAATTAGTTAATAGGTAAAAACGGTATGATGTAGTTATACTGATTGTAATGTCATTATAAAATGAAATGGGGTTTAATGTCCTTCTATTCTGCCCCGACTTCGCTAATGAAAACAGTTATACACTCGTCATACAGTGTGCTATGAGGGATATTTGCCCTATGGCCAACTGCCAAGGAATATGTTACGTGCACGCATGGTTTTTCGACTTGCGCCATTATTGACAAGGGAAACCCACGCGGGAAAATCCCAACGAACTTTCTCGGCCAAGACCGGGATCAAACACAGGACCTTAACATACTCACTCGCAGTGGCGGAGCCACGGGGGGGTATGGGGGGGTAGTTACCCCCCCACTTTTGAAAATCATGGCCATCCCAATTTTGCTAAAAATGACATAAAATTTATGGGGGGGGGGGGGGGGGGGGGGGGGTAGGATCCTTTTTTTGTGCATTATATTATATTAAAGTACAACATCACTCCCAAAAAATTTTTGGCTCGCTACGCTCGCCATATTTTTTATTACATCTACTCAGCAACTCCTGCATCCTTTTTTTGTGCATTATATTATATTAAAGTGCAACATCACATGTTAGAAAGGGCTTTTCTCGACCTAAAACGGGTGTATCCAATAGCTGGAGAAGGGCGTTTCCCTAAGCAAAAAAGGCGTGGCTAAAAAAAGAATTTGGGGACAAAGCCCCCAGACCCCCATAGCTTTTTACCCCCCCCCCCCACTCAGCACCGGCTGGCGCCGCCGCTGCTCACTCGTAACCGCGGCTCCATTAAATGTCGACAAAGGTATAATTGAAATAAAAATGAAGACAGACATATGCCATACAATGTTCTATGGGGGGAATTTTGCCCGGGCAGCGGTGCTATATACGGCCTCCTCTTATATCGAATTCCAACTGCCAAGGGATCTTTTACGTGTACGCCAATACACTGGACCTCGGTTTTTAGTCCCATCTGAACGACTAAACAGCTGTCCTTGCCAGGCCCTCTGTTCTGCATCACTGACAAGGGGAAACCACGTCGGAAAATCTGGATGAGCTTTCTCGGCCAATGCAGGGATCGAACACCCGACCTCCAGGCTAGCAAGCCAGCGCCCTACCCACTTAGCCACGTGATTCCCCGATAAAAGTATAGGTAGACGGATTAAGACATGATATAATAGATCAAATATGAAATCGGAAGAGACGTAAAACCCAGGTATGCGTAGAAATTGGTATATCTTGGAGAGTCGAATTGTTAAACTTCAGCCTAATGCGCATCTACCGGGGCTAATATAGTTGTGTCTAGTCCCCAATCTAGTTTGGGATTTTGTTTGCATTAGTTTTTCCTTTGAAACTGATTATTTGGGTAATCTTTATTGCGAACAATAATTTATAACTGTATGACGTTGAGTCACGCTTTGACCGTTATACACAGAAGACTTGATAATCATGTCTTTACAGGTGATACATCAAAATAACTGGAAGATCGAGTGTTTACAGGTAACGGCCCAGGTATTGTCACGTGACTGTCGCCGCCATATTAGAAAGTGACATCAACAATGTGAGAAAAATGCATATTCATTCAGAAATTTCTCGTTTGACGAGACTAACGGTACTATTTGCCGTTATTTTCATAAAGTTTGGACACTGTGCCTTTGATACGCGTTTTCGAATAACGGCAAGGCCCACTATTGGTGATGTGGAAGGCTTTGAGCAGCCCTCCCAGTACATGGAGAAACCAAACCTGTGGACCAATATATTTTTAGGGATTCCCTATGCCAGACGACCAGAACAATATGATGATTTTAAAAGGGATTTTAGGTTTAAGGTAACTTATTGTTTAATCTTGGTGCATTAATTCCAAAATAAATGTTAAATATAAAATGTAATCTTGTTCCTGGTAAAAAGGTAGTGATGAATATAGATACATCTGTGATGGTCTGTGCTGGACTGGTTGGCCAAAGGTCCACTTGCCATACCTGTGACAAGGCCCACGAGCAAATGGCGGTCGAAGCCCGTCTACAAGCGCCGAAGGCGCGAGCGCTCGAGGGTGGTCTCTGTCTATTTTGAAAAATAGACAGCCGCAAACCCATTTTCCAAGCACCTCAGGCCAGAGCAGCGGATAGAGATATATGGTGACCTGCGAGCACTTTAATCACACATCACCAGGTGGTAGAATTTGTTTCTTCCAACAAAATCTATCTTTCTGCTTTTCTTTCCTTTGCTTTCCCTGTTTCCTCTCCTCCCCTCTTTTACTACCTTTTCCTTTTCTTTTTTTTACCTTTTTTTCTTTGAGGCTTAGGCCCATATTTTTTTTTCGGCTTAGGCCCACTTGCCATTGGCAAGTGGGCAAGTGGGCCCAGTCCGGTGTCACAGTTTCTGTTGGTCGCTGGTGTGTGTTGGTTCCTGGCGCATGCGCAGTTGTAGGAGTCATCTCACACTGTTATAGACACAGTGTGTGTTGACTCCCCGTGATAGGATGACCCCTACGATTTTCTTACGGTCAGATTGGTTTCTACTATTATCTACCAATATATAGTATTACTACTGACAGCCGAGGATGTTGAGTTTCTATTGTTTGTTTATTTCATTTAAAAGGAGAAATACAAATTAACGATCTTATAAAAATTGAAAAATTCCCGTCCACATGCAGAAACAGAAAAAATAATTGCCCCTTGGTATAAACGCAGAATTTGGGTGATTCGTGTTCAAGAAATAGTGGTATTTTCAGATTTAGTTTCAGATGTAGATCCCTAGTTACTATAAAAAACGGATGTTACCGGTTTTCGGATAGAGGCCAAAGCCGATAAATATCCGATACTTATAGTAACTAGTATAGTAGATCCCAAGGTTTGCATGATAAAGTATTTGTATTTGACAAATAAAACACAAAGGCAACTTGTAAAAATTTTATTATGTACAAAATTAAAATAATGATTCAGAGAAATCCCATTCATATACAGGCCAATTTAAAGCCAATCATCAATGTGTATGGTTTCCAGTTCCACTGATTGTACGCGTGTAACGACTAATCACTAAAAACAACGGCAACAAAACACGAACGATAGAACAATTAATTAATCTCAAGCCAATTAACTTAAATCCGTTGATCGTGTAACTACTGATCACTAAAAAACAGCTAATCACGATAACAAGTATGTTTATTAATGACAAAACTCTAACTAAGAACATAACACTTTTTCCTGAAGTGATCAGTTACTTGAGTTATCAGGAACCATCTCACAATGGCGGAAGTGGATGAATCTGTGTTGTCCGTGTTGCTAACACAAACATCCGTCTCAGACATGCGCAAGTGCCCAGGAACCAACACACACCAGCGACCAACAGAAACTGTGACACCGGCACTGGTGATGGTCATATGATTATCTGATGAATTAATGGTTATTTTTATCAAATGATTTAGTAGTCAGTTGTTATTTTTATCAAAGGTAAATATATTGTTTTTCATTAAATTAAAAAAGTTTTGCCGTTATATGACTAAATGTTTTGGCCATTATGACCAAAGTAGAGCCGTTTTGACCAAACCTGTTTTTAGCTGTTATATGGTTTAGGGCCGTTATGACTACATCCCACTCCCAAGCTTGTCGTCTGCTTCAGTGGATTATTAAGCGCTAGGTACATGTACATGTTAGATGACAAATCTCATCTCTCCAACCCTCTGTGTTTCGAGATAAGAGTTTGTCCCATTAACTTCAATGTAGCACATCCCAGAGTATTTCTGGTTTGAACAGCCAGTGACGTCATGCATGCAATCTTCAATTTAGTGTGAACATGTGCATATAGTTTGATTCTGATACTGTACATGCAAGTGGCTTTTATCATTATCTACATACTGTACACTGTACAATAAATCTTAATCTGTCTGATGTTATTGAATATGATACGCTATGAAAAATAATGAATTTGTGGATGTGAACCTAAAACATGGATGAAATTGTTTTTCAGAAACCAGATAACCCATCATGGACTGGAACGTGGGATGCCACATTTTATCGTCCCTCTTGTCCACAACAGACCTGGTTAATCCGAGAAACGCTACCTGGATATTCTGACACAAGTGAAGATTGCCTTTATTTAAATATTTTTGCACCAAATGTAAGTACAATTTTCAACATTTCAGTACATGTAGTTCTTAGAATGGATTCAAAATCCTGACTTTGGTACACACAGAAAAAAACTTGCAAAACTAGAATCCAACCTATCACAAATAGTCTATGTGTGGGCATGGGGTAATATGATTGTCTAAATCTTATCAATATTGAATATTTTATGATAGATTTTCATCAAATATACATGTAGGTTTAATTGAACATTTCTCATTTCAGATACATAATTTAAGTCACAGAAGAATGTATGTCCCAAACTAAATTTTATTTGTTATTAAAAATAAAAACCCATTTAGTAATCCACATATTATGTAGTATACACAGTCAAAATTTTAGCTAGCCTGAATTGCACAATACACCAAAATAACCATAGAAAAGTGCAACATATACATCTTAGTTCAAAGAATAAAATTTGTTAAATTTATTTCAGATTAAAAATGAAGGCATCTCTACAAATCCACCGCTCTACCCTGTTTTGGTATTTATCCATGGCGGTGGATGGATCATGGGATCTTCTGTTCAATATCCAGCAATGTTAATAGCTGAGAGACTGGTGGTTGTTGTCACAATTAATTATAGATTAAATGCTTTAGGTAAGACCTGTTTTTTTTCAAAAAACATTTCTACAGATCTAGTCTGATATATTCTGGAATATTTTATCTTAACCAAAATGGTATGATAGATGTCTTCTCATACTTCAAATTTTGTCATAATCAGTTTTTCATAGCATAGTGAGAACCGCAGTGTGTTGTTTAATGTTGTTGTGAATTCTTTTCCAGCTGGTGGGAACTATAAAGTGGGGATTCGGGCCCTGCTAAAGACCCCTGTGTGCAGGCAAATTATTGAAATAAAATTGAACCATACGTTTGTCCCCAATTTATTTGGTTTATGTCATACTGTAAACTCTTAACAAAGTTTTATTATTGGTCAAATGGTAATACTGTATTTACATACATTTGTATTAATAAAACAGTAACATTCAGGACAACGAGGCAGTGAGTGGGAGTACATGTAGGTCACCTATATATAGTATTAGTAAAACACGATATTATTTCCATCAGTAGTTGTGTGGTTTGGGGTTGAAATAGAAAGGTTTCTAGTTGTCCATACAATATGACCCCAAAAATCAACTCCCATACACAAATTGGTAATGCACAGATAAAATGTCCGTGTCTTTTCTTCCTCTTGCATTGCTAATGAAATGGGATTTACCAATGTGTACACACTACTTTTTTTTTGGATGTTCCTTGCCAGCCCCCACCTTTCTGCACCACAATCTAGGGTTAACCACGCCATAAATCCGGAGGAAATTCCTTTACTACCTACAGGATTGTGAACATGTCATTTCCCAGTTGGAAACCCATCTCCTTACTCACTGACCCTTGGATTGCACATATAACCAAAATATTTTTTACATGCATTTGGACATCAACTCCCAAAATGTGTTTCTGCAATTTGCCCTCAACTTGTCAATCTCTAAACCTCTCATTATTTTAATTTTCTTTCAGGATTTTTAAGTACAGGTGACGTCAACTCACCAGGAAACTATGGTCTTTGGGATCAACTGAAGGCTTTAGAATTTGTGAAAAGTCACATTCAAGCTTTCCGTGGAAACCCAAATAAAATAACTTTAATGGGTCAGAGCACAGGTGCTGCCAGTGTCGGCCATCATATAGTATCACCTAGGAATGTTGGTGAGTAATTTTGAAAATGAATTTGATTAGACTGAGTGGAGTGAAGAGTAAAACATATTACAAACATTGATAGCTGATTAATACATGTACTTTTTGGCAATTTAAAGTTGTGGATTTGTCCAAATAAATTTTAATGAGTTACAATAGTGAAATGAAGTATTGCCTTGAAGTGTTTCAATCTCTGCCAAGCCGCTTGTAGTTTCTGATATGGAATCCATCCCTTAGAGAAGAGTGACAGGTGTAATTCACAGGGCAGTATATGTAGTCCGGAGGCTCAGTCACACAGTTCGCGGGGGTGCCGAACAAATAGGCACAAAACCAGACCTAACATTCTACAGTAAATTTCCACATACATGTAGAATGTGATGCTTAGTGGCAATGATTTCGTCATAGGGGGGTTTTCGAGGTCAAATGCGCAGCCATTCTTGAATCATGAAAACAAGCTGAAATTGATCAAAAGTAATCACCTGTTTAATAAAAATGGAAACTTTCTAAATTCACTTTTGTTCTTTGTGACCCCGGAGGTCAAAAGGTCACATGTTCCGTTTTAGAACAAGATTTAAAGCAATAAAAAACTAAACTGAAACCTGTTCTAATTAATAATAGGAAAAATTAAAATTTATCTCTTGGTGGTCTAGCATAGAACTTTTAATTTGGGACATCAAAACAGTTCCTGCATAACAAAATTAAAAAACTTCAAAACCTGTTTCAAAAACAGGTAAAAACTGTCAAATCAAAATCTCCAGAATAATTGATACCATTTCACCTTTATTTTGCAAGGTTATAGTACTAACAATTGGGCTGTTGTTGATTCAAAGCATATCAAGAAATGTATTATAAAGTTTTTACTGGAAAAGCTTCATCAGAAAAGTTGTTGAAATTACATCAAGAACATGGTTAAGATACTGTTCGGCTGTTTTTGATTCCTAGCATATTGAGAAATGTTTGTAAAAAAATGTTAGTTCCGTCTAAAATCATAGTAACCATAGCATACATGTACAATTAATCTAATCTGAATATTCTTTTTTTTATCTTTGTAGACTTGTTTCAAAGAGCCATTATGTCAAGTGGTTCAGATCTGAGTGAATGGTCAGTTATTCCTAAAGCTGATTCAGTTAAATATGCCAAAGCTTTGGCTTACGAAGTTGGATGTCCAGTTTCAGAAATGGAGAGATTGATGGATTGTCTGAAATATTATCGAACATACAATGAAATAGTTAATGCTTCGATGAGAGTTTCTTTACTGGTAAGTTTTATTCAAATTAAAATGATATAAATTTTGGTAGCTGTGACATTTTGCAGAGATCCTTAGAACTAACTTGTTTTTTTGTCAGGAATTCACTTTGTGTAACAGTCAGTGAGAGTGTTTGGTTTTGAAAAACTGATACACAGTTAGAAATTTGAATTAAAGAGAAATTTTCAAATTCAACAAAGTTTATTCAGTCTATTAAAAATATCATAGCCAAGAACTATATATGTAACATACTATATGAGCAAAGCATTTTGCATGAACATTTACTCTTCTTGGGATCACGGTGGCTAAGTGGGTAAGTTGCTGGCTTGCTAGCCTGAAGATCAGGTGTTCCATCCCTGCATTGGTTGAGAAAGTTCACCCAGATTTTCCAACGTGGTTTCCCCTTGTCAGTGATTCAGGATAGAGGGCCTGTCAAGGACAGATGTCTAGTCAATCAGACGGGATGAAAAATCGAGGGCCTGTGTACACATTGGCATGCATGTAAAAGATCTCTTGGCAGTTGGCATTCGATATAAGAGTACACCTGGACAAAATTTCCCTCATAGCATACTGTATGGCGTATGCCCGTCTTCAATAGCCCAGTTGAGGAGCAAAATAGTAGGATGTTAAACCCCAATTCATTTCATTTACTCATTACCTTGAAACCAAGTAAAAAATATGTATGATCAGTCAATTGAATCAAGTTTTAAATACGTGTTGTGATTTCTGTCCAAGGATAGTTCGTGACGAGGACTCAGGGTTGACTGCCTAACTAGTTTTCTTCCACATCTAAAGACCCCTGCAAATAAACAATTTATTGAACTGACCTTGTCGTATGGCTTAATTTTTAATCATTCAGGGTGTTGATCAATACATTGTCACCTGAGTCCTTTGAACGAAGCTGTTTTTTAAAATTTCAAAACAAAAAGATTTTTAGAAGATCAGCCAAGTACTTTTTGTTTTTAAATTTCTTTCTAATTGGCCTCCCCAAATTGGCCTCTCCTTAGCAGCAATAGCTAATCTTTAAATATGTACTCCAAAATGTGGAATATATTGTAAACTGCAGTTGTAATTTAAGTGATTCATATCAAAGAAAATTTAAATGTTTTATCTTTGATTTTCTTTATAGAGAGGATCTGTTGGCAATCCATGGGGTCCTGTGGTTGATGGACAACTTGTTGGTGTAGATTACGCATTTCTTCCTGATCATCCATCAGATATACGGCTACAGGGTCGTTTTAAACGTATTCCTATCATTTGTGGAATAGTTTTGCACGAGGGTTCATTTTTTATTCGTAAGTTTCATATGTTTATGTAATTCATTTGATTTGAGATAATGTGGATCATAGCTCTCTCAGGACAGATGTCTGTCGGACAAGAGTGAAAACTTTGTACCATGTTTAAGGAAAATCTGTTTTCAGAATCATTGTTGGAAGGAGTGATAGTACATGATTCAATGTCAATAAAGAATGCTATAAAATACTGTCAGTGGTTGAATAAATGTGTCACAGTGGAATACCATCTGACTCAAAGTCTTTAAATCATTTCTGAAATCATTTAATGGCTTTGAATCTAGTGAAATCCATCAATTGCTTTTTTATGCCAAATAGTGCCAAAGCAGACATTCTCCCTGACAACAGGACTAAAGGTTTCTGACCCTCAGCCAGAAATGGGTATATTTTTAATTAGATTTGGATGCAGCAGTGAGAGTGAAAGCAAACTTTGAATTAGAAATCTTGCCTTGTGCGAAGATCATAAGGCCTGGCATTGAGTCAAGTGGCATGGTTTCAATCTCAGACTTGTATGTGACAAGAAATAGGGTCGCCCATCTCATCTTTCTCTAGGTTCTCAGTTTCCCTCCCCACAGTTAAATTCCAAAATAGCAAGCCTATTATTAAATTTCCAAAATCACCAAGCTTGTGTTTCAAACCCATCTCTATCTCTCATTCTTTCTTTTGTGTTAAGTTGGAATAATTTAAAGGTTATAAAATGTAATTTAGTCAAAATTCATTATTCAAATGTCATTAAAATCTGTGCAAAAGAATTTTTTTTTATTTATTTTTAAATTTTTTGGGGGGTGAATGCAATTTCAAATTTGTATGCTTACTTTTCCTTTTACTATTTTTTAAGCAAATCTGCCAAATTTACTGGATGAAGTGATGCCCTCACAATTTGAGAATATTGTACGAGAATTTCTCTACGATCGTTCAGAAAAAGATACGATTACTACCTCAGATGCTTTGGAATTTGAATACACTCACTGGCCTGATCCTAAAAACTTCACGTGTGTCAGAGACATGTTGATTTGGGGGGTGAATGCATTTTCAAATTTGTATGCTTACTTTTCCTTTTACTATTTTTTAAGCAAATCTGCCAAATTTACTGGATGGAGTGACGCCCTCACAATTTGAGAATATTGTACGAGAATTTCTCTACGATCGTTCAGTAAAAGATACGATTACTACCTCAGATGCTTTGGAATTTGAATACACTCACTGGCCTGATCCTAAAAACTTCACTTGTGTCAGAGACATGTTGATTAAGGTATTATTGATTTATTGTTATATTGTTTGACGAAGGGGAGCTAGATGATGGTCATTTACTGATAGATTAAATACTCATAACACTTGTTTGTTACTCTGCGACTTTATTCTAAATTTTACTTCGCGCAAAGGG
Organism: Patella pellucida; assembly: GCA_917208275.1. Classification (NCBI taxonomy): domain Eukaryota; kingdom Metazoa; phylum Mollusca; class Gastropoda; family Patellidae; genus Patella; species Patella pellucida. Next base: position 61,440,539 of record OU795038.1, read on the forward strand.
GTTTTGGTGCTCGGTGATTTCATTCAATATGGCACTGGCTCATTATCCTGGTTGTCCAAGGCTCAGTGCGAGACGTTGGCTGTGAACGTACATCTAAATTTAGAGCCTGGTTTTCAATTCTCAGTGGTGCAATATGGAGGGCCTAGTAAGAAACAGTGTCTGGACAAAAAAGTAGGTTCCCTGTGCAGTTAGAATTAATGAAGAGTAGACCGAATTGGTAAAAAGTTGCCTCTTATCACACTGATTGGAAATGTGTTGGTTTGCAAGTAAAGCCCTCTTGGTGCCGAAAAGTAGCAAGTTCATTTCATTCCTTGCAGTCTAATTAATATACTTACTTTAATATACATTCAATAAATATATGAGGGTGTTGATTGTCAGTCCGGAATGTAACAAATATGTTTCAGCTGTTATGATAGGTTGAGATATTATTTAGGCAGTCGGCACATGTGTTGTAGTTTGAAATTCTCCATTTCACTCGATTGACACTATTTTTAGAATTGTGAGAATTTAATTCCGAGACGTTCAATCGAGTATCCCCTTGTAATGATTTAAGGGAGGTAACTATACCAAGTAGATGAATATAGGGTACTCGAATAAGAATCCAAATAAATGGTATTTTATCCAAAAAATTTATTGAAATGAGTCAATAAGTTAAATAGATTTTTTGTCAACCCACTTTTCCATTTTCAGATGTTTTGAAAAATTATTTTATGAACTTTTATGAGTAAAGTGTAAATCTATGAAATAAATCATTGGGAAGAGTATGGTTAAAATTTTGTTATTTGTTTATTTTCAGTTATTATCAGATTTTATGGTTGGTACCGGTACAAACGAAGTATTGAATTCTCATGTTATATTTAATACAGCCTATTCTTACGTATTTAAATATAGATCATGGAATGACTATCTTCCTCCTTGGAGAGGTAAGTGTAATTAGAACTATCTTACTGTTGTACATGTAAGTTTAATTATATCTTTCTCTTTGGAGTTTGAAGTGCAATTAGAATATCTTCTTTCTATGAGTTGTAAGTGTAATTAGAACTACCAGTATCTTCTTCCTTGGAGTTGTTGTAAGTGTAATTAGAACTACCAGTATCTTCTTCCTTGGAGTTGTTGTAAGTGTAATTAGAACTACCAGTATCTTCTTCCTTGGAGTTGTTGTAAGTGTAATTAGAACTACCAGTATCTTCTTCCTTGGAGTTGTTGTAAGTGTAATTAGAACTATCAGTATCTTCTTCCTTGGAGTTGTTGTAAGTGTAATTAGAACTACCAGTATCTTCTTCCTTGGAGTTGTTGTAAGTGTAATTAGAACTATCAGTATCTTCTTCCTTGGAGTTGTTGTAAGTGTAATTAGAACTACCAGTATCTTATTCCTTGGAGTTGGAAGTGTAATTAGAACTACCAGTATCTTCTTCCTTTGAGTTGGAAGTGTAATTAGAACTACCAGTATCTTATTCCTTGGAGTTGGAAGTGTAATTAGAACTATTGGCCTAGTTGGAGAGGTATGTGTAATTAGAAGTCTCATCCTCCCTGCAGTGGGAAGTGTAATTAAAACTATGAGGTAGTGTAATCAGAACTATAAGCCTCCTTGTAGAGGTACAAGTAAGTCTAATATTGACAGCAGCTCACTATGTCAAGTGTTATTTTAGACTGGTTCCATCGAAAGTTTATTTATTGTGTGATGACACTAAAATCTTAATGCTACATTAATCTATATTCCATACAAATTTCCATGATATAAAACTTCAAATTTTTCAGGAGTTGCAATGGGACAAGATATGCAGTATATATTTGGTTTCCCATTCTGGAATGAAACGTATACAAATATGACTGGTTTGTATCCACGACAAGAATATGATTATAGTGATAGAAACATCAGCCAGTACATGATCAATATAATTACTAACTTTACAGCTAGAGGGTAAGATATACACCATATGTTAGTCTCGATACATGTTTCTTTTCATTAGATGCAAATCACAAAGAACATTTTCCATCTTTTAAGGTGGCATGCTCAACTATTTGAAACTAAAATAATAAGATTACGTTGGGAGGTTAAAACTGCATTTCATTTTATTTCACTTTTGGGGTCGAATAAGGGAAGGGGTGATTATAACATTATGTTTGGACTACAAATGTATAAAATTATTTAACAGGATACGCAGTGGCTTAGCGAGTAATGTGCTGACTCACAAACCAGGATAGGTAGTCTGGCAAGGAACAGTTTCTATTCATTTGAAAATATGAAAAATTGAGGTCCCAGGTACACGTTGGGGTGTTCATGACAGAGAGAGAGAGAGAAATGGGGTTTAATAGCACTAGACACAAACTACGTCATTTCGGAACTAACATATGGTTTAATTTTCTTTAGCACTGGGAGGAAACCAGAGGACCCGGAGAAAACCCATGAGGTTGAACAAGCGATCCTACTCCTTGTCACGTACAACCATGCCAGTTGGTTCAATGACAGGCTAACCATTCGTCCATCCCCATGACAGAGCCCTTTACAGTTGGAATTTATAAAAAGAGTAGAAGATGTATTGGCCCCATCAATCCCTAGCTCAAAGCATATTGCTAACATTTTACACTTTTCCAATCCAAAAAATCTGAAATTTTGCCTTTTCAATTGTTTTCAGGGATCCAACGCCAAGAGATTTGCCATTTTTTGAATTTCGTAATTCAAGTTGGATCAGCTATAATCTTCAGAATCATAGTTACCTTTCTATTACCAATAAATCAGAGAATCTTACAAACTTCAGGCAACAGGAATATGCTTTTTGGAGAGAATACTTTCCTGCACTGTCGGGACGTGATTGTAAGTGGAATTTCGTCACTGCAGTGAAATTGTTTGCTTTATAAGACATTCAATTTTTTTACAATATTTTCATTTAAAGAGTTGGTTTAACCATTGATTAAAACTGGTCTAAAATACCACATTTCGTCGGTAGGCAGATGATCTGACTTACCTTCATACCGTAACCTATTGACAATAGACACTTCGTCTGCCTACCAACCCTTTTTGTCAGTAAGGTGAGCAAACAATTTGGCAATGTTGATAAGTTTTTTTGTACTGATGTTATAACAGTAATCTGTCACAAGAGGATATGTAGATTAAAGGAAATGATGTAGATTGGTGTTTATGTTGTTTTGTTCCCTTTTCTGTTTCAGTTTACAATGGGGTGGCTTCTCCATCAGAAGAAATAGAAAAAACGTCTCATTATGAAAAGGCTACTTGGTCTCTTACTGCTGCTGCTGTTTTATTGTGTATTGTTCTTATTTCCTTATTTATAGTTATGTGTTGTAGATCAAGGAAAAAAGACTATGTATGAAATTGATGCCAAGGTTCACCACAAAACGGAACAGAGTATCATGCACCCAACAGTCAGCATCGCCTTCATGAAAATGTTGCTCTTTTTCATTTCACCAAAAAGTGTACTTTGTTTTAAAATGTTTTGTGGATCTTAGTTAAAACAATAAGAAATGTGTGAAATCCAACAAAATGGATCTAGAGAACTGACATTGATAAAACAGAAGTGCAATTTTTGAACATTCCAAAATACATGTGCTTGGCCGCACCAAGTTGATGAACTTTTTTTTTCTTTGCTCAAATTTATTATCTCACCCTGATTGAGGTTGATATTATCGTACATTAACCTTAGTATTTTCTCTAATTGTAATTAAATTTCGACACAGCTGGTCTCTATACCAGATTAAAAAACTCTGTGATTTTAGATATAGATCTGTATTGTATATTATTAGCAGATTAGTAATTAACTTCCATTAACTTATTTTTTAACATAGCACTAAGCAAGATGGATCACAAATGGCATCATTTGATATTTTGAAACCCAAGCTTACACATTCCTACGCAATTACTGGTATATTCAGTTTTAAATACACGTATTATATACATTTTCTTTTTTTAAATAGGAATTTAATTCCTTTTAGATATACAATTGTATATTTTGTATATATAATACATTTTACTAAGAAAAGAACTCTAAGTCAGTTCTCTAACTTGTACCTCATTTGAATAAATTATCATATCATTTTCATAAATTAACATATTGTAATCTATCACATATATATTCAATTTATTTTTTTACTATGTGATTTTTTAGCCTAATTTACATTTTATTAATTAATTTATCATTTGTAAATAAATTCATCGTCATTAACTTAGTATGGGTTATTCAAATTCATAAAGAGAAGAAATTCCAATTCATAATCAATATAGCTCATATGGTAAATGTTAAAGATACATTATGGGAAATTAGATGAAGAGCTGGCAGTTCACACTATAATAGTTAATTGATGTCTAATTAATAATTTAGATAACATTTCAGGCCTGAAGAAAGGCCTGCAATAGGCAGATAAAGCATCTTGCATAATGTATATTTAATAAAGACCCATTTGGTAAAAGAAAGTCAGAATTGTGAAGCAGAAATGCTTTAACTATAATATAAAATGCCCTTTCTCCATGACATCACTGTTACGTGAAAGCATGCTGTGACATTATTCTTGGATTATTAGGTAATCAGGTCCAAGAAAATAGTTTCAAATAGAGTAACCTAGTTCTTTTATTCATTTATCATGCAAAATATTATCATATGTAGTAATTTATCTCATTTTTATGACTTTCTCAAGATTTTCATTATAATATAAAGGAAAGTGACTAATGAGATAATGTTTGTAAAATAAATTTCTCTATAAGAACTTTGTCTTGCCTCTTTTATAATAAATTACAAGAATCATTTCTTGGCCAAGTTGGCTCTTATATAAAGATATTATTAGTCTAATATTAGCCACTTTGTGATATTATGGATGTTTTTTCTGGACTGGGTTGTTCTAGAGATCAGGATAAATTGAGACATGGATGGGTTGGTTCACTCTCTCTATCAGGCAGCTGATGTTAGTTTCTGTTTCAATGGTGTCGCCTTCTTATTTTAAAATAACTTATCTACCCCTGGTTGGATCTTCCACCCACCTGTATCCATGGGCCACCCCTATCCTAAAATAATTCCATTGGGGTGGGGGGGGGGCAAGAGGGCAATATTTCAATATTGGGACTATATGTACTTTCAATGTATTACGTATGTGCCCTCGAAGTGGCTCTTTGAAGATGGTATACTTTGGGGAATTGCTAATACTTGACCAAAAGGTGACCTTGAATGAATGAAATTGAATGATTATCTATTATCTACTTTTCTGCACCAAGCCGTCTAATGAAAGACATATGCATACAGTGTGATAATAGGGAAATTTTACCATGGCAGCATTTTAATTCATAATGTCAAAGGTGCTCTACATACACACCAATGTGTACAGGGAACATTGACTATGAAACGAAGACGTCCATTGGGTAGACATTCATTGTCAATAACAAATTTTCATCCTCAAAATTGCCTTTAAGGAGAATAGATTTCATGTTTATCCTTGTATATGACTGGATTATAACTCATCATTGATGAATATCTTATGTTAAATTATACAATATCAGTCACGGTTCACTGACCATTCAATGAGAATGAAGTTCTTGTATTATATTATAGACTTAATATATTACAACTGGTTTTAAAGTGGCATTTACATTTATTACCATTGAGCTTGGTTTCCTAGCACAATATCTTTAGACACATACTTTACCTATAAAGTATCCAGCAAACTTTGTTACGTTGAGCGAGCTGATTCCCAAAGCAACATGAATCGAAAACAAAAAGGTATGATGGAACTCGATAAAAAAAAATGCAAACTTTGGCCAGGGCATGCGTGTATTTACGCATACTACTTATACACGTGATATGTGCGTGTTCATTGCAGTGATACGTCCACACGCCATTAACTGGCGGAACTATGCATAAAAGCATGCTAAATGTTGGCAGGGCAGACCACAGAGGTGTTTTTTCTAAGGTAGTAACCTACTTGTTAAAGGAACTACCTACTTGTATGAGATAGTGGCATCTTTACATACATTTCGGTGATACATCCTCCGCCGGCTACAATCAATCAAAATCTGGGGGAATAATATATCCAGATGAACGGTCGTACTTGCCATGAACGCTTTCCCAAGCTTTATTTGGAAAAATAACAACAAAATAAATTCGAAATGACCGTAAAATATCATCGAGTTATGAATAATTGCGTGAAGATTTCTGCCCTAAGGTCTGAATTCGTGTTCACATAATTAGAACTAAATAATAACGCCGCGATTTGCTATCCAATATTTTGCTGCCCAATCCAATTTTTCCCCAATTAATAATTCTGGAAAAATCCCGGATCTGTAAAGTGTTCTCAAACAACCAAGGTCGTGCTTCGGTAGACGGAATCTTACACCTGCGGGCTATCGATGAAAACTTTAGATAAAAAAACCATTACATGTACTTCCAGAAAAGTGTAAAAACACCTTTAAAATGTTTTTTTTATTGTAATTCAATAACCCCTAGGTCCATAAAATTGAAATCAATATCTGACATACTGTAAAGTAAATGCGACCAATTTCTAACGAGTATAAAAAAAATCTAATATGAAGTATAAAACACCGAAGTTTTTTCAAAGTTTCTGTGGTGATCCTATAGACTACCTTGATGTTGATGGAGGGCAGAGTCTCGTCAAAATCATTCAATAATTATGTAGGTATTACTTTTATATACTTGACATACTTGAATATGTTCTGTTGAGAGAGAGAGAGAGGGATAGAGGGAGAGAGAGGGAGAGAGAGAGAGAGTTTAACGTTCACTCGACACAAACTAGGTCATTTCGGGAGTAGGGGATCACGGTGGCTAAGTGGAGAAGGCGCTGGTTCGCTGGCCTGGAGGCCGAGTGTTCGATCCCTACATAGGCCGAGAAAGTTCATCTCGATTTTCCGGCATAATTTCCCCTTGTCAGTGATGCAGAAGGAGAGTCTGACAAGGACAGCTGCCTAGTCGTTCGGATTGGACGAAAAACCAAGGTCCCGTGTTCACATTGGAGTGCACGTAAAATATACATTGGCAGTTGGAATTCGATATAAAAGTCGGCCATAGCGCCGCTGTCCGGGCAAAATTTCCCTCATAGCACACTGTATGGCGTATGCCCGTCTTCAATTAGCCCACGCTAGACGCTTAAGCGTAGGACGTTAAACCCCATTTCATTCATTCATTTCGGGACTAACATGTGTTTTAATTTTATTTCAATAATTCGCTTGCGCGTAGGGGTCTTTAGCAGTAGGAGGAAACCGACGGACCCGGGGAAAATCCACGAGGTTGGACAGGCGACCCTACTCCTTCTCACGTACAACCGAGGATTCGAAACCACGCCACTTGACTCAATGACAGGCATTGTGATATAGCGCGCACGCTAACCATTCAGCCATCCAACCCCAATGTTATTTTGAAGTACTGGGTCTGTATAAATAAATATATACTCGTAGTTATAAAATACAATTTAAATTTACTTATATTTTTTTGATGATATTTCAAAAGTTTAAAGTCCCGTTAACACCACGTACTCGTAGTTAAAAACTATAATCTAACTTTAATTTTTTCCTGTTAATAAAAAGTATTGATTAACGAAAACGATGGGTTTTAAAATGTCGTCTTTTCCCAGGACAATTCTCAAAACTAAAGATAACTCTTGAAGTATAACATTAAAGGGACAATAATTCATGACTAACTAAAGGAGAGCACTTGCCGCTGGAATAGCACATTGTATGGTGTATGCCCGTCTCCATAAGCCCAGTCGCTATCGAGCAGTAGGACGTTGGGTTCTGTTTTATTCCTAACCAGTGGTTCAAATGATTATGAAGTTCTATGGATGAATGCTGAAAAATCAGGTAACTATTTTGTACAAGGAACCGGGCCTTTTTGAGCACTAAGAAAAATAAACAAAACTTCCTCTTGCTGTTAATTGTATAAGCTTATATACAAATCAAGATAGCGGGGACATATTCAGTAGAACATAATAACCATAACATGATGATAAATGGTGAATAGTAGACTGTTTTTTTCCCCCAGATACCTTTGCCAATTTTGATGTTAATCCCATATTACCCTTTACTTCTACCACTTATGACTCGGATCATATCTATGTAAAAGAGGTTTAGATACTGATCGATGTTCTTGCTTTTACCTACCATAGGGTGTCTGTAGTTTCACATGCATGTGATATCTTAAACTAAGTTAAATTTGTATTATTAGGACTTATTAAACAGCATTCGTTTACAAACAAATATTGAATAATTGACAGTCATTAGATAAGAAATGAAATGGAATGGGGTTTTACATCCTACTGTTCTGCTCCGAACTGGGCTAATGAAATGAAATGAAATGGGGTTTATGGAAGACGGACATACGCCATATAGTGTGCTATCGAATTCCATCAGCGAAGGGATCTTTTACATGCACGCCAATGTGTACACGGGATCTCGGCTTTTCGTCCTATCCGAATGACTAGGCAGTTGTCCTTGTCAGGGCCTCAGATCTGCTTTACTGACAAGGTGAAACCACGCCGGAAAATCGAGATGAACTTTCTCGGCCAATGCAGGGATCGAACACACAACTGGGCTAATGAAGACGGACATACGCCATACAGTGTGCTTTGAGATAAATTTTGCCCGGACAGCGGCACCTCGGCCCGCGCTTAGTCTTATATCGAATTAAAACTGTCAAAGGATATTTAACGCGCACGCCATGTGTACACGGGACGTTTTTTTGTGCCACCCGAAAGACTAGACAGCTGTCCTCGTGAGGCTATCCGCACTAGATATGAAAAAAAATAGAAATAGCGAGTATATTCCCTTGTTTTTATTCTTTCTATACTTGATAAAAACATGGTAATGCACATGTTTGTTTCTCTTATCTAGTGACAGTCTATTCATTTTATAAAATGTCAGATACCCCCCCCCCCACAGTCTCATAACAACTTATTTTGGTCTTCGGAGGGAGGGAGAAAGCGAGGGGGAGGAGAGAGAGATGGGGTTTAACGTCCACTCGACAGAAATTATGTAATTTCGGGACTAACATATGGTTCAGTTTTATTTCAATAGTGCGAGTAAACCGGAGAATCCTGAGATAACCCACGAGGCTAGACAGACGATCCTATTCCTTGCCACGCATAACTGGGGAATCGAAACGACGCCAGTTGACCCAATGACAGGCCCTAAGACACGGCGCGCACGCGCTAATCATTCGTTCACCCATTTCCCCGGTCTTGGAAAGAATTATCGATGAATAGCAATTCGCCTATGCATCCGTTATCGCTTGTCAATTCAGTCAGTTAAAAATAGATAAGTCCTTTTGCTTTCGTCATTTCGTTTCTTCAAATTTTCGTTATGAATCTATCGTAGTAATGATGCCTGTGTTAAAGTTATATTTGGAACAAGTTTAACCAGTTCTATCACATTAGCACTAACTTTAAGGTTACAACGTTGCATATTTAAGTTGCACGCTCCACCAGTCTTATAAATAAGAAATGCACATGCCCTAGTTGTCACTCAAGTGGTATGCATCAATTCCTTCGAGATGCGTTAAGGAATTGATATAAGTATGTAATTTTCAACCACGTTTTGGGAACGAGAGAGCTGAAAATTGGCAAACGTCTTTTGCTTCCTGACAATTTCCTCCAAGTCAACGATTGGTAATACTAAAGAAATAGAGTGGTTAAGATAAACAGTACAAGAATGCCAATATATTATAAAGTACATAAATGCCGAAGATAAAAATCATGGCCATATAAATTATATATCACAAGTTAACTCTAAAGCTACAACTCGTATGATTATATTTATCAAATAGTGTAATTTAAAATTCATATATCTAACATTCTAAACTTTCTCTCAAAGGAGAGGTGCGGCTCAGTTTTCTCAAAGGTGGTTTATTGTGTGGGCGTATTAGTATTTTCAGGTCATTTCGTATGTTGGATAGAACTAGATATGAAAACAATATGTTTTTCTGTGTGTGTTAAAATAAAAGGTTGTGGTTTATTGGAATCCAAGTGACATGGAAAGAAGTGAGTATCTCGTGATTCCTTGGTTTTCATGCTTCTTAATTCTAGGATGGTGTAACCATTGGTGATGAATGGTCTGTCCAACCTGTAACGGACATTATCGCATTGTGTTGACTTCTTTGATCTGCCATTAAGAATTTACGCCGTTAACCGCCGTTATAGGTCAGAGATGACTGTTTTAAAATCAAAACTTAATATGACGCAGTTGGATATAAGCCTACATTAATCTGTACATTGATTTTTTGAACCTTCACTATTTAACTTCGGGAATAGATGCCGGATATAACGTCATCTACTACAAATAATTAATCTAAACGTATTTTCGGTATATTTATAAAGATGTGTGTGGCATATGACGTTCTCTTCTACTCTTATTTAAGTCTAAACTGTGTTTGTAATATATTACATGTATACAGACTCTACAAGCAGGGGAGGACTGGCCAGGTTTTTTTCTTAAACAATATTTTTATTTGGGTTGTCTGAATGGGATTGGGGAACAGGCCAGTGGACGCTGTTAGACATTGGACAAAATCGGGAAAATTCTAATTACATCATTTTTTTATATATTTATTGAAAATTTAATTTATTACTTTTTAAAATTTAAATGATAGAATTGTATTGAAGGTTTGTCCCGCTTTGTCTACTGGCAGTCCGCCACTGTCTACAAGTAGTATTTTTTCTTTCTTTCAGGATAAGATAGCGTTGTGATCTTTAAATAAAGCAAGTTCGATCAGAGATGGAGCCCCTGCCAACATCTACCAGTGCAGCCACCTTCAACCAAACTACCACAGGGAACATCTACGATCATGAGGGTGCTATGAAATACATAGTTATAACTGTCCTTGTTTATTCTCTAATGGGTATAGTCTCCATGTTGCTGATGCGGATACGACGCCGAGCTATGAGGTCCGTCCATAAATCTTCAGGCAACGGCGACAAATCTGTGCAAGATTACCTTAAGGTACAACCAGCATTGGAGATCGAGAGTTTTAGATACAAGTTAAGATGCGAACAGAAGAAGCGACTTAGAAGTATAAATTATCTAAAACAACATATGCATGAGTCTTGTGACATAGACATAGAAGTAGCTTCACTGACTACCCAAGTTTATTTGGATAGTCATGTGAAGCAAGCAGATTTAACCACGAACAGTTCTATTGTACCTTTGGAAGGGGCATATGTAGACGATTCTACCCATGACGGCGAATTTCTAAGTCTTTCTAATAATACTTTATTTGAAAGCAGCTCCGATAATGGGTCTTCCATTAAAATGTATGAAGATCGACAAAAAACATTAGCCCAGATTAGTAGACCTGAATTTTACAAGAATCACGATAGCCAGTTCAATTTAACACGGACTCATTTCAACATGTTGAGCGGAATTGAAGACACTCTGGAATCAGATAAAAAGGATTCAGTTATTATAGAAATGAAGGTTTTAAGCAATGAAGACAATGACGATATTGTTGAAATGGATTATAGTGAGCAAGACATAAATGGATATTCGATTATTTAACTTAAATATATCTCTTAACTCGGTAATCTAGCAAAATGTGTTAATCAAAATGTCTTTTTGAAAATGGAAATGTTTCAGACATGGATTAAAGATGCAGACGCTAGAAGGTAGACGTTATAACCCCGTGACAGTGGTCGTCTAAAAATCATAATTCAATCTGTCCTGGAAAGAGAGAGAGAGGGAGAGAGAGAGAGAAAGAGAAAGAGAGAGAGAGAGAGAGTTCAGTTCAACTTCCACCCGACAAAAACTAAGTCATTTCCGTCCGGACTATAACACATGGTTCAAATTTATTTCAATAATTCGCTTGAGCGTAGGGGTCTTTAGCAGTGGGAGGAAACCGGAGGGCCCGGAGAAAACCCACGAGGCTGGATAGACGCCCCACTTTTTGTCAGGTACAAGCGGGGAATGGAAACAGCACTTGGCTCAACGACAGGCCTTGTGGTCTAACGCGCACGCGTAAGAGAAGGTTCTAGCCATATAACCCTAGGTGGCCAGACATTATATTTTGTCGCGTTGTTATGAAACAGACTTGACAGTTTTATTATTGTGGCATTTAATATGCATATTTTATGAATGCATATCTAGACCTTGAATCAGTGGCTAATACAGGATAATCGGTGTGTGTGTGTGTGGGGGTGGGGGTAATCCTCCGCATATGTTTTTATAAAAAAAGAGTGTTTTGTGGCGCATATCTGGGCCTGAAAAAAATATTCAAAACCAGTTATTACATCACCAAGACCAACAGTTAATAATGACGTCTTTCACGAGAATGTCCCTGTAATTACTAATACGCTGAATGGTGATAAACAGTTCACACGTTTAAATAGGAATATTATATACAGTTATTAATGATATCTTTCACGAGAATGTCCTTGTAATTACTAATACGCTGAATGGTGATAAACAGTTCACACGTTTAAATAGGAATATTATATACAGTTATTAATGATATCTCTCACGAGAATGTCCCTGTAATTAGTGTAATAGGCTGAATGGTGATAAACAGTTATAAACACAGGCCGATGTTTAGTCCAGTTTATTAATCTATACCCAATACAAGTATGTTATTGTTTACACCTAAATAGATATTCGAATGTAATAATAGTGGGAAAACACAGCAACGAGACACAACCATATGCATTTGGGTATGACATGTGAATAAATAACATAATATTCAAGTAAACAATTCCAAACGTGGCACGGTATTTGTTCAGTTGATGAAAAACACGTGACAAAACCCACTTGATTTACACTATTATTATGAACCAGCAGGACACCAGGGTCTTAGCTACATTTCGGAAATATTTATTAAGCGGATCATATGTTCATTAGGGTGTCGTGGACCCACAAGAGTGTTAATATATCGAAATGACAATTGGTGTCCATGTGCGTATTCTGAATATACCAAAATGTGGTATATAAAGTGGAATACTTTATGGAACTTTAGATTTTTTGTTTGGTAGATTACATGCAGAAGTGTACCGATTTATCGACACAGCAAAAAGTATTGATAAACATCTGACATCTCAGACAATGTATCAGTAATTTCTTTTCGGATGAAACGTGTTTTCATATATTGTTGCATGTGTGTGTCAGTTGTGATCTTAGAACAAATATTATTACGGTGTTTGGAATATATCGATTTCCTGCAATTCTTTCAGTGCTTATATAGATTATGCATAGCCTTACATATACCATTGTTCCAGTATGTCTTTGAAAATGTTCCAAACAATGAATAATTAATATGAAGGCATTCGAAATATTTCCAGGACAGCACACATCCTTAAACAATATGTGCATCTCATGGGAAGAAAACGGCCACTGAAGCAAATCAAGATACCTCAAGCTTAAACCAATTTGTTAATGTTCATTGATAGCTTTGACAGGCTTTGACGAACTCATTTAAAAGAAAATTGCTTGGACTAAATGTTAGCTTTTATCCGTCCTATCCGGCATGAATGAAAGCAATTCATGCATTTTCTATCCGCATTAATACAACCAAGGAGAATGTTGCTTCGACACTAATTTGAAATGTTTACGGTTCATGATATATAAAACGAAGATTTTAGTAATTTATAGACCAAAAGGTAAATAAACTCCTTTTTCGAAGACAATATATTATTACACGTCAAAGCTTTGTCATTTTAAAGCCTATAGAAATGAAATGAAATGGGGTTTAACGTCCTAATGTTCTGTTCCTTACCTGGGCTAATGAAGACGGAAAAAGTCCTATAGAAGCTTGGGAATTCAGACTGTAACCATGGGTGGTAGTTGCTTTTGATTGCATAACCGTTGTGTAGCCTACCAATCAAACGGTCGGTTAAATCTAAAACGGGCTTACATATAATAAGGAAGGGGTAGTTTTACTTATTATGATAAGCCACCAAACCGTGATTGGGGTTGGATTAATAATTTGATTTACTTCTTGATACTAATGAGGTTGTTGCATAATATTGAATATATAAATCGACTGCAATAGTGTATGTTTTCATTTACCCTTTCGATCCTGTCCCAGGATGAGGGAATTGATAATGGTATATAAAAGACTTCGGCTATCGACCCATTTAATAGGAAGCTCCGGTTCCTTCGCGGCATAGTTTCTAAAGAATACAAAGAAAGCACGAGACTTTGTTGGTGAACTTTGCGTACTTTTGTAAATAACCATCACTCAATTGATAATGAGAATAAACAGTCCATGAAGTGAATTTGGTGGAAGTGATCACATTATTCAACTGGGCCATTATTTTCAAAACAGCTTTGTCTATTGGTGCACCGACTTCTTCCATGATGCTGAATGCAACTGTTTCTTCTGATACAAGAGTGAACACGTCGGACCTAGCGACAGTCACCGATTCGTATGATGGTTATGGTGCAATGCTTTTTGTGACGATAACAATTTGTGTCTACGCTCTCAGTATTCTAGCTTTTATTCTTGGTAACCAAAAAAGGACTAAAGGAGACGACAATGATAAGCAGATATCGAATTACATTAAATCTTCAAAGATCATCGAAAGGGAAGCAGCCAAGGATTACGTTCTTAAATTCCGTGCCATGCTCTTAGCCGACTCTGTGATCACAAATAACAACGGACTTGGCTCACAGCGTTCCAACTCTCGACCAATGATGGAAGTCAATCACGAATCGGAAACAGTGATAGATTATTCGACAGAAGAAGGGATTCGTGGTGAAACAGAAACCCCTGTTGAACAGATTTAAACCCAAAGCTAACGTAACTTGGGTATTGTGCAACGAAGCCTCGATAAATACCGTACGACGCGCCTAAATACAGTGCTCGGTTCCTCTAATCCAAACCTCTCCATTCTGTCGGTCATAAGCACCGATAAAAACTTCCTGGTATATGGAGAGATGTCGATAAGAAAAATTAAGTTACGGATTTGTTGTTTCGTATGAAATTTGTACATATTTTTATAAAAAAAATAAAAACATGCCTTGGCCAGGCCCCATTTGAGTATTTACGATTAAATGACTGGTCTTTTCTATAAAAATATAATTGGAACATTCGTCAATAGTGTCGCGTCCAGTGGTAATGATATATATTTCCTTTCAAAGAGGTCGTTCCTAATGAATTAAATTGGGCACATTTAACATACTTATTTTCTGTACCAAACGGTAAGCGCACTTTACTTTGTCTTGTAGTACATCTAATAAACCCAGTTCAATTGAGGAATTAACTATCTTGTTGAAGGGATCCCGAACGCCATATCGTTCCATTATATAGCGAAATATATTTGCTACGGTCAGCTCAATTTTCGTCAAGGTTGCTAGATGTTGGCGAGATTGTACTTTAGGGTTAGGGTAAGCATTAGGGCTATGTCCAGGTTTAGGGTTGAGATCGTGCCAGCCTGGTTTACATCTTTGCCAAAACTTGAAGTTGGCCTTATCAAATAGACCTAACGGGTGTCAGCAAGAATTATGACAATAAATAAAGCCGACGTCAGCAGCAGTTATCTCCCATTACACAACATTTTCACCCTACTTCATCTTCAATAGAAGGCTTGATCTCGCTTTCATAAAACTCGCAGCCGTTGCTTAAGGAACACGACCCCACCAAAACCCCATATCATGTATTTAAAAATCGACGCAGTTGTTACAAGTGTATCGCATGGGTCTCCTACAAAACGAAGTATAGGTGCTCTTTCCGAAGGATCCTATGATAATCATTGAGAGCACCAAGTTCACGGATCTGTACGGTTCTTCCTGACATTGAATTATAATTTTTACATCGTAAATACCATCTCCCTAGTTCTTGTGTTAAAATCTAATCTCCTTTTTTTATTATGTTCTTTTTCTGGCAGTGATAGTTTCGTATACATCAATCAATTATTATGTAATTTAAAAAACACCCCAGATCCACCAGGCCCGTATCTAGCCCAAAAATGTTAGGGGGGCAAGGGCTGATGGGGGCGCCGATGGGGCTTGTGGGGGCGCCGGTGTACCTACAGTTGACGGTCCACGACTTCAGCGTACCTATATTAATTAATGAGAAAAACGAAAAGTTTTGAATAGGGTTAGAGTGCGACTTGTTTGAATTTTGAAGATTATCACTCCTGGATGCGGGCTTGAATCAATCTCATCACCATCGGGAATTTAACCTGAACATTTCCTACAATCTCCAGTTGGCTATCTTATAGTGGATTTCTTCGGGCGTCGGTGTGTGGTCGTTTAGTCGCGTTTCCGTCATTGTAGATATCTGACGCCACACTGCCCGACTTCTTTTTCGGGGGCATGTCTTCACACTGTTTAGTATCGCACGTTATACAATATCGATGCTGTATGGAACGGGAACCGTTATATACTTGACAGTAAAAAAAAGTTTAATTCCTGCTACTTTACACTTAACGACAGATTCTGGGCAGAAAAATAAACGCGAATTCTAAAAGTTCCCTAAAATACTGCGGAGAACGGGTAAGGTCTCTTTGGGTTCTAGTCTAAAGTAAGTTTTATAATATTTGAAATACTTATACGAAAGGGACGCTTCAAATCCAGAAAAGGGGGCGCGCTGAATCTAGACTTGAAACAATGCGCCCAGGTTTGCGGCAGTATCTGTCACCTTTGAAAAAGATCGAGCGCAACCCTGCCAGATCTATTGTCTAATGCGCTATAAACGGCAACAAGTACAGTGTGTACCTTGAACGAGTTCAATATCTAGAATAATGTTTGTAATGAATTCACTAATATACGAAGGATGCCAGTGAAATATTAATAACTGGCGAGATTCGCTAATAATTCGAGTGGCAGACCATAAACAGCCCCTGCTGACCTATGATACTAGCTGAGCAATACGAAGCGACTTCAAGTCTATAAACACAAGATAAAATGAATTGTTTCCCCATGAGGTGCGCTGTATAACGGGCGCATATAACACAATCATTCTGTATTGGGCGCCCCATTGACCAAGTCGTGAGCGCCCAACCATTCTTGCTCGACATTATTTATTATGTGCGAACCCACAAACATACATTGTCATTATAATGCGCCCCACCAAAGATATCATTATTGGCGCCCCTCCGGGATAAGTAACACACTTCGCAGTTTTAGACGCCCCCTCAAGTTAGGTGTTAATCGTGTGATTCATTATGAGGCGCCTCATTATTTAGGTGGTGGGGCGCCTCATATATGAATAGAAGTGACATTGGTTAGGGGTCCCATCAATCTTGTAGTAGGCGCCTAAGCAAAGTCACTAGGCTTTAAAGGGCGCATAACTGAATATGGACTCTTTAGTGGCTGGCTTCGTATTGCGTCCAATAGAAAGGGCGCCCATTACATTTTACTCGCAATGGATGAAGGCATTATGCATTATGTGCCGCCAAACAATCATATATTGTCATAATAAGGCGCCCCACCAATCATGTCATTATGGAAGGTCCTCTGGGATAAGGTGCACACAGATCACACCGTTTTGGCGCCCAATCAAGTTGTGATGTTCATCGTGTGACTCATTGTGAGGTGCCCCACCATTTGAGGGGCGCCTCATATATAACAACATGATTGATGACGCTCCTATATAACCAAATGACATTGCTTGGGCGCCCTGTAACCATGCTTTATGGGGCGCCCTTACTGATATGGGCATATAAATCGATGGCCTCGTATTGTGTTCATAAGGGGCGCCCGCTTTCTCGAGGTGGGGCGCCGATTTTTCCCAGGGGGGACAGCTGCCCCCCTTGCCCCCCCGCTAAATACGGGCCTGGATCCACTCGTATACGGTCAGCTGTTGTTTCCACCTACCGGAGCCCGGTGTTATGACGTCATGTGGATTGTGGGTTTAGGGTAAGGGTTAGGCTCGGCCCAGTACTAGAGTTAGGGCTAGCACAGTCTACATCTCGAGACTCTGACGAAATCTGCAGGCAACAACCCTTATCCTAATCCACAATCCACATATGACGTCATAACACCTGGCTCCAGTGGATGGAAACAAATGCTTACCCTCTTATACGCTGTGATTTTCAATATTGACATCCTACAGCAATGCGTGGTCCGTAAGTCCACCTGATCTGAACACCATATTCCATAAAATGCTGTATTTTAATCCCATTCGATGTGGCCCGACTTCTTATTTATAGTACGGTGGCTGAAGGGGGGGGGGAATCGCCACCCGAGCTGTGAATTTATAAGACCAAGTTTTTCTAGGGGCATCATAAACACTTATTTACAGATGGGCAATCCTAGAAATTTTTGTTTTATTAATATGTCAACATAATGACATCCCCACCCCACCCCCTACACACACCCATACATAGACATTTGACCCACCTATATCTCGAAAACGCCCCCTCAAACGCCTGATCACATTCACCACCCATATTCAGAATTTACACAAAAAACTGGTCTGGAAAAACTTGATCTTATAAATTCACAGCTTGGGTTGCAATTCCCCCCCCCCCCTTCAGCAACCGGACTATTAGCCAATGCCAATAGCATGTTCCCTTGTTTAGATTGAACACAGGTCGGAGATTATTGATAAGTCTAGTGTGACAACAAACCCTTGCAGATAAAGCATAAGAATAACTTTAAACAGTGTAGGTATATACCACCTATTGACGTGGATGTTAACGAGTAAAAAAATATATCATTGAAACCACTGCAGACGGTTAAAGAAGGTGGAGGGAAATAGAGAGAGGAAGAGAAATGTGGTTTAACGTCCACTCAAGACAACTAGGTCATTTAGGGACTAACATATGGTTTAATTTTATTTCTATTATTCGCCTGTGCGTAGGGGTCTTTAGCAGTGGGAGGAAACCCACGAGGTTAAGAAGGCGCCCCTATCTCCATGTCACATACGCTCACACTAGGGCTCAAAACCACAGCCGCTAGCCAGAGGTGGCCGGCCAGCTAGAGGTCGAAGCGCGGCACTCTATTTCTTGTAAAATATGATATTTTATTACTTAATTTAATACTAAGTACATTTACGGCGCACATGTCCTTGCTAGTAGGCGTGCTGAAAGGCGCCACAAGGTCTATGTGCCATACAAGGCCGTAAATGCCCCAAATATGAACAATGATCTGTATCCAATTGATTTGAATTCATATTTTAGAACAATAAGGAAGTGTTCTTGCTTGTTGAGAACGAAGTACACGCACAAGGGATGGTGATAAAAGAACTGTTTAATGATGATCTGCCCTTTTCCTGGTAAACATTTAAACTCAAAGCACAAGAGATTGGCATCTATTGAATGGGTAACCAATCCACCAGAAATATATATTAAGTGCGTAGCTAATACTTTTCACTTCTAAAAGAAAGAATTTAGCACCCGTATTATCATTAGCTTAGTACTAGTGTTAATACATGAATTATACAGCTTTGTCCAGATTCACATCTTGTCTTTTATATTGAACATTTATTAATCCTGAACGTCGTTGTTTCTGTTTTCGTGGAGTGGAACTGGGTTTAAAAGACAGTGAAACTGAATGTTGATCTTCACAGTAATTATCCTCTGTGGATAAAAGTCGAACGGATTCATCGGATCCTGTAACGCTGGTTGTATCCTGTTTGCGAGGAGATGACACACTGTCTTTTCGAAGCGTTTCAGAAATCTTCGTATCATCTCCAGTATATCGTAATTGATATTGTTCATTCGCTTCATCAATATCCGGGGTTTTAGTAATTGCCGGTAAAATTAAGTCGTTACTGGAACCACTGTCGCTATCCCGTTTCAGACACAGGGTAGAAATCCGATTTTCTCGGTCGCGTCGCCTACAGGACAAGCTCCGAACGAATTGGCTATCAGTAGGGGGCTCGATGTTTTCTTGGATGTCTTTATGCGCACTTATAGGATCTAAGGAACCTTTCCTTATTGTAAGACGTTTTTTGTCACGAAACCTAAAAGACTGTGTCCGTCTATATTTGGTAAGCTTTCCTCTAGGAACAGGAAGTTGATGCTTTCTGTTCAGTTTTACATCCTCCGAAGAGACGTGGGCATTTTCTGCTTTGGTATAGTGTACTTGTCTTGCAAGAGTAACAGCGGGCAGCAGCTCTACGTCAGTGTCTTCTTCGCTGTCCTTATTAACATTTGAAGGATATAAAGAAAGTCGTGCATTTCTGGCCCGTTGTCTAGGAAGCTGATTCATGCCAGGCTGGTTCACTAGCGAGGGCAAGCCACTATCCGAATAGTTTCTTGGAAGATTTTCTGTACTTGGGTCTCGGCTGATGTGCAGACTTGCTCTCTTGTGAAATTTCTTCGGTTTGCGTCTGGTGCCATGTATATGTAAATGTTCAAGTGATGGGTCATCTTTTATATCGAGGCAGTCTTCTTTAGGAGCAAGATGTCCAGATCGCTTGCGTCTTCTGGTCGTGATTAACTCCTGTTCCCCCATTGTGATGCCCATAATGGGCTCTTCTATAGTTTTACTGGGGTTTACTGGTATTTCGTATAGGTGTGGAGTCGCGGTGGGATGCTGACTGGATTCACCTGGGTCGGCATCGAGCACTATTGGATCGAAACTGGATATCTCTTCACGGGGGGAATAAATGGGAGTGTTGGGAGACGTTAGGCTACTAGTAGTTGTCTCACTATTCTGCGTTTCAATCAAAGGGCATGATTCATCTTGTTCCTCTTCTTGCGAATCTGTTTCATAGGAATCTTCACTGCCACCATAGGTGGGCTCATGTACCCGTTTGAAGGTCAATATATCGCTTTCTTGAAGAGTGGCGGAAATCCTGGATACTCTTGGAGAAGTATCTCCACTAGAATTCGCAGTCAAGCAGCTGGTCAAATTTGGTTTGTTTATCCTACTGGCACGCCTGGAAAAGCTGTTTTTTGTCTTGCTGATACGGCTAGCTCTTCTGTATGTGGCTTGCATTGAATTGCGTCGTGTTACGCTTCCTAAAATCGACAGTTGAAGAAGCTTAGCTCGAATGCGTTGTTCCTCTTCCCGCATAGCACTGCTTCGAAGTTTTTCGTACTCCTTAAGGTACTTTCTAGTTTGATTTTCTTTCTCTCGGTCTACGGGACTTCGCATCATTTCAGACATGATGTAAAAAATTATGCTCATCCCGTAAACCATAATGGTCACGACTGAAAATATCATAGCCCCCTGACCTCCAAAATACCAATCTGAAGGTTGGGAAACGGTCACATTTTCTGCAGCCACAGTGGCTGTGTCGGGCGACAATGTGAAATAGGTCTGAAGACTTGCGTTAATTGGTGGCATTTTAAAGTAGCTAGTTCTGAATCAACCTTTATAATGGAAGACACAATTTATGAAGGAATGTCCTAATTGTGATTAAATATTAACTAGTTTCCTCTTCTGCGCGTCATCACAGAAAACATAACTCCGAGTAATATTTTGATATGTCAATTCTTTATATCTTATCCCGATCAACAAGGAATGTCGTCGGTTTTCACATCTACTCGGGTGATGCCACTACTTAAGATATCTTCAACTTTAGTGGTAAAATATGTTACTTTTAAACTTGTTTTATTTTAGTTTATTATAATATTATTCTAATAACAGTTTATCAGACATGTAGAATGTGAATAATACCAACATATAATTTCTGTATTTAAAAGAAAGTATATATTTATGTTTTTTATCGATTTCCAATACATGTATTTCTCAATATATACGAGACACCCGTAAATTCCATTAGAAATATGACATCTCCTATCCTAAAGTTAAATGAAATAGGTCATATTTATATACTGTGAAACTCTCAAATATATCCTGATAGTTGTATTGTATGTGGGTGTCTAATTGAAGACACTATTTAAATTTGACAGACGTATAATATACATGTATCAGCTACTTCGTAGACCACAGAGGACACACTTCCCTATGTGACACGATAAAGATGACCAAACAGCTGTTCAACCATTGTGCAAAAGTGACACTAGTAACGATGCATTTATAATGGCAGATTATCTTCAAAACAGTTTCAAAATCTCATTAGGTACTCCATATTGAACATGCATCCCTTCACTCGCGTAAACTAATGATTGTCTTTGTAAAATGGATTAACAATACTCCGTTCTCTTGCATTTTCATAAGCCGCACCACCATAATCAAGCTACCATGCTTTATGCTTAAAATGTTCAAAGGTTTTTACCATACACAGTTCATTTTGAAGGTCCATTAAACAAAACACCATATCCCGATCACTTTGCTAGTCCAATATTAGGTTAGCAACTGCTACCCCTTTCACACACTAGATTCGTATTAATAAAGATGTGTTTTGTTAAACGTATTGCATACAAATAATATGCCTATTATATGCCATAAGTTTAATGTCGTCATAGACTAGTAAATTGGAAGATATGTTATGCACAACCATGTTCACCTCTGTCAAGTGTACGGAAAAGGTGGGTCGTTGAAGAATATACAACCACACAACGATCATTCACTATGTCTTTTTCTGTTTAATAACTATGCATTCAAACTGACAAAAAGACTATAGAAAAAGACCCTTAAGCCTTTTGTTAATCTTTTGTATTGGATATAAATAATGGAAATCTGTCTAATATTGTACGGTTTACGACATTGATCTCTTTCTTATTGATATACATTTTATGTAGATCTATGTTTTGAATCGCTAACCCTTTTACACGGGGGAGGGGGGGTCTGAATCCAAGCGGCCAGGGCCGAAAAGACTCGTTTCCTTGTTCTCGAAAAACCCACATGTGCAAATTATTGGTAGTGCATGTCGATATCGAAGATGATAGCCTACGCTGTATAGAAATAAAAAAAAGAGTTCTCGTGTTCGATTTAAATTACAATGCACTTCCAATGGCTGTTTTTAACATTAAAGCCTCAATACCACTCTTGTTGTAACTGAATGATATGTCTTAATCTTTATTCTGGTCAACAAATTGTACTATTTACAATATTTCAATTAACTGATGATACAAATTTTATCTCAACACACCTTAGTTAAAAAAAATTCAAAAAATTCAACTAAATGATTTGAAAAGCCTAAAGCGGCCACACACGCTCAATATAATTGTCAATATTATTGATGTCAATTTAATTGAAACAAATTTCGGTTTCCCACACACGTTCAATTATATTGTCTCAATCAATGACGTATATAGGCGTACAGGCTCGATGATAATTTTTGGGCGGGCAAAAATTTCGGGTTATAGACGGCGGCGCTGGTCTTTTGCGAAGGAGGAGGTACGGAGCGCTTACCGTGTAGGGACCCTACCCCAAACCCTTCCACGACAATTTTGGAAAATTTGACGGTTGCAAACGCATTTTCCCGCTATTCTCTCCTGAATACAGCGACTTCAAAGTTGTCTAATATAGCCTGTTTTTAAGATAGCTGATTTGAATTCCATGGAGACGGGACCGTCGAGAGAGAAATTTGAAAATTTAACTGCAACAAACGCGCTTTCCTGCTTTTTCAGCACTTGAATACAGCAACTTCAATGTGGTCCAAATTAGCCTACCTTTGCTGACTGACCTGAATCCCAAACAATCAATGGTCTCGGAGAAAAGTTTTGAAAATTCAGCTATCGTAAATGCGTTTTTCTGCTTCTCTAGCCCGTGAGTCAAGCAACACCAAAGTCGGACCAAAGTTGTCCAATGGTTTCGTAACCGAATCCCACGCTACGCGACGTCAACTCCAACCGTTCAATAAGACTGTTGCACAGAGGCGGATCTAGGATCTGATGGACCCTAGGAAGCCCCAAATCAACTGGGCCCTTTGCAAAACTGGCTTTAGAAATCACTTCCTGAAGGTCGGTAGGCGATTTATTATTCTCGATGATAGGCATACCATCGCGATTTTGGGCGTAGTTCTACCCGCTTTTTTCAGCACTTCAGTTTCATGTGTTTTCTGTTCTCTCTACTTCCATCCACACATTTGCCTTTGGGTCATATCAACGGCAGACTGGCCTACGTTGAAATGACGCGGCCTTCACGTAATGAAAGAAAGACAAATTTTAAGAGAATATCGCGAAAACTTTTTTTTAAAATGAAAGCGAAAACGGATACCCGACTAATGCAAGGCGAGCGAGTGACCAGTGTCACTGACCACTGACACTGGTCCCAAGCAAAATGTTTTAATATTTAATATTCGGCCACTTTATTTTGCCAACTATTCAATTAAAAGAAACGTAAAATTAGTTTTTTGTATTAGATTTCGGCAACAAGATCATATGATAGGTTTTTTTTTCACTTTACCCGTCTGCCTGAAAAGTCAGGGAGCGGAGGAACGGAGCTTGCCGTTTAGGGGACCCTACCCCCGCACCGTACCCCGATTTTTTGGGAAAATAGCACACACAGTAGCTGGTCTTAAACGAAATGTTTTAATATTCAATTAAAAGAAACGTAAAATTAGATTTTTCACTTTACCCGTCTGCCCGAAAAGTCATCCCACACCTACTTTGAGAAATGAAATATTGTGTCAATATTATTGATGACGCCCACACACGGTCAATTGTTGCAAAAAAATTGACGGTTCGCCAATAAAATATCTACGAACTTTTGATTTCTTCAATCATATTGACATCAATTATATCGAGCTTCAATATCGCATACACACGCTCAATATAATTGTCAATATCAAGTATTGACAATATTATTGACAATTATATTGAGCGTGTGTGGGCCGCATAACGTAAACCTTTTCAGATATCACTTGGATTTAAAAATATTTTCGAACCCCCTGATCAAGTAGAATAGGATGTAATGGATAATTAACACAACAGGTGGGACACTTAAACATCTAGTAATTAGAATAAGGCTATTATTTTTTTTCTGGAGTTGTCAAGCCAGCAAGAGTGTTATTGTCCCTTTAAGAAAACCCACGGACATTTCGTATATTACACACTCGTTGAAGGTTCAGTTATTTACCTTTCCAAATCTGCACGCTGAGACTTTTAATTTGTCTTTACTTCCTTCTTTTGAAAATTTCTGTATCCGCCCCTATGAGGAAAACTAACGCTTCATTGTGGATCTCGGATAGCTGGATATCAATGCATGGCACTTACTCCATATCCGATGAAGATTCAGTGGTCGATTCGTATGCAAATGGGACGAATGCCCGAAAATTAAAACCCAACCCAAGCGGGAATGAAATCCAAAATGATATCCGTGAATACTATCGCTACAAACCTAGGCATGACAACATGCAAAGCCCACTTGTCAACGCATTCACTGGATCGCGCAGTACTTCTTCCTTTAAGATGACGGGTAAGCGATCATTTTGCACATTGGTGCATAAGTGGCATCCCTTATGGAGCAATTTGGAACTATTGTCGACACACCATTCCAAACATCGTTAAGGTGACAACAACCTTTGTCTGTATACTGTACTCAAATAAATTTAACGAGGGCAATGATGTTGACCTCGTCCGATTGAGGTTGTTCTCACAGAAGATTAAAATCGTTGAGTGAATTCCCCAACTAGTGACGCGTTGGAGCCCCCCCCCCCCACCTCAAAAGAAGTGTCTGTCCATTGCTGGATTGGCTTCTGATACCTGAACCTTTGAGGGGTGTGTCTTTTCTTCCCGTTCAATCAAATCACTTAAGTACAGCAACATGACAGCCCTTTGTTTAATCTTGGGTCTTCCCTTAAACTTTGGACAGTGATTTAAGGTATTAAATCGGTGAAAGTCTGTTCGTCTCCATACAGTATTGTTCATTTTATGTCAATGTTGATAGCCTCGTTTGTCACGCAATTAGTTTTACTGTAATATTCTGCTATGTACTGGTCAATTGGGCATAATAAAACCATGCGCCATGACGTAATGTTATGTAAGCATAATTGGTCCAATTTGACGCCCTGTTTTAAGGGTAATGCCTTTGTAACGCAGTCAGTGATTGGTAGTTTACAGAACTATGGATCAATCATAAAAGGGTTTAGTGGGTGTCTCTAATCAAACGGAACACTGCGAGGAGTATGGCATCTGCAGCTGACATGTCCATGATGCCTGTCAACAACCCATGGGTAGACGTAAGAGGACGGCAAACTGCTTTCTTTTTTGGGCTGCACTAATTTGTTGGTCATTTTCTTACTGAATGTATTGTTCAAGGAGATTTTTTTCAGGCAGTTTGAGTTATGTAAGAATTTACTTGAAAGTAGGACTGAACATAAAAGAAGATATGATCCAATCATGTTTATTTTATGTTTGTTGGATTACTCATACTTACAAACCTAGTAACCACAATCACCATTCTAGGTCTACAAAAGTTATGAGTCGTAATGCGAAAAAAAGCTGGATATTGGCAGCCATCTTGGATTTACGCGTCCATTTTGTTTTTATTGTATTTGAATGCTTGACACTTAAACCAGAATTATTCCATAGACCCCTACCTTCAAATTGGTACTGAAAACAAAACTTTTGCATCAATTTGAAACAAAACAATTTTAATGCATGCCCCGCCCGTAGTCTGTTAAAGTTTCCCTCTGGAGGTCACTTAAGGGATTGTTCAGTATTTACAAAGATATGTCATTAAGTCAACTGGCATGGTTTCGAATCTTCGGTTGTATGTGGCAAGGAGCAGGGTCATCATTCTGTTAAGCCTCGTGTGTTTTCTCCAGGTCTTCCGGTTTCCTCCCACTGCTAAACACCCCTACGCGCAAATTTATGAAATACTGAAAAAATATTAAACTTAAACCATAGGCCTATGTTAGTCCCGAAATGACCTAGTTTGTGACGAGTGAACGCTAAACCCTATTCCTCTCTCTCTCATTATGGAAATCCCCACTCCCCAGTCTCAAATGATAGTCCTAGTCCTACAAAACAGGTAGGCTAGTCTGTTTTCTCTTGCCCTTTCATATCTAGGTGGTCACCCTTAATTCTTGCACACGAATATTGAACTTGTGTCTTTCAACCGTCACATTTTGTTATGGATTGAAATAACTATCAAATTTCTCGATCAAAGGTTGAACAGTTAACCCTTGCCAAAACCCATTCATAAGGGACAGACCATAGACCATAAATGGGCAAGATCATTAATAAACCAAGCTTTTGACTGAATAATCGAGACTTTCTAAACAGGAGTTGTCTCCCATTAACAAAATTTCAACATGGCCGACATCAAGCACAAGTTGAAAAAATACAAGCAGTATTTTGAAGCAAACCCAGATGGTGATAAGGTAGAATGTCTATCAAATAGATGGACCTTGTCGGCCCAATGAATATTTAGTAACATTCCAAATTTCAGACCCATAAGTAAAGTAGTTTGGGAGATTTTTCCACTAGAAGGTCGGCAAACTAGGAAATGGACAAAGTTTAGGACGACACGACAATTCACTTGTGACGTGCATGATTATAAACATTGTAGCTAATAATTTTGCCTGTGTTGCACTTTTTTCTTTTATTAATTCAATTGCAAAGGATTTGAGTCTGTGGGATGCGGGTCGTTTCATCCCAAGTCCCGTTCACCCCGGGCTGTTTCATCCCATACCCGATTTTCTATCGGGCTGTTTCATCCCGGGCTGTTTCATCCCCCTTGTTATTATAGTAGCAGTTAATTAACGGAGTTGTACTTATTGACATTATTGTCGAATAAACTGTTAAACACTTACTTATTGTTAAATAAACATGTACTTTGTTGTTTATTATTAAATAAACACAAATTAATTGTTATGGATTAGTAATAAAAACATGACACAGAGTTGAGTTGTATTTACACATTTTAAATAAGAAGCCAGATAAATGATCAACATAATCAATATAAATATAATTACTTTGATCTAGAGCGTTTTCTGACTATAAATATGATCGAAAGTGAAAGATTATTATTCATCTTTTGGATTTACACCATGGCTGATCTATGTATTCGTTGTTCCTCCGTAGTAAGACCCCGTCAACATGCCGTGACATGTGACATTTGCGATCGCTGGCAGCATCGAACATGCAATACAGGTGAGTTGCCTTGAAATATTATTGATAGTAAATCATATATTTATTTAGTAACTCGGATATAGTAATTATTTATTGATAGTAAATCATATATTTATTTAGTAACTCGAATATAGTAATTATTTATTTTATATATATAGTGCTTTCCGCACTAATAATGATTGCGAAGGTGAGTTAATTTAATTATTTACATTACAATAAATTAATTTTCAATATTATTTTCAATAGTATTTAATATTCTTATATTCTTATTACATGTTGAAATTCTTTAATATGATATTAATGTTTTTCAGGATGGCACAGACGACTTAATGGGAGGTGTATGGGAGCAGGGCTCAGTTTTTATGTATTGGTACCAATTTTAAAAGAAGAAGGAGAACTGATCGACATGCAATGGACTATGGTAGAAGAGGGAGTGAGCTTTAGGAATTGTAGAAAGAAGTACTGTAAAATAAACACAAAGATATTCGAAGCCTGGGGGAAATATAGCGAAAAGTCAATCACAACCAGTGCATTTTTAAAATTAGCCGGTAATTTGTATGGTCATAAATAAAAATACAAAAAATGTACAAAAAAAAGGAATTTAAGCCTAAATATTTAACTAATATATTTAACAAAAAGTAAACACATTTATTTGAACAAATAGTAAATACATTTATTTATAAAGAAATTTAAAATAAACATTTAAGCAGTAAATAGATAATTTAATGAAATCAAAGTAATTGCTTTATGTATGATTTACGTATGAAATTTAAGCCATAAATAGATAATTTAATGAAATCAAAGTAATTGCTTTATGTATGATTTGTGTATGAAATGATTTGTGTATGAAATGATTTGTGTATGAAATGATTTGTGTATGAAATGATACAAATAGTATTATTAAATTAGCCATGAATTGTTATTGATGAATGAATAAAATATTAAAAATACGTCAAAGGTGTCTATCTATTTGTGGGATGAAACAGCCCTATATGTGGGATGAAACAGCCCGAGATGAAATTGGGATGAAACAGCCCAGATGAAACAGCCCGGGGTGAAACGGTTTTGGGATGAAACGACCTGTTCCCGAGTCTGTGCAGTGGCTGCGAAGTTCGACTGAGTTCTCGGATTACCTTTTCCTTTAGTCTGGTGGAGGCCATGATATTCATTCATATTCATGTTTGTTAATGTTATTAATTATTGCTAATTAGGCAGTGGATATTCAACCGTAAACGGCACTTTACTCTATTTACTATATCGCCGTAACTTCCGTTTGACATGCGCAGTTCTCTGATCCGTGGACTTAGCGGTTTTCAGCAGTTTTCGCAATGATGCCTAACCCTAACCCTAACCCATGACCCTACCCCAAAACCTAACCCAAACCCTTACCCTAACCCTTACCATAACCACCATACGTTTTTTGTCTAACCTTTCTACTTTCTCCGTTTCTTATATAGGACGAAATAGCCATACTTGGATTTCTACGGTAGAACCCAGAGAATTAGTTTTAGAAGAAAATAAAATAATAAATATAAATTGTAGAAAATTATTCTATTTCGGTTAAGGGCTTATTTCTGTGGGTTTTGGTTTTAATTTAAGTACCAAGACGGTCAGTGGTTTACGTTTTTTTCCGTAAAACCGTGCTTCTGCGCCAAACTTGAAAGACGAAGTTACCGTTCTTGTGGAATATATCAACTGCGCATGTCGAACGGAAGTGTCGCACAACTGCGCACGTCGAACGGAAGTTATTATTTAACCAATCACACACGATGTATATATACGTCATTGCGATTTACGGTGCAATAGCGTTAGTAAATAGGATACCGTTTACGGTTATATATCCACTACGTAATTATTATTATAAATAAATTATAATTATAATTACCGGCATAAATGTTGCAGATAAATTCTATAACCTAATAGTATTACTATAAATATTGGCTTCATAATTAGGAAACATTAACTTGAAATGTCATAGTACAAGTAACATAAATGATACATCTCCTTTTTTTTATGGTATGCCATAATGCTTTTGTGCAGTCAAATTGTTTGTGAAATTTCCAAAAGTTTAATATGGCTACTGACGTACTGTATACATGTATAAAAATATAGGAATATACAAGACTTGCTGCCTAAATGGGTAAGCCGCTGGCTTGAATTGCTAGCCTGGATGTCGGGTGTTCAATCCCTGCATTGGCCGAGAGAGTTCATCCAGATTGTTCGGCGTGGTTTCCCCTTTTCAGTGATGCAGATTGGAGAGCCTAACAAGGACAGCTGTCTAGTCGTTCGGATGGTATGGAAAACAGAGGTCCCGTGTACACTTTGGTGTGCACGTAAAATATTCCTTGGCAGTTGGAATTCGATATAAGAGTAGGCCGTAGTGCCGCTGCCCAGGCCAAATTTCCCTCATAGCACACGGTATGGCATATGCCCGTCTTCCATTAGCCCAAGTTAGGTGCAGAAAAGTAGAACGTTAAACTCCATTTCATTTCATTTCATTGCTTAAAGAAATACAGGAAAAAATAGGCAATTGTGACATTTAAATTGACCAAGTCTCTCATTCTAGTTAAACTAAAAGTACCGTAGCTAAGTCTCTAACTCAATATTATCCAAAATCTTCAACTTCTACATTGAAAACAAGATTTATTTGTCAAATTAAATCAACATTGATGTTGTGATCTTACTGGAAAAAGATGGGCTTCTGATTTCCAATATTTAAGACAACATAAACATTTTACCATTGGTACACGAATCGTGTACCATATAATGCGTTTCAGCCCGAGTTCTAGCAAGAGACTCAAGAAACGAGGCTAGACATGTTGCATGAAACCGAACAAAAAATGTTGACTAGAATAACTAGACGCTAGGAATTAGCATTCGATTGAGGATATTGGCTTATTTCGCGGAACAACTGATTTAAAATTAGAGTAAAAATGGAAACCTTTGAATGTAATTCAGTTTATATACATTCATATTACAGTATTACATGTATATGAGTTGCGACCCACTTGTGTCATTTTCTAGGTACCAAATGTGAGCAATCTAGCTCCTTTAAACATGCATTACTGGTAGGCCTATGCAAAAGCTAAATCTGCCTGTTCTAAATTGGACATTAATTATAATCAACTTTCGATGCCATATTAAGTGGATTAGAATACGTTTTGTGATTAATGATTTAACGTAAAAGTGGATAATCAAGACTTTGTTTATTATACCAACTGTAGAAGGCAGGGTTGGATGGAGGAATGGTTAGCATGTGTGGGATGTATTGTAAGATATGCCATTGAGTCAGTTGTACCTGGCAAGGTGTAGGGAGGCCTTTCCAACTTGTGGGTTTTCTCCGAGTCCTTCAGTTTCCTCTAACTGCTTAGTACACGCAAGCGATTTGTTGAAATAAAATTGAGCCATGTGTTAGTTGAGAAATGACATAGTTTGTGTTGAGAGTGAATCAATTTTTTTTATCATATTCTGTTTTCATTATCGGTTTTTAACTATATTATAGCGAGAACTGTCAAGCTCTTTATCTAATCTTACCTAATGCCTCTTTAATGCAGAAGGATCAAACTTAAACAGGTCTTCTTCACATTGTAAACAGCGCATGTAAACAGTCCAAAATGGTCAACCCGTAATTAGAATAAAAGTTAGTTGCTGTCTTATTTAGATTAGCACCTTGAAATATAAGTCTCAAAAAATATTTAGGGTAATACTGCATGCTTACCTAAATAACAAATGCAGGGCCGACTAGGAATATGTCAATATATTTGTTGGCACAAAAGAATTTGAAGAAGTGTGGGTTCAAAATGGTGGTCCCCAAAAAAGTAAATAACCTATTATTATGTTATTTTCAAATTGGCCAAAGTTTCTTGTAGACAATGTGGTGGACAACATTTTAATTGGCTTTTAAAAATATTTAAGTTGATATGAAGTTGAACCGTTCCATTTTATTTTTCAAGAATTCAAAAACAAAATTATAATTTGTGTAATTCTTATTGTTTGTATTTTCAGGTTTTATCAGTATTAAGAAAGTTAGATGCTCTGTCTGTTTCTATAGCACTGTTACAGGTAAGAATCAGTTGTGCATTATATGTACATGTACCATCTGTACATTATGGTACTGGGGGGATCACGTGAGCTAAGTGAGTAAGGTGCCGGCTCACTAGTCTGGGAGTCGAGTGTTCGATCTCTGCAATGGCCAAGAAAGTTTATCTTGATTTTCCGTCGTGGTTTCCTCTTGTCAGTGATGCAGAACGGGGAGGGCCTGACAAGGACAGCTGTCTAATCGTTCAGATGGAGCCAAAAAACGAGGCCCCGTGTATACATTGACATGCACGTCAAAGATCCCTTGGCAGTTTGAATTCGATATAATAATAGGCCGTGGCGCCGCTGCCCAGGCAAAATTTCTCTCATAGCACACTGTATGGTGTATGTCTGTCTTCCTTTAGCTCCCAGGTTAGGTGCATAATTTTAGGATGTTAAACCCCATTTCATTTCATTATGGTACTGCATGACACTTGAACCCAGCTTAATTATGTCGCTCTGATAAAAATTAATGCATTCATGTGATGCGTATTTGGCTGCCAGTTACAAGTTATACCAATTTCGTAAAATAGTCGAGAATTGCATTTTTTTCTGAAAATATCTCAAGTCTAGAAAGCAAAGTTTATTGATATATAGGGGATACGTCGGATACACGCGCGTTTGAACGTTCCAGAATTAAATTAACTCAATCCCCAAAATAGTGACAATCAAGTGAAAAGGGAAATTTCAGGCAACAATGTATGCATTGACTATTGACTGTTTAAGAAAATATCGCAACCTACAATGACTGTTGAAACAGTTTAATTGTGTGTTATTGCATCACGATTCTACTCACACCACCTACTTTGTTTGGACTGACAAAACTGTGACGGGACTGATTCTACTCGCACCGTACCACTTACTTTGTTTTGACTGACAAAACTGTGACAGGACTGATTCTCTTCACACCACCTTTGTTTGGACTGACAAAACTGTGACAAGACTGTTTCTACTCACACCACTTACTTTGTTTGGACTGACAAACTGTGAAAGGACTAATTCTGCTCGCACCACTTACTTTGTTTGGACTGACAAAATTGTGACAGGACTGTATTCCTGACTGACAACTGCGCATCCCTCTAGCTACTTATTCATCACTGATTGTAAAGATGACATTATTAGATAAGAATACCAATTTGTTGGTCTCAAATCACATCAATGATGACTGTATGGGATATGATTTCCGGAAAAAATTGCTTATAAAGAAACCTCCTTTTTTTTAGGATACAGGCATAGGAAAGGTGGTCAACGGTTTCCGTAAAAAGCCTGATGAAATTGGTGCCTTGGCCAAATCCATTGTAGCGAAATGGAAGACGCTTGTTACTCGAGAAGCGAAAAAAACGACTCCGGAAGTAGATATGAAAGAAGAACAGTATGTTCCCGATTCAAGTCAGAAACCACAAAAATATGAAGTAACTTATAAACCTACTCCAATTGGAGAAGAGAGTCCATCTGGAAACGAATACAGTCCTCAACATGTAGAGCAAAGTTACAGTCCAGAGCCTCTTTCTAGAGAGGAGTCCTTAGAACCACACTACAGTCCCGGTAAACAATCTGAAGAAAATTCAGATGATGATGAATACCGTCCTAGAAGTCTGTCTCCAAAATATTCTAAAAAGGTTGGCTACAGTCCCACAAAAATAGGTGATCGTTCATCTGAAGGGGAAGACGAAGAATATGACCCCGAAAATGTAGCAGTTAGCAATGATCAGGTGTACAGTCCTAAAAGTGTTTCTGATGATGACGCATATGATGTTGCTACTCCAGAAGCATCTGCAAGTGAACAATCTGCATCTGAAGATGAAGAGTACAATCCGTCCTGCGTAATAAAAGAATCAAGTAAATATCAAGCTTCATACACACCCACTCCTATATCGGAATCAGACGAACCACGCAAATCAAGTAAGGACTCTAAGTATAACAAAAAAGACAGTTCTAGTTCAGGCAAATATCAAAGTAATAGTTCAGATAGAACAAAACATAGTTCAGATAGAACAAAACATAGTTCACATAGTGATAAACATAGTTCACACAGTGATAAACATAGTTCACATAGTGATAAACATAGTTCACACAGTGATAAACATAGTTCAAAAAATGGTAAACACTCCACTGGAAATGATAAATATAGTAATAAACAGAGTTCCAATCGTGATAAATATGATAGTTCGAAAGATAAACAAATTTCTAAAATTGATAAACAAGACAGTGAAAAATATAGAAATGGCAGTTCATCATCCAATCAGGGAATCAGCACATCTAGTAGTAAAAAATCGCTTGATAAAAAGACTGCTAGCAGTGATAAACATTCTAGCTCAAATGCTAAAGAATCTAGACATAGCGACAAAAAGTCTAGTTCATACGATAAAGACAAAGCTTCTGTTGAAGGACATAAAAAGTCTAGTTCAGTTAACACATTACCTAGTTCTAGCGATAAAAGGCCCAGTTCTGGTGATAAAAGGCCCAGTTCTGGCGATAAACATTCTAGTACTAGTAATAATAAGTCAAGTTCAAGCAGTAAACATTCTAGTTCCAGTGATAAAAAGTCTAGCACCACCACTGACAACAGACCTAGTTCTAACACTAAACATTCTAGTGATAACAGACCTATTTCTAGCAATAAACATTCTAGTGATAACATCCCTAGTTCTAGCAATAAACAATCTAGTGATAACAGAACTAGTTCTAGTAGTAAACATTCCAGTGATAAAAGTGCTAGATCTAGTGATAAGCATTCTAGTTCTAGTGATAAAAAGTCAAGTAGTGATAAACTTTCGAGCCAAGAAAAAGCTACAAAACAATTGAACCATCAGAACACTGATATCAAAAAGTCAAAATCGGACAAACCAAAAAGTGAAAAAAGAAAAATGCAACCCATGGTTGATAATTCCGATTTATTTAGTGTAGATGAAACTGCTGTCATTAAAAAAGTCAAAACTGTGCATCGAAAACCGGAAGAAAATACGAAATCCACGAAAAACATATCACATGATGAGAAAAAGGACTCTAAAAGCAAGTCTTCATCTTCGAGTTCTGTTAAATCACACAGTAAGGTAAAAGATGATAAAACAAGCTCACATTCAAAGTCTAGTTCTTCCAGTAAAGGAGAAAAAAGAAAAAAAGATGAAGATGTGATCAAACCAGCAAATGACATCACAGAAGGGTTTTCTTTTGATGATTTCTTAAATTGTGATGTAAAGAATGTAAAAAAGAAACCCAGAAAAGATCTGAATCCAACTGGAACAAAATGGTCGTCTAGTCTTGTTTCATCAAAACCTTCAACATCCAGACGTGCCAAGAATGATGATCTTCCATCAACAAGTTTTAGCATGCCTTCCCCAGCGAAACAGGTACTGTAAATATTTCAATGCTTTCCAGGCCCATTTTCGGGGGGTTTGATGGATGAATGGTTAGGGTGCGCACGCTGTATCATTCAGCCTGACATTAAGTCAACTAGCGTGGTTTCGAATCAAGGAGTATGGTCGTCTGTCCCACCTCTAGGGTTTTCTCGGGGTCCTCTGGTTTTCTCCCATTGCTAAAGACCCCTATGCGCATGCGAATTATTGAACTAAAATTAAACCATATGCTAGTCCAGAAATGACCTACATATAGGTTGTGTTGAGTGGATGTTAAACCCCATTTCTTTCTCTCTCTCCTGGCCCATTTTCACAAAATTTCTAGAAAAGTACATGTAAGTATTGATGTTAAAATTATAACTATGAATCTTAAAGTTTTTCTTAAACAGAGATTTATTGAAATAGCTAATGGTTGATTTAATTGATTAGTGATTTCTTTAATTTTTTTAATCGGTCATGATTCCTTTTTACCTCGGAATCAACCACCACTTTGACGGAAGATAGTCTCTCGGCCAATAAATCATTATTCTCTCAGTTACGAGAGATACATAGAATCAAACCGGTTCAGAGCCGATTTTGTTGATAAGAAGCCGCTCTTTTCACATTGACGCTTGACCGAAGGTGAATAGGCCTACCCGTCCAGTTATTACAACGGACATTTCACACATCGGTCCATAAAGGAAAGACACATACCAGTCGCCTTCTACTTCCGATTTCCAAGGCATTATAGTCAGAAATCTTGACTCTTATACAAATTAACCATTTGGTACTATTTCGTACCTTTATATATCATATTAAACCCCACGGGCGCCATGTTGAATTACACAGTATTTAGTGTTCTAAAACCTAGCTACTTCATGGAATCAATGACAAATCTAAACTTGGGCACTCCAACCACTTTTATTTTTGTTTACAATGCTCTCCTCTGAGTGTTCCAACTTTGGATTTATATTTAGCCGTATACCCCTCTCACGGGTGTTAAATAAACACCCTTGTCTATATACTATCTCTTCTTTGTTATGACAAGTAACAATGTTACAAACCAACCCAAGGCATCCCAGTTAGCCAAATTATGGGCACTAGCATTTCAATCTAAACGATTAGTACAACCCCGGCAAGCGAGCTAGCGACCCCGGTAACCAATTTGGCACCAGCCAATTTGTTAAACTTCTGTACAACCCCGGTAAGCGAGCTACCGACCCCGGTAAAAAATCGCAAACCCGCCAAGGGGCAAACCCCGGTAAAGCCGACAATAGTAACCATGGAAACCCCACCGGGGTTTCGGAATAGTATAAATAAAATCGCCCAACACGTGAGTCCAACCAGTCTGAAGAGTTCAATACGAACGAAACTAGTCACTGACATTCGGGATAACCAGGTCTCCAAAGCCACTTTTATCTCTTATATTATCATACCCTCTGCTTACGATCTCGTTATGGCAAATGTTGTTGATCAATTCGATCGGTCATGATTCCTTTTTACCTCGGAATCAACCACCACTTTGACGGAAGATAGTCTCTCGGCCAATAAATCATTATTCTCTCAGTTACGAGAGATACATAGAATCAAACCGGTTCAGAGCCGATTTTGTTGATAAGAAGCCGCTCTTTTCACATTGACGCTTGACCGAAGGTGAATAGGCCTACCCGTCCAGTTATTACAACGGACATTTCACACATCGGTCCATAAAGGAAAGACACATACCAGTCGCCTTCTACTTCCGATTTCCAAGGCATTATAGTCAGAAATCTTGACTCTTATACAAATTAACCATTTGGTACTATTTCGTTACCTTTATATATCATATTAAACCCCACGGGCGCCATGTTGAATTACACAGTATTTAGTGTTCTAAAACCTAGCTACTTCATGGAATCAATGACAAATCTAAACTTGGGCACTCCAACCACTTTTATTTTTGTTTACAATGCTCTCCTCTGAGTGTTCCAACTTTGGATTTATATTTAGCCGTATACCCCTCTCACGGGTGTTAAATAAACACCCTTGTCTATATACTATCTCTTCTTTGTTATGACAAGTAACAATGTTACAAACCAACCCAAGGCATCCCAGTTAGCCAAATTATGGGCACTAGCATTTCAATCTAAACGATTAGTACAACCCCGGCAAGCGAGCTAGCGACCCCGGTAACCAATTTGGCACCCGCCAATTTGTTAAACTTCTGTACAACCCCGGTAAGCGAGCTACCGACCCCGGTAAAAAATCGCAAACCCGCCAAGGGGCAAACCCCGGTAAAGCCGACAATAGTAACCATGGAAACCCCACCGGGGTTTCGGAATAGTATAAATAAAATCGCCCAACACGTGAGTCCAACCAGTCTGAAGAGTTCAATACGAACGAAACTAGTCACTGACATTCGGGATAACCAGGTCTCCAAAGCCACTTTTATCTCTTATATTATCATACCCTCTGCTTACGATCTCGTTATGGCAAATGTTGTTGATCAATTCGATCGGTCATGATTCCTTTTTACCTCGGAATCAACCACCACTTTGACGGAAGATAGTCTCTCGGCCAATAAATCATTATTCTCTCAGTTACGAGAGATACATAGAATCAAACCGGTTCAGAGCCGATTTTGTTGATAAGAAGCCGCTCTTTTCACATTGACGCTTGACCGAAGGTGAATAGGCCTACCCGTCCAGTTATTACAACGGACATTTCACACATCGGTCCATAAAGGAAAGACACATACCAGTCGCCTTCTACTTCCGATTTCCAAGGCATTATAGTCAGAAATCTTGACTCTTATACAAATTAACCATTTGGTACTATTTCGTACCTTTATATATCATATTAAACCCCACGGGCGCCATGTTGAATTACACAGTATTTAGTGTTCTAAAACCTAGCTACTTCATGGAATCAATGACAAATCTAAACTTGGGCACTCCAACCACTTTTATTTTTGTTTACAATGCTCTCCTCTGAGTGTTCCAACTTTGGATTTATATTTAGCCGTATACCCCTCTCACGGGTGTTAAATAAACACCCTTGTCTATATACTATCTCTTCTTTGTTATGACAAGTAACAATGTTACAAACCAACCCAAGGCATCCCAGTTAGCCAAATTATGGGCACTAGCATTTCAATCTAAACGATTAGTACAACCCCGGCAAGCGAGCTAGCGACCCCGGTAACCAATTTGGCACCCGCCAATTTGTTAAACTTCTGTACAACCCCGGTAAGCGAGCTACCGACCCCGGTAAAAAATCGCAAACCCGCCAAGGGGCAAACCCCGGTAAAGCCGACAATAGTAACCATGGAAACCCCACCGGGGTTTCGGAATAGTATAAATAAAATCGCCCAACACGTGAGTCCAACCAGTCTGAAGAGTTCAATACGAACGAAACTAGTCACTGACATTCGGGATAACCAGGTCTCCAAAGCCACTTTTATCTCTTATATTATCATACCCTCTGCTTACGATCTCGTTATGGCAAATGTTGTTGATCAATTCGATCGGTCATGATTCCTTTTTACCTCGGAATCAACCACCACTTTGACGGAAGATAGTCTCTCGGCCAATAAATCATTATTCTCTCAGTTACGAGAGATACATAGAATCAAACCGGTTCAGAGCCGATTTTGTTGATAAGAAGCCGCTCTTTTCACATTGACGCTTGACCGAAGGTGAATAGGCCTACCCGTCCAGTTATTACAACGGACATTTCACACATCGGTCCATAAAGGAAAGACACATACCAGTCGCCTTCTACTTCCGATTTCCAAGGCATTATAGTCAGAAATCTTGACTCTTATACAAATTAACCATTTGGTACTATTTCGTACCTTTATATATCATATTAAACCCCACGGGCGCCATGTTGAATTACACAGTATTTAGTGTTCTAAAACCTAGCTACTTCATGGAATCAATGACAAATCTAAACTTGGGCACTCCAACCACTTTTATTTTTGTTTACAATGCTCTCCTCTGAGTGTTCCAACTTTGGATTTATATTTAGCCGTATACCCCTCTCACGGGTGTTAAATAAACACCCTTGTCTATATACTATCTCTTCTTTGTTATGACAAGTAACAATGTTACAAACCAACCCAAGGCATCCCAGTTAGCCAAATTATGGGCACTAGCATTTCAATCTAAACGATTAGTACAACCCCGGCAAGCGAGCTAGCGACCCCGGTAACCAATTTGGCACCCGCCAATTTGTTAAACTTCTGTACAACCCCGGTAAGCGAGCTACCGACCCCGGTAAAAAATCGCAAACCCGCCAAGGGGCAAACCCCGGTAAAGCCGACAATAGTAACCATGGAAACCCCACCGGGGTTTCGGAATAGTATAAATAAAATCGCCCAACACGTGAGTCCAACCAGTCTGAAGAGTTCAATACGAACGAAACTAGTCACTGACATTCGGGATAACCAGGTCTCCAAAGCCACTTTTATCTCTTATATTATCATACCCTCTGCTTACGATCTCGTTATGGCAAATGTTGTTGATCAATTCGATCGGTCATGATTCCTTTTTACCTCGGAATCAACCACCACTTTGACGGAAGATAGTCTCTCGGCCAATAAATCATTATTCTCTCAGTTACGAGAGATACATAGAATCAAACCGGTTCAGAGCCGATTTTGTTGATAAGAAGCCGCTCTTTTCACATTGACGCTTGACCGAAGGTGAATAGGCCTACCCGTCCAGTTATTACAACGGACATTTCACACATCGGTCCATAAAGGAAAGACACATACCAGTCGCCTTCTACTTCCGATTTCCAAGGCATTATAGTCAGAAATCTTGACTCTTATACAAATTAACCATTTGGTACTATTTCGTACCTTTATATATCATATTAAACCCCACGGGCGCCATGTTGAATTACACAGTATTTAGTGTTCTAAAACCTAGCTACTTCATGGAATCAATGACAAATCTAAACTTGGGCACTCCAACCACTTTTATTTTTGTTTACAATGCTCTCCTCTGAGTGTTCCAACTTTGGATTTATATTTAGCCGTATACCCCTCTCACGGGTGTTAAATAAACACCCTTGTCTATATACTATCTCTTCTTTGTTATGACAAGTAACAATGTTACAAACCAACCCAAGGCATCCCAGTTAGCCAAATTATGGGCACTAGCATTTCAATCTAAACGATTAGTACAACCCCGGCAAGCGAGCTAGCGACCCCGGTAACCAATTTGGCACCCGCCAATTTGTTAAACTTCTGT
Organism: Patella pellucida; assembly: GCA_917208275.1. Lineage (NCBI taxonomy): Eukaryota > Metazoa > Mollusca > Gastropoda > Patellidae > Patella > Patella pellucida. Next base: position 61,481,001 of record OU795038.1, read on the forward strand.
ACAACCCCGGTAAGCGAGCTACCGACCCCGGTAAAAAATCGCAAACCCGCCAAGGGGCAAACCCCGGTAAAGCCGACAATAGTAACCATGGAAACCCCACCGGGGTTTCGGAATAGTATAAATAAAATCGCCCAACACGTGAGTCCAACCAGTCTGAAGAGTTCAATACGAACGAAACTAGTCACTGACATTCGGGATAACCAGGTCTCCAAAGCCACTTTTATCTCTTATATTATCATACCCTCTGCTTACGATCTCGTTATGGCAAATGTTGTTGATCAATTCGATCGGTCATGATTCCTTTTTACCTCGGAATCAACCACCACTTTGACGGAAGATAGTCTCTCGGCCAATAAATCATTATTCTCTCAGTTACGAGAGATACATAGAATCAAACCGGTTCAGAGCCGATTTTGTTGATAAGAAGCCGCTCTTTTCACATTGACGCTTGACCGAAGGTGAATAGGCCTACCCGTCCAGTTATTACAACGGACATTTCACACATCGGTCCATAAAGGAAAGACACATACCAGTCGCCTTCTACTTCCGATTTCCAAGGCATTATAGTCAGAAATCTTGACTCTTATACAAATTAACCATTTGGTACTATTTCGTACCTTTATATATCATATTAAACCCCACGGGCGCCATGTTGAATTACACAGTATTTAGTGTTCTAAAACCTAGCTACTTCATGGAATCAATGACAAATCTAAACTTGGGCACTCCAACCACTTTTATTTTTGTTTACAATGCTCTCCTCTGAGTGTTCCAACTTTGGATTTATATTTAGCCGTATACCCCTCTCACGGGTGTTAAATAAACACCCTTGTCTATATACTATCTCTTCTTTGTTATGACAAGTAACAATGTTACAAACCAACCCAAGGCATCCCAGTTAGCCAAATTATGGGCACTAGCATTTCAATCTAAACGATTAGTACAACCCCGGCAAGCGAGCTAGCGACCCCGGTAACCAATTTGGCACCCGCCAATTTGTTAAACTTCTGTACAACCCCGGTAAGCGAGCTACCGACCCCGGTAAAAAATCGCAAACCCGCCAAGGGGCAAACGCCGGTAAAGCCGACAATAGTAACCATGGAAACCCCACCGGGGTTTCGGAATAGTATAAATAAAATCGCCCAACGCGTGAGTCCAACCAGTCTGAAGAGTTCAATACGAACGAAACTAGTCACTGACATTCGGGATAACCAGGTCTCCAAAGCCACTTTTATCTCTTATATTATCATACCCTCTGCTTACGATCTCGTTATGGCAAATGTTGTTGATCAATTCGATCGGTCATGATTCCTTTTTACCTCGGAATCAACCACCACTTTGACGGAAGATAGTCTCTCGGCCAATAAATCATTATTCTCTCAGTTACGAGAGATACATAGAATCAAACCGGTTCAGAGCCGATTTTGTTGATAAGAAGCCGCTCTTTTCACATTGACGCTTGACCGAAGGTGAATAGGCCTACCCGTCCAGTTATTACAACGGACATTTCACACATCGGTCCATAAAGGAAAGACACATACCAGTCGCCTTCTACTTCCGATTTCCAAGGCATTATAGTCAGAAATCTTGACTCTTATACAAATTAACCATTTGGTACTATTTCGTACCTTTATATATCATATTAAACCCCACGGGCGCCATGTTGAATTACACAGTATTTAGTGTTCTAAAACCTAGCTACTTCATGGAATCAATGACAAATCTAAACTTGGGCACTCCAACCACTTTTATTTTTGTTTACAATGCTCTCCTCTGAGTGTTCCAACTTTGGATTTATATTTAGCCGTATACCCCTCTCACGGGTGTTAAATAAACACCCTTGTCTATATACTATCTCTTCTTTGTTATGACAAGTAACAATGTTACAAACCAACCCAAGGCATCCCAGTTAGCCAAATTATGGGCACTAGCATTTCAATCTAAACGATTAGTACAACCCCGGCAAGCGAGCTAGCGACCCCGGTAACCAATTTGGCACCCGCCAATTTGTTAAACTTCTGTACAACCCCGGTAAGCGAGCTACCGACCCCGGTAAAAAATCGCAAACCCGCCAAGGGGCAAACCCCGGTAAAGCCGACAATAGTAACCATGGAAACCCCACCGGGGTTTCGGAATAGTATAAATAAAATCGCCCAACACGTGAGTCCAACCAGTCTGAAGAGTTCAATACGAACGAAACTAGTCACTGACATTCGGGATAACCAGGTCTCCAAAGCCACTTTTATCTCTTATATTATCATACCCTCTGCTTACGATCTCGTTATGGCAAATGTTGTTGATCAATTCGATCGGTCATGATTCCTTTTTACCTCGGAATCAACCACCACTTTGACGGAAGATAGTCTCTCGGCCAATAAATCATTATTCTCTCAGTTACGAGAGATACATAGAATCAAACCGGTTCAGAGCCGATTTTGTTGATAAGAAGCCGCTCTTTTCACATTGACGCTTGACCGAAGGTGAATAGGCCTACCCGTCCAGTTATTACAACGGACATTTCACACATCGGTCCATAAAGGAAAGACACATACCAGTCGCCTTCTACTTCCGATTTCCAAGGCATTATAGTCAGAAATCTTGACTCTTATACAAATTAACCATTTGGTACTATTTCGTACCTTTATATATCATATTAAACCCCACGGGCGCCATGTTGAATTACACAGTATTTAGTGTTCTAAAACCTAGCTACTTCATGGAATCAATGACAAATCTAAACTTGGGCACTCCAACCACTTTTATTTTTGTTTACAATGCTCTCCTCTGAGTGTTCCAACTTTGGATTTATATTTAGCCGTATACCCCTCTCACGGGTGTTAAATAAACACCCTTGTCTATATACTATCTCTTCTTTGTTATGACAAGTAACAATGTTACAAACCAACCCAAGGCATCCCAGTTAGCCAAATTATGGGCACTAGCATTTCAATCTAAACGATTAGTACAACCCCGGCAAGCGAGCTAGCGACCCCGGTAACCAATTTGGCACCCGCCAATTTGTTAAACTTCTGTACAACCCCGGTAAGCGAGCTACCGACCCCGGTAAAAAATCGCAAACCCGCCAAGGGGCAAACCCCGGTAAAGCCGACAATAGTAACCATGGAAACCCCACCGGGGTTTCGGAATAGTATAAATAAAATCGCCCAACACGTGAGTCCAACCAGTCTGAAGAGTTCAATACGAACGAAACTAGTCACTGACATTCGGGATAACCAGGTCTCCAAAGCCACTTTTATCTCTTATATTATCATACCCTCTGCTTACGATCTCGTTATGGCAAATGTTGTTGATCAATTCGATCGGTCATGATTCCTTTTTACCTCGGAATCAACCACCACTTTGACGGAAGATAGTCTCTCGGCCAATAAATCATTATTCTCTCAGTTACGAGAGATACATAGAATCAAACCGGTTCAGAGCCGATTTTGTTGATAAGAAGCCGCTCTTTTCACATTGACGCTTGACCGAAGGTGAATAGGCCTACCCGTCCAGTTATTACAACGGACATTTCACACATCGGTCCATAAAGGAAAGACACATACCAGTCGCCTTCTACTTCCGATTTCCAAGGCATTATAGTCAGAAATCTTGACTCTTATACAAATTAACCATTTGGTACTATTTCGTTACCTTTATATATCATATTAAACCCCACGGGCGCCATGTTGAATTACACAGTATTTAGTGTTCTAAAACCTAGCTACTTCATGGAATCAATGACAAATCTAAACTTGGGCACTCCAACCACTTTTATTTTTGTTTACAATGCTCTCCTCTGAGTGTTCCAACTTTGGATTTATATTTAGCCGTATACCCCTCTCACGGGTGTTAAATAAACACCCTTGTCTATATACTATCTCTTCTTTGTTATGACAAGTAACAATGTTACAAACCAACCCAAGGCATCCCAGTTAGCCAAATTATGGGCACTAGCATTTCAATCTAAACGATTAGTACAACCCCGGCAAGCGAGCTAGCGACCCCGGTAACCAATTTGGCACCCGCCAATTTGTTAAACTTCTGTACAACCCCGGTAAGCGAGCTACCGACCCCGGTAAAAAATCGCAAACCCGCCAAGGGGCAAACCCCGGTAAAGCCGACAATAGTAACCATGGAAACCCCACCGGGGTTTCGGAATAGTATAAATAAAATCGCCCAACACGTGAGTCCAACCAGTCTGAAGAGTTCAATACGAACGAAACTAGTCACTGACATTCGGGATAACCAGGTCTCCAAAGCCACTTTTATCTCTTATATTATCATACCCTCTGCTTACGATCTCGTTATGGCAAATGTTGTTGATCAATTCGATCGGTCATGATTCCTTTTTACCTCGGAATCAACCACCACTTTGACGGAAGATAGTCTCTCGGCCAATAAATCATTATTCTCTCAGTTACGAGAGATACATAGAATCAAACCGGTTCAGAGCCGATTTTGTTGATAAGAAGCCGCTCTTTTCACATTGACGCTTGACCGAAGGTGAATAGGCCTACCCGTCCAGTTATTACAACGGACATTTCACACATCGGTCCATAAAGGAAAGACACATACCAGTCGCCTTCTACTTCCGATTTCCAAGGCATTATAGTCAGAAATCTTGACTCTTATACAAATTAACCATTTGGTACTATTTCGTACCTTTATATATCATATTAAACCCCACGGGCGCCATGTTGAATTACACAGTATTTAGTGTTCTAAAACCTAGCTACTTCATGGAATCAATGACAAATCTAAACTTGGGCACTCCAACCACTTTTATTTTTGTTTACAATGCTCTCCTCTGAGTGTTCCAACTTTGGATTTATATTTAGCCGTATACCCCTCTCACGGGTGTTAAATAAACACCCTTGTCTATATACTATCTCTTCTTTGTTATGACAAGTAACAATGTTACAAACCAACCCAAGGCATCCCAGTTAGCCAAATTATGGGCACTAGCATTTCAATCTAAACGATTAGTACAACCCCGGCAAGCGAGCTAGCGACCCCGGTAACCAATTTGGCACCCGCCAATTTGTTAAACTTCTGTACAACCCCGGTAAGCGAGCTACCGACCCCGGTAAAAAATCGCAAACCCGCCAAGGGGCAAACCCCGGTAAAGCCGACAATAGTAACCATGGAAACCCCACCGGGGTTTCGGAATAGTATAAATAAAATCGCCCAACACGTGAGTCCAACCAGTCTGAAGAGTTCAATACGAACGAAACTAGTCACTGACATTCGGGATAACCAGGTCTCCAAAGCCACTTTTATCTCTTATATTATCATACCCTCTGCTTACGATCTCGTTATGGCAAATGTTGTTGATCAATTCGATCGGTCATGATTCCTTTTTACCTCGGAATCAACCACCACTTTGACGGAAGATAGTCTCTCGGCCAATAAATCATTATTCTCTCAGTTACGAGAGATACATAGAATCAAACCGGTTCAGAGCCGATTTTGTTGATAAGAAGCCGCTCTTTTCACATTGACGCTTGACCGAAGGTGAATAGGCCTACCCGTCCAGTTATTACAACGGACATTTCACACATCGGTCCATAAAGGAAAGACACATACCAGTCGCCTTCTACTTCCGATTTCCAAGGCATTATAGTCAGAAATCTTGACTCTTATACAAATTAACCATTTGGTACTATTTCGTACCTTTATATATCATATTAAACCCCACGGGCGCCATGTTGAATTACACAGTATTTAGTGTTCTAAAACCTAGCTACTTCATGGAATCAATGACAAATCTAAACTTGGGCACTCCAACCACTTTTATTTTTGTTTACAATGCTCTCCTCTGAGTGTTCCAACTTTGGATTTATATTTAGCCGTATACCCCTCTCACGGGTGTTAAATAAACACCCTTGTCTATATACTATCTCTTCTTTGTTATGACAAGTAACAATGTTACAAACCAACCCAAGGCATCCCAGTTAGCCAAATTATGGGCACTAGCATTTCAATCTAAACGATTAGTACAACCCCGGCAAGCGAGCTAGCGACCCCGGTAACCAATTTGGCACCCGCCAATTTGTTAAACTTCTGTACAACCCCGGTAAGCGAGCTACCGACCCCGGTAAAAAATCGCAAACCCGCCAAGGGGCAAACCCCGGTAAAGCCGACAATAGTAACCATGGAAACCCCACCGGGGTTTCGGAATAGTATAAATAAAATCGCCCAACACGTGAGTCCAACCAGTCTGAAGAGTTCAATACGAACGAAACTAGTCACTGACATTCGGGATAACCAGGTCTCCAAAGCCACTTTTATCTCTTATATTATCATACCCTCTGCTTACGATCTCGTTATGGCAAATGTTGTTGATCAATTCGATCGGTCATGATTCCTTTTTACCTCGGAATCAACCACCACTTTGACGGAAGATAGTCTCTCGGCCAATAAATCATTATTCTCTCAGTTACGAGAGATACATAGAATCAAACCGGTTCAGAGCCGATTTTGTTGATAAGAAGCCGCTCTTTTCACATTGACGCTTGACCGAAGGTGAATAGGCCTACCCGTCCAGTTATTACAACGGACATTTCACACATCGGTCCATAAAGGAAAGACACATACCAGTCGCCTTCTACTTCCGATTTCCAAGGCATTATAGTCAGAAATCTTGACTCTTATACAAATTAACCATTTGGTACTATTTCGTACCTTTATATATCATATTAAACCCCACGGGCGCCATGTTGAATTACACAGTATTTAGTGTTCTAAAACCTAGCTACTTCATGGAATCAATGACAAATCTAAACTTGGGCACTCCAACCACTTTTATTTTTGTTTACAATGCTCTCCTCTGAGTGTTCCAACTTTGGATTTATATTTAGCCGTATACCCCTCTCACGGGTGTTAAATAAACACCCTTGTCTATATACTATCTCTTCTTTGTTATGACAAGTAACAATGTTACAAACCAACCCAAGGCATCCCAGTTAGCCAAATTATGGGCACTAGCATTTCAATCTAAACGATTAGTACAACCCCGGCAAGCGAGCTAGCGACCCCGGTAACCAATTTGGCACCCGCCAATTTGTTAAACTTCTGTACAACCCCGGTAAGCGAGCTACCGACCCCGGTAAAAAATCGCAAACCCGCCAAGGGGCAAACCCCGGTAAAGCCGACAATAGTAACCATGGAAACCCCACCGGGGTTTCGGAATAGTATAAATAAAATCGCCCAACACGTGAGTCCAACCAGTCTGAAGAGTTCAATACGAACGAAACTAGTCACTGACATTCGGGATAACCAGGTCTCCAAAGCCACTTTTATCTCTTATATTATCATACCCTCTGCTTACGATCTCGTTATGGCAAATGTTGTTGATCAATTCGATCGGTCATGATTCCTTTTTACCTCGGAATCAACCACCACTTTGACGGAAGATAGTCTCTCGGCCAATAAATCATTATTCTCTCAGTTACGAGAGATACATAGAATCAAACCGGTTCAGAGCCGATTTTGTTGATAAGAAGCCGCTCTTTTCACATTGACGCTTGACCGAAGGTGAATAGGCCTACCCGTCCAGTTATTACAACGGACATTTCACACATCGGTCCATAAAGGAAAGACACATACCAGTCGCCTTCTACTTCCGATTTCCAAGGCATTATAGTCAGAAATCTTGACTCTTATACAAATTAACCATTTGGTACTATTTCGTACCTTTATATATCATATTAAACCCCACGGGCGCCATGTTGAATTACACAGTATTTAGTGTTCTAAAACCTAGCTACTTCATGGAATCAATGACAAATCTAAACTTGGGCACTCCAACCACTTTTATTTTTGTTTACAATGCTCTCCTCTGAGTGTTCCAACTTTGGATTTATATTTAGCCGTATACCCCTCTCACGGGTGTTAAATAAACACCCTTGTCTATATACTATCTCTTCTTTGTTATGACAAGTAACAATGTTACAAACCAACCCAAGGCATCCCAGTTAGCCAAATTATGGGCACTAGCATTTCAATCTAAACGATTAGTACAACCCCGGCAAGCGAGCTAGCGACCCCGGTAACCAATTTGGCACCCGCCAATTTGTTAAACTTCTGTACAACCCCGGTAAGCGAGCTACCGACCCCGGTAAAAAATCGCAAACCCGCCAAGGGGCAAACGCCGGTAAAGCCGACAATAGTAACCATGGAAACCCCACCGGGGTTTCGGAATAGTATAAATAAAATCGCCCAACGCGTGAGTCCAACCAGTCTGAAGAGTTCAATACGAACGAAACTAGTCACTGACATTCGGGATAACCAGGTCTCCAAAGCCACTTTTATCTCTTATATTATCATACCCTCTGCTTACGATCTCGTTATGGCAAATGTTGTTGATCAATTCGATCGGTCATGATTCCTTTTTACCTCGGAATCAACCACCACTTTGACGGAAGATAGTCTCTCGGCCAATAAATCATTATTCTCTCAGTTACGAGAGATACATAGAATCAAACCGGTTCAGAGCCGATTTTGTTGATAAGAAGCCGCTCTTTTCACATTGACGCTTGACCGAAGGTGAATAGGCCTACCCGTCCAGTTATTACAACGGACATTTCACACATCGGTCCATAAAGGAAAGACACATACCAGTCGCCTTCTACTTCCGATTTCCAAGGCATTATAGTCAGAAATCTTGACTCTTATACAAATTAACCATTTGGTACTATTTCGTACCTTTATATATCATATTAAACCCCACGGGCGCCATGTTGAATTACACAGTATTTAGTGTTCTAAAACCTAGCTACTTCATGGAATCAATGACAAATCTAAACTTGGGCACTCCAACCACTTTTATTTTTGTTTACAATGCTCTCCTCTGAGTGTTCCAACTTTGGATTTATATTTAGCCGTATACCCCTCTCACGGGTGTTAAATAAACACCCTTGTCTATATACTATCTCTTCTTTGTTATGACAAGTAACAATGTTACAAACCAACCCAAGGCATCCCAGTTAGCCAAATTATGGGCACTAGCATTTCAATCTAAACGATTAGTACAACCCCGGCAAGCGAGCTAGCGACCCCGGTAACCAATTTGGCACCCGCCAATTTGTTAAACTTCTGTACAACCCCGGTAAGCGAGCTACCGACCCCGGTAAAAAATCGCAAACCCGCCAAGGGGCAAACCCCGGTAAAGCCGACAATAGTAACCATGGAAACCCCACCGGGGTTTCGGAATAGTATAAATAAAATCGCCCAACACGTGAGTCCAACCAGTCTGAAGAGTTCAATACGAACGAAACTAGTCACTGACATTCGGGATAACCAGGTCTCCAAAGCCACTTTTATCTCTTATATTATCATACCCTCTGCTTACGATCTCGTTATGGCAAATGTTGTTGATCAATTCGATCGGTCATGATTCCTTTTTACCTCGGAATCAACCACCACTTTGACGGAAGATAGTCTCTCGGCCAATAAATCATTATTCTCTCAGTTACGAGAGATACATAGAATCAAACCGGTTCAGAGCCGATTTTGTTGATAAGAAGCCGCTCTTTTCACATTGACGCTTGACCGAAGGTGAATAGGCCTACCCGTCCAGTTATTACAACGGACATTTCACACATCGGTCCATAAAGGAAAGACACATACCAGTCGCCTTCTACTTCCGATTTCCAAGGCATTATAGTCAGAAATCTTGACTCTTATACAAATTAACCATTTGGTACTATTTCGTACCTTTATATATCATATTAAACCCCACGGGCGCCATGTTGAATTACACAGTATTTAGTGTTCTAAAACCTAGCTACTTCATGGAATCAATGACAAATCTAAACTTGGGCACTCCAACCACTTTTATTTTTGTTTACAATGCTCTCCTCTGAGTGTTCCAACTTTGGATTTATATTTAGCCGTATACCCCTCTCACGGGTGTTAAATAAACACCCTTGTCTATATACTATCTCTTCTTTGTTATGACAAGTAACAATGTTACAAACCAACCCAAGGCATCCCAGTTAGCCAAATTATGGGCACTAGCATTTCAATCTAAACGATTAGTACAACCCCGGCAAGCGAGCTAGCGACCCCGGTAACCAATTTGGCACCCGCCAATTTGTTAAACTTCTGTACAACCCCGGTAAGCGAGCTACCGACCCCGGTAAAAAATCGCAAACCCGCCAAGGGGCAAACCCCGGTAAAGCCGACAATAGTAACCATGGAAACCCCACCGGGGTTTCGGAATAGTATAAATAAAATCGCCCAACACGTGAGTCCAACCAGTCTGAAGAGTTCAATACGAACGAAACTAGTCACTGACATTCGGGATAACCAGGTCTCCAAAGCCACTTTTATCTCTTATATTATCATACCCTCTGCTTACGATCTCGTTATGGCAAATGTTGTTGATCAATTCGATCGGTCATGATTCCTTTTTACCTCGGAATCAACCACCACTTTGACGGAAGATAGTCTCTCGGCCAATAAATCATTATTCTCTCAGTTACGAGAGATACATAGAATCAAACCGGTTCAGAGCCGATTTTGTTGATAAGAAGCCGCTCTTTTCACATTGACGCTTGACCGAAGGTGAATAGGCCTACCCGTCCAGTTATTACAACGGACATTTCACACATCGGTCCATAAAGGAAAGACACATACCAGTCGCCTTCTACTTCCGATTTCCAAGGCATTATAGTCAGAAATCTTGACTCTTATACAAATTAACCATTTGGTACTATTTCGTACCTTTATATATCATATTAAACCCCACGGGCGCCATGTTGAATTACACAGTATTTAGTGTTCTAAAACCTAGCTACTTCATGGAATCAATGACAAATCTAAACTTGGGCACTCCAACCACTTTTATTTTTGTTTACAATGCTCTCCTCTGAGTGTTCCAACTTTGGATTTATATTTAGCCGTATACCCCTCTCACGGGTGTTAAATAAACACCCTTGTCTATATACTATCTCTTCTTTGTTATGACAAGTAACAATGTTACAAACCAACCCAAGGCATCCCAGTTAGCCAAATTATGGGCACTAGCATTTCAATCTAAACGATTAGTACAACCCCGGCAAGCGAGCTAGCGACCCCGGTAACCAATTTGGCACCCGCCAATTTGTTAAACTTCTGTACAACCCCGGTAAGCGAGCTACCGACCCCGGTAAAAAATCGCAAACCCGCCAAGGGGCAAACCCCGGTAAAGCCGACAATAGTAACCATGGAAACCCCACCGGGGTTTCGGAATAGTATAAATAAAATCGCCCAACACGTGAGTCCAACCAGTCTGAAGAGTTCAATACGAACGAAACTAGTCACTGACATTCGGGATAACCAGGTCTCCAAAGCCACTTTTATCTCTTATATTATCATACCCTCTGCTTACGATCTCGTTATGGCAAATGTTGTTGATCAATTCGATCGGTCATGATTCCTTTTTACCTCGGAATCAACCACCACTTTGACGGAAGATAGTCTCTCGGCCAATAAATCATTATTCTCTCAGTTACGAGAGATACATAGAATCAAACCGGTTCAGAGCCGATTTTGTTGATAAGAAGCCGCTCTTTTCACATTGACGCTTGACCGAAGGTGAATAGGCCTACCCGTCCAGTTATTACAACGGACATTTCACACATCGGTCCATAAAGGAAAGACACATACCAGTCGCCTTCTACTTCCGATTTCCAAGGCATTATAGTCAGAAATCTTGACTCTTATACAAATTAACCATTTGGTACTATTTCGTACCTTTATATATCATATTAAACCCCACGGGCGCCATGTTGAATTACACAGTATTTAGTGTTCTAAAACCTAGCTACTTCATGGAATCAATGACAAATCTAAACTTGGGCACTCCAACCACTTTTATTTTTGTTTACAATGCTCTCCTCTGAGTGTTCCAACTTTGGATTTATATTTAGCCGTATACCCCTCTCACGGGTGTTAAATAAACACCCTTGTCTATATACTATCTCTTCTTTGTTATGACAAGTAACAATGTTACAAACCAACCCAAGGCATCCCAGTTAGCCAAATTATGGGTACTAGCATTTCAATCTAAACGATTAGTACAACCCCGGCAAGCGAGCTAGCGACCCCGGTAACCAATTTGGCACCCGCCAATTTGTTAAACTTCTGTACAACCCCGGTAAGCGAGCTACCGACCCCGGTAAAAAATCGCAAACCCGCCAAGGGGCAAACCCCGGTAAAGCCGACAATAGTAACCATGGAAACCCCACCGGGGTTTCGGAATAGTATAAATAAAATCGCCCAACACGTGAGTCCAACCAGTCTGAAGAGTTCAATACGAACGAAACTAGTCACTGACATTCGGGATAACCAGGTCTCCAAAGCCACTTTTATCTCTTATATTATCATACCCTCTGCTTACGATCTCGTTATGGCAAATGTTGTTGATCAATTCGATCGGTCATGATTCCTTTTTACCTCGGAATCAACCACCACTTTGACGGAAGATAGTCTCTCGGCCAATAAATCATTATTCTCTCAGTTACGAGAGATACATAGAATCAAACCGGTTCAGAGCCGATTTTGTTGATAAGAAGCCGCTCTTTTCACATTGACGCTTGACCGAAGGTGAATAGGCCTACCCGTCCAGTTATTACAACGGACATTTCACACATCGGTCCATAAAGGAAAGACACATACCAGTCGCCTTCTACTTCCGATTTCCAAGGCATTATAGTCAGAAATCTTGACTCTTATACAAATTAACCATTTGGTACTATTTCGTACCTTTATATATCATATTAAACCCCACGGGCGCCATGTTGAATTACACAGTATTTAGTGTTCTAAAACCTAGCTACTTCATGGAATCAATGACAAATCTAAACTTGGGCACTCCAACCACTTTTATTTTTGTTTACAATGCTCTCCTCTGAGTGTTCCAACTTTGGATTTATATTTAGCCGTATACCCCTCTCACGGGTGTTAAATAAACACCCTTGTCTATATACTATCTCTTCTTTGTTATGACAAGTAACAATGTTACAAACCAACCCAAGGCATCCCAGTTAGCCAAATTATGGGCACTAGCATTTCAATCTAAACGATTAGTACAACCCCGGCAAGCGAGCTAGCGACCCCGGTAACCAATTTGGCACCCGCCAATTTGTTAAACTTCTGTACAACCCCGGTAAGCGAGCTACCGACCCCGGTAAAAAATCGCAAACCCGCCAAGGGGCAAACCCCGGTAAAGCCGACAATAGTAACCATGGAAACCCCACCGGGGTTTCGGAATAGTATAAATAAAATCGCCCAACACGTGAGTCCAACCAGTCTGAAGAGTTCAATACGAACGAAACTAGTCACTGACATTCGGGATAACCAGGTCTCCAAAGCCACTTTTATCTCTTATATTATCATACCCTCTGCTTACGATCTCGTTATGGCAAATGTTGTTGATCAATTCGATCGGTCATGATTCCTTTTTACCTCGGAATCAACCACCACTTTGACGGAAGATAGTCTCTCGGCCAATAAATCATTATTCTCTCAGTTACGAGAGATACATAGAATCAAACCGGTTCAGAGCCGATTTTGTTGATAAGAAGCCGCTCTTTTCACATTGACGCTTGACCGAAGGTGAATAGGCCTACCCGTCCAGTTATTACAACGGACATTTCACACATCGGTCCATAAAGGAAAGACACATACCAGTCGCCTTCTACTTCCGATTTCCAAGGCATTATAGTCAGAAATCTTGACTCTTATACAAATTAACCATTTGGTACTATTTCGTACCTTTATATATCATATTAAACCCCACGGGCGCCATGTTGAATTACACAGTATTTAGTGTTCTAAAACCTAGCTACTTCATGGAATCAATGACAAATCTAAACTTGGGCACTCCAACCACTTTTATTTTTGTTTACAATGCTCTCCTCTGAGTGTTCCAACTTTGGATTTATATTTAGCCGTATACCCCTCTCACGGGTGTTAAATAAACACCCTTGTCTATATACTATCTCTTCTTTGTTATGACAAGTAACAATGTTACAAACCAACCCAAGGCATCCCAGTTAGCCAAATTATGGGCACTAGCATTTCAATCTAAACGATTAGTACAACCCCGGCAAGCGAGCTAGCGACCCCGGTAACCAATTTGGCACCCGCCAATTTGTTAAACTTCTGTACAACCCCGGTAAGCGAGCTACCGACCCCGGTAAAAAATCGCAAACCCGCCAAGGGGCAAACCCCGGTAAAGCCGACAATAGTAACCATGGAAACCCCACCGGGGTTTCGGAATAGTATAAATAAAATCGCCCAACGCGTGAGTCCAACCAGTCTGAAGAGTTCAATACGAACGAAACTAGTCACTGACATTCGGGATAACCAGGTCTCCAAAGCCACTTTTATCTCTTATATTATGAATCTTAAAGTTTTTCTTAAACAGAGATTTATTGAAATAGCTAATGGTTGATTTAATTGATTAGTGATTTCTTTAATTTTTTTAAATGAATATGTTGAATATAAATTTAAACATATTCACATATAGAAATTCTATATACGGATACGTTTAAATTGATATTCAACATATTCATTTATCTTTAGATTTATATATTTTTGTTTTGAATTTTTGACCTTTTATCTTATTTTTTGTATACATGTAATATGATAATTTGATAGTCTTTCTTTTGTAGAAGATTGATATCCATGAATCAGATATTTTAGATTTACTCCCGGAAACTAATGCACATTATCGTCCATTATCTAAAATTCCTGAAAGAAAACTAGGTTTGTTTTTGTATTATTATACTGTAGTTTATGTGGAGGTTTATGTTTATTGTTTTAAAGGTGCCACAGTGCCTAAGTGAGTAAGGCGCTGGCTCGCTACCCTGGCGGTCATGGGTTTGAGATGAGATGGGTGATGAATTTCTTAGGGATTTTCTGGTGTAGTTTTCTCCTTGTGAGTGGTGCAGGCTGGAGTTAGTGACAAGGACAGGTCCGGTGTACACATGAGTGGGCACGTAAAAGATCCCTTGGCAGTTGGAATTCGATATCAGAGTAGGCTGTGGCAAAACTTTCTTCAGAGCACACTGTATGGCGTTCACCCGTTTTTATGGGTCCAGTCTTAACAGAAAAGATGGATGTAAAACCCCATTTTATTTTATTGTTTGTTGTAAGGGGCCATTGGATTTCGAAATACTGGGTCAAAAAATATTGTCGTTATTTTCCTAGACTAATTCTCACTTTTCTGCCTCTGAGACTGAGAAGGGAAGTGAATGAATAGTTCAAATGGGACAAAGTAGGATTCTCCAGGTGATGATTAATAATCATCAATTGGATGTTTATTGAATACAGTGATTATGTTTATAGCTAGTCAGCTTAAATATAGATAGCTATGGAGAATTGGCCCAGACAGTGAAGAGATCCTGTTTCTCAAAATCTTAACTAAAGCACTAATATCAATCTAATATTATCCAATCATATTACTAAAACTTGGATTTTATCTTAGTTAAAATTTCGTAAAACAGGCCCCTGGTTTTAAGTGTTTCTGCAGTAAAATGTTTAAATTTAACTCGAGCTATATTTAGTACGTGATTTTATAAGATGGAAATGGCTGACCTTTTCTCAGCTGTAATGACTAATTATTATTATTTATTATAGATATGGCTACGTTTGATCCTATGGTGATTGGAACTAAAACTGGAAAGAGAACGATGGTTTATTCAGGAAGAAAACACGGTCTCACAGGTAAATACAATTAATTTATATATTAAAAAATTGCATATCAAGTTTACATACAGTAAGCTCTGTCACAGCCGATCTCTGATCACTCCGGCACTCTGTTACATCCAACACCAATATCATGTCCCGATTTATTTCCTTATTACTTCAGCCAAAAAATCACTGGGTTCGACCTCTGTAAATTTGTTCCGGATTACAACATCAATCAGCCGCCCCGTCATACAATTTCCATTAAATCGACACCATATAATCCAGCCTTCAATCGATGGGTGTGAAGCAAACACTTACTGATCAATATCGGTGAGATTAACACAGGATGGGTGTGAAGCCACAAAAGATTAACATGCAATCTCCAATCAATTATCTATGAGTTTCAAACTCGCTAGCAACGGTCTGTGTTGATTACTATGATAATTTTAATCTTTTGTATGACAGTTGTGACAAATACTCGAGTATATCCACAAATTTTCTCCCGAATTCACACTCGTAAAAATATTACTAGCACCTGTTGGAAACATTTGTTGCGCATGCCCAATTGAACCTGAATAACCTGTAAGTTTAGTCATCCTACGGATCAAGTGACGTTGAATTCAGTCTTATCAGAGTTCTGTCAGTCCGACGACAGAGGTGTGTGAGTAGAATTGTGATGTAATTAAACACAATACACACAGGTTTCAGCTGCATGGTTTGCTGAGATATTTATATATCCAGTCGAAGCATGCATTGTAGCCTGATTGTCACTATTTTCGTGATTTCAAGAATGCGTTCAATTGGAGACGGTGAAGAAGATAAATTAATGACAGACTTGACCTATTCAAAATGCCTACGCATGTTAAATGAAATAAAAATTAACGTAATAAAATTTTGAATGTTCAGAAAGGTTTATCATTTTTAAAGAGAATAGCATTCTGGTGAGTCGAAGCAATATTATAATAATACTTCCGGTTTTCGAAGTTACAATATTTGCGGTTTTGAGAAAACTTGATATTCCGACACTCTGCGTGATCCGACATATTGTAACGATCCCATACGATGTCTGATGTGACAGAGTCTGCTGATCATAGATCTAATATAAAAGTTTACATACGTTTGCAAACATTTTTTTCATTTAAAAAAATCTTATCATTATTTTTTGTTGCAGAAATGAAGCCATTGTTTGGATTGTGTATGCAAGTATTGATAGACAATATTGATGGTAAGTATTTTCATTCTTTATATAAATATACTTTGAGTTTAAAATATATATAAAAATGTCAGTTGTATATTTTGTATATATATGATACAAATTTACTCTCATGGGGTTCAAGTTGAACGTTCAACTTTTATGTATTTTTATTTAAAATATTGTGCATAAAGATTCAGCAAATTTTACTGAATGGTTAAGTCAAAATTGCTGCAAATTACTACAAATGTTAAAGATGTACTTCAGTGAGCACTGTAGTTACTTTGTTATTGGAATGAGAAGAACTTTATGGATTTTTCAAGCTTCCAATCCATTCCAAATTCTTAGAGCTAACAAGGACATTGCCTCTAGTCTAAACATTTTCATTGGAATGACAACCAGTATGTTTTCTCCTTTGTCAGTGGTATAGGAAGCGAGACCTGGCAAGGATCATTGTCTAGTAATTCGGATGGGAAGGGATAAAAACAATGTACCATGTACACATAGCTATGCTTGTAAAAGAACCCCTTGATATTGGAATTCGATAAAGAGTAGGCAAAAACTCCACTCTCAAGAGCCCAGTTAGGGCAGAAAAGATGGGGGATTAAAACCCATGCTCCATTTATGGTATGTATGCTATATTAACACCAGTATTACTGATTACATTCTAATTTTTATAATATACAGCTTTAGATTATGTTGGCTGTATTCCGTATGAGATATTAAAACCAGTATTAGAAAGATGTACAATACAACAATTACTGAGATTAGAAGATTTAAATCCTGTAAGTTTTTTTATTATATATTAAATGGCTTTATATTTACAGTTAAACCTGTGTTATTTCTCCAGCGCAGTTACACCACATAAAAAAGGTTTTTGGTTCTATTGCAAAATGTTTTTTATATTCTAATATGGTTTGGTCATGGTAAATTATAGGACTAAACTATAAAGATCTTTTAAATAAGTTCTAGTTAAACATTATTCAAAATTAAAACTGTTCCAAAGAAATGTCAGGTTTCTCTTGTCAATTATTTAAGCAGATACTGTTCATCTTATTACTTGGGTTTACAATTTTTTTTGTGCTCTTACTTGTCATTGCAGACTCCAACATATAAAAGATGAATCTTTTTTTGCAAATTGTGCTGAAAATTTTATGTCAGTTGTGTTACTATGGTAACCTAATACTACAGTAACCTTATATTATTACAGAGTAGTCTAAG
Organism: Patella pellucida; assembly: GCA_917208275.1. Lineage (NCBI taxonomy): Eukaryota > Metazoa > Mollusca > Gastropoda > Patellidae > Patella > Patella pellucida. The sequence continues at coordinate 61,499,095 of OU795038.1, forward strand.
GGAGATTTAAAATCCCACAGCCGACAAACGGCGGCTTCATCTCAGCTGTACTACTGATCGAACATGATTTATTTTACAGTACCGGTATGTTAGAAAACAAAATATTCGTATTAAAAGTAACAGCATTTTAACACATTAATTACTTGTTCACATTAATTTCCTGATTACTTGTTTAATTTTAGCATTTTGTCGGAGATACTGAAGAGTTATGGGCTATACATTGTGAAAGAGATTTTAAAAGAGAACAGCCAGATGAAATGGAAGCGTGGAGAGAAATGTATTTGGTAAGAATATTTGTCATGTTAGGGTAGGAATCGGGGTTCTTAATCCATTTTGAAATGAAGGGTAATTATAAGCTCCCATTTCCTTTGATATAACCAGACTTCAACCAAAATAATTCTTGTTAATTTGTTATGTAGAATGTCATATTCTGAATATACTAATATCATTCTGTTTCACAGAGGTATTGTGAACGTCTTGTAATACTCTGTAAAAGATGACTACTTGCAACATGTGACATCACATTATGCAGCGCCAATTCTTGGCTCAATGTCACATATATTGTTTACATAAGACGTTACAGGTCCAGGAAGAATGGTGCCTTTTACTCATTTTACATTTTACAAATTGTGTACATATACTTCAAACACTTATTTATTTTTCTAATGCTTAAACAGAAATTAAGCATCGATGTTATCCTTATCAGTGATTGTAGTGGCCTTGTGAATATTCACTGTTGATCAGTGTGGGCTAATAAATATTTGTAATGTCTGTATGACTATCAAAATATAATATATATTAATTTATTACAAGGGCTGTGGTTATATATTAAATTTTTGTTTTGTATATTTTTTTTTATGTGTATATTAATTTGTTGTATATATATTAACAGAGATTACAAGAAGAACGGGAAGTTAAGTTAGAGAGATTACGTTTAAGTATGAATAAACAAGCTGCTGCTAAACCAAAGGGTAAATACTGTTATAGAGCTCAAAAACATATAAACACCGGAGTAGAACCAATCTTCAATAGAAGGCTTGATCTCGTCTTAACTACTTACATCTTATCAAGGCAATACTTTTCATATTTCTTCACTTGGGTACAAGCCCAGCTTGTGAGCCTATCAGATTCCTCAGTCCTCACAAATATCGAGTCTCACGGTTTCAAGCTAAAATGTCTACCTCTGATAATCGAGTTGCAAAGTTCAAGGTCATCTCAATGTCGAGGTTTTCGTCAGGGTTGTGATTTCACAACCTCTGATTGGACGCTACTGCTCATGTGTCTGTAGATAACGTAGCTATAAGTTTGGGAATTGTGAAGTAGTATAGCAATGTCCAGTCGTTACTTTAGGAACATAAGTAAAATCTAACACAGAGTTATTGTATCAAAAGGTCTGTTATTGATTGTAGTGGCATGGTTTCGATTCCCTGGTTGTACATGGCAAAGGATTAGGGTTGTCTGTCCAACCTTGTGGGTTTTCTTTGTGTCTTCCAGGTTTCCTTTTACTACTAAAGACACCTACGAGCAAGAAAATTACTGTAATAGAATTGAACTGTATGTTAGTCCCAAAATGACCTAGTTTGTGTTGAGTGGACATTAAAACCCATTAAAAAGAAAAGAACCTTATCACACATTGAATGTGGCTGAGAAGTGAGAACTATCTTTGTAAAATTTGAATCTGGTTTATTGAGACTAATCACGACACATTTACTCAGTAGTTTGTTAATATTATTAATCATTACTCCTCATAAATATCCTCCTCATTGGGAAATGATGCACCAGTAAATTCTTTAATTTACATTTATTAATTGAACTGGAAAATACATGTCACAGTTCTAATCTATGGAATACAATTAACCGATTTAGACTCGTAGTGTGGTGACGTGGGACTTATAGTTCAGACTCGAGTTGTGGAGAATTAAGATTTGACTTGAGGTCCGGCAACTTGTTCCCACCTGTGCTTATTAATGAAAACAATTCATCAGTTTTGAGATCTCCGTCATTAGAACTATCTAAATTACCATTTTTTGACAACCTATATAAATGTAGGGAGAGGGTTTTTTACATAGGTCAACCTGAATAAAAATATAATTTTTAAAAAAAATGTCGAGTATAAAACATTTTGTATAGATTGTCTACTTTCGTAGATATAATCACCAATGTCTATAAACGTGACGTTATGAAAGACATTTTGTACACTTTATTCTTTCACGTTTTCACCTGTATATTTTACCAGGTCGTCAAGTACAGTTAGCATATGTAGACAATTATGTCAAGCCACCGAGAGATGTATTACGTAAACAACAGCGATACGGAACAGCTAAAGTGGTTGCCCCTAGCAACAGTTTACATGGTGCTTCAAGCTCGGGTAAACCCCGTTCTAGTTATAATCCTCATGTAGCTGTACCTCAACCTAGAAGTAAGAATTTATTTCATACTATTATTTAAAATGACAGTGTTGTTTAGTAATATTGTGTGTTGGTGGGTCTTTTTAAAAATATGATTCTTATGCCAGGGCATAAGATTAAGTCAGTTTTTGTGGTTACCTGTTAGGCCATGCAAAATTAGTATTGGCAGTTCTTATCTTTTATTGGCAGATGTAGCGAAAAAAAGTTATCTTAAATTTAATCAATTGAATGTTACATGGAAGGGTACTTCTCAGCTAATACGAACACAATTGCAAGTTTTCTCACAAATAGCTTGTATCTATTATCTATTGCTGCGGAGGGTTGGATGGCTGAATGGTTAGCACAGGCGCACGCTGTATCTTAAAGCCTGTCGTTGAGTCAACTGCTAGAGTGACCCACACCAACAAAACATTTCATCCTACAGACAATATTTGGGGTTTATTTTAACATAATATGATAAGGCTTACCATAAAAGCTCCATTCATCAACAGTGAGAGTCTGATCACATTCAATTGTTAAGGATTATAACCATTTGGAAATATTTTATAATTGGTTCAAAATCTACCCGGCTGCCGTTGTCAAGGTAGTGAGAATAAGAGTTATGTCCCTTGGCTGCAAGTAAAACAAGGAACGGGGACCACGGGCGCCACTGAAAAACAAAATAATTTTATCGCAGTCGGAAAACATCGTTTATTTCCTTGCTGCGAAGTAACGGAATACACTCCACGAGACGCTCGAATTTGACATATTATGTACGCATGCACAAACTCTTAGTTGTTTCGACAATACACCCATGCCTTCAAATATTTTAATATTAACGGTTTATAATGCTACAGTTGAAATTAAAATAAACGTTTAGCTGGATATGAAACGATCGACTTTTAACATTGTTTGTAGATTAGCTTAAATGTATTAAAATGAACAAATGCTCTCATTTCTGTATACCCACAGACACTGGTCTGTTTATAATGGCATGTTATACAGAGGGAGCGAGAGAGAGAGAGAGAGAGAGATAAAGACCTCTATATATATATATTAATTTAATACTTTTTTTTGTCCCTCATATAAATAAATATATTGTGCTGTATGATGTTTGTTATGAAAAAGAACACATTGCCAGATAAAGTATGAGGACATTATTCTATAAGTATTACATATACAATAAAGATCGAGCTTCAGGGAATTGAATTCGAGTTTGGTATAGTGGAGAGGGGTAAATACAACATAATAGATAATATATTAACAAAAAATTCAAAATTAGGACCACGTTCTCTCGTGTGATATGCTAGCATTTACACACGAATATTTATGTTGTTATCTGTTCTATTTTATATTCGTTTATACAGGCTCAAAGCGCTCAATAACATTTACCAAACACATTTCATCGTGACCAACGCCCTCTGAATGAATATGTCTGTATGTTAGAGCTGCATTTGTTACCGAATGTTGTCTTTTGCAACATCATTAACTCATATACATGTACTTATACAGTATAACCATATATCTGTCTGTTCAGATATTTTTTTATAACAATCAATGTTATCATGTCGGCTATTATATCACAGAAATACAAGTTTCCCAAAGATGATTTGAGTTGAAATTAAATTAATCTATTATTTGTAATCGCCTGCACACACAACCTATTTAAATTTTACTTTCTAAATCAGTTACCTAATGGTCACCCGATACCAAGATCTATATCTAAAATGTAATACATAAGTTGATAATAGCCCCTTCTTTGTCAAACAATAAATGCAAACTTTAATTAACAGACATTCTTGGCTATATAATTCCTGGGACAAAAGGATTTGCTACAATTCAATGAATAAAAAGATGATCGCTGAAAATGCCAATTGATAATAGCCTCTTCTTTATCAAACAATAAAATTTAAAATTAAATGAACAAACATTGTTCACGGAACAAAAGGATTTACTACACACTAATAAATATGCACCGTTAAAATGAACCAGGAAACAACCGAAACTGTAAATAGAAGGAATTTAATGATCAAAAAGGTATTTACGGTGTCATAATGTCTGTCTGCTGGGACATCTGGAATGAAGAATAAAATGAACATAGAAATACAAAAAAAATCAATAAACTGCATTTTATAACCGCTAAGAAAGAGGCATTGTAAACTTCTTCCGATTAAGTAGGGCGAGCCATACAAATAATTTTTTCCAAATTTGCCTTTAAATCTGGAACAGAACGTTCCTTACCCGCCAAAGAAAAATAATAAAGTGATTTGTCCGAAACTGGCTGATTCATGACGTATCTACGAAATCGGAGCTGTGCTTTCAATGCCTCTTTTGTTTCCCCGAGTGACGAAAACTTTAAAAGCCCATCATCCATTCCCTCTTTACTTATCCAAAGTCCCATCCCGGCAATTTCTGCTGTTAGGCGCTCTTTTTTCCTAATCTCAAGTCGCCCCCTTTCTTTTAATTTATCCCTTTTCGCCAAAAGAACCTCAAACCGTTTTTTCTCAATCTCTTCGCGCCTTTGTCTAAATTTAGAAAGTTGTTTTTTTGTTATAATTCGAGCATCCATTATGACCAAATTACGTCTATCAGGAGAAAGAGTTTTAAGCCATTCGTTAGATTTGTTCATTTTATATAAAATGGATGCTTCGTTGCCAAAAGTATTAGACGAGGGCGCGATCCTCATTAATCTATCGAGATGACTGAACACGGTTTCCGGCAATTTGTTGTGAGGCATGGCAGAATCCGAACATGAAGGATTAAAGTCATCTCGATACTCAAGTAAAATATTTGATATGTACTTTTTAAACTCGACAAAGAGGATTTCCAAAACATGGATGAGGGTTGAATTAATATCAGAATCAAAATCTAATTTTGTTAAGTGATCAAGGACCGAATCGTTTTCAATTTTAATCAGAGATTCAAACGGGTGTGATTTACCTTCTGCAAAGTCATGTAAGTTTGCCGTTTCGAAAAAATCATGTAATTTTTGATAAATATGTTTCATATCAAGAGCATTAATGCCGCTTTCTAATATGCGCCACAGTGGGGCAGTTATTAGTTTATTTATCAAACCCAAAGCCTGACACTCTATAAGAAATACAGGAATTTTAATATCTAGTGAAATGCTTTGGGTCAATCGATTTTCTGCGCCAAAATCACCAAGAAAAGTCTTAATATGGTTGGCCATATAAGTTACAATTGCGGCATTGTGAAAAATGATATTAAACCGGTTACCATGAAATGGCGTTAGCGGTAATTTTGAAATTCCCAAGGAATTTAAATATAACTTAAAAGGAAAATAACAACCCGACTTTTCGTCTCCACCCTGAGTAAAGGCCTTACAGATGGTTCGAACCAATCGAACACACCCCGATTCGTTTGGCAAAAATGACGTGGCGGTCTTGAACGTCTGGGCTGAGAATGTTTTAAAATACAGTTCTTCAAATTTTTTTAATTCCAGAACACTTTTATCCGCCAAACCAGTTAATAAATGAAGACCACAAAAGAAATGATTAATATTCATATGAATTTTTCGCTCCGAATCTGATAAACCTGACCATTTTTTTACTACTTTAGCGCAAATACTGCCTCTGTATTGGGTAAATAAAGAATTGAATAGCTTTTCGGTGCTGGCTCTGTCTGACATGGTATTTTTAATTTCTAAAATAACGGATTTACTAAATTCTCCAGCAATTTCGTCGAGATCTGCCAAAATTTCTTTTAATGTAGTTAATGTAGTTTGCGCAGATTTATCAGCCATTTCACGAAGACCAAGAATAAGTGGCGTATGTGTCGAGTCAGCGGTTATTGCGTAGGTACCGAATTTAGAGCCAAATTTTGTAGTTTCGTCTGTATAAAGGGTGGTATTTTTCGCTGACTTCAAGGTTTCCGAAATATGTTTTAAAGATACACCGACGCGCTCACATGATATTCTTTGAACTGTAGATTTTGACGGAGTGTAATTAGATTTTAGTCCCGCGACAGCCAAACATGCGGTTATAACCGCTGCTACGTTACCATTGGAAACGTTTAGATTTTTGAGTTCCATGACCAAATTATGGCATTCTGCTGTGTATCTTTGATTGTCGACATCATACAAAATTACTTCGTTATTCTTAAAAGGTTTGGACTTGCAACCAATTTTTTTACCTGCCAATTGTTTTTTATTTTCATTATTAGCCTTCATGCGTATCATTTCTTTTTTAGTCTTCCGAAGTCGATTTTTTAACTGGGCGATTGTGCTTTTATGACACTTTGACAATCGCCGCAAATACTTATTTTTCCTATTTAAATCAGTCAAGGTCGCATCGGCAGATGTCTGAGTCTCTCTATTTATTAAATTAATTTCACTAGTATCTGCCGATGGAGTCTCGTCCACTATCCCGGGAAAAAATGGGGTGTCAAGAAAATCGTCGTATAATTTCATACATTTATTAGACTTAGCCTTACTTTTACCCAGCTTCCTAGTCTTTGTCGTCAATCTGATCAGTCTATTTTTAATGTATTGGTCTCCAAACGTCACACAGTCGTCATGTAAAGCTGTTATGATAGACCGATGCTCCGTAGTTGTCGGGATTTTTTTAACAATGCCTAGTATTAGCCTATTTGTGATTTTTGCCATGGGTAGTTTGGTTACAGTGCTCAAATCATAGGGGTACTTGTCCAATCCAATGCTGGATAGCAAATCATCGGTGGACGCCATCTTGCAGGGCTAAGTCTCAAATCTAGAAAAAAATTAGGTCCGTCGATCAAGGCTTATGGCTACAAAATAATCAAATAAGATACTATAAGTATGAAAATAATTTTAACCAAGTTACCGGAAAGTGTCTGGAAAATGAGGACTACAAATAAAATTTCGTTTCGGTTATTTTCCGGTTGTAAATAATTCTGCGTATTTAGAGCTAGTAAATATTTATTTCCTTACCCACACAGCGTGGCACGTAAACCAAGGTTGTAACCACTAAATAAAAGTAAATCCCAGAAGGCTGTAATGAGTTTATCAGGGCGGTCTCTCAAACACGAAAGTTAGAAATAAAACGAAGCTATTACAGCTAGCTCTGTACCGAAATCGATAAAATTCCCCAAATCAAAAATTAAATCAAGAATTGCAATCGAAATTTTTGCTCACGTTCTCGATTAAATAAACACGAAAGTCGAAGCGCGTATCGAGTTAATTTTTACTTGGCTTTATATACCAATACATGTTTGTATAACACCACGTGGAAAGCTATTTCTGACGTATATTTGCTGCGACCTTCAAATTCACGTGCGCGATACTACATTTTGCTCACTCGAGAAAATACACCCGAAGAGGCAATACGACAGATAAGTGGGTCAGTTTTTATAAGGACAAATATTGTTGGTGTGGGTCACTCTACAACTGCCGTGGTTTGGAATCCCCGGTTATACGTGACAAGGAGTAGAATCACATGTCCAACCTCGTGGGTTTTCTTTTGGTCCTCCAGTTTCATCCCACTTCTAAAGACCCTTTGCGCACGTGAATTATTGAAATAAAATTAAATCATATGTTAGTCCCAAAATGACCTAGTTTGTGTTGAGTGGATGTTAAATCCCATTTCTCTCTCTCTTTTCTATTGTCGCAATAGGTTTATAAAATGGTTGTAAAACAGATGTTTTTTTTATCTTACAGTGACAAAATCAGTAGCACCTATGATGCAGAAAATCAACAAGTTAATCGCCAAGCGAAGACGATGAAGTCAAACGCCATGAGTAATATTATTTTGTATCAATTTTATCCAGTATTTGTGCAATCACACTGTATAAATCCAAGTTGTTGTTATCAGTCAACACTCAAATGGCTGCAGTAGGTTTTGATGCCATGGTAGCAGATCCACTCCTTGTTTTCAAGAAGGGCTTCCACTTCAAAAAAATTCCAGTCGGTAATTTTCCATGTGGAGAAAGTGGTGCTATTTTTAGCACGTAATAAGAAGCCACAAAACAACATATTGAAATGCCATTTGGGGGTAATTTGGTCGAGGATACAAAATTTAAAGTGCTAATTTCCTTAATCTGGAATTGAAATCAACTATGAAACAAACATACCTTTAGTGTAATGATAGACCAGCTTTTTATTGTTGTCCTTTCAAAGCACAAATCACGCTATATTAATCGTCAGTAATTGTTCTCATATGTGCCAGTCTAGATTCTCTATGTATTAGTGCATGCTGTTCATCTCACAAGTCCACCAAATTCACAAACTCTTTTTCTGAATGAGGATAATTTGTGAGATGCAATCTTTATATCAATTTGTTTTGTTTTTTGTGGGGAATAACTTTTGTGTCCAGTGTTAATGCATCTTTGTCTCTTCCCTAAATATCAGCATTCTGCACATGAGTTCCATCTACTTCATACTCTAAGAATAGATTATTACCCTGAATGGCCGTCATATCCAAAAAAGTAATATACTGTTTTGTAATGCGATTCTATTCTGTTTACCATCTGTCAAACGTATAAAGACTAAATAAAAAATTTTAATTTATTAAATGGAAGCAGAATAAATAGTTAACAAAATTCTCAAAGTATGCTTATTGTTTTCGACTAAAATCTGCGATTTAGGACTTTAAATGTCGTCAAAAAGCTTAGTGTCTGATTTTAAGTGGAGCTAACTGTAGACAGGCAGTCTAAGTTTAGTATGAATTATCAGATATCTCCTACCTCAAATCTCAAATGTTGATTAGTGGTAAAGAGAGTTAAGTAGTAAAGAAAACTTGAAACCCTAATTAATCCTAATCAATGGTAGGAATCCAACTTTCTATTGATCGAAATCACATTGACTTTTTTTAAAAGATTTTAATTTTTTGTATAAATTTATCCAACTTCCTACTCTGGGAACATTGTCTGTGATTTTACCCTGATGGGAGCAGAATTTATACTTGTTTATTTTGTTAATCTATATATACTATGTAAATTGGTGCATTTATCTGTATGTAAAATGATTATTGGAAGTTTTGAGATTAATTAGGATTAGTTTAAATATAGTTGAATACACAGATCTGAACTTACTTTAGTAAATTAGATTTTCTCTACTTTAAAGAGACAATATCACTTGTAACTAGAAAATAAACATAATTAGTTTAATATATTCAATATAACCTAAAGTTCATTTAATTATCGAGAATGTAATTGTATTAAAAATCACTGTGTGATGGGCTATAATAACTACGACTCTCTCTTAAGACAATTGGTTTCAAATCACCCGGCTTTATGTGACAAGGAGTAGGGTAGCCTGTCAAGCCTTGTGGGTTTTCCCCGGGTCCTCCGGTTTCCTCCTACGCACAAGCAAATTTTTGAAATAAAATTAATGCATATGTTAGTCCCAAAATGACCTAGTTTGTGTTGAGTGGATATTAAACCCTATTTCTCTCTCTATGTTAAGACAATTAATAAACAACGTGGGAACTATGAATTCAGAAAAGGTAAATATGTTACATTGCTCCCTTATAGTTACATACATAAATGATGTTTTATATTAAAACAAGGGAAATATTGTATGTTATTTTATCCTACAGCTTATCTCATAAATATGTTTAAAGTGAGAGTATGAGCAGAATTATTTTGTTTTGCTTATCAAATTATATAAATGTTTTCTATAACAATCGATGTTAATCACTAATTAATAGATTAATAGGAATCATTATCATTGACACACCTCCACTGCACAAAAGTTCATCAGCGATTTTGTGTTAGCTAGAAACGAATCTTAAACCGCTATGGCCAAATTTCAAAACCAATCTCAGATGCTACACTGTATGAATATTTATGCATGAAATTTCTTGCCATACTCTCCCTTTAAATTTGGAGTACAGATGAAGCCACATGGAACATTCTCAACATTGTGATTTATGTATATATAATGATATTTATATTTTTGTCTTTGTATATGCAAATGTATGAATGGAGTGGTTTTATTATTATTATCATTATATATGTTTACATATGTTCTTGAAGATATGGCAGGTGACCATAAAATGTGCAATGGGGGATATATATCATCCTCAAGCAAAGTTTAAAGAGGTATTATCACTCATGCCAAGAAATAAATGTATTTAATTTTGAACAAGTTCACATTTAAAATAACTGTACACCCTCCTGATTACAGGAAATCGAACCACTGACCTACTTAATTTATAAAGTATTTTGTGCAAGCGTATGTTAAAATATTTCTATTTTTATCAATAGGTTATGAGCTAATGCCTCTTTGAATAAATTTAAAATAAGTGCTTAAAACAGAATTTTGCTTAGTGTGCTAAAATCAGATCAAAACAACAGGATCTGCTTGTTTTACTCAAATTAACATGATTAGCTTGTTTGATTAACTCAAAATAACAGGATCGACATGATTAACGCAAAATAACAGGATCAACATGATCAACTCAAAATAACAGGATCAGCATGATCTACTCAAAATAACTGGATCAGCATGATCAACTCAAAATAACTGGATCAGCATGATCAACTCAAAATAACTGGATCAGCAGGATCAACTCACAATAACAGTATCGACATGATTTAATAACTCAAAATGAAAGGATATGGTTCTTTGATCAAGTCAAAATACAGTTAATCTGTCATGTTATTTGTATAGTGATAATCTCTTTCCCAATTTAGTTTTCGGGTTGGGTAAACATGCTCAATTTACTGGTAATAGTCTTGTTTTTGGAAACGATATTCAGTTTATGTGTATTGCAAAAAAAACTGGAGTGCAGAATGTGTCATTACTTCAACAGTGTAATGTTAAATCTGAGTGTCATCTGCAAATCCAAACTTGACTCAAATCCTATAATGTATTTATATTCAGTTTTTATATACATGTATTCTCTTTTAAGCCGATTTTCCACTAGGCGAATTTTTTCGAGTACAGGCATGCGCAGTATAATTTCAGGCCGTCTGAATTTATATTGCGCATGTCTGTACTCGAAAAAATTTGCTTCGCGTGAATAAATTCGCCTAGTGGAAAATCGGCTTTATATCAAGGTTGGTCCGTAGAAAAATTGTTTCCACTTTGACTACAATGTATATTGGTCAATTGATACTGGTTTGTCCAGACTGATATTTGTTGTATTTAAAGCAAGACAATTTGAACTCAATACAAGAATTGAAAGAGGTTTGCAAAGTTTTAGCGACTTCGGAAATATTTTTTCTAGCTTTCAAACAAAATTGGTAAAACTGAGGATAGGTAATTACATACATATGTACCAGTAATTTTAGAATGACTTAAAGACAGTCATATTTTGTGTATATAATATTTATTTATTGAATTATTTATTTTATATTTTGTATATAAGATGATATTTAAATGGTGGAAGTCTTTATACCAAATGAACAACAATAATATTGTTATACAATAAATGTGCTTTTGGGTGTAAACTGAATATGTGTTCTGAATTTGTAGCAGACTTTAAAAAAATGTCTGTTCATCTATCTTTTGAATTTGCATGGATAATGTCATAGTTACAGTGTTATTACCAACAAGTGTAGGATTTCTTTTGGCCGCAAAAGTTTATTCAGAATTTCCGTGGTGGTTCCCCCTTGTCAGTGATGCAGGACAGGGACCTGACAAGGACAACTGTCTAGTCATTCAGATGGGAGGAAAAAACCGAAGTCCTGTGTACAAATTGGCATGCACGTAAAAGATTCCCTGACAGTTTGAATTCAATATAAGAGTAGGCCGTAGTGCTGCTGTCTGTGCAAAATTCCCTCATAGTACACTATTTTGTTAAATAATTTTAATACCTTTGCTGTCCTCCACTACATAAAGGTCGGATCCTTTGATGTCAGACATTTGATTAACCAATCAGCATTGTTGTTTCAAGTGGGTATTTGGAAATACAACTTTTGCTTTGTCTTCGCTGCAAATGTCTACCCACAGTTTCATGCACTGCACACCAAGAACTTGCCACAACAGACCATGCCCTTGGTTAATTCCTCACATTAACCAGAGCACGGGTTATATAACAACTCTTCCAGATCTTATTGTAGTGAAGTTTTGCACTATAAAAAACAAAATGAAATAGGATCTAGGATCTGTGTTTTAATTAGATTTGGAGGGAAACTGTATCAAAATTCAGACACACATTAACTTTATGTTGAGTTGTTGCCCCTGTCATCAGAACTTAGTAAACATTCTTCACATCAAGAGACTTTTAAGTTGCAATTGTTTGACTGGTCATAAGGTTAAGCCCTATCAAAATTCAGAGGTGTACATCAATTTTTTGTAGATTTACACCTCAGTTAGCACAACCTGGTGAATACTTGACAGGGCCCAGTTTTTTCTAATAATGGAATAATAAGAAATTCTTCAATTGTCTTTCAGTTTATTTTTTTATTTTTCAGTATGATTTCCCATTGTAAAAAAATGAACTATTACATAGAATTTGAACATAAGTAACATTTGATATATATTTTATCATTGGAATAAAGGTAATGAATATATAAATATATATCCATGTAGATATATAAGTAAAGTCAAGTTAATTTATATGAAAAACAGAAAGCACAACATTAATTGATAGACTAGGGTTGGACATAAACCTGGTAAGTTATTGCCGTTCTCTGACTAACTAAACTTTGGTATATAAATGTAGTTCAATTGGCATTGTCATTCTTACTAAGAAAAAATATTATTAACTTTGTATACTAAAATATCAAAAAGGAACCACATCTAATTATGGAAAAGCGATCACTGACAATGTCTGAGTTTGGTATTAAAACCACTAAAACATTTATCTTGAATTTTGCGTACAATGTTGAATTTGTTGAATTAAATGTAAACATCCCAGATGTATACTCTGTTCAAAACAAAAATAAATTGTTACATTTCTATGAGAGATAGGTGGCTTGTTTCCTGCCTTGCCAGCAAAGATCTACAACATGCTAATTCATATTTAAAATGTATTTCACAGACAATAACATTAATTTATCTGATGTAAAAAAAAGCAAAGATATTTAATTTTAAACAGAAACAACCAAATCACATTTTACAAGATTTTTAACAATGAATGTACATTATACAGTTCAGTATAATTATACAATTACAATTATAAAGTACAGTATAATACTCTGATTACAAATATACAGTACAGTATAATATACAATTATAAGGTACAGTACAATATACAGTACAGTATAATATACAATTATACGGTACATTACAATATACAGTACAATATAATGATACAATCTGATATAATTACAAATATACAGTAAAATATACAATTACAAATATATTGATTTTATACACAGTTCAATTGGAAGGCCACACATAACTGTAAAACATGAAATTATTGCATAAATGATATTGATGCAATAAACAGTCTGGTCACATCACATAAATTTCATGATAAAGAGCTACAAGTTTTAAGTAGAATTTAAGATTAACATTAGAATGACAGCATGACCTCTCTACATATAATTTTTAATTTTGGGTTTGAACCAAAGCATACTGCAGGCCGATATGAACCTCATTATTTTTCTAGCTAGGTTTCCCACTTGTCAAGGGGAGTGACAGTTTGGACTGGATAATTCTTGCACCAAGGCCTTACTTCTAAGAAAATCACTAACCAATCTAGGTGGTGGAAAGTTTGTTTATGCCCATAAACAAAGTTTGTTTTATGAAATGAAATGGGGCTTAATGTCCTACTGTTCTGCACTGAACTCGGCTTATGAAGATAGGCATACCGTGTGCTATGAGGGAAATTTGACTGGACAGCGGCACTACAGCCTACTCTTATATCAAATTACAACTGTCGAGATCATTTATGTGTGCGCCTACATGGGAACACGTTTTTTGTACCACCCATATGACTAGACAGCTGTCATGGTCAGCCATCCGTCCTGCACTACTGACAAGAGGGAACCATGCTGCAAATTCTGGATAACCTTTCTCTGCCAATGCAGGGAATGAACACCCTACCTCTTACCGGGTGAGCCCTAGAGTTTGTTTGAAATAAGGTATAGCATTTCTGTTGAAGGAAAAAAGAAGTTACTGGTATATGTACAAGTATTTATCAGTTAATAGGCTAATTCATCTTTATAGTCCATTATGCTTGTCCGAATTTTCAACAGCCTTAGTAACTTTTAGATCTACATATTATACACATCTACAATTGGCATTTAATTCATGGTGCAAAAGTTTCATGTTTTTCAGCATTTATTTATAATATAACAACCATATATGTAATAAGTAATTTCAACCTTTCATTTTCACAACAATAGAAAATAATGAAATTCATGGGATTTTCTACATCTCATGGAAAACTAAAATGATGATTTTTTCATGGTTAACGAGACTGCCTCCAAAATGTTTGCGATTAAAAAAAATGCAAATCTCAATGTAACATTAGTGTAAACTGCTGATATTATTTTCATTCAGTAAGTTTAAGAGCAGATTAAGCCAATGTTAAACGAAAAAAAAAGCCTGCTCACTAATTTTAGGGCTTAGTTATGCTCAGTGGTGATTTCTACAAGCAACTACATCTAATGCATACATTGTATCTGTATAATTATTGGTATTTTAAATAATATTATGACTTGCTTTAACAAATAGCAATAAAATAATTATTATTATGGTTGAGATTGTTTAAATGATTATGACATTGAATAAATATATATTATTTAGTATAACCAAAAATGTACTGGTTAAATCAATAACGGTAAATTGATTATCATACACATTATGCACACATAGCCTACATCTGCAAGACGTCTCGAGCAATGTAATTTCTTATTTGGTGACCCAAAATACCATGGAAGAAGATTGGGACAATAACCAATAGGTCAATAACAACAAAAAACATTCATATTGTATACCAACAGTAGAGCACTATTATGTAATGTATTTTGTCTCCTATTAGTTTAGCTGCAATTTCAACATCATAGCTCCTATCTCATTGTACTAGATTAAGGGGAAGGCTTATAGGAAAAGTTAGCTATTGAAAAGGATGATATGTGTATATATAGAATTGAGTGGATTAGCTATTGAAAAGTATAATGTGTTGATTAGCTATAGAAAAAGTATTGAAAAGTATAAAGTTGATAAGACTATAATAAAACAATGATATTTTGTACATGGATCATTAATCTAAGGATAGATATAAAGTAATATTAGGGGTGGGAAAATGGAGGTCGAATTTTGGGAACGAGTATTTTCTAAGGCGATTTTGGCTGCTGAATCCGAATCAGGTGAAATTTTTGTTCTGTGACGTCATTTTGAGCTGGTTCCGTGGTTTTCAAAATGGCGGCCCAAAAATGACTTTTTTTCTCATAAAAGCGAGACAATATTGGAAAGTAGTTGTCCAATATGTTAAAATATATGTTTTCATGACCGTGGATTCTAAAATTGCACTCATATTTATGATTTGATAACATCCTATATCGATATGAGGGTAATAACTGAAAAAAAGTCATTTTGAAAATGGCCATGGAACCAGCTCAAAATGACGTCACAGAACAAAAATTTCACCAGATTCGGATTCAGCAGCCAAAATCGCATTAGAAAACACTCGTTCCCAAAATTCGACCTCCATTTGCCCACCCCTAGTAATATCAACAGGGAAATAATAATTTCATGGGACTCAGTATATGCCCAACGAAAATGTTGTGCACTTAATGGAATTATACATTTTATTAATAAATCATCAAAAAAGGAATTCAAATTACTGCATTCAACTAAAAAAAAATTAACACTCGTGACAGTGCATAGATTTTATTTGGTCAAATATGGTAGATAAATTCAATGTTGAAACTGTCATGCATCTGTTTTAGGTTAAGATAAGGAGTCGACTACAAATATTTTTAAAAAATTCATTTCTTTGGTTTTCCATATACGGTATTTATATCGTGAAATGATTGTGTCACATTTCCGAACAAAAATTTAGCTATCGGTCCAAAGCCTCGGATATATTATGCCGGCAGCATAATTACATTTGTTCTGACTACAGCAATCTGACAAAATGAGTTCTAAGAAGATCATTCGCCAGCACATTTATTATAACTCATTTAATTGTCCCATGGTACATCATAAGACGATTATGAATTAATTTGGCCTTAGTGGGGGAGGGGCTGGTGTCAATAAAAGCAGTTCAACATAGTGTTCTTCCTATGATCTATGATTGGCAAGAATACCATGTTCATATAATAAATTCATGGTTGCACGACAGTCTCAAAATTGAAATAACAATAAAACAAAAAAGATCATTACTATTTCATTTCATGTATACATAAAAAAAAAATTATCACAAATTATTATTGGGTCTATTTTGGATTTTGGACCAACATTTTTAAGGAAATTTATATACAAATTATCACATAATAATTAATTTAGACAGATTAATTATTCAAGTACTATACTTGCTTAACTTCAAAATTACTTACAAATTTGTTTTCTTTTACTTTCATACTCAGTAGTAGCTACAAAAATAGGGATGGGTTATGGGTATCAGGTGTTGTAAAGTGAGAAAGAGAGAGATATGGGGTATAATGCCACTTTACACAAACCAGGCCACCCCGGGACTAACATATGGTTTAATTTTATTTCAATAATTTCCTTGCGCGATGGGGTCTTTAGCATTGGGAGGAAACCGGAGAGAACCCACGAGGTTTGACAGGCTACCATACTCCTTGCCACGTACAACCAGGGATTTGAAACCTAGGCGAGTTGAATCAATGACAGGATTTATGATACAGCACGCACTGGCCAATCCCCCGTGCTTGTAAAGTACCTGATACCACTGATCATGAGGTGTTCACATACATGTAGCCAACAAACTTTTGAAAAAAGTGAAATACTGATGTCATCTTGAATAGGATATCAAGCCTTTATGTAAAACTTAAGCTGAGCAAAAGAAAATGTTTAATTAATATCCCTGGATTTTAAAAGTAATGGATCCCTCATATAGATTTTGATAATGCCCAACAAAATTTCAAACATTTTCAAAAAACATTCTGCCCAGATAGACTCTCAAAACTGTAATAAAAGCTTCAAATCGTGGTTTATAACAACCCTGAATGAATGTTAATAAGGTTTTAATTTTTTAATTTTTTAAAAATTTACCTGAATCAGAAAACTAAAACAAGAATTTCATGTGTCTTGAAATTAATGCCACCTTAAAGGAGTAAACATAACTAATGCAATAAATAGGTTCCTGCTATTTCCAATTAAAGATACATTATGTAAGATTTAGATCAAAAGGAATACAATACATGTATATTCAAAATTTCAGTCGAATTACTTTATTCTGAAGATGTTATGGCTGTTTGAAGACCCATGTAGTCTCAATTTTCATTGCTACTGTTGTGACGATAATAAACAAAGTCTTGATTATCCATTTTAAAATTAAATTATTAAATGTTGATCATGTTTCAATCCAGTCAATATCACAACCATCCGATAGTCTAGTAAGTTGATAGAGGGTTTATTATGTGAATAAACGTCCAGTTAATGGTTTATATATAACATTTGAAGTCGAAATAAAGATCTGCAATAGGCAGATTTAACTCTTACATAATGTATATTTAATTCCTTCCGATCCTACTTTTATACAGTACTATGGATGTTAAAACACCTGGGGCCTGTTTCACGAAATTTTACCTAAGATAAAATCCAAATTTTAGTTATTTGATTGGATAATATTAGATTGATTTTATTTCTTAGCAAATCAAAATTGAAGTACCGGTATCTACTAAAATTTGGATTTTATCTTTAGTTCAAATTTCGTGAATTAGGCCCCTGTACATGTATAACCCATGATGTGATATATATATACTCTGACTCTATTGTCATTGGAGATGTACATATATAGGTGGGCAATATAGTATAGTGGAATATTGCATATTGGAATGATGTTAAGGGATTTCCTGGATAAGCGTAAACACTTTACACACAAAAAGTGTTACAGATACACATGGAAACAAGTCTCAACATTTTAGAAAACGATGTTATTCACCAATTAAAAACACATGGAAACAAGTCTCAACAATTTGGTACATAGTGTTATTCACTGATTACAAACACATGGAAACAAGTCTCAACATTTAGCTGTGTTATTCACCAATTACAAACAGATGGAAACAAGTCTCAACAATTTAATTTGTACATTGTGTTATTCACTGATTACAAAACACATGGAAACCAGTCTCAACAATTTGGTACATTATATACTACAAACACATGGATTCCTAGCTTTAGTCTGCTAACAAAACATAATATCAACAAAGAATATAAAATATACTACATATACGTCGAAACCCATGTCTTATTCTTAATGTATTCTATGAATGGCATTTAGTAATTGGAACATAATCAAATTACACACTTTTATGAAATAACAATTGCCATAGTAATTGTTATTTAATAAAAGTGTGTTATTTGATTATTCTTAATGTGTACCTGTTCCTACACTAAAGCAAAAAAACATAAAAAATATAGTAACTAGAACAATACAAAAATAATCTCTGGTTTTTGACTCTTAAAAAACATAATCTCATTTAGTGAAATATATATGATAACCAGCTGATAAACAGATACAAGTCCTAAACAACACAATAACCATCCTGGACACAAACTTTGGATTAATCTGAATTATTGTGCCTTGGTTACAATATTGTTCACATGAAAGAAAAAGAGAGAAAAATAGGGTTTAATGCCCACTTAACACAAATAAGATCATTTCGGGACTAAATATAATACAATTTTATTTCAATAATTTGCTTGGACATATAGGGGTCTTTATTAGGAGTGAGAGGAAACCGAGGGACCTGGTAAAACCCTAAGTAAAAGTTGGGTATCAATGACAGACCTTATGATCTAAAGTGCATGTGTAAGACTATTTGTCTACCTACATCCCCTCTCCCACATTAGTATTCACATAAGACAGTATAGGCTTAGTACAGTCAGCAGCATTTTTTTAATTTAATAATATTCACTACATCACAGATTATCAAATGTTAAGTTTGATTTTTGTTATTTAATCTTTCTAGTGTATGGCAGTTAGAGTTAGTAGTCTAATATATTTTTTTTTTCAGATAATTAGAAATACCTGTTTAGGGTCCAAACAGGTAATGTTGTTAGCAGTAAAATCCCTCAAAATTTAAAAATGGAAGTTTCGCTCACAACTACCCAACTATTATTGAAAATCGTAGAACAAACCTTCAGTAGTCAATAAATTTCAGTATAACTAAAAAGTTAGAAAATATTAATACTTTTTTTTCATGAGTGATATTTTCCAAGATGGTGGATATTACACATTTCTTAACAACTGAAAACAGTTTACATTCACTTTAATCTAATAATTCAATGATATGTGCTGTTCACAGTATCTGGTTGCTGTTACAGTATCTGGTTGCTGTTCACTCAAACCACAGATAATCATAAATTAACAATGCCGGATGTTTACGCACAAACTGGATGAACCAACAAAATATCAAACAACATTTTTCGCATTAGCACAGATTTTTTAAAATCTTGATATTATAAATTAATACTTAAACAATTTCCATGTTCACAATATTTCATAACTTTTTTTATGGACATCTTAATAAAATGTTCACAAAAACAACTGTTCACATGAAAAAAGAGATCATGTTCAACTCACGTTCACAGAACATTTTTCACACACATAGATTTGATATCACAAATAAATCATTTTAATTACATTCTGTCGACATAGCGATAGTCTTGTTTCGTCATGTCTAAATCGATGATCTTAATCTCGATCTAAAAACTCGGAAACAAATTTTTGGGTTTAAGAACACACCACATCGGAAGCAGAGTTACGAACAAGACAATCAACATATTTTCTGAATTTTCCATTTGATGTATATACAATTTTTGAGCGAGGGAATAAAAAATTGTATATTTACACAAAATGCCCCACGGTAGTCACAGAATAACAATAATAAATTTAACATTGGATAACATTTTGTAAACAATATGCAAATATATAATTTGTATAATTGTCATAGTACCTTGTTTTTTGCTTTCATATTGCTCAAATTTACGAAACATCACTCACACATCACTGACATCATCACAATATGCTATGTCCGTAATTTGGATTTATAATGATTTTTCGTAAAACCATTTAAAGGTTTCAGAGCATGTCCGTTAGTCTTTTTACTATTTACAAAAAGTGTTTCTTCTTCACTGGAGAAATCTGATTCAGAAATCATAACACTGCTGTTTTGTATTTTTCCTTCAATAAAAAAATGGGAGAATATTATAAAATGGTTACTATGGTTACTGCTGAATCAATTTTGGTACATAACCAAAGGAATATCGTAAAGTAAGCGGATATGAGCAAGTTCAAGAGAATAATGCCACTGACAGCGATGTATGCCAAAAGTGTACTCAAACCACATGAATCTGCCATGTTTTGAATAAATAAATTGTAAAAATTAAATCGGCTATGTATGACCTAAAACTAATGATTACCAATGCCACAGACTAGCAGTTGTACAACATGTCAGTAGGTACGACTTGAAATCACATCATAGAGGAGACAACTCTGCTGGATTTGTAATTTTCAATCACCATACAATAGACTAGAAGGCTTAATTAATTTGTTGATGCCTGCCAGTTGTATGAGATTGAACAAGATATTCGGTGTCAAATTAAACCAGTTTCAAAAATTTTAAAAACAATCAACTGCTGTGTAATAAAACAAATCAGGATTAATTAAAAAGACCCCCCCCCCCCCCACTATAATTAATACCATTTCACCATGTTCCGTTACCTATCAGCAGACTGCCCATAGGTAAACACCAAAATTAACTATGCCTGAACATAACAGGCCTCGACATTCAAGTTACAACAACCAGACCTACCTTTAGGTAGTAAATCTTTATGCTCTTTCATTTCATGTATATCTTCTTCTCGTGTATTTAATAAAGAATAACGATGACGTTTTCGAGTTTTTAACTTACAATGAAATAAACTACATCTGAAAAAACAAAACATCAACCAATGTAATTAAATATAATTATTTCTATGAATAAGTAATTGTTCTGTAACTAGATCAATAACCTTTCACACCTAATAGCGAGAGAGAGAAAAATGGGGTTTAACGTCCACTCAACACAACTAGGTCATTTCGGGACTAACACACCTAATAGCAGTTATCAGAAAATATGGTGTGACATCAAAGTGCTGAACATGTGCATCATAAAGGTATATTAAATTATTATCTATAGAGAGTGGGCCTCATAATAACATATGGAAACAGAATATTAGCACCGCCCTTAAAGTCCACAAATATGACCTAGAATATTTACACCTATCAAAATGAATCTTACATCACTTGTCATTCACTTTTTTTATTTGTTTATACTTACTTTTTAGATTTACATAAACATATTATAACCCAAGTTCCCCCAGCTATTAATATGACTATTACAAAACAGACTATAACTACATATAATATACTCCACTCTGTAATAAAAAGAAACACACTATTATTCCAATAGCATAAAGTATTTAAAGTAACACAAAAATAAATATGTTTTATCTGCGAAATCACCCTTGGTGAAAGTGGACATAAACCTCCAGGAACGAGTTCACATTTCTCCTGGCTTGGTCTCTTTTATTTCTATGGTAACGTACCCTATACAAATTTTTACCAGACAGACTTGTAACTACTAAATAAGGGACCCTTAAACTGACAAAAAGGTACACAGAAAATTGGTACATGTATCTCATCCCCTTTAAAGAACAGGACACATTTAACTACCAAGTGGCAACCAGGCTATAATAATCCTGAATGTTAAAGTATGAATTCCAGCAGGGAATATTCTGGTCCAGTGCCATTACCACTTGACTATTGCTTTTTTCTGAATATTTGTAGGAACTAGCAAGTAATATATAAACACAATATGGCTGATGATTTATAGTACTAGGGTCTCTAAAGAATATGATGAAATTATTCTTTGGCTGATGGTTAGCATGCGCGTGCTGTATCATCAAGTCTGTCATTGTGTCAACTGGCGTGGTTTCGAATCCCCTGTTGTACGTGGAAAGGAGTAGGGTCGCCTGTCCAACCTCATGGGTTTTCTAGAATCTAATACTCCAATAATTTCAATTAATAGATTACCATCCAGTAAGTCTTAAAAGCCATCAAGTTTTAAAAAAAAGCATCAGATTTGTGCTGTGTATTTTCAGAAACACAGTTTAGTTTTGATATCAGCTGTTAAGTTTCTTTGGTTGCTTTTAGAAATGAACACAGCCATTTTGATTTATATGGTCTAAAAACAAAAAACCATATAAATGTAAATGGTACCCCAACTCTTGTGTGGAGAGAGCTAAATGAAAGTTCTTTTGTGAAAGGCAATTTTTCATACCACAGTTACTTTCTTGTAGAAAAAATGTCGAGGTAAAAATATTTTCCATCCAGAAAGCTTCACAAACACACTTTTTTGTTTTTATATCACAATGACCATGACCAGAACAATTATTCTGACAAACTGAAAATAGAAAATATATGTAATACATGTAGAATTCATTTTAAAATTATGTTAAAAACATTTTGGCCTCAATTTTGCAAAAATCCTTTTTTGATTTCTTGAAACCATCCGACACAGTATCTATTTTTAAAATATTGTTTCAAAATATTTCAATAAGCTTATGTCTCTTGTTGTCATCCAGACAATCTGACATTGTTTTTATTATCAGAATTTGAAGTAAAGCTTTTTTGATCATTTGTAAAAAGTTGAAAGGGCAGTCCCAGATTTTACAGAGAGAGAAATGGGGTTTAAGGTCCATTCGACATAAACTAGCTCATTTCGGAACTAACATATGGTTTTAATTTTATTTCAATAATTTGCTTGCACGTAGGGTTTTTTAGCAGTGGGAGGAAACAGGAGAACCCAGAGAAAACCCATGAGGTTGGACAGAGAACCCTACTCCTTGTCACGTACAACCGGGGATTCGATACCAGTTGACTCAATGACAGGCTTTATGTTACAGCATGCACGCTAGCCATTCAGCTATCCAACCCCAAGATTTTACAGGATATCCATCTATAAAAGGAGATGTTGGTAACAGGTATGATATTGATAACAATTTACTTCAAGGAATGACTCAAACATAATATAAAAACAAATTCTTTTTACAATTTGTTTCTAAACATACAAATTGGTTTTAACATTTTGAACAGACACAGAGCAGAGAGTGTGTTTTATTAAGTGTTTATTACTATTTCTACTACGGGTTTTTTCTAAACAATATTTATTCACAAAAACTGGATTAGAGAAGAGGCAGAAGCCTATAGACCCCCTCTCTATATTAATTATTGTGTACATACCAACAGTGTCTATAGAGATGACTTTAAAATCTAATATATCATTTTCTTGTTGTAATTTATGTTTTAATATAGATAATATCTTGACACCATTAGCAACCTTTTCACTTTCTTTATACTTTGTCTTTACCAAAAACTGTACATGTAAACTGTAAAAAAGCAAGTAAATAAACATTAGTATATTTTTAAGCGTACTTTCAGTTAATTATTATATTACTTATACACAAATCTCTTAGAAATAATTACAGTTTTCACTAGAATTCTCCTGTATTAATAAACCCTATCTATAAGATCTTTAATGGCTTATATTACTGCATATGATAGAACATATCTTGAATTACTATATTCTATTACTCATAATCTTTAAGTGACATTTAGAGGATTGGGAAACACATTAATGGGACACAGTTTTTATGGAAACCAGTGATTGATTCCCATGAAAAATGTGTTCTGTTATTCTATTACTCAGTGCATAGGTTTTATTAATGGAAAATGGCATACGCCCTAACGTTATATTTAATGCATTCATCCCAACATCCCTATATTTTTTTCAAACACTTTTATTTTGAATTTACTTTAATGTACTAAGATGAAGATTTCTTGTAAACACACAGCCAATCGTGATCGACACTAGAATAGTATCACTGGAAGTCAATAACTAAAAGTAGTCACTTACTGTCCAGTAGACATATCTTTACCAATATGTTGTATATCAACAATAGTTTCTCCATCAGCTTTATTCTGATGTATTAATAATTTTAACTGACTGGCTATACGCTCCTGAAATAACAAAGATAGGTTGCCATATAATGACATAGTAGCTCAGATGTTCAAGCACATTACGATTCTTCTACAGAAAACAAGAGCAATTATTAACTGATGCTAAAAAGTTATCAGGGGCAGCAGCCTCTGCAGTCATTTTTCACAGAATATCATGAACAACTCAGAAAGCATTGATCAGAAACGACTGAAGATAAATATATAATTCTTATTATATTCAAAATACAATTAGACTTGACTTTTCAAAACTCCCTGTTCTAGCTACTTATGAGCAATGCATTAGCATCAGCATTCAAGGGACTTGGTGAAAACTACTGAAGGCTATAATGTGTATTTAGCATACAGAATCTCAGACATGATGTGAGAGATCTGTGCCATTGTCTACAGGCTGTAGCCAGCTTATAAAATAAAATTCTTGAGGGGGGGGGGGGGTGTCCCAAATTTGTTTGAGGAGCTGAGGATGTGGCCAGCTAAGAACACTAAGAAATCATTATTGTTGGCAAAGAATTGGGGGGGGGGGGGGTAATTTGATTTTTGGGGTGGCTAAGCCCGATTGTCTGTTTTGAATACCCTACTTAAGGGTTTCAGTGAGAGAGAGAGAGAGAGAGATGGGGTTTAACCGTCCACTTGACACAAACTAGGTCATTTCGGGACTAAAATATGGTTTAATTTTATTTCAATAACTTGCTTACATGAAGGGGTCATTAGCAGTGGGAGGAAACCGGAGGACCCAGAGAAAACCCACGAGGTTGGACAGGTGACCTAACTCCTTGTCACGTACCACTGGGGTTTTGAAACCCCGCCAGTTGACTCAATGACAGGCTTTATGATACAGCACGCTCGTGCTTACCATTCGGCTGTCCAACCCACCGTTTCAGTGATGGCAAAGACCTCAGAAGCTGTAATAGTAAGTATGAATTAAGGAGTGAAGTTTTCTGTATTCATGTGCTGTTTCAACAGAAATTTGTTTTTTCTTAACATGAAAATTACAAGACAAACATTCCTTACCCCTAACATATGTTGGTAGCTATATAAATTAAAACTATATCTTACTCTATTTTCTTCTGTAAATTCATTGACATCTGTATCTAACAACATTTCTAGTGCATTCATTCTATTTGGATCTAAAAATTAAAATACATCGATAAATAAACCATAAACCAGCGGCTGCCAGGCAGGATACGCCCACATACAAGAGTTGGATAGAGAACAAGCTAAAAAGAAAGTGATTTTTCCTACAATCAAGGACAATAACTCATGAAGTTACAAATCGATATGCGCATATATCGAATGGAACCAAGATCTTTGAATGGGTTATGAACATGCATTTCAAGGTACTTCAAAATCGGATTAAAATTACGACCTCTACAGGGTTCACAACCTTGATAAACCATATTTTTACACAATATTAGCATACAAGTGGCGGCCATTTTGTCCGGCAGTTGTGGTCCGATTTCACAAAATTCAAACTCAACCTTCATTACAATGTAACGATGATATAATCAAATGTTTTTTAAATCGGATAATAATTGTGACCTCCAGAGGGACCACAAGCTAAACAAAGACGATTTTGCGTATAATCAGGGGCCATAATTCAGGAAGTTACGATCCGATATGCGCAAATATCGAAAGGAACCAAGATCTTTGGGTTATAACCATGCATTTCAAGTTTCATCAAAATCAAATTAAAATTGTGATCTCTACAGGGTCCACAACCTTGATATACCATTTTTTAACAGGATTCGCGTCGAACGGCGGCCATTTTGTATGGTCATTTTAGTCCGATTTTTCCGGAATTTGAACTCAACCCTCCTTAGGGTGTAACGGTGATATAATAGAACGGTTTTACAAATCGAATAATAATTTTGACCTCCAGAGGTACCACGAGCTAAAATAGGTGATTTTTCGGACAATCAGGGGCCATAATTCAGGAAATTACGTTTCGATAGGCGCAAATACCGAAAGGAACCAAGATCTTTGGGTTATAACCATGCATTTCAAGTTTCATTAAAATCGAATTAAAATTGTGACCTCTACAGGGTCCACAACCTTGATATACCATTTTTTAACCGTATTCGCGTACGAATGGCGGCCATTTTGTATGGCAATTTTGGTCCAATTTTACCGAAATTCGAACTCAACCTTCCTTAGGGTGTAACGGTGATATAATCAAACGATTTTTTAAATCGGATATTTATTGTTACCTCCAGAGGGACCACAAGCTAAACCAAGGTGATTTTGCGTATAATCAGGGACCATAATTCAGAAAGTTACGATCCGATATGCGCAAATATCGAAAGGAACCAAGATCTTTGGGTTATAACCATGCATTTCAAGTTTCATCAAAATCGAATTAAAATTGTGATCTCTACAGGGTCCACAACCTTGATATACCATTTTTTAACAGTATTCGCGTCGAACGGCGGCCATTTTGTATGGTAATTTTGGTCCGATTTTTCCGAAATTTGAACTCAACCCTCTTTAGGGTGTAACGGTGATATAATCGAACGGTTTTACAAATCGGATAATAATTTTGACCTCCAGAGGTACCACGAGCTAAAATAGGTGATTTTTCGGACAATCAGGGGCCATAATTCAGGAAATTACGTTTCGATAGGCGCAAATATCGAAAGGAACCAAGATCTTTGGGTTATAAACATGCATGTCAAGTTTCATCAAAATCGGTTCAAAATTGTGACCTCTATAGGGTCCACAAGCTAAAAACGTGATTTTTCGTACAATCAGGGGCCATAATCCATGAAGTTTTGATCCGATACATGCCAATATCGAAAGCAGCCGAGATCTTTTGGGGATAAACCTATATTTCAAGTTTCGTTAAAATCCGACAAGAATTGTGACCTATAGAGAGTCCACAAACAATTCCGGACGGACAGACGGACAGGGGCGACGACATAATACGTCCACATGAAAATGTGGGCGTATAAAAACTTGTGCTTAAACCTTTACATATTATTTTTTTCATCTAGGTTTAAACTCTAGACTCTAAAGACATTTCTCACAGGGGACATTGAGTCATGCGCAGAATATGATTGGTCAACTCCAAATCAACCTACCAATCAAAACGTGCAATACAGAAAGTTCTGTGAAATAGTTTCAAAGTATTTGATTGGATGTATACAAGGTCCATGTATTATAAACATGTTGTCAAGAGTGGATTAGGACCTGGATTCAGGATTTTGTCGAGGGGGGGGGGGCATACATTTGAGCAAAGGGTAATCATCAAAGTGCCACATGCATGCATTAGTGGTTTAGATGACCAGTCTCAATAGGGCTGAGGGCGGGGGGCCCGGCCCCCTGTGCCTCACACCCCCCTTCTGCTCTTGATCCGCAAGGGATTAAGAATTGTAAATTCAAATGATGTTTGTAGGCTTTAAACATAAGATACATTTATTATCTTGGTGCAAGTGATATTGGATCTTTTTCTCTTATCCACACTTTGGAAATAACAAGAACATTATAAATATATTACAAACCTTCTTTGACAATAACCGAAGCTGAATCTGAGTTGGACAGACCTTCACTATCTACTACAGTTAAAGAGAATATATAACGTCCAGCTACTAGATTGACTAACTGTAAAACAGCCTGACTATCAGATCCATTTATTATATCCTGTAATATATAATTATATAAACAGTACTTGATGGTTATTATATATTTGGGTACAGGTATATCAATAGTTGCATATTATTAGGGTACATGTATGTTATAATTTTCGATATATCGACAGCTATATATTTGTGGATATCGATTGGAAGGTATTGATGGTTAATTATATATCTGGGTATATCAATGGTGATATTTTAGGGTGTATCAAGGATGATGTTATATTAGGGTATATCGATTGTTATGTAATTGTAAAATTAATTGTAAGGTATATCAAGGATGATGTTATATTAGGGTATATCAAGGTTGATGTAATATTAGAGTATATTGCAAGGATGATGTTATATTAGGGTATATCAAGGATGATGTTATATTAGGGTATATTGCAAGGATGATGTTATATTAGGATATATCGATAAAATTAATTGTAAGGTATATTATTGATGATGATATATTAGGGTATATCAAGGATGATGTTATATTAGGGTATATCAATTGTTATGTAATTGTAAGGTATATTATTGATGATGTTATATTAGGGTATATCGAGTGTTATGTTATATAAGGGTGTATCAAGGATGATGTTATTTTAGGGTATACGATTGTTATGTAATTGTAAGGTTGATGATGTTATATTAGGGTATATGGGTATATAATTAGGGTATATTGATGGTTACATATTTGGGAATATTAATTGTAAGAGATATATCTAAAAATAGTTAGGAATTTATAATAATATAAAAAACAAGATAAAGTCTTACCCCTGTTGCTAAGCTACGGAGATCTCTCTTCCAATGGTACTGGACAATACCATGATCATCAGTTGATTGTCTACCATCCAGATTGATAAAAGATAACGGTAAATACACAACTTTATCTCCACCAGCTTTTGCTATTGGAGCTAAATTGGAATCTAGATAAAGATAAACAAATAATAATACAAGTTTAAGTTTGGAAAATAATAAATATTTAACATATAACTGGTCATCTTCCAAGTGTCAAAGTAACATAGTTCTACTACATTTCTGTGTCTATATCTTGGACAACTATGGGCACAAACTCAGGATTTTATCTGTGCGTAGCTGTCGATCTAATTTAACCCATGCATTTATTGATTCTGTTGTGTTTTAAAATTTCCATTTGTTTTAAACTTTAAACTATGTTTGACAAGTCAAAACTACTTCATTGTCTCTAATCAGGCAGGTCAACATTACCCTCAAATGATGGTAATTTGACACATTAGTATTATATATAATAGCCTAGCAAAGTTTTAACAGTAATGTGTCATGGGGGAATTGTAATTTGTAATCAAAATAAACTCTGCTAAAGAATCAATTAAGCACCAAAGTGTTTCATAAGACATAAGGTGGGGGAACCGTTTGAAGCAAGGGACTGAGACAAAATAATTAAATTGGAGGAGAATAAAACCTATTTTGATAGTATTTTTGGACCTTTTCACCTAAGCATACACCATTTCTGAAATGGCATCCAGAGAAAACACAAACAACCTTTTATTTAGAGATGTTAACACAAACAACCTTTTATTTAGAGATGTTAACACAACAACCTTTCATTTAGAGATGTTAACTTTATTCTGTTGAAATCTTTTCCCTTGAGAATATCTGTGTTCCTTAATGTCATTTTTTCTTTAAAATGTAAAGGTTTCTGTTGACTCAAAACTATTATTTGCAATTAGGCCATGCCTCTAAAAAATTGAAAACCATAAAGGGGGTTTTGATATATAATAAAAATAACTTACGAGTTTTCGTGGTTACAGTTAACTTTGCTGAGGTAACAATGCCTTCATTGTCTTTGACTTTGAGTTCAAACTCATAAGTGCCCTCCTTCAAGGTACCTGTTGCTGAGGCAACCATTCTATCACTGTTCATCACCTGCAAATCTGTTGGGCCTCTGTTATATAATCAAGAATTTATTGTTATTAAAAATTAAAAGGAGAGATTAGAGGGAGAGAGATAGAGAGAGAGAGAGAAATGGGGTTAAACATCCACTGAAAACAAACTGGGTCATTTCAGGACTAACCTATGGTTCAATTTTATTTAAATAATTTGCATGCTAACAAAGAAGGGGTATTAAAGCTGTGGAGGGAAACTGGATGACCCGCAGAAAACCCCCTAAAAATTAAGGCCAAACTAATTTGTTGCTTATTTCAGATATAAAATTTCATTAAAATATATATAGATCTAAATTTAACATTGATGACTCCATGATTGATTTATTGTTAATTAAGATCAAAGCCAAAACAATTTCATGTTGTCTTTCTTTATTGATTTTAATATCTTGCATATGGACTGTGATAACAACTTGGAGATAAATGTTTTCAAAAATCTATCGTTTTGAATTTAAAAATGAAATTTGAATTTTACTAGGCTTATTTTTCCCCCCCCCCCCCCCCAACCCCACATTTAATACTTAAGTCGAACTGGTTTAAAAACCCTGGGGATCGTTAAACTAGTTTAACTTTAGCGTCTGAACCAGTTTAAAAACTCCAGCTCACTACCTGTCTTCGAGAAGGCTTTTTATTTTAAACTGGTTCATCTTGGCCATCTGAACGGGTTGGCTGAAAACTCTGGCTCCAGTTTGCTTTGAGCATGCGCAATACGCATTAATTTACTTCCCCGTGAAAATACCAACGTATCGAAAACATGCGAGATCCGAATAAAGCTACACATAAACCCTGGCGATTTTGAACTGGTTTAAAACTAAGCGTCTGATCGGTATATATTATAACCTACCCTGTCTGTTTCCACGTATATTGTGTAACTTTATTATCATCTGTACTATTACTTCCATCTAGTATAATATTATCAGCTGGTAAAACTACTGTTAATTTATTCGCAGTCTTCGCTACTGGTGGTTTGTTGCTTTCTGTAATAAATAGTTAGAAGAAAGTTTCATTAGACTAACAAAGTTCAAGCATGTATTACACTCGAAAACATCTAAATTAGAATTCGGGGGTCATTAATTGCACCTAAAATCTTATATGGGGTCATTAATTACACCGAAAATCTTATATTAAAGGGAAAATAGTTTTAATGTCTGGTCAATACATGATTTTGAGAATATATTTCCATTTCTCGTAATTTTCTCTTACTTGTCTTTCAAAGCAATATATTATTTTCATTACAACTTCAACCCCTTTTTTAGGCAGTCATACTGTTGGTGATTGCCCTAAACATTTTGTAACAGTTGGTCAGGACTTGAATTATGCAGAGAGGATAGAGCAAAAATTGATGGACAGTGCCAACAAGAATTAAAATATAAAAACATCAAAAGTGTCTGACATATTACCTGGTTTAACGAATACGTGAACATCAGCTGTTGATGACTGTCCACTAGAATCTGTTACTTTTAATGTATACGTGTAGTCTCCTACTTCCAGGTTATTTAGATGTAAAAATGGTGTACGAACACCCTAAAACATATAATTTTGAATAAGAACTCTATATGTGTCATGAAATTAATGCAACACAAATAGTAGATGGCATATAAATCCTAATTGAAATTAATGCAATCTCCCAGATCTTACATCATTACTTACTTCCACTGTCATCAAAAAGGATTAGGTCCCATAAATGACAGTTTTAGGGCCCACAGATCAATGCAATTGGTGAGTTTGCATTTTATAAATTAATTTTAAGCTAGTAAAAATTATTTTTATGTAAATCATATTAAGCTGATGTTCCGACTTTATATTATGAAACTAACAAGTTAATTTTATAAGAGAAAGAATTGAAAGGGGCCATATGAGTGAAATGATAAAACAATGTATACTTACAGACACGTCTTGTGTAACTTTATTATCAGATGTTTTTGTCCATTCATAGCTCTTAATTTCCTTATCATCGGTACTGGCATTACCATACAAGACAGCTGATGTTTGAGGTAGACGGATAACAATATCAGAACCAGCATTAGCTTTTGGGGGATAGTCTGTTTCTGTAAAAACAAATTGAAATGGCATGAAGTACGACATTTTGAAACCACTATGCTAACTATAATGGAGAATGAAAGGGAAATGTTGTCATCTCTGTCCATCAGACGACCACAGTTGCTTTTTGACGCTCTAGAATCGAAAATTATTATCTAATTGGATTGAAATTTATATCCAGTGGAAATAACAGTGTACCTGACAAAATGTCAGGTACATTTTCAACTTCCGGACATGTATTAATAATATCAACAAAAAAGACAGATGTTTTGTGCCTTACAAAGCCTGAATCTGTGCCTGACATTGTGAGTGACAGGTGCCTTATTTCCAGGCTTGCAGTGTTTATATGTTCATGCAACAAAGTCGCTTAAAGTTATCATTTGATCATCAAAATGGAATCAAAAGTCTCATAATGTTTTGATCCCTTTGATCCAGTCGTATTTGACTGATTACACTTAAAGATTGGACATTTCTTTTTTAAAAATAATAAGGATTATATTTAAAATATTGAGTTGATTATGTGTATGTTTATCTACATGTTTATCTGCCTTTTAACTTCTTTCAGTAGAATAAGTAAAAACAAGCACAAAATTTACCTTTTACAACAGTGACATTGGCTTGTGTTGAATTTGTAGCTCCGTCAGAATCTGTCACAGTTAATCTAAAAATTAAAATTAAAAACAAAAATAAATTAATACATGGATATATACTACAATATGGATGAACCACAGTATGTATCATTCAAGGTTTTCTCTCTACTAGTACTACCATTTTATTTGGAAATATACTTTTAAAGGTTAGTTTTATGCCATTTCTACCAACACACATACTCTCTATCATTTAATTCATAAAAAAATCAAGTAAACCATGGTACAACAAGTGTTGGCAAATTAATTTTAGGGTTGTTTCACAAACTTATGTTAAATCTTTTCTTTTTTGGTATGTCTACAAAAAATTGGTCTTTCTCTTGAAAAGTGATTTTGCAATTATGCTTTTGGACCGCAAAACACAGCCTTATTTATCCTAATTTCACTAATTTGTAAAATGAGATGTGGACAGAGCTGTTTTGATGTGGCATAAAACCGGAAAGAAAACAGAGAAAAGTTTTGAGGTTCGGGTGTAATTTTGGAATTTTTTTCTGTTTTTTGTTGGGTTTCTTTTTAGAAAATTCCATAGTAGATTTAATGCAAATAAAAAATTTTCGGGAATTTTTTTTTTTTTTAGAAAATTCTATTGTGGATTTAATGCAAATAACATTATTATTATTATTTACTTACTTAAATGTATAATTTCCTGGTGCCAGACCTTTGAGATTCAACATGGAAGCATCACCGTTTGTCTGATGTTCTTGTAATGGACCATTCACCTCCTCCCAATGATAACTAACAATCTTATCATCATCTTTACTATCTATAAAATATACACTTCATATATCAAACAATTAGAGAGAGAGTAATGGGTTTTAAATCCATTAGACACAAACTAGGTCATTTCGGGAGTAACATATGGTTTAATTTTATTTCAATAATTCTCTATTGCGTAGGAGTTTTTAGCAGTGGGATGAAACCTGAGGACACAAAGAAAACCCACGAGTTTGGACAGGCGACCCTACTCCTTGCCATGTACTGGGGATTCAAAACCACGCCGGTTTACTCAATGACCGGCTTTATGATACAGCACACACATGCTTACCATACAGCCATCCACACCCCCTTTCAGGATGAATGAAATTACATTACATAATTTAATAAATAAGCACATTTCCTACAAGGAATAAACGTTGAGCCATATCTATAGTCTAACATAATTTCTCAAATTTGATTGGTCAGTGTCAGACATGAGATTATGAGAGCAGTATAGCAGAAAACATATCCAAACTAACATGGAAAAATATATTTGTTACCAAAAAATTATAATGTATGCAGAAATCATAATGTATACAATTACACTTGCAAGATGATAAATGAACAAGCTTTGCCATTAGTAACGTTTTACACATGATTGAGTAATAATGTCATTGCATATGCAAACTCTGTAATATACTAATCAATTTTAAAAATATATTTTGGGTTTATTAGGCAATTTAAGTCAATAGTTTTCTATTCTGAAGTAACCTATCTATTAAAGGACTACATACCTGAACCATCTAGTAAACCAGAATTTGGTAATTTTATTTCCTGATTTGTTGGTTTTATAATGGCTACTGGTGTCTGATTCTTTCTTGCAGCTGAAAATAAACAACTTAACAATTAGATGCATAGATAAGACGAGGGGGAGTTTGGCAGAGATGTTTCATGAAAAAAAAAAAGTGCATGGTTTGAGTGCGCCTTGTGAAACATGTGCCCCGCCCTTGACAGATAACACCACTGACCTTGAGCTGGGATGTGTTAGGACTACCGGTAATAACCAGGAGTATACGGAATAGCACTAGCATAAATATTATATGATGTAGAAATAGCAAGAAATATTAAAGATACATATGCTATTTTTTAATCACTGTTAACGTAGAACGCCTTTTGACCGATGGTGTTTGCATTGCTGGTTATGACACACGGTATACAGTACACGGAACATGATGAATAAATATAAATAGACACTATGGATAAATATAAATAGACCAGAATGGGAACAGTATTGTATTTCATTTGAGTTATAATACATCATAATCTTTTGCTGTAGAGTCACCCGGTTGACATGTGTTGATTATAGGGCTGTTATTTCTTGAACTTCCGACTTTGGTGTCGACACAGGAACATAAAATATTTGGTAAAATAAAGGCACCTAATACACCGAAAAATACAGTACTCTTTATGCTAGGTTTCCACTGCCGTGTGATGCGTTACGATAGGATTGTCACTATTGAGTCAACGTGCAGATCTCTGTTCAGATCTGTTTGATACAATCAACATGATTGATATTACTGACCTTAATATATAAGACCTGAGAGGACCACCATTATTACTCCATGATTTCAATCATAGCACATCATGCATGAATCATGATGTGGGAAACTTGCATAACCATTATTATATAGATTTACTTACGTGGTAAGACTGTAACATTGACTAGACTTTCACCAAGTTTATTTTCACCTGTCACTTGTATTTTCAATGTGTAAACTCCTGCTATTAACTAAAAAAAAACACCAGAAATATATTTCTAAACATTATCCACTGAAGAGAGAAGGATAGATGATTGTCGCAAAACAGGTGCTGCAGCAAAATGAATATTACAGATGACTAAAGATTTGTGCTTAATCAAAAATACTATGAAACAAACTGCCTGTTATTATTATTGTAATTAGGCTGCAAGTAGCATGGATTGGAAATTACTCTTGATGGCATATACCAAAAATATGTTTTCCTTATGTCCAGACTTGGTAATGCATAAGATCACATAAGTGTTCTGGCCATAAGCAAATTGTCACGTGTCAAGAATGCCAAAAGGTCACATGGATACTTACATTACTAATTTTTACAGTATCTGTATTTTTTCCAGCTATCTGGCCTTTTTCGTCGGCACCATTAGGAGATGATATCAGAGACCATGTATAATGATACACCTCTCCTACAAAATACAAAAGTCAAACCCAATCAAAAACAGATGACTCAATTAACAATAATTAACATCATATAAAATTCATTTTATGTACCTAGAAATTGACCAATTTATGACCTAAGGGTATCGTAAACTAAATAATTTTGGCCTCTAAATCCAAACCCAATCTATCGTTGCACTTAGCTATAAATAGTGGAAGAAGGTAATTAATTCCACAACTGTAGGTATGTGACAAATACTAAATGTCATAGAAATAGGTTTTTTTACGTGACAAAGTGTAGGTTCTTGGACTTTCTATAGGATCTGTAACCATTGTTTCAAAATGTCCGACTGTAATATTTTTGGGGGGTATATTTTATTAGTAAGTGCAGGGGGACTGCGCCACATATGATTTACATAAAAGACAAACATAACAACAAGACATACTCCAAAACAACAAACAAACAAATAAACAATTCCAAAAAGAGTGAATGGATCCGGGGGGCTAGCCGTAAGCGTCCACTGCGCTGTACAGTCCCGGGTCTGAAGCAACACAGACTTCACTCAAAATTGAAAATGATCAGGAAAACATTATAATGTGATGTAAACTTTGTTTGGATGCAGTCAGCTTAAAATATAGACGTTGTTCACGGGTGGTGCTAACAGTAATCAACCATAAGATTCCTGGAACGACATATCTTTGAATGATGGACTAACCATATCAGAGAGAGAAATGGGGTTAAACGTCCACTGCACACCAACTAGATCATTTCGGGACCAACATATGGTTTAATTTTATTTCAATAATTTGCTTGCGCATACGGGTCTTAAGCAGTGGGAGGAAACAAGGAGGGCCCGGAGAAAACCAACGAGATTGGACAGGCTACCTACTCCTTGCCACGTACAACTAGGGATTCGAAACCACGCCAGTTGACTCAATGACAGGCCTTATTATACAGCCATCCAACCCCCCTCTAACCATATTAGACATCTTATCAAAATATAAAATAAGCTTAAACCAACCTTCTGGTGCAGATGGTACAACAGCAGCCGATAACGATACAGAGTTTTCATTAGGTAGCTGTATAACTTTAGGTTCACCAGCAGATACTGTTAACTTGGTTACTGAAAATACAAATAAAATATAACAACAATGGTATTAGTATTACAACATATCATCAGGGTCTTGTTAAATTGTTCAGGGGAGCCAGTGAATATCAAAATGAAATTGAGATTTATGTCCTAGTTACCTGCTATGACTGGGCTAATTAAGTCCGGTATACCCCATGTAGTGGGGTTTGAGGGGAAATTATATTGAATTCCAAGTATCAAGGGTTCTTTTACGTGCACGTCAACATTCCCCAAGAACCTTGGATTTTCATATCATCCCAATGACTAGACATTTTTATTTGTCATTCCCTGTACTTCTGAAAAGCAGAAAACTGAGGAATTTTCTCGGCCAACATGAGAAGCAAACCTAAGACATCCTGGTTAGCAAACCAGTGCCTTACTTACTGAGCAGCCTTGGCTTCTTAAATGAATACCAACATGTTCCATTTCCTAAACATTTATTTACATAACCCTTTATAATTAAATATTCTCAAGACAAGGGTTGATTCATTATGATCTACAGTCGACATCCTTCTTTTCAGATTTAATGATGGGGGTGGGAGGGATGGCCAATTGGTTAGCACGTGTACGCCATATCATAAAGCATGTCATTGAATCAACTGGCGTGGTTTCGAATCCCCGGTTGTATGTTGCAAGGAGTAGGGTCGCCTGTCCAATCTCAGTGGTTTTCTCCGGGTCCTCCGATTTCCATCTCAATAATAAAGACCCCTTCGCGCAAGAGAGTTATGTTAGTCTCTAAACCCCATTTCTCTCTTTCGGATTTAATGAAAATAAAGGATATTGGACGAGAATCAATATTTACCTTTTACTGTTGTACTGTGAGGTGTGGCAGCCGTCTAAAAAGAAAAACTTCATTATTAGTTATATCTATTGAAACATGAATTTACCTCAAAAGTATGTTACGCCCAAACAGGGACGTATGTAGGAGTTTAAAACAGGAGGTGCAGCAGAGTAGTAGTGCGCTAATACAGTGTATAATGAATGCCCAAATTACTGAGCGTGGAGCATTGATTAATTTTTTATTTTACATGGTCGATTTTTTTCAGGGGTAGCAGATGTTTTTGCTCCTGATGCCCCTCCTACTCCTTGATCTGCGCTTATGGTGGCGCCCCTCTAAGGCCTCCACAAAAGTGATATAAGACAGTTTGGATCAGGGCAAACGAACTATGTACCCATTCGAATGTTGGCGCCCCTAAAACTGAGTGACTGATCAGTGCCTTAAGGGCATCATAATCAAGTGTATTATTTTATAATTGAAAGATTGTCAATTTTATCGTTGGGGCAGGGGATTTCTCGGGGCGCCTTGTTTTTCTGGGGGTTCAATGTACCCTCTGTCTCCCAGCTAGGTACGCCCCTGCACCCAAATGCATAAAATTTGATAATAGTTCAGAAATAAATATCGAAAAATGAATATATTGAAAATTTCATTTAAATTTCTTTATTCTGAGCAATTGAAAAGATTGGCATAGATTATTTATATCATAACAACGGTACTTGTTATCGAGACTAAGACTTGATTCACCACTTTAAAATTAAATCATTAAATGGCAATAGTCTAGAGGGTGGTTCTTAGGCTTGTCATGTGAAAAATTATCTAAAAAATAGATCATATAACATTTGAAACCAAAAGAAGGATCTCTTACATAAAGCACATCTTTAATGGGGGTTAAAAATAAATAACGGCTGTTCAAGAAAACAAATTTGGGGTCACATAATATTAAGGGCAATACAACATATTTTAATTTGTATAATAATATGTATCAGAATATGTATATCACAATAAGTTTTATAGTCAACAGCTGTACATTACAATGTGGACAATTAATGAACTTATGTTCGTATCTGTAACTCTCAAAAAGAACTATTATTTTCGCATGACTTATTGT
Source organism: Patella pellucida (assembly GCA_917208275.1). NCBI lineage: Eukaryota > Metazoa > Mollusca > Gastropoda > Patellidae > Patella > Patella pellucida. Next base: position 61,537,703 of record OU795038.1, read on the forward strand.
TTTATTATCAGACTTGATACATATCATACATATTGATTTTCAGTGTTTTATTCAGTTCTGATAGTTACATACAATATCTATATAATATGTATTATTTCTAGTCTACATGAATACAAAAAACAAACGGCTGCGATGATTTATTCGTCCACATTTTGCAAGAGATGGACAAAGAACATGGAAAATCAATTAGGGCTTAGTATTCAATTGGTTCATGTCGGATCTGAAAAAAAAATTAAGTTTGAATGCCCTAAAAAATTAACTCATTCAAGATCTTTTGATCCTTAACCTGTTAACTGTGTATGATGTTATATTACGTCATGGACAACTGTGACGCAGTGTGCGTAAGACGTAATATAACGTCTTGGAGGTATTTTCCCCAACCATACGATCGTATAATAACAAACAGCTTTATGGATAACATTCACTAGGTTTATTAACTGCAACGTTTCAATGAGGACACTCTCACCGTTATCAAGCAATGATACAATCAACATGTTACAGAAGGTTATATACAAACAGTTAACAATAAACTAATTAACCAAGTAAGGCCGAAGCCATTGAAGACATACCTAAGTAAATTATTATTAATAAATGAGAAACCATTAAAGGGGTGAAAAAAATGCAAATCCATGCTAAAACAACAAATCATCCATACTTAAACCCTTAATTCCCTATTACAAATAAACATTCAAAAGTTAAAATATAGTGATATAAAATATATAATAACACCTATGAATGAGAAACCATGTTAGTTAATGTCTTAAATCCCCTCTCCATTAGTGACCAAGATCTAACCAATCATAAATATTATAACAACATTATATTATATATAGTGGTCTAACTTATTAGAGTAAAACCACACGCATATGACTCTTTAATCTTAGGTGCCGTTAACTAATTAATGACTATTAATCTATGGTGCTGTTAACTAAATTGATGGTGCCGTTACCTAAATTTATCACTCTTTAATCTTTGGTGTCGTCAACTATACCGTTCTCAGTGTAAATGTGATTATGTTCCACGATACAAACATTTGGCGTTAAACATTTGTCCTTATAATATTGGTTTGTGCTTTTTTACGTGTTTTGTGCTAAACACCACACTATGAGCTGTCATTCATATGGAACATACCGGTACTTTTACAGTTCGTGTTTTATTTGTCATTTAATGTTTTTACTCTTAAATTATTATTTAATAGAGCCATGTTTATTCTCCTTTTATCATGGTTTTACTCTAATAAGTTAGACCACTATATATAATATAATGTTGTTATAATATTTATGATTGGTTAGATCTTGGTCACTAATGGAGAGGGGATTTAAGACATTACCTAACATGGTTTCTCATTCATAGGTGTTATTATATATTTTATGGTGTGTCCTCACTGTGCCCACTTTTGATTAATCCAATTAAGGTCTAATTAGGATAAGTGTATTAAGCGGATTAGGATTAGGTGTTATAGGTAATTAGATGGGAAAAAAACCCAAATATTTTTTTTATTTTTTTTTATTTTTCGATGTTTTATATATATTTAATAAAAATATAACATACATGCTCGGGCTCTATACAGGGAAGCACAGCAACTATAGAATGTTGGAATCTCTCTGATCATCTCACCTGAGTCGGAATTTATATTCTTCATGGACTTAGTTTTCTCCACCTTGAGCATTGGGGATATACTGGATGTTTACTTGAACGTTTGCCATGATGAAATATGACAGACTGACTTCTGTGTGTCCTTATAAAGACCGTGTAATGTGTAGGCTTACTGAACATAATTCATATTATATTCAAGTGTCATTTTTTGAATAAAATTCATCACTTTAACGATTACAGTGAGATCATCTCACCAATTATAAGACTGAATATTTAGTCACTTTCAATATATTTTTTTCCATCTAATTACCTATAACACCTAAGCCTAATCCGCTTAATACACTAATCCTAATTAGACCTTAATTGGATTAATCAAAAGTGGGCACAGTGAGATGTAACCTATTTTATATCACTATATTTTAACTTTTGAATGTTTATTTGTAATAGGGAATTAAGGGTTTAAGTATGGATAATTTGTTGTTTTAGCATGGATTTGCATTTTTTTCACCCCTTTAATGGTTTCTCATTCATTAATAATAATTTACTTAGGTATGTCTTCAATGGCTTCGGCCTTACTTGGTTAATTAGTTTATTGTTAACTGTTTGTATATAACCTTCTGTAACATGTTGATTGTATCATTGCTTGATAACGGTGAGAGTGTCCTCATTGAAACGTTGCAGTTAATAAACCTAGTGAATGTTATCCATAAAGCTGTTTGTTATTATATACCACTTTCACTAAATGCCATTCAAAGATACCATACGATCGTAGCATGTGCAGGACATAAAATTACGCCTGGAAGAGCAAATCTTTTTTTAAACTGAGGCAACTCTATTTAACGTTCGTTTTAATATAGATTCAGACTACTATCTTTTATATTCAGGAATAAAATGGCCCAACAATGATGTTTTTCGTCAAATTAATTACACAACAAGGGGCAGTTAACGTTTTAAAAACTACACCTGAATCATGGGCATGTATTTTAAGTTTCATTTATGGCAATGGCATCTGATAAAAATTGTAGTCTTTAAGAGGGTCCATAACATTTATTGATATTATATGCTTTTAAGATAGGTAACACAATACAGTGACAGTGTGCTATGAAAGAAATGTTTCCTGGACAGAAATTGAATTCAAATTGTCTATTGTACTTTTATGTGCACGTCAAGGTGTACACAGGACCTCAGTTTTTTGTACCATCCAAATGATCAGACAATGTTCCTTGCCAGGGCTTCCATCCTGCACCACTGCCGTGGATGAAAGGGGTCTAATATATGCTATGTCTGTTCCGCATTCCACTGAACAATTTTGTACTGATATGCCTTGTATCAGACATACAATTTTCCCAATATTAGTCTTTATATTCCAAATAGATTAAACATGCTTAAAATAGGTAGAGTATCAGCCTTAGTTTGGTAAATTTTTCTCTAATTTTTCATACAATCAAATTTAATGATGCTTTAGTCTACATTGAAATCATGTCAACTTGAAAATTAATTTTAACCACCAGACTCAAGCTTTAAAATGAAATCATTAAAATAACTTGGTCTTGTGAGTCATTTATATAGTTATTTAACCTTATATTCTAATAAGCTATTTTTTATAAAATAAATATATGTTAAAAGTTAAAGATACATTGTGTACAATTAGATAAAGAGCTGACAGTTCTCACTATAATAGTTAACCAGCGGCTGCCAGGCAGGATACGCCCACATTTTCGAGAGATGGATAGAGAACAAGCAAAACCGAAAGTGATTTTTCCTACAATCAAAGGCCATAATTCATTAAGTTACAATTTGATATGCGCAAATATCAAAAACTATCAAGATATTTAGGTTATAAACACGCAATTTAAGTTTCATCAAAATCGAAATTAAAATTGTGACCTCTACAGGGTCCACAACCTTGAAATACCATTTTTTAACAGTATTGCGTACAAACAGCAGCCATTTTGTATTGTAATTTTGGTCCTATTTTCACGAAATTTGAACTCAACCTTCCTTAGCTTGTAACGGTGATATAATCAAACGATTTTTTAAATCGGATAATAATTGTGACCTCCAGAGAGACCACAAGCTAAACAAAGGCGATTTTGCGTATAATCAGGGGCATTAATTCAGGAAGTTATGATCCGATATGCGCAAATATCAAAAGGACCCAAGATCTTTGGGTAATATCCATGCATTTCAAGTTTCGTCAAAATTGAATTAAAATTGGGACCTCTACAGGGTCGACGACATTGATATACCATTTTTCAACAGTATTCGCATACGATCGGCGGCCATTTTGTATGGCAATTTTGGTCCGATTTTTCCGAAATTCAAACTCAACCTTCTTTAGGGTGTAACGGTGATATAATCAAACGATTTTTTAAATCAGATAATAATTGTGACCTCCAGAGGGACCACAAGCTAAACAAAGGCGATTTAGCGTATAATCAGGGGCCATAATTCAGGATGTTACGATCCGATATGCGCAAATATCGAAAGGAACCAAGATCTTTGGGTTATAACCATGCATTTCAAGTTTCATCAAAATCAAATTAAAATTGTGACCTCTACAGGGGCCACAACATTGATATACCATTTTAAACAGTATTCGCATACGATCGGCGGCCATTTTGTATATTAATTTTGGTCCGATTTTTCCGAAATTTGAACTCAACCTTCCTTAGGGTGTAACGGTGATATATTCGAACGGTTTTTCAAATCGGATAATAATTGTGACCTCCAGAGGTACCATGAGCTAAAATAGGTGATTTTTCGGACAATCAGGGGCCATAATTCAGGAAATTACGTTCTGACAGGCGCAAATATCGAAAGGAACCAAGATCTTATGGTTATAAACATGAATGTAAAGTTTCATCAAAATCGGTTCAAAATTGTGACCTCTATAGGGTCCACAAGCTAAAAACATGATTTTTCGTACAATCAGGGGCCATAATCCATGAAGTTTTGATCCGATACATGCCAATATCGAAAGCAGCCGAGATCTTTGGGGGATAAACCTATATTTCAAGTTTCGTCAAAATCGGGTAAGAATTGTGACCTGTAGAGAGTCCACAAACAATTGTGGACGGACATACGGACGGACGGACGGACAGGGGCGACGACATAATACGTCCACATGAAAATGTGGGCGTATAAAAACTAGATAATGTAAAGGGAATATGCTGAAAATTTCAGTCAAATTACTTCACTCTAATTCTAAGCCGAGAAAACATTTTTTTAAAATCAAGGTAGCCTTGATTGTTATTGTTAGCACAGTCACATAAATTAATAAGGTCTCTATTAGCCATTTCTGCGTTGAATTATCAACGGACGCTGAACAGCAGATTGGATTCAAATCCAATGAAAATTGAACAGATAGAGAAGATGGTATTATTGAGAGTTTATTATGGTCTTTTCATGTTAATAAATGTCGAATTAATAGTTTATGTAACATTTCAGGCCTAAAGAAAGACCTGCAATAGAAAGATTTAAATGGAAACCATGCTACATGACTCAATGACAGAAATCGAATAGATTAAAGCGAGAATTTCAAATTTTCTAAGAAAGTCAAAACATAATTATTTCTAAGTCTTTTGCTCAATAGGTTATCAAATCACTATTATACGACCATGGGCATTATTTCCTTCCCCTTAAAAATCATAGACAGGAAATAACACAATTACCTCCCTTGTTTCCCTATTGACAACATGGACGGCCATTTTCCAACGTTGGAATTTGAAGTTGAAAATGATATTTTTGCTAATTCCTCAGCTGGCAATAGTGAATTATAGGATTATAATTAATAGGATTATTCTTTAACAATGCAGGACTGTTTATGGATACCATTTATTTTAAGGCTTTATTTTAATAAATTTTAAAAATATAACTTAAGAATTTGAAATTGCAACTTTAAGTAGCAAAACCTGACAATGACATGTAAAAAGAAAGTTGAGAGTCAAATTGCCAATAGCAGAAAATTTAGCTGTATGCATGGGCTTTCTTTCTTGCTCTTTTGAACGACCATAGTGAAAGTTTCTAACAAAAGTCATGCAGAAGTTAAAGTTAAGGGGAACAGGTATAAATATAGAACAGAGGGTGAATTATTAGTATCTAATAATAAAAAAAAATCTTACCGTGCCTTGATCTTGCTCTGAAAGACAAAAGATAATCCATGAATAATATAATTGGACTAAAAGGCAGCGGAACATTCTTGTGTGCAGAGTGAAAACTATCAATGTTTAGTTTCAAACTCATAAACCTCCATGCAGTTATTGATAACATCATCGACAACTTTATCACGTGAAGTCATGTGTATGAAGTCTCTGGACCCAGTCATTCTCGTTTCCAATTGTCCCGCAGAAAACAACTTGTTACTGGTATCATAATGAATGTCATTTCATTTCTACCCTCATTCAGTAAAAAAATCAGGCCCAGTCATCAAGAACTATATTTTGATTAAACTTGTAACAGATGTCTGGTGAAACAAGGCTATAGTCCATTACGATAAGTCAATGGGAATGACGTATAATATACAGGTGCTTGGTATTGAAATTTACTTCATTAATGTTTATAAGCCAGCAATAAAATAATCACACTCCATATTTAAAAAGTTTTGTTATCGACAGATGTCCATATTCGCATTATAAATCATGTTAATATATATGTAGGCATATATACTGTATTATATAATATTACATTTTTTTGTACATCATTACAGAGACTGTTGTTACTAGGAAATACCAATTTGATTTTGATTTTATGTTCTTTGGCAACATGTGTCAAAATTCTCCTTATTTCTTTGTGAAAAAGACTTCTTTAAAGATACATTATTAGATAAAGAACTGGTACTGGTACTATTATAGTTCAAAACTACATAATGTAAAGGGAATTTGCTGAAAAAGACTTCTTAAAGATACATTATGGGAGAATAGATAACAAGTTGACAGTTCTCACTATTATAGTTCTAAACTAGATAATGCAACAGGGATTTGCTGAAAATTTCAGTCAAATTGATCCACTCTGAACCAAGATTTTAGCAATTGAATTTCCAGTCTAGCCTCTAGTATCAGTAATAAAGTTGGGTCGATAAAAAAAACAGTCTCAATTATCCATTTCATGATTAAATCAGGATTGAATAAAAGTTGAAACAGCGAATGGGACCCTAATCCAGTAAATATCATAGGCTAGCATTGACATCAAGAGTTCGGCAGGAGACCGCTAATAGACTACACTTATAGTTATGCCAACTCTTGATTTTATACTTCTTTAGATGAACATAATTCAGTACCGGTAGTTATTATACCGATCTGAAAATTGTAAGTTATGACTGCTATTGCTATATCTAAAGAAAGTACTACAACTAACTGAATCATGTGTTTATGATCTATGAACAAGAAGTTTCCACAATGAAGAATTGACTACAGTGCTAACACTATCTTTGCACAAAATTTTTACTTGACAACAAATACTGCCTACTCTTATTTCAAATTTCAACTGTCCAGGGTTCTTTTAAGTGCAAGCCAATGCCTACAGAAGAACTTGGATTTTTATACCATCCTGCACCAGAAACAAGGGGAAACCACAGTATAGCTCCTGAAGTAGTTTCTAGGCTAACATCAGGATCGAACATTAAACTATTAGGATAGTGATTCAGTGAGCCACTTCGACATGGTTAATTTACCCAAACAGATATGCTACAGGATACTCTTATTCCAATTTTCAACTGCCAGGGTATCAATTACGTGCTGCAATTGGATATAACCTATCAGTTTTCATCTTATCTGAACGACTGGATGCTTTTCAATAATAGCCCAGTAAAATACTCTTATTAAAGATGCAATATCCCTGACCAAGATTTATATATAGAGCTGGCCATTCTTGCTATAATAGTTCAAAAGTAGATGATGAAAAATGAATATTGAAACTTCAGTCAAATTATTTTATTCTGATCAAAGATCAAGTGTTTGATGTTTGACAGTAAACAGCCGATTATCAAGTACCAGTACCATTGAGATGAAAATAAACAAAATCGTGACTGTTAGTTCTTTTATTGACTGACATCCATATTAACTAAATGCCTTGAATTGTCTAATCCATTCAATATCTTAGCCACCTGATGATCTGGAGAGTTGATTATGTGCTTGTCATGTGAATATAATGACTAAACAATTTATTAAGATTTGAACTCCAATAGGAAGATTAAGCTCTTGCATAATGGCTCTTTAATTTAATATACAAATTCTAGAAATTTCCTTTTTTTTTTGAACAGCTCAGTTTGCAATAACAAGCAATAACAGTGATCAGTTTGTATGATAACTACACATCTGATAAATAAATATACAGATGAATGTATTAATAATACTGATATATTAATTAAGTATTGTCAAAGAATTATTAGCATATCAAATGGAGCTTGACTGTGTAAGTAAATGTTCGAAAAAGCTCCAGTATTAATTATTCATGACAGACTGTTGTGATCAACTTCTGTACTAATCAATCTATATCTCCCATTAAAAACTGACACATTTACGAGATATTTTCAATATATTCTATCTGAAGAGAGAGAGAGTGTTTGAATTTAAAGTCCACTAGACACAAACAAGATCATTTTGGGACTAACATATGGTTCAATTCTATTACAATATTTCGATAGTGCGCAACTAGGGTCTTTACCAGTTGGAGGAAACCAGACGACCATGAAACCATTATGTCCAGAGTACACAACATTGTGTAGAGATTTTAAGATGTTTTTAAATGTGGCTTAATTATTGGACATTCATGTTTTTAATTTCAAATAGTTACAGGTTACACTCTTTTAAAATATTAAAGCAATCAAACATAGCAAATATTCATGGATTTCTGATCTGTCTATGTCTATATTACTGAAATTTTTTTATATAAAACTAGGTCATTTTTTTTTATAAAACTAATGTAATTTTTCTAGACTAAAAAAAAATGTTGTATTTTTAACATGTTGCAGAAAGCTTTAAAACAAAATTGAGTAGATAACATATATTTGAATAAATTGATATTCATGATAAGACACTGATAAGTACAGATCTTTTTTTAAAACATTTCAATTTTGCTGAATGAGGGTTGTAGGCAAATTCAAATTACCTGCCTTTATGAAATATTCTCATATACAAACTACTAGAAATTGTGTTTAAAGCTAGGGAGAGAGCCCAATCCATACATGTATATTTCATTAAAAATATGGTTTTATTAAATTATCAACTATGTTATGTCATGTAGACCTACCCTGAAATCTATATCAACAGTATAATCTTTAAAATTGATTTATCTAGTCACATTTGAATACATTACATATAATGCATGTGTGTTTCCAAGATGGCTGCAGATTACAAAATTATAATATAAAAATACATGAAGTGGGTTGTATAAAACACATTTTATTTTACCTAGTTTATGAAGATGAAATTTTTGTTCTCATGCATAATTATCAATTATAAATTTTAGTTTTATTTCAAAAAAGGATAGTAAAAGCACAGGGGCCTGTTTCACGAAATTTTAACTAAGATAAAATCTGATTTTAGTAATTCCATTGGATAGTATGAGATTGATTTTAGCGCTTAGCAATCAGATTTAAGTATGTACTAAAATTTGGATTTTATCTTAAGTTAAAATTTCGTGAAACAGGCCCCAGGTGCCTACAAACATTAAACAGACCAAGTACTACATGTATGTTTTAAGTCTTCATTTATGACATTAATCAAATTAGGGGCAAATAAATAACATATTTAAGCTCCCCAACCCCTCCACAAATGAAATAAAATGGGGTTTAACCTGGCCTTAAAAAAAACCTGCAATAAGCCCATCTACTATAGCTCTTGGCTCTTGCATAATGTTTAACATAATGTATAACATATGTTTATGTTCTTTAAATTTCAAATGTGGGTGTACAAAAATAACACAAACTATTATAAAAGCTATTACATGTAGCTCTAATGGACTTTCAAATCAATACTTTTTTCTAAAACTATTTAAATATATAAAGGTATCAACTCTAACATGGTTTCTCACTATGTGTTTTAAATAATTTAACCATTATATATTTTTAAAAATTTTGTAATCTTTATTTAAAATATGCAATGAGGGTTTTCAAATTAAAATTATGATCAGTTGTTATAGTTTTAGCATGGATTTGTACATTCCACCCCCTTGTAAGATATGACTTTGAGGAGCTTCGGCCTAACTTGGTTAATTAGTTCATTGTTAACTGTTTGTATATAACCTTCTATAACATGCGATATGACTTAGGTTGAAGCGGAGGTTAAATAAAGCTATTTCACACACACATCGATTGTATCATTGCTTGATAACGGTGAGAGTGTACTCATTGAAATGTTGCAGTTAAAATAAACCTAGTGAATGTTATCCATAAAGCTGTTTGTTATTATTTAAATATTAAAAATGACTGACAGTTCTTCAAGGAGTTATCTGCCTTTAATCATAGATTCAACTGCTCAGAGTGATCAGCAAAAACTAAATATAGAATGCTGTAATCAAAACTGTTCTATACTGCGATCAAATTTTAAAATTAAACTGTTTAAATGTACATACATGTATCTATTTAATAACGTCTTAGGAACAGTGTCGGGCAAGAAAAACAGGGAAATCTTCACAGAAAAATTAATTCCAGTAACCCATTGCATGTTACCCTGGTGTAATCCATCATGGGTGATTAGGTTACATTTGTTTGGAACACTCACTTTCAGTTTCTTACTTAGTGACATTGAGACCACATCACTTCAGTGATAAAGAATAGCACTGTTCTCAATATGGGAGGCTTACAATACACAAAAAAAAAAACAGTTCCATTCTCGACAGCATCCTGATACACTAAATTTTTGAATGGAAATAGGGTTTTATTATCTTCACACTGTATTTAAAGATAACTTCTGATGTTTAAATTGCTGTTGCTGACAAGTGTGATTAGCTGAAAGGAAACTGTTTTTTTGCCGATATCTCAATCTGATTAAAATACAGGGCACTGTTTCTCGAAATCTTAACTGAAGATACTTTAATTTTTTAATTTTAATTGGCTAAGCACTAAAATCAATCTAATGTTATCCAATCAAATTACTAAAATTTGGATTTGATCTTAGTTAAAATTTCGTGAAACAGGCCCCCGATCTATTATATTTTGTTTGGTTTTTGTATACTTTCGATGGCCTATGAAGATCTGACCAGGGTATTTTTTGGGATAGGTCACGGCAGAGGTCATATGAGCGGCTTTTGACCATATGACATCAGACATTTGATTAACCAATCAGCATTGATGTTACTATTGATAACCCAGTTCCGTGCAAAACACGCAAAAAGCTTGCCATAACACTGTTTCATTGGCTAATACCTCACACCATTCAGAATACGACAACGATATCAACTCTTCCAGATCGTAGGACGGTAAAGACAAGTAAATCAAAATTTTTACCTATAATAAATAAACGAAATAGGTTCTGTGTCTTAATCAGACTGACAGAGAGAGAGAGGGAGAAATGGGGTTTAACATCCATTCAACACAACTAGGCCATTTTGGGACTAACATATGGTTTTGATTTAATTACAACAATTCAGTTGCACCGCCCGTAGGGGTCTTTAGCAGTGGGAGGAAACCGGAGTGCCCGGAGGAAACCCACGAGGTTGAGAAGGCGGCAGCTACATGTAGAGGTCGAAGCGCGGCACTCTAGACCACTAGGCCATCCCAACCCCCTATCAGACTGACAATATCTACACTAAGGTTAACATCAGTTGTTACAGAATATAATATAATTAAAAACTTTGGATTCAGTGAGATATGATTTGTCCAAATGTGATTTTTGTGTTGAAACAGCTAGAGTTTCCCCCGTGTGTAAGACTAAGAGCTAGGCTTTCAGATCAACAGCATGATTTTATGTTAAAGGTCAAAGATCAAAGGTTGGTACTTACTATCTGGAGAAACAGTCGTATTAGCTGGAGGAATGCAGCTTCCTAGACTTGACCGAACCAGTCCTTTCTTACATTGACATGTTCCAAATCTTGATTTGTTATCCTCCCGTAGAACACATTCTTCATCTTCCGAACACTGATCTCTGATACCATATTCACATGACTTCACAGTTGGTGCTGACAATTCATTAGGTGCTGGCTGGTCATAAACTGAAATACAAAAATATAATTAATGAAGCAGACAACTCATAAACTGCATCTCAAAAAAAAAAATAGACGGCACCCATTCAACATGCATTTATCAACAGCATATTCTGCCTGCAGATCTATTGTTTGGCCTCAAATGTCATATAAAATCAACAATTATTTATTAGACTTAATTAACATGACAAGCCAATAATTATAATCAACTTTCTAGACAATAGGATGGTTGTGATTTTGAACGGATTTAAACATGATCACCCTTTAATAATTTATTTTAAAAATGGCTATTCCAGAGAGTAGCAATGACGGTTAAGACTACACTGTTCTGCAAATGATGATTAACTTCGCTTAAAGCCCCAATACCACTCTTGTTGTAACTGTATAATATGTCCAAATCTTTATTTTGGTCAACAAGTTGTACTATTTTACAATATTCCAATTAATTTTAAAAATTTGAAAAAATCAAATAAAAGCTTTACATAAACACTTTCAAATGCAATTTACAATATTCCAATTAATTTTAAAAATTTGAAAAAATCAAATAAAAGCTTTACATAAACACTTTCAAATGCAACTTGGATTTAAACATATTTTTGAACCCTCTGGACAAGTAAGATAGGTTGTAATGGACAATTTACACAACAGGTAGGACACTTAAACATCTAGTAACGGTAGTTAAAATAAGGCTATTTTTTTTCTGGACCTGTCAAGCCAGCAAAAGTGTTATTGTCACTTTAAAATGAAGTAATTTGACTGAAATTTTCAACATATTCCCCTTTATAGCGAGAACTGTCAGCTTTTTATCTAAATATTACATAATGCATTTTTAACAAATTGAATCTCAAAGTCTTCGCCAATCAAATTACTTATCTCTGACGAGTGATGAGAGTAATGACAATAATCAGATAAATCCCAAATAAAATTTCAATCTATAAAAAGAGAAAAACCAATAATTATATTTTGGCATTATGTCCCTTTAATATCGAACTACTGCTGACTAAAGTTTTTAAATAATATAACATAAAAACACTTGAAGAATCCATTACAATAAATAATATTAATAATGATATCGTGTCCGCAAAAAAATCTGTGTTGTATCAAATTCACTGCAGGCATTGTTTTTTTATGTAGTTTTATTATATTCTGTTCGTCACTATTCACAATAGTTTGTATTGATTCTAGTGCAGCCAAATGTAATTTGACATTTCAAAATTGCCTTTATTTAATATTTCGTATTGATCAAATTGACATGTTGATATATACAATGTAAGTAAAGTTGGCAGGTGAAGAAAGGCACAACATTTCAGGAAAACAGAAACTTAAAGAGCTGTACCTTAAATGTTTTTGAAAAATATGTACAACAAATATTCTTTAGAAATGTTTTATTTATTATTTTCATTGATGAGAGATTTCCAATCTGACAGCTAGTGTCTGGATAATCAATTACATTAGTTTGCTTTTGTCTGGTCACTTGATACACATAAAAAAGACATACATGTATGTAAATACAGTAACTATAAGTGACCGATAAACCAATTCTGGAAAATGATTTTAAAATGGCACAATGCATTACATGTATGTATATAAGAGTTAATTGAACGACCATTCTTGCTATATAATAGTTCCAAGAAAGATAATGATAAATGAAAATATTGATAATTTCAGACAGATTAGGCTACCCGGTACTTTATTCTGAGTTTTATGAGTGTTGACAAGATAGTCATGATTGTCAAATACCATATTGCTATGTTATAATCCATGCAATATCAAAGCCATTTGAAATATAGACAAGTCAGTCTTGATTGTCAAGTACCATTGCAATGTTATAATCCATGCAATATCAAAGCCATTTGAAATATAGACAAGATAGTCTTGATTGTCAAGTACCATTGCTATGTTATAATCCATGCAATATCAAAGCCACCCGATGCTGATGCTCTAGGGGGTTGATTATCGGCTTGTCAAATGACTAATCTATAAGTAATATAACATTTATTGATGCCGCCCCCACCCCAACCACACACAAAGGACTGCAATAGGCAAATTTGGCTCTTAATAATACATGTACATCTTCAATGATTGGAAACTTTTGGAAAACGTAACAAATATTCTGCTTCTTCAATTATGATAATTATTCCACCAACAGACTAATCAATTTAGTTGGAGCAGTATAAACTAAACCTAAACCTGTCAGTAGAAAGTGAAACTAGATTTAGATCCAAATACTAAAGACCTAAATCTATCTATTTTCCACAAATTTTATCTCATTTTATTGATGGCAAAACAATGACCTCGGTCTATTTTGGTGTCAGAGCCATTGACATTAAGATCACTATCTCTTTAATTCAATACTAATTAACTACTCTCCACTGACATCTCCATTTCAGCTTCACAATTACCTCAAGGCCACACCATTTTGATTTGTAGCACTGTGGGGACACTTATCTTATATCTAAATCGTTAATAAGCATACACAAAAGTTTCATTGTTGGATTGGTTGCTTTTCTCAAAAACTTGGCGCTAATATTTTTGTTACATTCTTCAAGACAGGCAACTTGTTCATGTATTTACATGTGTCATGATACCGAAGAATGAAAATTTAAACTGGTTTGGCCTGATAATGCCATCTTCTGTAGTTCTAATAATGAATATTCATAGACCATACTTAGTTAATCAAATTAGAGACTCTGGTGTCAATTTGGTGAGAATCTAGTTAATTACTGTCACTAGGAGTTTAAACTCATCCAATATGATTGATTAGTTCTTCTTTGATTAGCATTTAGTAATTGAACATAAGCTTTAATTGGATTTGATTATTATATTTGTTGCATTATTATCTTTGTTGCATATTCTGTATATATTTGCCCACATTCATATTTTTTGTATCATTTGCTTGATAAAGACGAGAGTATCCTCCTCGAAACGTCGCTTAGTATCAAACTCAGTAATTGTGTATCCATAAAATTGTACCTTGTGTGATTGATTAGTTGCAATAGACATTTTATTGGGTTAAACTGAATATAAATAAACACTAAACATGTTAGAAGACCAGTAAGTATATGATATGTTACAGAAGCTCTGTACATGTATGTATAGTTGAAATGAAACCTACGCTTGGATTGGAATATGTTACCTTATTATTGACAGATCTTTATTTTGGCTTCAAATACTATATAAACTATGATTTAGACATTTATTAAAGTGACAAGCCCATAATTAACTCTCTAGAACATCAGATATAAATATATTTAATGGGGGTTGGAATGCCGGCAACAAATAAAAATTCAATGATAAAATTCAAATGAATGTCTTTGAGAGTAATTAAAAGTTGAAGTCCTAGAATTTACAGGACACCATAAATAAATGAAAAAGCGTTTAACATCATACTGTTCCTGCTACGACTGGGCGAATAAAGATTGGCCTATGCCAAACAGTGAGCTTTAAGAGTAATTTTGCCTTGACAGTGGTGCTATGGCCTACTCTTATATTAAATTCCAACTACCAACTATGAGTATGAGTATGAACATGCCAATGTTTACACAGGAATTCGTTTTTTCTTCCCATTTGAAAGACTATACATGAGCATGTACGCTGTCCCTTGCTTCATGTAGACCCTCTGTCCTGCATTACTGACAAGGAAGAAAACGTCAAAAAATCTCAATAAACCTTTGTGGCCAACACCTGGATTGAAAATGGGATCTCCAGACTAACGAGCCAACGTCTTACTTACCGAGCCTCTGCAGCTCAATAAAAGAGTGTACATTTGATTCAAACGGCAAATGTGATTTTATAATTATGGAATATTTTCTTTCTTTTGAATAAATTCATGCAGTAAATGCAACATGACTGTTATTATTTGATGAATATGTTCTGTTCAAAAAACTATTTTTTCTAATTAATTTGCTGTGTTTACATACACGTACAGTATATACATTTATTTCTTAAGATATAGTCTCCAACCATTCAAACATTATTTCTCTACAAAATTTAAACATCCATTTATATCTGAGTATAATAATACATTTTAAATTTCACATGCAGTTCACACTTGAAAGATAAAGACAGAGAAATATGGTTTAAAGCAACAGTTTCGGGACTAACATGGTACATATAAGCTTATCTGATCTAATCTCTAATTCTTCACATGACCACAGGGCTCGCCAGAAGTGTAAAGAACCTACAAAAACCTGCAGGGTATTGTAGTACACATAGACAACCTGATAACTTGTAACCTGTAAATTAAAGAGATCATCCCGAGTTTAACCGCCTCAGAAATAAAAGTATGTGAATGTATGAAATTTAAATGCCAAAATGTAGAGGAATGGTGTATAATTGAATCGTTCCGACACCGCCTATCCGGACACGTAAGTGACGAAACCCATTTAAGATATCATGTCAATTTTTTCATCGGGTGACCTTATAATCTATTGCCGTCTGTCTATAGACTCTATACAGTGCTGTATTTGATAACAAAAGGTAATTGCACCCACATAATTGTTATACATGTAAAATAAAAGTCTTGTTTTATCCATACACTGTAATACAGCTTTGAACAGAGAGAGAGAGAGAGAGAGAGAGAGAGAGATGGGGTTTAACGTCCACTCAACACAAACTAGGTCATTTTGGGACTAAGATATTTTAATTTTATTTCAATAATTGCTTGCGCGTAGGGGTCTTTAGCAGTGGGAGGAAACCTGAGGACCCGGAGAAAACCCACGAGGTTGGACAAGTGACCCTACTCCTTGCCACGTACAACCGGGGATTCGAAACCATGCCAGTTGACTCAATATGACAGGCTTTATTATACAGAGCTTGGAACAAAGCGGTCTTCATTTTAAGTTGAAGACTAACAGGTATAAGCTGTTTGAAAACGTATCAGGCATATAGAGTTAGTTGCTCGACCCTAAGGTAGAGGATTTTAAGTGCTTTTCACACAAAATTAAGCAGTTCTATTCTCCAAACTATAACCGAGATTGGCCCTTTTATACAAAGAGTGGAAATTATTTATTTCATTAATTTATATACATGTATCAATATACATGTACTGTACTACATGTACTTTAAAAAAATAATGATTCTATTGTAAACCATTAGACAATTCACGCAACTTATTCAATGTCAATTATATATTATAGGACATTAAACACACAGTGGACACAGATCTCATTACAAAATCAACAAGAGACCCACAATTTGCCATGATATTTGCTCAATAAATCACTGATTCATTGATTTTGCCGTAGCTAGTAATGTACATTCATTAGTTGAAAACAATTATCTTCCTCTAAGCCATTATAAACCGGCTAAAATTGTAGAGTCACTTGTTTCCGGGTTAAATAGTCTATCCGGCTCCACTCGGCTTTGTAAATGGATCATTATTGAAATGATCGCAGAAGTCATATTTTTGTTTTTCGAGAAACTACATGGTTTTGTCATGGTTTTTCCAACACTTAAAAGTCCAAGGATCCTAACTAAAGTTTTTATTTTGTTCTTTGTGGTGGTCATAATTATTATCTAACTAATGTATATTGTTAAAATTGTGGTTGCTATAATAATCAAAATTATTATCAAATATAGTTTGTCATTATGCTAATATTACAAATTTTGTAGGTTTTTACTGAGGTTAATTATTGAACATCTCTAACAAATCTCTTATCATTTTGTGTATGTTCATTTTAAATGTTGAAAAGAGAAAACCTAGGTCATTTTGGGACTAACATATGGTTCAATTTCATTCCATTAATTCGCTTGGGAATAGGGGTCTTTAGCAGTTGAAGGAAACTGGAGGACCCAGAAAAAACCCACGAACTATGTCATTTTGGGACTAACATATGGTTTGATTATATTTCAATAATTTGCTTGGGCGTAGGGGTCTTTTAGCTGTGGGAGGAAACTGAAGGACCCAAAGAAAAACCACCTCGTTGGACGTGCGACCAAACTCCTTGTCACATAAAAGCGGTATTTGAAACCATGCCAGTTGACTAAATGACAGACCGCATGATACAGCACGCGCTAACCATTCGAACCTTCCTTTAAATTTTGGGGATTACTATGACTTTAAAAGAGAAAAACATAATTGTTTGTACAAACATGAGCTTCATTATTCTAGATTATTTCAAATGTAACTTGCTCAACCGCACCCATGTGCAATCTGCATGAATTTTGTCTCATTGCTTTTGAAGTTACTACACTGTGAATTGATAAACAGTACAAACATTTTAACCCATCTTCTTTCTTAATATCTCTGTTGATATTTATTTATCAGTCACACACCCAATTTATTGAAGATTCGTAATGAGCGAATCAACTACATGTATAGGAAAATAAAAAGGGAAAAATCCAACATAAATGAGTATTGGTATATTATGTTCTTTTTTAATAACCAAAATCATTATAATATATTTTTACATCCCGATTTAAACAGGGTCTAAAAAATAAAAGTACGACTGAGTACGTATGAAATTTAAACGCCAAAATATAGAGGAGCGGTGTATTTACTGTGGCTCAAAATTTCAGCTCATAATATTGGGTCTTTTGGACGTAAACCTTTTAAGATTTCTGTTCAATTTGTGGGTTGGGTGAGCTTAAAATCCACTCCCGTCCCTTTAACAAATGGAAAATTTCACCTACACATTATTTTTATAAAATAAAGTCTGGTTTTATCCAGACACTGTATAATACAGCTTAAGACAGCGGTTTCCATTTCCAGATGAGGACTGACGGGTTTAAGTTGTTTGAAAACGTATCACATATATTGAGTTAGTTGCTCTGCCCTGATGTAGATGATTTTAAGGGATTTTAACAAAAAATTAAGCAGTTTTATTCCCAAAAATATTATCAGGATTGGCCCTTTAATTAAACACTCAATCTGCTTTCGATCAAATTAAGTTTTGACATTGTACGGATTAGTATTGCGTGTACAATTCTAGCCTAGTTACTTTTATTCTTTCTATAATACCCAATGCATGTTACAACTTTATAGACTGCATACACAATACAGTAGATCGACTATTGACTGATTAATATAATAATAATAATAATACCAGTACATGATAGATTGTCTATTGACTGATTAATACCTGTACAATGAGTGGTTTTATCAGGAGTAGATAGTTTTTAATGTGATAGTGACAAGATTAGTATGATTATAAATCTCTCTACTATTTATAAATACAAATGACAAATCTGTCATTCCAGGGCACTTATATTATTTTCTGGTCTCATCACTTAATGGCTTTTGAGGTAAAGAATCACATACAGTTATCACTTGTGACAGGCAGTGGCATATTCAGGATTTCCCAAAGCAGGTCGTGCTAAGACTCATATGGTGGTCAGATTGTTTTTAAATATAAGGTTTGTGGTAAAAGACCTGTACCTGTATAATGAAAGCAGAATAGACTGATATATTTTACAATATCTCATTCCACTTGTTATTTTGAGAAATTCCCATGTATTCATTGAACAATAATTGAGGAAATGGAGCAGTAAAAAAAAATATCAATATTCTCAATAATTGAATGTGAAATCAATTAGGATTGTAATTTGCCACCAGGTGCCTTTATCCAATTCCATTGAAGCATACTTCCCTATAATGGTCAAGACAAATCTTAAGACAAGTCACATGATCACCAAAGTGTAATACATTGTAGCTTAGAGAACAATCCCTATTATCTGTATGTTTAAAGGTGTCTGGCAGAGAGAGAGAGAGAAATGCCTTTAATGTGACTGCAATGGAAGTGATATATAACTGAATATAAATGACCATTGTGTTTCAGAAATAGCCGACAGACCACTATCAGTGAGACATGTTTGTTAGTCATTGTTACTTTTATCAAGGACATTGATTATTTTATCATTACACGGGTGTTACAATACTGAAACGCTTTAAACAGTAAGCAATAGTTGGATTTGTAGGCCCTACACATTAAATTATTAGTCTAAACTCTAAAGCCACGTACCCTATACAATATTTGAAAGGCATGTAACCATAGTTTGTACGTATGCTATATCTACATGATTATACTGTAGAATTAGTTTAGCTACATGCAGAGAGCGTTGACCCAAAAATGCACATAGCCTTTGTTTTCCTTTAATACATGTAGATGAATAAGAATATCTACATGTAACTTATTTAAAGATACATGTACATTGTACAGTCCCACAAAAGTATATTTATAGAGCAGTTTCTTTCCAATAAAAGTATGGTAAATTTTGGTATATGGAAACTAGAGACACACAATCTTACTAGAAAAATACTAGATTCCCTTAAAAACACATGAGGTTCGTTTGTTCGTATCTGGAGTTTAACGTCCACTTCCACCTAGGGTGATATCTTGGACAATCACATGAGGCTCACAACAGATCAGGTACTCTCTGTTTGATGTCTACTTGAATGACATAGATATTTACCTGGTTTTGTTGTCCGATTAGCTAGTGGTTGTGAGAACATACTCCAGACTTAAAACATTAAAGGGACAGTCCCGAATAGAATAAAGCCTCAAAAATAAAAGTCCGAGTACGTATGAAATTTAAACGCCAAAAAATAGAAGACTGGTGTATATACCATGACTCAAAATTTCAGCTCAAAATATTGAGTCGTTTGGACGTGAGCGTTAAAACAGCTTATCCGCACACGTAACCCTTTTAAGATTTCGGGTCAATTCTTTTGTTGGGTGACCCGATAATCGATTACTGTTCCTTTAGAGGTCTACACAGTGAATGGTCCATGTGCTGTACTTGATAACAAAAGGTAAATTTCACCGACACATTATTTTTATGAAATAAAACTCTGGTTTTATCAAATCATCGCATAATACAGTTTTGGACACCGGACTCCATTTCAAGATGAAGACTGTGGGTTTAAGTCGTATAAAAACGTATCACATATATTGAGTTAGTTTCTCGGCCCTTAAGGTATGGGATCTTAATGGATTTTAACACAAAATTAAAGAGTTTTATTCTCAAAAACATTATCGGGATTGACCCTTTAAAGAAGTTAGCAGAGAATAATCCAAGAATTTATTTACTGGTACTCAGTATTTATAAAGATATGTTGAAATGAAATTTCATTGATCTATGCTGCTCACAATGTACATGTAATATGCAGAAGCCCATTTCTTTTGTGGGCATACAGAAAAGATAGGTCTACATGTGTCTATAACATTGGAATTTTGACTTTAGTGAGCGCTATTCTTGAATGGCTGCCCTATAATGTGCTCTGTGGTTTTTTACTATTTATTCAAGTATTCTGGTCAATACATGCTGGAATTTGTGATGTACATGTGTCTAATGTTATGGTGAATCTGTGCATGTGAAATTTATGCAATATTTTTGGATTACTTTTGGAGAATTATACACTTTTTGTATCCTTTGAAACCAATAGTGATCAATGAAGTATGACAGTCAGATTTGTCTAAAACAGACTAAACTGAGTTCATTAGCCTTTTGTCTTATACTGAGTAGGTTCACTACACTATCAAGTTTTAAACAAGGTGTAATCACACTCACTAAAGATAAACGTCTTAGTAAATCACACTGTGATATTTTGTTACCTGAACATAAAACATTTCTTAATACATCTACTGATTATATTATAAAAAAGTTCAAACCTACAAGACGTGGATGTGCAGCTGGAACCAAAAAGAAGCATAGAATAAATAACGCCCCCGTAAATACACAAACTACACACGAGGAAAATGTGCATGCTCACAAACTAAAATCTGCCTATCAACCCAAATTTTTAAAAGTAGAACTTTGGAACACACAATCATGCCGTAATAAGACTACAGAAATCTTTGATCTGATTATTGAAAATGACCCAGATATTCTTGTTATCACAGAATCATGGCTTAGGCCATATGGGGATGAATCTCATATTGCTGCCATGACACCTCTGTCTTATACATGTATCCACCTTGCAAGATCCAACACAACTGGTGGGGGAATAGCCGTTATTCATAAACGTTCTATCAAAGTTGAGACCACAAAGGACAGAGTCCAAGCCAAAACATTTGAACAACTATCTCTGAGAATCACTACAACAACCAAATGTTTTACGCTCATCTGTATTTATAGACCACCACCCTCTTCCAGAAATAAACTTTCTACGTCAGATTTCCACACAGAATTATCTTCTCTTTTGTCTGTACATTCTAAAATAAATACATTGATAGTTGGCGATTTTAATGTTCAGCTCAATAATTTAAACAAGCATGATTCCAAAAAAGTGTTATCTCTGCTTGATCATACAGGATATAATCAACACGTAGACCAAGCAACCCACAAATCGGGAAACACTTTGGACTGGGTAATTACTCCTTGTGATTCCTCTTTGGTGCAAGATATACAAGTTGAAGATAGGCAAATATCCGACCACTTCCTTGTTACTGTTAACTTAAATTTATGTAAATCTCGTAATCCACAAAGAAGTATTATTTGTAGGAATATTAAAGGGATTAATTGGGATATTTTGAAAAAAAAAATGATTTGTGCAGATCTAAGCTTGTGTTAGAACCCTTGACTGATGTTGATGAACAAGTCGACCTCTACAATAACACTCTCCTTGAATTGCTAGATAAACATGCACCTGCTGTCTCTAAAACAATTACCATACGAAATGCACCGTGGTATAACAGTGATGTCCAACAGTCAAAACGTGTACGTAGACGAGCGGAACGGAAATGGCGTAAGACAAATCTAGAAATTCATCGTCAAATTTACCATGAATCGAAATTGAACTCATTGAAAGCCATCCAACACGCTAAGCGATTGCATTGTCAAACATACATTCAGAACTGCTACAAGGATCCTCGAAAAATACACCATTTTCTAAAATCACTTCTTGATTGTCCTAAAGAATCTAAACTTCCCAATACAGATTCTAACGTAAATCTTGCAAATAGATTTAATAGTTTCTTCCTTGATAAGATAGAGAAAATTCGTTATGGGCTTAAATCATCCACAAATAACACAGACAATGAGTCGGAATTCAAATTCTTCAGTGGCCAGCAGTTAGAGTGTTTCAGGCCTTTCAGTGAAAAGGAAATAAAAGAAATCATCAAGTCGTCCAAACCTACAACTTGTCTTTCAGATCCAATTCCTACTCCTTTAATATTTCAACTTCTGGATCAACTTATACCTTTTATCACTCTGTTGATAAATAACAGCCTTGCTACTGGTGTTTTTCCAGCAAAATTCAAATCAGCTGTGGTTCTTCCGCTTCTTAAAAGTGACAGCCTGGATCAGGATGTGCTCAAGAATTTCCGCCCTGTGTCCAATCTTCCTTTTCTATCCAAGGTTATAGAGAAGGCTGTAAGCATAAGGTTCAAGGAACATTTGGCTACAAATTCACTACTTGATAAATTTCAATCTGCCTATCGCCAAAATCACAGTACCGAAACTGCCTTGCTCAGAGTGGTTAAAGATTTGCGTGGAGCTGTTGATAGTGGTAATATTGCCTCACTAGTAATGCTGGACCTGTCGGCAGCATTTGACACTATAGATCACAAGTGACTATGTCTACAACCCCAATTGCTGTGGGGTTGTAGACATACCCATAAACTGGTTTAGATCGTACCTAAAAGATCGCACCCAGTCCGTTAAAATCGGTGATGAGCTATCAGACAAAACTTCCTTGAACTGTGGTGTCCCACAGGGATCGGTGCTCGGTCCTGTTCTCTTTGTACTCTACACCAGTCAACTGGCCACAATAATTGAAAATCACAATCTTTCACACCATTCGTATGCTGATGATACGCAAGTCATAGATAGTTTTCCACCAGAGAGTAAAACAGATTCCTTTCTTAAAACAGAAAAATGCACACAGCAAATTAAAACCTGGATGACCTCTAGCATGCTTAAACTAAATGATGATAAAACGGAAGTAATGATCGTTGGTACAAGACATAATCTACAGAAACTTGATTCCTCAACATTAATTATTGCTGACTCAGAAATAACAACTCAAAATAGGGTTAAAAATCTTGGTGTCTTTTTAGACTCAAGGCTAACAATGGAAGCTCATGTATGCAATCTGTGCAAAATCTGTTATTTTCATCTGAAATCTATCAGTAACATCAGACACCTACTAACAAAAGATGCTACCCACACACTTGTCCGTTCTTTAGTGTTTTCGCGATTAGATTACTGTAATAGTATCCTTATCGGTCTAAACCAAAATCTACTCACAAAACTAAAAATTATCCAAAACAATGCTGCCAGAATAGTTAGTCAAACATCCCAACGATCTCACATTAAACCCATATTGAAGGAACTACACTGGTTACCAATTCACTCCCGAATTGACTACAAACTTCTCTGTATTGTTTATAGATGTCTTCATGGTTCCAGTCCTGAATATCTATCGGAGCTAATAAACGATTACGTACCATCTCGTAACTTAAGATCACAAGATATGTGCTTATTGCGCATTCCAAAGTACAATCTACAAACTTTTGGCTCTAGAACATTTCAGTACAGTGCACCCGTTTTGTGGAATTCCTTACCCCATCATCTTAAAACAGCTCCATCACTTGAAACTTTTAAAACTAAATTAAAAACTCATTTGTTTACCACTGCGTTTTAGTTTGAGTGGACCAGGATTTGTGTGTATATAGTGACCCTAGAGTACATAGTACGCGCCTAGAGCATGCATTTGTGGATGAATTGGCGCTTTACAAATATACATTATTATTATTATTATTATTACATAAATGTTAAATACACTAATACATGTAAACAAGCCCTGTGAAATCTGATACATTCATGTAAGAAACAAATGCAAATGACACATTATTATACTTTAATGGGAAATAATAGCATGCCCCAATCTTTTGGGTTAAACATTTCAATTGCCAGATGCCCTAGTTTAAATTCAACTACAGTATACTGAAAATTTCCAGAAATAAATGTAGAATACTAACAGATCTAGTGAAATTTAAAATTTTGATATTGACAACTGATATCTACATATATAAAAGCAAAACTATTTAATATATGTTGGACTTTCATAATCAATACTGCAAACACTAAAGTAACAGAATAAATATAGATTGAACACAGTGTGTAATTGATTATCTTTAAGAGACCCAGTTGTTTACAGATTATAAATGGCTGCCTTATCACTTTCATGCCAATACAGCTTCATTATTAAACAACATTTAACACCAACATTAAGATTAATATCCGATGTCTAATATAAAACTTCCTTTCAGACACAAATCTTCTGATATGTAATTTATTGTTTCTATTATAATTAAACCGATAAGACACAGAGAATCTTCTATCTAAGAACTGGCAGCAGGATTTTCGTGACCAGGATACCATTATAACAAGATAAGTTTTTTATAATATTATAAGACAGAAGCAACACAGATTGACAGATATCCTAGAGAAAATGCACATGGTCGAATGTAACAATGCAATATAATAACCTTTAGCCATCTTTGTACATGTATACGGTACTATAAATTCACTTTTTCTCTGGGGATTTTGGACGAATTTAGCAATTGAATTCCATTAAATTACTGAACAATTTACATGACATAAACCAACAATCAAGAATCTTAAAATGAATCAGTCCAGAATCTCAATTAATAAATAGTTGAATCCATAATAATATATAATATTTCTAGAAATTTCTGCTTATTTGAATTCATACTCTGACATCTGGCATGTGAAAGGATTAACCCAGAAAGTAGGGGATGTTGTTTTCTATAAAAGATCTAAGAAGACTGGATAACTTTTCATGATGGCCACAGCAATCATTCAAATAAATGTTTTTCTTATTTTTAACGTACATGTACATGTAGGCTACATTATGAGCTAAATCTGTTTATTGCAGGTCTTTCTTATCTAAATTATTAATTAACTCTCGATGGCATCGCTAGCCTGTGATCTTTAGTGGATTATGAGCCAATTTACTGCATAAGTTTTCTTCTCAATTTAAAGGGACAATAACACTCTTGCTAGCTTGACAGGTCCAGAAAAAAAAATAGCCTTATTCTACATGTAAATGTTTACGTGTCCTACCTCTTGTGTAAATTATCCATTACATCCTATTTTACTTGTCAAGAGGGTTCGAAAATATTTTTACATCCTAGTTACATTTGAAGGTGTTTACGTAAAGCTCTTCAAACCATGTATTTGAATTTGGTGTGTTAAGATGAAATTTGTATCATCAATTAATTGGAATATTGTAAAATAGTACAATTTGTTGACCAGAATAATGATTGGGACATATTTTTCAGTTACAACAAGAGTGTTATATTGGGCCTTTAATGATCCAATGGATACTCGAAACTATGCTGTTTATTGTACTGACTTTAGTAATGATGATAGAGGCTAGGCCCAAATTTCAACCGCCTAGTTCTATAGGTTCGTTGTGGATCAATTTGAATGAAATTTTCAGCAAATTGCCTTTACATTATCTACATTGTAGTTTTAAACTATTTTAGTGAGAACTGCCAACTCATTATCTAATCTCTCATAATGTATTTAAATATAAAGTAAGGCATCAATAAATGATCAAATATAAAAGTGTCTTCTTTTGAATCCACAAAATTATGAAATTGATCAATTTACACAACGATAAATGAAAATTTTCTTAAAATTTGTCATCCTGCTGTTGATATAAACAAGCCAATGTCACTTATAAGTGTATGAAATATATTTTGATGGGCCTCATTTTAATCATATTGAATTCAAGCTGGAAGATTATCTACCGCTGATATATTTTACATGTAGGATGCATTATGGATATTGATCGAAAATTGGAAATAAACGCTTTAAAGTTGCCTGTCAATACAGTTTAGTATAGTTATATATATTAAGACAACACATGGTGTTACATGTACATATATTTCTTATCATTAACAATACATGTACCGTAAACATAGTCATAAATACATGTATTGATTATAAAACCTCAACAAATAATGTAGCAGAAACATGATCCTACATTGCTCAAACAGAAGTCAAATTGATTAATTTCATTTACTTTTATTTATGCAGTATTGTTTATTTATAACGCTAAAATTACATGTACATGTACATTGAGACTGTGTTCAGTCAATACATCATCTTTCAAATTTGTTGTGTTTTAATTTCAGACTTTAGATGTAAAAACTCTAACCATCAGTCAGAAATGGTTCAGTTCTGTTCAGCATTTACATTCGACATCGAGCTTAGACGATAGCAAGCAAGCCCGACCTGCAATGTACGTTTAAATCTTTTATTGGGCTGATAGAATTCAAGAATATTTTAGCGAAATTGCTGTAGAAAAATTAGAAATCTTTTTTTCATAAAAATTCAAAAGATTACCCATGCTACTAAAAATTGAAGTCTGACCAATTAAAATATATGTACCGTTATTTCATTGAATAAACTCATTTACTTTTTATTTTCAGATACTTCAGCTAAAATTAAGGAATGAAGCGATTTATTCTCTAAAATTAAGTAAAATACACAATCTTTAACAGAGCAATCTGAAATGGAATGGGATTTAATGTCTTACTGTTCTGCCCTGACTGGGCTAATGAAGATGGGCATATGCCTTGCAGGGTATATAAATAATAAGGGAAGCCAATCTAACTATTCTAATCATCGATTCTGATGTTGATCAGTCAGACGTTAAAGTACAGTAATTAATTACGCATGATGCACATATTATGGTATGGGCAGCCATCATTTACCTACATGTAAGAATATGGAGATGAAAAATGGATGCGAGAAGACAGATAACATGTTTAGTTAGCTTCTAGCTTAACTTTAAGGCTTCATTGGGAGAAAATGAATATTAGCAGGTTTGCATTCAGATGGCAAATTTTAAGACTGACTTACATGGTGTTTCTTAAGTCAACTTACAGCTTTATTGTCTATTGACGGTGGTGTTCAGTCAGCACTGTAACCCGGGTATCATTTAATCTTGTGTATCTAGCACAGATTTCTTTCACATTTGTTTAATATCAATTCTTTGTTTAAATCATCCCATTTGTACTTGAGTCCAGTTTAGGCAGACTGATTATTTTTGATATGACTCGATATGAGTGTCCAATTTACGAGTAAGTATTTAATTTCCTGACCAGTGTCCAAAAATTAATCATTACACATTAATAACAAATTGGGCTATTATTTTTTCAGCAGTGATCGAGAAATTAAACTCTTGGACACTCACTGTCAGCTTTAAACTGGACACAAGTAAAAATTGGATGAATTTGGGTAAAGATTTTTATAATTTTTAAACGAGACAAGACCAAATTTAAGTTATTATAATCCTTGAGTGGCATTTAGAGGTTGAGCACTTTAAAAAAAACACCAGACAATTCATATGGAAGAACAATCACTGGTTTTAAGAATATAAACATACCCATTTAGCATGACATTTCGATAAGTATTCTCTTTGTTAACAAACACAAATGATAACGATAAGAGAATACCTGATGAAATGTTGTGCTATATGGCTATAAACTAGTGATTGTTTTGCCATAAATTGTCTGATTTTTTCTTTAAGACTTATGTTGTACAAAAAATAAAACTATTTAAAATAAAATTGTGCTTTTTGATAAACACTGACTATATCCAAATATTACATTGTACAATACTGTAATACATTGCAATACTTTTTGTCAAGTATCGCAATATACATGTATGTTAATACAATTTTTGGCTGCAATAAACAACCCTATAGAACACAACTAGTCAAACTATAAACAATAGACAATCTTCCAGCTGCAATTCCATCAGATTTCAATGTGATCAAAAAACTATATGTATTTGTAACCCAAAGACTGATAATTCAATTTACCTCAAACATCTGTAACGAGGTGGAATTTATAAGATTACCGTACATTCTTATTCTTAAGGGCTTTTGCAAACCATAGATATATGTAGTCTAAAGTCTTCAGTTTTTAGGTTTCTAACAAAAAGTCTGATTAAAGATCAATTACAGGTAACTATTGATTTACAGAGACTAAGTTCGATACAGCATATTTGGTAAATTTTACCTACAAGTTTGTAGTCAGTAAATTTTACCTATACATACATGTATGTAACATAGGAATTGCAGTACATTTTAGCTACATGGATGTAACAAAGAAAGAGAGAAAAATGGAGTTTAACGTCCACTCAACACAACCAGGTCATTTCGGGACTAACATATGGTTTAATTTTATTTCAATAATTTGCTTGCGCTTAGGGGTCTTGAGAAGTGGGAGGAGCATGTAACAAAATAATTGCCGTTTATATTCAGTACATGTCTTAGCTGTAGCAGGAATGGCAGTTATATTCAGTAAATTTCAGCTATATGCACATGCATAGGAATGCAGTATACCGTGTTATACTATTATATTTAGTAAGTTTTAGCTATTTAAACTGCCTATTTAACATGGGAATTGCTATGTAAATTCCTATAAACAACATCATGGTGAGATTTATATATATACCTGCAAGTGGAAATGAGAAATAATTTAGTAAGCTTACAGTGATTTTTTGACAAAACAAATCCAAAAATTAAAGAGCATAACCTACACAAGGGTTTTCAAAAGAATTTTCTGACAGTCAAGTAAGCTTTTAATTTTTGTATGGCAAACATAATTATATTTTCAAGGGATGTCCATTATGGGATCGCCCATTTAGTAAAATACCGGTGGTATAATTTAAACTTATTTTAGCTTAGTCATAGCAACAAATACATGAAATCTGAATAAAACTCAGGGTTTTTTTTATAATTCTAAGTGAATTACTAAACACAAGATTAACAATAATATATATTTGCTATATAACTATGAATCAATGGATTTTTAATTGAGCCTCTTACATGGCAGACAGATTTCTTCAGTCATTTAGATCAACTACAATTATTATTTTCTATATAGTCTTGTAACATTCAAGGATATAAAAAATATCGGGAGTATAATTGAGTTCCGTGGAAAGGCTGTCTGTAGTGTAAGATTGATGAGAATAGTGTGTGTTAGTTTTCATCAAGTCTACGGTGTTAACGTGCTATTGGTTGAGTGTCAAATCGTAGCTGGAGGTTGAATTATCAATTACAAAGAAACAATATAAAGTATCACTCTCTTATCCTGTGAATATGAGCTATTATAGCGTTTATCTTGATTTTATTAAACTAAATAAACCAAGATTATTCTCTCACAAAACACATCGACTTGCAAGTTGCACTCAAAAGTTTCATTCACATCTCAAAAAAAATCGAAATCCCTAAATAATATTCAATAACATTGTTAGGTGACGAAACATAGACAGGGGCATCCCCTAATACGCCACGCGACGCCCACCATCCATGCAAAGTCTATTTCATAACAGTCAATACAATGTATGTGTGTGAATGGAAAGATAAAAGGTTTGAATATAGGGATCTTCCTAAGCCCTGATGACCAGACTCATCAAGATTTGAACTGTGAGCTGTATGGGCTTCACAAGATTTCAAAAACTTGAATATAAACAGGGGAATAACTCTATGATATGTGATCTAAATATTCTGAATTTCGATTTGTTTCTTCCGCATAAGACAAAAACCAATCCCTGCTAATTTCAAAACTATATGTAAATATTTCTGACCTGGAAATGAAATGGGGTTTAACATCCTACTCTTCTGCACCTAACCTGGGCTAATTAAAGACGGGCATACGCCATACAGTGTGCTATGAGGGAAATTTTTTGCCCAGGTAGCGGTGATTCGGCCTACTCTTATATTGAATTCCAACTGCCAAGGAATCTTTTACGGGCACGGCAATGTGTACACTGGATCCTGGTTTTTCATCCCATCTGAACGACTAGGCAGCTGTCCTTGTCAGGCCCTCCGTTCTGCATCACTGACAAGAGGACATCACGCCGGAAAATCAAGATGAACTCTCTCGGCTAATGCAGGGATCGAACACCAAACCTCCACTTAGCCACATGAACCCCTTTTCTGACCTGGAGAATGATAAAAATGATATACGATCAGAGTTAAACGATGGTGTATAAAAACTTACCAATATGTTTCACGGCAATAAAAAATGTTTGGTTAAATTTTGCTTCTGTTACATTTTTGGGTTCACAGCCATTCACTAAAGACGTGTTACACTTAATCCAGTAGCACACTTGATCGTGAAAAAACACGATATCACAGTTATCTAGTGTTGTTAGACAACAACTGTTCACACATGACACCAAATCTAGCGCTGATTTCACTTTCAGGTATTTTCCTGCTTCCTTTCCACCAGTAGGAATAGCACTGCGGTGAATATTATTATCAAAATTATCCCTAGTACCATCACAAAAAGTTCCAGTTCCATAACATTCTGTATTGGGAAAAAAAATATTGTTAAATAAGAATAGCATAAAGAAAGAGAAATTAAATGGTGTTCAATGTCCTATTGTTCTGCTCAGAGCTGGCGCTGGGCTATGAGGGAAAATTTGCTCGGGCAGCGGTGCTACGGGCCTACTCTTATATCGAATTCGAACTGCCAAGGGATCTTTTATGTGCACCCCAGTGTGTACACAGGACCTCACCTTTCCATACCATCTGAATGATTAACAGCTTTCCTTGTCAGGCATGCGTCCTGCATCACTGACATGTGGAAACCATGCCAAAAAATCTGGATTAACTTTCTCGGCCAATGCAGAGAACGAACACCTGACCTCCATGCCACCGAGCCAGTGTCATACCCATTTAGCCATCATGGCCCCCATAAAGAGAGAGAGAGAGATGGGGGTTTTAAAGTCAATGTAACACTAATATAAGCCATTAGGGCAAATGTTTTTATTTTAATAATTTGCTTGTGAATTGGAATCTTTTGATGGAAGCCACAAACCAATGACTTGCATAGACAAAAAGCCTTTATGATCTGCAGTAAAGTTAATGCATTAGAATATTTAACCACACCTCATGTGCAGAAAAACAGCTTTAGTGAGCACCATCATCAATCATCCATTCCTTCTATTTGTTTGTTTTTAGTCAAGGATGGTTACACCTGATATCAATACTTAATCTCGAGAGGTCAATTTTAAAGTAATCACTTTCAATATAATATGACTTGATGTGAAAGTTTTTATTTCCATTCTAATTATATTGGCCTTAGTTTTTGTGACATTTTTGGGGAAAGATTGGTTGCAAGGCAATGAAACATATAACAACCAACAGCGCCTTCTCTGCAGTATTAACACGCTTTATAAATTGCATATTATCATTATTTTTATATGCCTAGTCATTCGAGTAACCAACAAAGTTTATCGCTTTGTAAATCTTTTGTCTCTTAGATACAATGCAACTCATGTATGTATACTCATTTCAAGCAGATGGGATGATCACATTTCTAGTTCATGAAATTCTGCAATATAGTAAGATACATATGTAAGCCAGGTCAACAACTCTAGAAATTCGATAAACTGGATATAAATTTCAAGCAGATCTGATAACAGCCAAAGGCGCAAAACATCCTCTGAAAATCAATTTCAGAATTTCACATTGTTTACATTAAGATTACCTGATATTAAAAGTGCTGACATTACAAAAAATAATCCAATCTTTCTGTCTTCCATCTTACTACCGGTAATCTTAGAAATAATCATCTTGATTTGGCTATTCCAAGCAACTTTCATATACATGAAATTCTTTAGGTAGTTCCAAGTATTCAATGATAGATAAAAAGATTGCGTCTGCTAAATTCCGAGGTCAGCCATATTTTCTTTATGTTGTAGCCCATTTCAAATATATCATGCAGAATTATATGGGGTTTTTTTCTTCCCTTTAATGTTTACATCACACATTTAACTCCATTTTCTATCAATATTTTCCTTTAATGTCTGAAATATAGTTAGAATAAAATCAATATTGTTTTAAACAATGACTGCATGGTAGTGAAAATATGCTACATATTTTATAACAGCTATAGAATTACAAAAATATTTGATTTCCGTTTAAATTCATATCAGGTTGTAGGTTACATTCAATACATAACTTTCAGAATCTATGTATATAAACCATATAATGTCCACCTCATCAGTCACAAAATTGATAGTTTTGTTTTCAAAATTATTGTGCATAATATAAATCATTTAAACAAATAATTATATTAAAGATATAATACTAACTCATGTGTTTGTTAATCTAGCTAGACATACATGTATGTTTTGGTAGGATATTTATAATGACCAGAAAGTTACATTAAATAAAGTTTCACTGTTTAATAATTCAACAGCAAATTATTTGTTTATTGTTAGAAAATGGAATGGAACACTACTTGTCGTTTTGAGACTAATAGGATATATTTCATTTCATGATTATGCCTGCAATGAGAGAAGAATTTTGCCCAGACAGCATATCTGCGTAGTCTTAAATCAATCAACTTCCAACTACCTTGTAAATTCATGACATGTGGACGGCTGTATGCCAATGTGTACGTATGTGTACTTCCTTTTCACTACATCTGAATAACGGCGCAAGTCGGAAAGTTCTTTTAGTTCCAGGCCCCAACTGGGAACAGAATACAAGAATATCTAGTCAATGGTCCAGTGCCCTAACACTGCTGTACCAAAGATTATGGACTATGAAATTCGTAAATTTTGTGTTATAGCAGAACATTGAGGAATGTAGGC
Organism: Patella pellucida; assembly: GCA_917208275.1. Lineage (NCBI taxonomy): Eukaryota > Metazoa > Mollusca > Gastropoda > Patellidae > Patella > Patella pellucida. The sequence continues at coordinate 61,571,036 of OU795038.1, forward strand.
CTGCTTTTTAATGACTTCATCATCTTCTATTTATGATTAAAATTCAATTACTGTGCAACATTCCTTTAATGCAATTGATTGCCACGATAAAATTGTACTTATGGAATATATAAAATAATATCTTTAATGAATGTCTGGAGTTCAAAGAATCTGATACATGTACAAGTTTTCTGCACCCTATTAACAACTTTGTGCCTTCATACCTTATACATTGCTGACAATGCTCATCCACTGGCTGCCAAACACACATTGTACAACAGTCCATATAATGACAGCTTTTAGTTAAAACACACAGATTCAAAGATACATTTTTTTTCTTGGTAGTTTTTCCATCCGGGGCTGTTGTAGACCATCGTTTTCTTGAAATTATTTGTTAAATTGACCAAAGTTGTACATTCGTATCCTACATTGTATTGTAATACTGACAATCATATACATATATATTAGACTTCAATCTGTTGTGTCTTAAAACATTTTCTGAAATCCCAGACCAATCTATCAACCAATTTACTGTATAGCTATAAATAGTGATAAACAACAATGTAAGTGTACTTTTTAGAACACCTGATATCACATCTTATTTTGAAGACTTTATGAACAAAGGATTTCAAGTTTTCTTATATGTCTACTCTACTGTGAAAATATTACCAATTAGAACTATTTCCAATACGCCAGTTTATTTTTTATATTTATTGTAAAAAAATAACTTGACCATAACATTGACTGTTTCTGTTGAAACCCCATAACATTGCACAAAATATTATTGGAGCAAAGTCATACAAACGCACATCGATAAATTTGTCGGCTTTATACCAATTGTCAATTAAATGGGAAATTTAATTAAAATGTTTAATTACATATAAAGACAGATGGGTATAAATAATGCGAAAATAATTTACGGTATGGTGTGTAATCTTGTCTTGTCTATTTCTCTGATTACAATATCATAGTTTGAACTGGTTTTATTTTCGTATTAAATAACATAAATTTAAATTTTACAAATTCGCTGACAACAAATACTGCTAATAACTACATTGTATCTTGGAAAAAAAACATGTTTAGTAAATGAGGCATTTTTACTAAGCCTCTTTCTGAACAAAATACCTCATCCCAAAAAAGGGCAATCTAAAATACCTCGTTTTGGAACTGCAGACAATGAGGCATTTTTTTTACCTCGTTTGGACAAAAATGCCAAACGAGGCATTCTGAGGTTTATAGTGTTTTTCAACCATTTTACCAGTCGTTCTTGCTATATACAATGTAGTTCAAAAATAGATAATGAAAACTAAATGTATTATCTAAAACTTACATAATGCATCTTTAAAATTTACGTAATCTAAGTCGGATATAGGTATCACTTACTATATGTCATAAATATGCAAAAACTACTATAAATTTGATATTACAGGTGGTTGGGGATATACCATGGGTTCCATGTCGGACTTATATGCCGGTCTGGACCTACGGCTCCGGGAGATGACCGGATCTGGGTCAGACCCATAGGTCATTTTGCACGCCGGAAAAATAGCATATTTTGTGCTAAATCATAAAATCCCGGACACGACGATATATACTACAGTATACATTTTTTTTGTCTTAATTCTTTTACAGTGAATTTAAGCCTATGATTTTCTTTTTCTTTTCATTTATTTGGGGTATGCAATACAAGATATTGATCTATTTATTTTGGGTTTGCAATAAGCTGACAAGGAGATGATCTATTTATTTTGGGTATGCAATATTGAATAAGCTGACAAGGAGATGATCTATTTATTTTGGGTATGTAATACAAGTAGACGGCCTGTTTATTTTGGGTATGCGATACAAGTAGACTATCTATTTATCTTGGAAGGAATACCTCTTTTTTGTTTATAAAATAACTGCAGGTTTAGATTTCGAGATATAGGTCTAGACACAAAGGGACGTGTTTTTGTTGCAAAAACCAGTGTTTGACTAGATTGATGTCAAGTCTCACTACCTGTACATGTACATGTATGTCCTGGTACACCTCTCGTCAAGTTTCATTTAGTCTGACTGTAGGGAAGTGGTGGATGGTTGAGTCACCAAACACTTACAGGTACCGGTATGATTTAGATCATAAAGTCTGTTGTTGTTTCAATAACAAAATTGATATTGAAAAGCACTCTACCAAACCAAGTGGGTTTTCTCCGGCTTTTCTATTTTACTCTGAAAGTTAAAATCACTAAATCTGATCATATATTTTTCATATGAAATAATCCCAACTAAATGCAGTATTTAACATTTTAATTAAGAAAATAATTTCAGTAGTGCCTCAAGCTTAAATTTCATAATATTATTGTCATTTTCAAATGACATTCAAATATGGGTTTAATGTCCACTTGACACAAAACTAGGTCATTTCAGGACTTCAATAATTTGCTTGCATGTATGGGTCTTTAGCAGTCAGAGGAAAACCTGAGTAAAGGGACAGACCTGGACAGGCGGCCCTACACCTTGTCACGTACAACCTGAGAATCGTAACCACGCCAGTTGACTCGATGACAGACCTAAATGTCACAGCGCACTACACATGCTAAACATTTGAACAGCAATCTCACCCCCAAAAGTTTAAAGGCTGTGTCCAGTTAAATTATAGAAATAAAGACATACCATACATATAATGTATATTACTTTGTATTGAGTTCAAATTAACCTCCTTAATGACTATATGATTATGAAAACACAGATAAAATAGTTTCTATCTAAAATTATAATCAGGACTTGAAATAAAACTGACCAACATAAATGAGGAAGACTTCCAGGTCTGCTTTATAACATAATTTTAATGAATGTTATCTCATTTAATATTCTCATCCTGGCTGGGTTTTTTTTGTAATTTTCTGGAAGCCCTTCTATAGCTTACGTACTGAACAATGATCAGATTGATTTATAACAGTTTTCAAATAAAATATTGATTTGTGTACACAGTTGATTATAGTAAAATATAGCATATTTTGACACCTGTTATTAGTGTTATTACATGGTGTGGGGCACACTATAAATCTTGACAAGGATGTTAAAGAGAGAGTATAAATAAGCAGGAAATTGTGATATAGTGAAATATGCCTATAGCAGTGTAGTCATCCATGCAGTCTATAAAAGTATATCATCATTCACATTGTTATTTTTTCTATCTATAATGGGACCATTTACAACACATTAAATACATGATCAAAGGCAATCATAAAGTAATCAACATTTGGTGGATTAGGTTTATTCTTAAAACTAACATAAACATGCAACAGTTATCAAAATGGCAAAATGGTAACTTTACACATACATGTATGAGTTTGAGACCTTTTAATTAGTGATCAAGGGTGTTCTTCTATTGCCGTTTTTGATGGATTTTTTTTTTAACAGCACTATTTTTATGCTTGACAATGACACCCAAAAGCAAAATAATCGGCCGGAAGATTTAACAGCCACTGTCAAGTCTATATATAGTAACACCAAACTCGACACATGATTTTGTAAAATCTTGTTATTTATCGTCAAAGTCTGGTCCTCCTGCTCCCCCCCATCCAAAAAAAAGAATTTGCCTACCTACATGTACCTACCCATACCTAATCATCATGAGTCAGGTTTTGGCAAAATGAAATATTTTTAACCCTGGCCTGGGAATTATTTGAGAATACTGAAAGCACCAAAGATTAAAACTTTCATAGGTATATTCATCTACTTACATGTACATGTTCTCGGTTGAGAATACTGCAAGTGTCAAAGATTTTAAAACTGATATATTTAACAATTAGTATGATTAAGCCAGATTTATTATGATAATTATTCTGACTTGCACATAAAGGTAGACTTATAGTCGCTTTATTGACCTATGACTACACTACATAAAAGTAGAATAAAAAACAACATGTCTGAATTGATTTATCCATATTCTCAAATAGGTCTATAAGTACTATAAACACTATCACTAATCTATTCTCATACTCCCAAGAGGATGACAAAAAAACCTTACACATGAGCAGAAAAAAGTGGGAAGAAGGAGTCCCCATAACAGTGTAAGCAACTTTGGATCTCAATGATGCATCCGAGGAGAAACATACTCAGCAAACATTTAAACATTCAATGATACATGTACATAATATGTTTTGTGCAGGTACGCTATCAAAATAAGAGGTGTTATCACTTTCAACAAGAAAAAAAATGTAACACAGTTTTAGACTAACCTCCAGTCTATGGAAATGCAAGTAATGTTACACAGTTTTAGACTAACCTCCAGTCTATGGAAATGCAAGTAATGTAACACAGTTTAAGACTAACCTCCAGTCTATGGAAATGCAAGTAATGTAACACAGTTTTAGACTAAACTCAAGTCTATGGAAATGTAACACAGTTTTAGGCTAACCTCCAGTCTATAGAGATGCAAGTAATTTAACACAGTTTAAGACTAACCTCCTGTCTATAGAAATGCAAATAATCTCAAATATGTTTTTTTACTAATTTTGCTTGAGAAAGATTTGAAGTATAAAGAATGCAAAACTGTTTGTTCATCATTGCACAAGATAATTATCAATGATTATATGAATAATATTATATTTATAAAATATTAATACATGTAAAACAGTATTTACAATCAATAATGAAGGTAAATTGCCTATAGCTGTTTCAGATACATCATGGGAGATTAGATAAAGAACTTATAGTTTTTACTATAATAGTTAAAAATAGGTTGCCAGGCAACGAAACATAAGCCCACAGCAGTCAACAAGATTTGTCGCATATTTTACATTTTCTGTAATGAAACATTTATAAATGAAACACTAAAATCTGATTGAAAGTAACAACTCATTATTTAATTATCAGAAAATCATTCGAATTTGTTTGGCTTTGATAAAGTTTTCCTCCATGCTAACATTTAGTATACAAACATTAAATATTCTGGATTTAGCGGTTCAAGTTATTAAAATTCATTGAAACTCAATTTCTTTGTTTGTCTCATGGCCTTCAACACTGTGTATAAATTTAAAGTGATCAAGGGCCATAACTCTGACAGTAATTATAGGAAATTGCTGAAAATCAAATGGCTTCTTCGTCTCATGACTTTAAACACTGTGTATAAATTTAACTTTAGCCTCTAGAGCGTCCACAAGATTTTTTGAAGTGATCAAGGGCCATAACTCTGACAGCAATTATCAGAAATCGCTGAAAATCAATAGGCTTCTTCATTTCATGACCTAACACACTGTGTATAATTTTGAAGACAGACGGACAGGGGTGACGATAATATACAACCACATTTCAATGTGGGCGTATAAAAACTAGATCATGTCAGAGATTTGCTGAAAATTTCAGTCCAATTGATCCCCTCTGAACCAAGAATTTAGGGATTGAATTTTAAGCCTAGCCTTGAACATCATTACTCAAGTCGGAAAGATAAAAAACATAGTTTTGATTATCCATTTCATGATTAAATTAAATCAAGAATGAAAGATGAGCAGTAAATCTGATCCTAATCCAGTAAATATCACAGGCTCCTGCTAGTGATGACACCAAAAGTTGATTATGGTTTAGATAAGTTAATTAACGTCTAATTAATAATTCAGATAACATTTCAGGCCTAAATAAAGGACCGCAAAATAGGCAGATTTAGCTCCTGCATAATGTATGTTTTAAAAGTTTGACTAGAAAAACAGTATGCACAATTCTTGAAATTTCAATGCTTGAATTATTAGCATTGAGAAGAAACCAGAGAAAACTGTGATGTGCAGACAAGAACCTCCTCTTTGCCACTAATGAGCATTGTGTAACACTTGATCAATTATAGCCCTAATTTTGATGTCAATGTACAATGTATAATATGTAATTGAGTACTAATTGCAGATTCATGTCCATTACAAAATCACTCTATGGCTTCCTTACATATATCATTTATTTAAATGGTTAAAAATGATTTATAAAAATACTTGATGAAATGTTACGCCATATCTACAATCGTACCTAAAATTGCATAATAACCTAGACATTGTTCTTACATATGTTTTAATGTGATTAACCGCTAGATGCCACTCAAAGATCATTTGTTGATATATAGTTCTTTTGTAGCTTTCAATCCATGCTTTGTCTCTTCAATTGTCTGTGAGAAACTTTTCAGTTTTCAGTGAGATGTAACAATTTGGTTAGTGTAAAGTTGATGTCCAACCCAGCCACATTTCTTTCTCTTGAATCTTGACATGAGTATTAACAATAATTTTGAAAGCTACACAGTTTTTCTAATCCAGATCCCCAAAAAATGATTTTGCAAGCTTGTGATAAAGTAATATATGATATAATTTGACTAGACTTCGTGACTTTGAGCAGGGCAGTCGTTACCTTAATTTCATCCCACTGTCATGCAATAATATCAATAATCTCAAGAATCAAATGGAGACAAACCTACAGCTATGTCCCTTCATGTAAAGCAGTCATAGCTGTTCTATCTTTAAAGGAGCTAAATTGGCAATAGTTGGGACCTAGAAATTGACTCACATGAGTCACAACGAATATAATAATGAAATATGAATATACATTGTATATGAACTGATTTACATGTAATAGTTTCTGCTTTTAATCAAACTACTAATCAGTTATGATTGGCGAAATACACCAGAAGTCTCAATCGAATGGCAATCTACACCGATATTTTTTTTTGGTCATGCTCTCCAGAGAAGAATAGGGTCACCGTTTGACAGGACGCAGGTCACTGTCTAGAATAGTTCTTCAAGTCCCTTGTTACAAACTGCGCTGAAACACATAATGATACAATTCACATACCAATGGCAATGGTAAAATGTTTATTTTGTCTTAAATATTGGACATCAAAAGCCCATCTTTTCACTGTAAGATCACAACATCAATGTTGATTTAAATTGACAAAAGATTTGTGTTTTCAATGTCGCAGACTTTGGATGATATTGAGTTAGGAGACTTAGCTACTTTAAAGTTGCGTTGACAAAATTTTAAAACAAAACAAATCAGAAACGAAATACATTAATAATGTACAACTGTTTGGTGAAGAAACATTGAAAAATTAGATAATGATCTTAAATTTATAAAATTTACCTTAAATTCTGTGATTAACAACTGAAAATGATGTTTCCATGACATACTGTGTCCTGTATAGAGGACTAAAAGTATTTGACCACTGAGGCCCTTTTTTCTAAGTTTACCTAACAAGACGTCAAATTTCAATTAACTCATTCAAACAAAACATGGAAAAACAAACATTTAGTTAAGAGGACATAAGGTTTAAACAAAGTCCACTTATTTAAATGGATAAGATTGATATAAATAAAAAAAAAACTTGGCAATATTTACAATACAAACTATCTGATTATTCAAGATATAAATTTTAAAAATTTCAAACATTTGACTTTTCTGCATCAATCAGACCAATGAAGACGGGCATTCTGGTACATCATGTTATGAGGGAAATATTGTTCCTGTAGCGGTGCCACAATCTACTTTATTACAAATTACATTAAATCTTACAGGATCTGTCTTTTTTTTTTCTAAATAATATTTATTCACAGAAAGCCTATTGACCCCCTCTTCATTGTGGGATCTTTAATGCGCAATTGCCAATGGTCTACATCACAAGAGTATGAGTACAAACTGTTCCTTGCAAGACCCTCTGTACTGAACCACCGACAAGAGGATTCCAGTTTGGGAAGGTCTAGTTTACATAAGATAAGATAAGATTTCATTGCATTGAAACATCCATTGAGGACAGCCTACAATATAAACAAGGACCAGGTACATAAAATTATAACAATATGATAATAATAACAACAAGACACACAGTATCACATCGGAACCCTCATTGAGGACATACATGTACATGTATGTAAAGCTCCCCATTTTTCATTTTTCATTCTCTGTACTTTATCTTGATGAAGAGACAACCAATCATCCTGACCTGACCTGACCCCCTTACCCAGTTAAATACATGTGCAGTAATAAATTCAAAATTCGAGTAACACCTGGTGCATATAATTGTTTTATAAATGTCATTTTAAAGTTTTCGAACAGATAGCTGGCAATAAAATATTATCATGCTACTGTTTGTTGTGTCAAATTTTTTATTAAAGTAGGCCTATTTAGCTGCATGTACATGAAAACCTGATCGCAAATACATTGATTTGAATGTTACTTGTTCATTCCAGTTACCGTATTTCCTCGAATACAACCCTGGCCTCGATTACAACCCGGGCCTCGAATACAACCTGGGGGTAAGGGGGTGTTGAGATAAATACAACCCGGGTCTCGAATACAACCCGGGTCTCTAATATAACCCGCGTCTAACGTAAAAACTGAATACTCCCTGTCAAAATTCAAGTCTTGTTTACTAGACATTCAGAAGGGAGTATATTGTTGGAACCATCTCAATTTATTCCTATTTATGCAGAAACAAGCAATTCACTTACACAAGAAAATTAAAAATAAATTAAGCAACAACTACATGTAACCATAAACAAAGATGTTTCAATACTTTATCACCATAGAACTATTATTTTCATAAAATTAAAGAATCCCTGCTCAATAGAATCACAACAGACTTGTAGTAGTAGAAGATCGTTCACTAGAGTGACATTTCGGGTGAAATACCCTTTATCAAGATCTTTTATTTTCCTTAGATTAACAGAAGGGGTGGGGTAGGTGGTTTTCTTGATGAATATAGGCACTTTTTATTATCCCTTCACCACTGATAAGGGCAAACAATTGAAACAGCCAAAACCAGGATTGAAACACAGAACCTTGTTTGTACATGCATGCAGTAATGTAAGATCTTGCTATACTAGCAGAAATGCTATAAAGGCAGGTATCCTAATTGTCTCCTTCCTTTTTTTTACCCAGATATATTTCATAAAAGACCAAAAATGAGAAATTAAACAAAAATGAAATGTATATTAAAGTGACCACGAGAACACATTTCCCACATGCACATTACATTGAACAGGTCACACATTTTACAGCAATATTATAGATGATTATATATATAACAAGATTAATTGCTGTCCTACTTTTTATGTTTAATTGAGTGTGAAAGAGATAAGTATATAAGTAGATACACCTTAAGCTATTCTCATTATTAAAGGTATATACTAAAATTCTCTTAAAATTTGACGGTTACCAAATTTAACTTCATGGGGAAAAAACCTGATCGCAAATACATTGATTTGAATGTTACTTGTTCATTCCAGTTATCGTATTTCCTCGAATACAACCCTGGCCTCGATTACAACCCGGGCCTCGAATACAACCTGGGGGTAAGGGGGTGTTGAGATAAATACAACCCGGGTCTCGAATACAACCCGGGTCTCTAATATAACCCGCGTCTAACGTAAAAACTGAATACTCCCTGTCAAAATTTAAATTCATTGATGATCCCTGCACAGGAAGTACAATTGTCTCATTTCACGCACACAGAGAGTTTAGCCTTTGTATTTGCAAGACCGACCCTGTCTGCGTGTTTTACTTGTCCAAAATGTCACTCCTATAGATGATTTTGAAGCATTAATTCGGGTCTGAAAAAATACAACCCGGCCTCGAATATAACCCGGGCCTCCAATAGAACCCGGGGTCGAAGGGTGCTAAACGAAATAGAACCCTGGGGTTGTATTCGAGGAAATACGGTATTCAGTTATTAAAAATCAACCAATATCTAATGGTAGATACTATATGTAAGCTTATATAATTTTTTAAGTCATTTACTAACAAAAACACATACCTTACTTAAGGCGATATTTTGAAGAATATTCCCCAATATCAAGCTAATCTAGTACCTTTTACTGTTTTCCACAAGTATATGTGCTTTTGTTTTTACATCAGGTTGATTTAAATCAATAACAGACTCAGAATAATAGTGATCAACTGATCATAAACACTTAGGTTAATTCAGACAGACAGTTATCTTTCGTGTTTGTCACCTTGCCATCTTTTGTTTCTCATTGCTTGATAGTCTTCAAGAAGGCTTGTCTGGCATTAAAATCCCTTGACTATTAGTGTTAACAGAATAATGATTAAATTTATCTTCTGTGTGTATGTATTCAGATCAAAACCCAAATCATTTTAATATAGTTGAAACTGGGGTCTAGCCTAATCAAGGCATGGAAAAAATACATGTACATCATACATGTTAATGTTAATAAATTATATATTGTATAAATTCTATAAATCAAAAAAATTTTCTTTAAAGTTACATTATTCAAGATATAGATAATAACTAGCCATTCTTGCTATTCTAGTTCGAAAGTAGATGATGTAAAATGAATAATTTGAAAATTTCATTCAAATTACTCTATTGCAAGCGAAGATATAGGCATTTAAAGATTTGACCGACCTGTGCAATAATTTCAACCACGGACCTGGTTGATCAAAGCTACGACTCGAGTGCGCCATATTTGATTAACCGCTGAAACGTTTAAATCTGTTTAGTATCGGAGCAATCTGATGCCATCCAAAGTTGATTAAGGCCTGGATCAGTTAATTAATGTCTAATTAATAATTTAGAAAACATTTCATGCCCAAATAAAGACCTGCACTAGGCAGATTTAGCTCTTGAATAATGTATGTTTAATTATGTACGTGTACTAACATTGAGATTTCTTGTAAACACAGATCGAATTATGAGACAATGTTTAGGAGATGCTTCCATCATTTCCATTAGGGAAATCCTTCCCTGCGAATTTATTTTCATTTAAAAGTAAAATCCAACTCATCAGCTAATCGTAAGAATGAACAATGTACAAATTTCGGTGAAGTGTTCCCTTTGATGGCCTGTTGTTTGTTTGTTTTTATGCCCATGGCATCATCGTTGTTTGTTTGTTTTTAAGCCCATCTTCGTTGTTTGTTTGTTTTTAAGAAGCCCATCTTTGCTGTTTGTCTGTTTTTAAACCCATCTTCAGTAGGCCAGTCAGAACCAGTGCAGAAGAGCAATATGTTAAACACCATTCATTTTCATCTTTAAACATGCATCTTCTTTTAGTAATTTACTGTAGATGTTGATACCTCAACTCAAGATCTAATTAATCTTTAAAGCTCATATTGAAGTTCGTTATTTGAAAGGAGAGTGTTAAATATCGTTTGTATAATCATTAACCTTTAAACTGTTTATTTACATTGGGCCCTGAACATGTATAATTATTATGTAGTCTCGCGGGCTCTCGCGAGTTTTTGTGTAAAACTGTCATGGCGGTTAAATGGTCAAAGAAATAAATTGATCGACATTTAAAAGGAATTCATAGAGTTATTAATGGTAGCAGAGCGAAACTAAAAGAGAAATGGCTAGTGGCAATTATAAGAATCCACCTATTTTTGGACCGGACACGAGTTATGAGTCGTGGAAGAATGAATTAGAGGTTTGGCGTCTTGTAACTGACCTGGAAAAAAAGAAGCAGGCTTTGGCTGTTGCCCTGTCGTTGTCAGGAAGAGCGCGGGAAAAAGCACTTGAGCTATCGGCAGTGGAACTTAACACTGATAGAGGTATTGTTTTATTATTGGCAAAGTTAGATGAAATATACAAACAGGAAACGAAAGATGCGGTTTATAATGCGTACTCGGATTTTGAAAAATTCAAGAAAACGTCTGAGATGTCAATGGAAGAGTATATTATGCAGTTTGAACGTCTTGACACCAAATTAAAGAAGTATGACATGTTGTTACCTGATGCGGTTCTTGCTTACAAGCTATTAGAAAATGCTAATCTATCCACAAGCCAACGACAAATGGCTCTCACAGCTACTAGTGACATGAAATTTAAAGATATGAAGTCTGCATTACGACGCATTTTTGGTGGTATTAACAGTACAGAGACACTCAGTATGCATCCCATTGAAGAAGAATCTGTAAATTATACTGGTGGAAGTCGAAATAGAAATTTTCAATTTCAAAGAAAAAACCCAACAGACTATGCTGGTGCATCAAGTAGGCCTAATAATGCTGATTTGCAACCAATTAAAGGCTCTAACCCATTGAATAGATTTGGGAAAAGATCTAGATGTGTGATTTGCCAATCGACTTGCCACTGGGCGAAAGACTGCCCACATAAGAAAGAAACTGTAAATTTTACTGAAGCTGTAGACGGAGACGATGATGCATGTAACATAACGTTATTTGTAGGAAATGATCCGAAACAGTCACAATCAGATCTTCAGTACACTAAACAAGATCTTGAAATTTTTGTTGCAGAATCAAGTGGAGCTGGTGTAATTGATACAGCATGCACCAAGACAGTTTGTGGATACAAATGGTTAACAAATTTTTTAGATAATTTGGACCCAAGTGAAAAATCTGAAGTAGAACATTTTGAAAGTAGAAGGCGCTTTAAATTTGGAGATGGCATAACAATTTATTCGCGTGAAAAGGTCAAAATACCAGCCAATATTGGAAATAAACAATGTACAATTGAAATCGAAGTTGTTGATGCAGATATCCCATTACTACTTAGTAAAACTTCTCTTAAAAAGGCAGAAACTGTTTTAGATTTAAAAAACGATACAGCAACAATGTTTGGTCAACCTGTACATCTTGAATATACATCTAGTGGCCATTACTGTGTAGACATTTCCCGGAGGGGTAAGACCCATCTTATGGAGGATGTACCTGAAGACAGTGACACCTGTAGTTATGATGAAGTTTTATTAGTTTTTGATAAAAATATGAGCAGAGGTGAAAAAAAGAAGCTGTTGATGAAGTTACACAGACAGTTTGGTCATGCGACTTATAATAGGCTACAGAAATTGTTAGTTAATGCTGGAATAGATGACAAAGAAACCTTTACCATTTTAGATCAAATTTCTGTCGAGTGCGATATATGTTTGAAGTTAAAGAAACCCCCAACTAAACCTACAGTTGGTCTACCACTTGCAACTGATTTCAATGAAACTGTAGCTGTCGATTTACATGAGATAGAACATAACTTATGGTACTTGCATATCATAGACGAGTTCACAAGATTCAGTGCCGGTTGTATATTGCGAACAAAACTTACTTCAACTTTTGTTAAGTCATTCATACAGCATTGGATCAGCATACATGGTTCTCCTCAAAAACTATTTTCAGACAACGGTGGTGAATTCAACAGTGATGAAGTTAGAGACATGGCAGAAAATTTCAATATTGAGCTCAAATTAACAGCTGCATACAGTCCCTGGAGTAATGGCTTACTTGAAAGGCATAATAAAACTTTAACAGAAATCCTCCTAAAAGTAAAATCTTCTGAAAATTGCAGTTGGGAGACAGCTCTCAGTTGGGCGTTGATGGCGAAGAACTCATTGGCTAATCATCATGGATATAGTTCTTACCAATTAGTGTTTGGTCGTAATCCTAATCTTCCATCTGTAATAAATGACAAACTCCCTGCACTTGAAGGCACAACCATGAGTAAAATTGTTGCAGAACATATTTCTTCCCTCCATTCAGCGCGTACAGCGTTTACACAAGCCGAATGTTCAGATCGTATTCGCAGAGCGATAAAGCACCAAACTAGAACATATAACGATTTAATATTTTCAAGTGGTGAAAAGGTCTACTACAAACGTCCTGATAGTCAAGAGTGGAAGGGACCTGGCATTGTTATTGGTGTAGATGGCTGTGTTGTGTTTGTCAGACATGGTGGAACTTATGTAAGGGTACACAAAAGTCGCGTTTTAAAAGTAATGAACAGTAACAAAGAAAATGATGGTGACTGGAGTTCAAAATTAGCAGAAGATCCAGATTTTAATAAGAAAGACAAAGAAAACATTGAAAGTCTGAGAAATGACGAAAGTGATGAAGACATAACTCCGGAAATCATAAGTGATCCAGGTGAGAATACTGGTGCTATTCATACATTGAACTCAGACAAACTGAATCTAAGCCCAGGTATGATTGTTACCTTCAATAATAATGGTGATGATGTAAGAAGAAAGGCTAAAATTCTTGGAAGAGCTGGTAAAGCGACAGGAATGTACAGACAGTGGTATAATTTAGAATATCTGGAGCCAGAGTTTGTTGTCGGAGTAAGGGAATCACTGGACATGAATACTGTAGACAATTTAGAATTATATAAAACTTTAGAAACTGAAAATCAAGAGAGTGTAATGTTTCTTGATAATATATCTTTAAATAAAGCAAAAGAAACTGAACTTAGTAACTGGAAAGACAATAACGTGTATATTGAAATACCAAATGCTGGTCAAAAATGCATATCTACACGTTGGGTGGTGACAATGAAAGAAACAGTAGATGGGTTCATACCGAAAGCTCGTCTAGTGGCTCGAGGATTCGAAGAGGTAACAGATCATATCGCAAAAGACTCCCCAACTTGTTCTAAAGAAGCGTTCAGAATAATTTCAGTAACTGCCCATATGAAATGGAAACCAAATTCAATGGACATAAAAACTGCATTTCTTCAAGGGCAAAAACTCAAAAGAGATATTTTTATCAAACCCCCTTCTGAAGCAAATTGTGAAAATTCCATTTGGCATTTACAGAAATGTGTGTATGGGTTAAGTGATGCGTCACTTTACTGGTATCAAAAGGTCAAGGAAGTTATGTGTAGTTTAGGGGCAAAAATGTCTTATGTTGATCCAGCAGTTTTCTTTTGGCATGACGAACAAGGCACTTTAATAGGTCTATTGGCAAGTCATGTGGATGATTTTATTTGGAGTGGTAATACCTATTTTTCTGATAATATTATAAGTAAAATTCGCACTCAGTTTGCTGTTGGAAAAGAGGAAAATGATGCTCTGAAGTATATAGGAATTGAAATTAATTGCGAAGATTCTAATGACAATATTACTTTACATCAGAAAAAATATGCAGAGAGTCTTCAGCCAATACTGTTAGAAAAATCTAGAGCCATGATGAGAGATTCAGATTTATATGACTGTGAAAAGGATGTTTTACGATCAAAGATTGGTCAAATATTATGGATAGCGCGCCAGAGTCGCCCTGATGTCTTATATGATGCCTGTTACTTAGCATCTAGATTGAAAGATGCCAAAGTCAGTGAACTTCTTGATGCAAACAAGGTTATCAAGAGAATAAAATCTGATGAGCTCTCTTTAAAATTTAGATATCTAGGTCCAGGCAAGCTCTCGCTTGTTGTTTATTCCGACGCCTCATTAGCAAATCTCCCTGATGGTGGAACGCAAGGAGGACATCTCATTTTATTACAAGGAGAAGATGGTATATTCTCTCCATTATGTTGGTCTTCAAAACGTATAAGGAGAATTGTCCGAAGCACTTTATCTGGTGAAGCCCTAGCTTTGTCAGATGGAATAGATACAGCAATATTTCTGTCAACATTACTGACAGAGCTTATGTCAAAAACATTTAATTTTGACTTTGTTCCTTTAATTTGTGTAACAGATAACAAATCTCTTCATGATGCTATTAATTCAACAAAGTCTGTAGGAGAAAAACGTTTACGGTTGGAAATCTCTGGTATTAAAGAAATGCTAGATCAGGGAACCATAAGAAATATTGTGTGGTCAAAAAGTGGTGAGCAGTTAGCAGATTGTCTAACAAAGAGAGGGGCATCGCCGCTACTTTTACTGAAAACATTAGAAGAGGGACATTTAAATTTAATGTGATAACCTTTTAATTATAGACATCTGTTGTGATTAACTTTTCTTAAATACAAACAGTGCTTTTTGTGATTTATTGACTTTTGCCTAAAACAAATATAATATGAACATAGACGAACAATCATTCTATTTTTTTTTATTTTCTTAAATACAGTGGAGATTGTTAAATATCGTTTGTATAATCATTAACCTTTAAACTGTTTATTTACATTGGGCCCTGAACATGTATAATTATTATGTAGTCTCGCGGGCTCTCGCGAGTTTTTGTGTAAAACTGTCATGGCGGTTAAATGGTCAAAGAAATAAATTGATCGACATTTAAAAGGAATTCATAGAGTTATTAGAGAGGACTGAACTGTAGAACAAACTATGACCAAATGGAATTGGTGTACTACCATTTCCTCTCGTTCCTTTAACACTACCCAGTACCTGAGTTCAACTGAATATGCACTTCATATTGTTATATGACCGGCATGAGTGGTACAGGGATTCTAAAGCCTAATTTGTTTACTTCATGTAATGAGTGAACATGAATTAATGATAACATTGTCAAGTCAAATTAATACCCTTAAAACCGCCTTCTTATGACAATGTACGTGTAGTCTATTAAATTGGAGCATTCCATAGTCTATAGCACCACTCCACATTTCATCGCAACCTAAAAAAAATCTTCATCCAATTTAATTTGTAAACCCTGGCCCCATTTTCACAAAAGCATATCCAGACTTAGATTTTACTCAAATTTCAAGATGTGGCGCCAGGCAGGGTAAGCCTTTTCCTTTTTCAGACACCTTTTACCACATGTGTATTTGGTACACGGTGAACAGTCTCCAGACCGGATCTGTACTAAAGGAATTGCAGCTTAATTAAGTTTGAGAATGTTTTGCAAAACTGTGGCCTGATTTTGGAAAGCAGTTCTTCAATTACGTCTTGAACAACTATGTTAACAATTGACCAATCGAGATATTTGGTGAGGTGGGAAACCAAAACATACGTTGAAAAGGTGATTGTTATAACAAGTGGGGAGCAAATTCCATTGGAAAAACAGGGAAATGTAAGATTTCCTGCCCTTACGACTGCCCCCCCCCCCAAAAAAAACCAACCATTCTTATCAAGATATACAACCTACAGTCTGAGCACTATTTACCACCTGCACTGATCTCACACAAATCCATTAAACATCATTAACAGCCGTTTGGTGTTTGATTACATTCAAGAGAAATAGAGAAGTTTAAGAAAATACATTGATTAAATATAGGCAACTGAATTGACAGTACTTGTAAGATTGTGCCCTGATTCACTTACAATTTAAATTTGCATCAAAAGGTATCTGATTGCGTGACTATTTGAAAACTCATAAAAATAATATACCTATTTATGGACATCCATGGTTAGTTTAGGATCAATGGTATCATCTGTGAATGATTTCCAATGCTCCAGTTTACATGAATGCAGACACTACATGTATGTACATAATGACCAGAAAGTTTTGTTAAAATAACGTCTGGACAATTTATATTTAGATTAGGCTGAGTTGATATTTATTCTGATCAATTCTAATCTATAAATGAAATCTCTTATGATTTTGGTAATTTATTTGGTGTTACTGCTGATCTTTTTATCAATGTTTCAGTAGATTGTGAAAGTAAGCCAATGTTATGATACATTTATGTATGTAAAAGTAAAAGTCTGGCATCTGTTTTAAGGCAAAAAGGGGAGCAGCGGTGTCTCAGTGACAAAAATGCTAGCATGCAACTGAGATCCTGTGTACATATTACAGATGGAATTCGAAATACACGTAAGAGTAGGCATTAGTGCCGCTGTCCTGGCAATATTTCTCTCATACATGTTCATTGCAGCACTCGTTATAAGCTACATGTATCTTCAGAAAAGAAGAATTTCCATGTGAAATGTACTGTAGGTGGACAATCTCCTTTAAGTCCAACTACAATGTAAATGGTGAAAACATGAGCTGGCAGAAGTACACTGAATTAAACAAAACCATTAACCTGACTTTGGATTTCACATCTCTTCACTATCGATAACGATCGATTATGCTTCAGTACATGTGTAATCAAATCCTCACCAGAAGATATTTATCAAGATCGGCATTTTCTAAATTTACTTTCAGTAATTCAACTATCCTTTGAGAGGCAACCTTTTTGAACCTTTCTTCAAACGTGTAAGTCTTAATTAATGATCCACTAAACAGCTTGCATGTCTACAACCACAAGGGACAGTCATGATCACTGTGGGTTAATATAGGTTTTCAATTTCATGGGTTATACTACATGTAACTACAGTCCAGGGAGGCCTCACAACCCAGATTTTTAGCAAACTACAGTCAGATACTGACATGTTGATTGTTAACTGTCATCAGCAATTATTGCTGAAGCTGAAAGCAACCATTATTTAACCATTTCCCCCTGCACTTTAATTTAAAAAGATTTCAAATGTTTGATCTATCAACAAAAGTTTTTATTTCATTAATGGTTACAGAATTACAGTAATGGTGCCTTGACAGCAATCTGATTACTTTGAAAGCAGTTGAAGGTTATTCAGAAATTCCATTTGGGCAACTTATCCAACTTGTAAGTAGGACTGCATAATATGGCTTTTGATAGACATTTATGGACTTGCTTCCTCAGCATCAGTAAAAAATAAATAAGCTGCATTTTTGTCGTCAGAAAGTCTCAGCTGAACATCATCCTACCATGCACATGTACTAACCAAACAATGAAATTGCATTTCCCAAATAGGTCTGTCTAAATTGGTACATTTGTAAGTACAATATTCAAAATCTCTAATATCATGATAAAATTAGTACCGGTACAGAAGAAGAGACATGGATTATTACATGTACATGTAATACAAAATATTTAGTCATTTTTAATTAAACCATGCATGCGTCCATGGTATAACCTTTAATTGCTGTGCCTAGTTCAAACAACTCATAAGCCTCGTTTACACTTGCCCGCAATAAGCACGCCGTACTGGGAACAGTACCAGGCTGCGCTACATTTCAAGAAATTGACCCGTTTACATTACTCTAAAATAACCGTTCTCAGAACTGCGCCAAGCACGCCAAATGTGGAACTCTTCACAAAAAAGTTAATTTCAGTCCCTATACATGTTACCCAGATGAAAACAATTATGACGGTTGATTTAGTTTGAAATGGGGTTAAGTGCCTACTATTCCATAAAGTTTGCAGTGTGCTGTGAAGGGCATTTCGGCCAGATAGTGGTCCACCCTTATTTCCAACTGTCAAGGATTATTTTACGTGCACACCAACTTGTACATCAGACAATAATTTTCCATCCAATCTTATCGACTAGATGTTGTTCCTTACATTACTTACAACACCAGACCTTTCAACCTGTATGACATAGGGAAATCATGCCAGAAAATCAGACAAACTTTCTCAGCAAAACTGAGGACAAACTTTCTCAGCAATACTGGGGACAAACTTTCTCAGCAAAACTGAGGACAAACTTTCTCAACAAAACTGGGATCAAACTCTGGGTCTCCTGGTTACCGAGACAGCACCTCACCCTCTGTGCCACCACAGCTCCTGTGCCATTTGTTTGCCAACTAATTAAGAAAATGAGTTTTCAAATGCTGTATTTGTAAAAGTGAAACTATCCTGCTGGAAACTGTAGATTAAAACTTAAACTGGAACAAATTTTAAACCCCCAATCAATAGTACCGGTACAGAAATCAAGTAAGTGAAAAGTGTGTGAGTTGCATGGATCATGAATCCAATTTTTCATGGAATGTACACAATGTATGCAAAAAATGAACATGATTGACATCTTAAAACACATATTTTTCGGTCCACTATCAATATCCTCTTATTAAGTTAATTACATCAATCAAATGCGCAAATCCCACAGTCCTTGAATTGGAATCACTTCTATTTGCATTGGTTAGATATATCATGTTGCATCATGACAGACTCAATTGCCTAAATATACAGAAGTTAGCCATTATGTGCAGCAGACCGTGGGGAAACAACCTGTTAGTGTCACTGTAACCTTTAAAGCTATTTCAGTTATAAATTTCACCATCATTCATCTCTCATCATAATCAAATGATAATTATTTTTTTTCTAAAAATAAAGCTTGGTGTACAACATGTACATGTCTATGCTAGGTGTTACTGATTTGCCAGGCATTTGGCCAATAAGCTTAATATACTCTTCAAGGCCAATTTATAATTATTAGGACATACATGCAATAAACATTTTAAAATCAGTGCATATGAGTTGTGTATTCTATGGTTTAGGTCATAATTTGTATTGATCAAAGAAAAACTAATCCTAGTAGTACATGTACAATGCAGACATAATTAGTACTGGCTGATTCAAAGCGACAAAAATTCTGTTAATAAAAAAACATAATAGAATGGACTTATAGCTGTTATAAATAACTGATATCAATTTGGACTGTTCACACATGTATATTCGACCAAACATAATTGATTACCGGTAGATATAAAAATAAAAAATTGAATTGAAAATAAATCACTTGTAGCTAGCCTACTTGTAGGGATTTATATTACATTAATAATCATGTGCTGTTAGACCGTTCATCCATTTTAAGACTCCAAAGAATAGATCTTGCGCTCTTATAAACACTTTTAAGCGCTGCGCATGCAGAAAATGAACAGAGGGGTTTTCCTGTTTTGGCGTGGGGTATGGGGTGCTCCCTTCAGACAATTTAGAAAGTTTTGAAGTCGATTTCCTTGCATCTGATGAAATTTCTGAGGTAAATGTACTCTTTCAAAAGTTTGAAGTACATTTCCTTGCATCTGACTCAGAGGCCATTTCTGACGGAAATTGGGTCTTTCAAGCTCCTGAGACTGAGTCCTGAACTCGAATAGGCTACACATGAGCAGAGATGTGTGACCACCTGGCTGACCCCACTTTCCTGAACACGCACCTGATACTAATATGGTTAGGAAATAACGAGGGACAGAGAAATGGGGTTTGATGTCCACTCGACACAAACTAGGTCATTTCAGGACTAATATTGTTCAATTTTATTTCAATAACTTGCTTGCGCCTAGGACTTTAGCAGTGGAGGTAACCAGAGGACCTAGAGAAAGTCCCAGGAGGTTGGACAGGCAACCCTAGTCCTTGTCACGTACATTGAAACATGCCACTTGACTCAATGACAGACCTTCAATTTCTGATTCAACCATTCGGCTACCTAGCCCTATATAGGTGGTAAATAATGAACCGTGCAATCCTTGGTAACGGTGCCAGTGGTGGCAAATATTCAGTCTATTATCATATTGGGCAAACTCCCTTAGTTTTTTTTTAAGGAAATAAACAATATTTATTATAAATATATAAATAAATTAATTATTTATATTAATTATTATTCATAAATCATATTCATAATTTGATAATGAGTATTCTGATTCAGTTATAAATTATTTTATCATAGCTACTTGGCATTGACACTGATAAGCTAATCATTAGAGAGTGTGGTCCTGACTGTCACTCTCAATTCAATCATATTTCAATGGCAAAGCAATTAACAAAATCACAGTATACTACTATCATGGAAGGCCTACTCACCACTCAACAACAACGGATCAATTCACAAACATTACACGAATGTTTCTCCATGAAAACAAGTTATATAGGTGTATGAAGTGACTACAAAATAAAACTGTCAATGCGCTACATATTCTTGCTTGAATTGGTAAACATTTCATAACAATCCTACAGCTGTGAATACTTCGATTTTAGATAAATTTTCAATCCGTTATCTAGCCATACGCAGAACGTCATAGATTATCGTGCTTCTGAGTTATCCACCAATCAATAAACAAGCGCGTCATTTTCTGCTGGACAGAAACATGTCAGCCTCCACGAAGCGCAACAGATTGTAAACATTACGCGAATCATTAGTTTTATGATAATTTATAAACAGCTTTATTGATTAATACATTTCTTATTTTATGTAGCGACTATGTCAGGGATTGTGCAGTATGTTGTTGTTAGAAGTGACCTGATTAGTGCATTAAAATGGCCAACAGGGGCCATAATTGCACAAGCCTGTCATGCTTGTACAGCCGTGATGCACAACTTTTATCAAGATTCCAACACACAAGAATATTTAGCTGATTTAGATAGAATGCATAAAATAGTTTTAGAGGTAATTTTCTTAAAAATTTGTTTAAATAGGATGTCTTATATATTTTAGCTTCAAGAAACTACTTCCTGTCTGAACCGTGGTAAATTATAAACGGATTTCTTCTTAAGTTATAAACGGATTTCTTCGATTGTAAACAAGCTAAAACTTCTGAATATTGTAAATTGTTTTTAAAAACTAATTTCTTCGATTGTGAAGTGGGTAAGGCGCTGGCTTGCTAGCCTGGAGGTCGGGTGTTCGATCCCTGCATTGGCTGAGAAAGTTCATCTAGATTTTCCGGCGTTTGTTTCCCCTTGTCACTCAGTGATGCTGAACTGCAGGTTTGACAAGAACAGCTGTCTAGTCATTCAGATAGGATGGAAAACCGATGTCCCTTGTACACATTGGCGTACACGTAAAAGATCCCTTGGCAGTTGGAATTCGATATTATAAGAGTAGGCTGTAGCGTCCCTGCCTAGGCAAAATTTCCCTCATAGCACACTGTATGAAGTATGCCCGTCTTCCATTAGCCCAGTTTAGGTGCAGAAGAGTAGGACGTTAAACTCCAAGTAAGAGACCTAGGGTTAGAGTTAGACTGAGATGAGGGGGATATTCCATAGCGGTCTTCGGAATTAGGGAAACGAAATCATTGTTTCTAGTTGGTATCTAAACTTAAAGGAAAGGACTTTAAATATCAATGGGTGTGGACGACTTAACTGTGGAAGATTTTACTTGTGGACGACTTAATTGTGGAAGACTTTGCTTGTGGACGACTTGACTGGCACCCTTTCAAGACCTCTGGCGGCCTGTTCCCTTATCTGCCTTTGAGCTTGACTTCGCATTCGTGTGAGATGAGTCATCATGCTTTTATTTAATCAATTCAAATGGCATTTGTGAAATATAATTTATGAAACAACCAAAATACAATAATAGTCAATTTAACGGGCGCAAAAAAGACAACCCACAAGTCACGACATACCCTGCAGCTGATATACACAAACCAGCAGCACCAACCAATTATTGTTCAGATCAGCCTTTTTCTAATCTGATTGAATTCATCTCAAGAAATAATCATTTATTTTTTTCTTTCAGGCAAAAGATGAAGATAGTTTGAGGAAATTATCAGATATATTAACAGAAAATAATATAGATCATAAACTATGGATAGAGCAACCTGAAAATATTCCGACTTGTATAGCAGCAAAACCTGATAAAAAAGAAAATATTCAAAAATATTTTAAGGGATTAAAGTTATTTAAATAAAAAATTGTAAATATTTGTAAAAAGTAGTTGTGTGTGTTGAAAAAAAAAACCAGGCACCAGCTAAGGATTGCCCACACTGATTGGCACCCCCATACCAAAATTCAGCCATTGGGACTAAACCTCATTGGCCCCCAAAATTGAAAGCCGTAGCCACGAAGACTGTCAAGTCCAGAAGAAACGATAGTTGGAGCAACAAAAACTACCAGTTAGATCAGTACTTCAAAGTCTGAGTCAAAGACAAGCTGGGTCACTCCTGACATGACCCAAATCATGAAGCTTGGTTCTCAGTGTTGATTTTGTCAATTACAACACTTATTCATGGCTTTGGTCAAATACAATAAATAGATTTTGACTCCTCACATATAATTTTGTCTCTTTCGCCTACCTAGTATATAGCACCAATAAACCTTTTGGGCATATCGTTTGTAGCTGCTAATATCACTAGCAATCCTGGTAAAACAAACCTTCCAAACCCGGGTAGTCTTAGCAACTTTAGTAAATGGCAACCCAACCAAGATATAAACCCTGGTAAAAGGCAGCCCAGGTAACTTCGTCAAATTAAAAACTGCTGTTAATCCTAAGGAAGTTTCAGAATAGTAAAGAACCTTGCTACCTGGGTGGAACCAGTCTGAAGAGTTCAAATGCAAACAAACAGCAATGGAAACAGCATCAGCAGTATCAAGTCAAATCAATATAAGCAGTGGAGATAATTCTGGACTCAGTTCATAGAAAAAATCTGGTTTGTGCTAACATGCAAATCAAATTAGAAACCTAGCTCTACCTATGACCTACTCTAATATCAAATCTCAACTATCCAGTGCATGAATTATTAAAGATCTGAATGATTGTGTTATCATTTGGTTTAGGAATATGGTAGACAGTCAAACATCTTGGTTTAGTAGTTGCTAATTTGTTTAGGAGTAGTAATTAAGTGGAATCCACATGGTTTTAAAAACCTTTATGACAATGGAAATGTCACGTCTTTGAACTTAGCATCTTATTAAGAATTATGAAAATATGTGTAAATCATTAAGGAGTCACGTGTCCATTAGCCCTGGTGGTGCTGAAAAGTAGGATGTTAAATCACATTTAATTCATTTGGACTAAGACTAGTAATTATTTGCCTAGTTTTCATGATGGACGAATGTAGTTCGAGTTATTAATAGACAATTTTTCCCTTAATTTTTCTCCCCTCTTCCTGCATTTTTGGGTTGACTTTTTGGTCTAGAATAGGAGAAAAGGGATCAAATTTGCAATTTTATAGCAGTTTTGGGTAATACAGGTGATATTACAGCGGAAGGATGGGGCTGTAAAATGTCTTTCTGCGGAGCAGTGAAATGTATCGGAAGTGAGATTTTCACACAAGTCAACTTCAAATCCCTGTAGCAAAAAATCTAAACCATATTAACCCTACAAGTTTATGATGGGGAGATTGCCAAATGTTGTCCCCATTGTGCCTAAAAATATTGGAACCAACAGAATGTTGAGCAAAAAGCTACAGCCAGTGATGTTACAGCCATTTAACATTGAAGTCAATGGGCAAATAATTACTAGTCTGAGTCCATTTAATCATTAAAGAGTTATCTCTCTTTGATCCATCAATACATAGCTTGGCCGTTTTATGAAAGTAATTAGTTTTATCAAGGGAATTACAGATTTGAGCTGATTTGTGTATCACTTTGATAGTCACGATCCGAATCATGTTTCTATTGAAAACTGTTGGTTATTCAAACTGGTTGTGATCGGATGGGAGTACGGATGCAATTAATTCCTAATGATCAATAACAAACGATCCAGGCCACGGAAAAATAAAATTATAGATTCAAAGTGCATAATAAAACCTCAGTAAGTTTAAAGGAGCTAAATCGCTTAAATTTGGGACCTAGAAATTGAGAAAAGTGGGTCGCAACGCATATAATACTGAATATGAATGTATATAAACTGATCTACATTCAATGTTTCCCGTTTTTACTCCGATTTCAAATCGGTTATGTTTGGCGAAATAAGCCATGCAGTCTCAATCGAGTGCAAATTTCTAGCGCCTGGTTATTCCAGTCTATATAATGCCGTTTGATTTGGTGCAATGTGTCTATCCTCGTCCCTCGATTCGTGTACCAATGTTAAAAAAATTTATCTTATCTTAAATATCGGATATCAGAAGCTCATCTTTTCCCGGTACGTTTAATTACATCATCAATGTGGATTTAAATTGACCAATAATTCGTGTTTCGATGTCTAAGATTTTGGAGAATTTTGAGTTACGGACTTAGGTCCTTTAATATAACATAGGCCTACCGCCAATCACTCATATACAACAGGAAACAACTCTAAGAAATCCAATTACCTAGCGACGTTTCGACAGTGCTTCCGTAGTATAGCCTTTCTCATCGCTTGATAAAGACGAGACAAGCCTAATCGAAACTTAGCGTAGTAATAAAAATTGGCTCTAATAATTATATTCCATTGGCTTTAAATAGTAGCATATAATGTGAATATAGTATTTATCAGTTCAATTACTAAATGCTGTGGAAACAATTCGCCAATCACCGAATAAGCCTTTGATAGCATATATTGCGTACATTACTTGCCCGGGCACGACAGAGTTCGCCAATTGACTTTCAGTTATTTTTTACACATAAAAATATAATAGCGGTCATTTAATATTAACAGATTTTCAATCGGACATCCGCTTGAAGTATTCGAAAGTTTTAATACTTTTGATAAAAGATATTATATGGTATTGGATTTTTGTTTTTGTAAGCAGTTTGGATATCGACACTAGGAAATATAAATTTACACTGTTCAAATGTAAAGCTGAGACTGAAAACACATATACAGGTGTACATGTATTTTTATTAGTATCATAATTAAAAGTCAACGGTTGCTTTTAGAAATACATGTAAAAAGCCCCCTGGCCGATGAATTTGCGTAATTAAAAATGTGTTAACAAGAATAACTAAATTAAAAAATGTAAACGGAAAGGGTGGTGCCTTGTACAACATTTAAAGCTTGACTAAATTTATACAAAGTTAAAGGGGTTATGACATTGCCAATATGTCGAGGACGCATACATACCCTGGTCCGAAAATTGACGAGATAAACCACAATGCTGTTTTTATATCGAAAAATAACTATAGAGAGAGAGAGAGAAAAATGGGGCTTAACGTCCACTCGACCAAAACTAGGTCATTTCGGGACTAACATATGGTTCAATTCTATTTCAATAATTCGCTTGCGCGTAGGGGTCTTTAGCAGTTGGTGAAACCGGAGGACCCGAAGAAAATCCATGAGGCTGGACTGGCGACCCTATTCCTTGTCACGTACAACCGGGGATTCGAAACAATGCCAGTTGACAGGCTTTATGATACAGCGCGAGCACCCTAACCATTCAGCCATCCAATAAAAAAATAGTTCAGAGTCCTATATTGTCTCCGCAACAAGCGGGCTAGTGTGCAATGAGAGAAAAATGGTGTTTCCGCCTCGATATTCTCATCACCAACTTCACCTGTGATGTTCATCCCCATGTATGCCAAAGAGTAAATGGGTGGGCGTCGGGTTTTTCAATTTTTTGTCCCATTCTGACGGTTACACACTTTTCGTTGTCAGCCTCTGTCCGTTATGCCCTGCACCAGAGACAACACCGGAATCGTGGTAAATTGAGTCAGATATGAACACACAAGCCCGACGTGATGGGATTTTATAAATTAGAGTGTTGTACAGTGTCGAATGTTGGACTAATTGAAGCAGTAAAATTTTCTTGGTGGGGGGTAGGGGTGGATTTGCAACAAGTTAATTTGGAAAGTTGAAAGAAACTTGTTGTTCAAAGACTGTCAGTAAATGAGAGTATAATAGGGGTTTGTTCTTTTAAAATCCCCGCCCTCGTAAAAACATTTTATTAAAAAAAAACTCAAAAGGGAGAATCGTTTATATAATGAACCAATACGCTCCCATGGATAAAACCACCAATTATTGAACAACCGTAAACTGTGTCGTTAAGATCTGCGGTCGCATTCATTAAAGCCCGATTGTTGTTGGCGTTCTGTGGCAAAGGGCCAATAAACAATTTTCTGGTTTTTTTAACTCATAATCAATGAGGACTGGAAAATGTTCTTCAGATAGTAAATTGTAGGATTAACGAAACAAACGTGGAAATACCGACTTGGCCTCGATGTAGGAGAATTAAAGACGCTAATTCAACCAGGATGGATAGATGTTTAGACCAAAATAAATTTTGGTAATATTTCCTTTTTATTATGTATTATCTGGAAATGAATGTTTGCCTTTTATTCTTGAATTTGTGGCTTTAACTTAAATTTAATCTCCTTATATCCATGTGTACCTCTAGTCACTGCAGAACATTGGCCCGTGGTAATTTATTTAATTGATTGATTAAGGCCCTTTAAAAATTAGGCTGTCACTAATCGACACATTTACATAAATATCCATATT
The DNA here is from genome assembly GCA_917208275.1 of Patella pellucida. Lineage (NCBI taxonomy): Eukaryota > Metazoa > Mollusca > Gastropoda > Patellidae > Patella > Patella pellucida. Next base: position 61,598,476 of record OU795038.1, read on the forward strand.
AATCGAATTTGTAGTATAAAGTAAAGAAAATGGATACGGCACAATTAGTTAATATCATTTTGCTAACTTTGAATTTCAACGTTGCAAGGTAAGAATAACAAATTAATGAAAACGTATTCCGGAAAAATGTTAAGTCATTTTAATACTTATTTGGAATATTTTGACATCCACTATAGATTAAGATTATTGTTACAGAGAATTAAAATAGCAAAACATTTAGTTAAACCGTAAAATTATTACATTCTATCCGTCCATGTGCACATGTGCAAGTTCATTGTACAATTAGACGCTGGCTCGCTAGGCTTGAGATCGGGTGTTCGATCCCTGCATTGGTCGAGAAAGTTCATACAGACTGTCAGTGATGCCTGACAAGTATAGCTGTCTAGTCGTTCGGATGGCCAAAAAAACGAGTTCCTGTGTACACATTGGCGTGAACGTAAAAAAATCCCTTGGCAATTGGAATTCGATATAAGAGTAGGCTCTCACGCCGTTACCCGGGCAAAATTTCACCCATAGCACACTGTATGGCGTCTTCATTAGGAGCAGGCCAGTAGGACGTTAAACCCCATTTCATTTCATTTCATTTAAATGTAGAGCCACATATTCACAATGTTCAAGATGGCCCAACATCCTCGTGAGACCAGGCACTAAATGGACAGAGAGATGCCGTCGGTGTATTTGTGTGGGTGATACAGGAATGTCTGAGTGTTCAGAACCACAATGTGACAATCCATATCAACCTTATCAAGAGGATGTTTGTATAAAGGTAAATATAAGATATCATGATAGTCCGCGTGGGTTTTTCCAGCTTTAATTGTGTTCTATTTCCCCCAAAACAGCCGATTTAGCTCCTTTATATCAAATGTTTGCAAAAGAAACCTACCGAAAATGTATAGTGCCGTGATTTTTTGTAGCTGTTGCTTGTTTGGATCAGTATGTCAGTTAATAAAGTAGTGAAAATATTCCTGAAGCATGAGTGGTTACGGCCACTGATAACTTATTAACCACTGCTTCACCATCCTCCTCGCAGTGTTCCATTTGATTAGAGCTAATCCCACTACTCCCTGCTGTACAGTAACATGACAGTCCGTCGTTTAATCTTGGGTCTTCCTTAATATTTTGGACAAAGATTTAAGGTATTAAAAACGTTGACATTCTGTTCGTTACCATACAGTAGTGTTTACTTTACGTCAATACCGATAGCCTCGTTTGTCACGCAATTAGTTTTACTGCAATATCCTGTTGTGCACTGGTTAATATAGCATAAAAAAACGTGCAGCCATGACGTAACGTTATGTAAACACAGTTGCCCTAATTAAACGTCCTGTTTTAAAGGTAATACCTTTGTAACGAAGTCAGTGATTGGTCAGTAATAGGACCACTGACCAGTCATAATTAGTGACATAATACCCACTCAGTCCAGCAGGGAGTAGTGGGATTAGCTCTAATCAAATGGAACACTGCGAGGAGGATGGTGAAGCAGTGGTTAATAAGTTATCAGTGGCCGTAACCACTCATGCTTCAGGAATATTTTCACTACTTTATTAACTGACATACTGATCCAAACAAGCAACAGCTACAAAAAATCACGGACCCAAGATTAAACGACAGACTGTCATGTTACTGTACGTAAGTGGTAGATTTGATTGAACGAGAAGAATAGACACACTTATTTAAAAGTTCAAGAATCCGAAGCCAATCCAGCAATGGCCAGAGAGGGATTTCTCGGGCCGTTGCTTCAGGAATATGCTGCTTCACATACTTTAAAGTGTCGCTTTTCTTTAAGTCGTAAACCTATCCTAATTTAACTTACGTGTAGGCTAAGCATGATCCAGTAGACGCCAGGCAGATAACCAGGACACGGCCTGTTTACTCCTGGTGTTACTCGGGATTTTCGATGTGGTTTCCCTTGTCAGTGGTGCAGGGCGGAATACCTAGCAAAGGAACAGCGGCTAGTCGTTCAGATGGAACGAAACCCGAGGTAGGCGTGCACACTGTTAAAAAAATGAAGTAAGACTAGAACGTAATGCCTTCATCTTTTAACAATGACCATCATAGCGCATACATTATGGCATATTCCATCCATTAGCCCAGTTGGTGCGGAAAAGTTCAACATTAATAAACCCCCATCATAATTCACACTGTCATGCAAATCAAAAGATTTCTTGGCAGTTATCGAATCCGATAGAGTAGGCCATAGCGCCTCTGTTCGGGCAAAATTTCCCAAAAAGCACACTGTATGGCGTATGTCCGTCTTCATTAGCCCAGTCAGAGCAGGACAGTAGGGCGTTAAACTCAATTTCATTCATTTCCGTTTAGGTGGTCTCTATACGAAGTAAAGATAGCCTACTGGTTGGTATCGCCTATGTTGATTCATGTTCCTGAAGCAAAGACTGTGAGATTTACAACATCTGGACATTGCTAGATTACTTTACAATCCCCGAACTTATAGCTATGTTATTTACACACACGTGAACATTGAACAATAGCGTCCAATCGGAGGTTGTGGCATAGTTGCACCTCCGCGGAAACCTTGACAATGAACGACCCCTGAACTTTGCAACTCGATTATCACAGGTGGACATATTTTAGCTTGAAAGCGCGAGACTTGGTATTCGCGATGATCAAGGAATCTGATAGGCTCACAAACTGGGCTTGTACCTAATCGCTATTAATGCCGACATATGCAGGATATTTTGTTAAGGACTTGATAAGATGTAGGCCTACGTAATAAAAGCGAGGTCATGCTTTCTAGAAGATTATTTCGATTATAGTCGACAAGCGAACTTAGTTGACCAGTGACAACAATCACCCTGCTTTCTGTCTGATCTGTAGTAATATTCAATGTTTGTATTTAGTGGTCGACAGACGGCTGTTGTTGTGTAGAATTTGGATGTTATCAACATGGTAAATGGTATAGAGATGGCGAGTTATTTCCCCTGTTTCAAGATGACGCCTGTATCCAGTGTAAATGTAAACATGGTTGGGGAAATTTAAGCTGTTTTTTCATTCAATGTGACCGACCACGGTGTTCTGATTATGCTTTTGAAGTAGGGAAATGTTGTCCAGTTTGTTTAAATGGTAAGTAACCCAATTAATTTTCTGTTAGTTTCTCGCGGTTTGTAGTTTAATAAATCTAGCCCAGGGCCGGATTAACCTTGAGGGAGGCAGGACATACCAACTGTGCGGAGGCCCCATTGTTGTTTGTTCAAATGGTTCGTACTGACCGCGGATCTAGTATGTACTCTGCCCCCCATCCTCCTCGCAGTGTTCCGTTTGATTAGAGCTAATCCCACTACCCCCTGCTGGACTGAGTGGGTATTATTGTCACTAATTATGACTGGTCAGTGGTCCTATTACTGACCAATCACTGACTTCGTTACAAAGGTATTACCTTTAAAACAGGACGTTTAATGAGGACAACTGTGTTTACATAACGTTACGTCATGGCTGCACGTTTTTTATGCTATATTAACCAGCGCATAGCAGGATATTGCAGTAAAACTAATTGCGTGACAAACGAGGCTATCGGTATTAACGTAAAGTAAACACTACTGTATGGTAACGAACAGACTTTCAACGTTTTTAATACCTTAAATCTTTGTCCAAAATATTAAGGAAGACCCAAGATTAAACGACAGACTGTCATGTTACTGTACGTAAGTGGTAGATTGGATTGAACGAGAAGAATAGACACACTTACTTAAAAGTTCAAGAATCCGAAGCCAATCCAGCAATGGCCAGAGAGGGATTTCTCGGGCCGTTGCTTCAGGAATATGTCTGCCCCCTGGAGTGCCTTGGGTGTCTTCCTCCAGGATTTTTTTAAAAATTAGGATTAATTTCAGTGCGTTTACTTTATTTTGGTGAAATTATTTTAGATAACATAAAACATTAAACTCCATTGTTTGAACTACTATACTATGATTACGTTAATTTCCCGGGACTGGTTGGGCCCAGCAATCACATCGCGGGATGGGGTCCCCGAAACTGATTATGTAATTTAGTTAATGCCAGGGCCTAACCGATCTTTGGGCCCCCAAAAATCTGTTGGTACCTACCAGTCCCGGGGGCCCAAAAATCCCTTATTGCCTGGCCCAGGCAGGTTATTGTGGCCCCTTCACCCTCGCCTATAGGGACTTAGTATGGGAGCCCCCCCCCCCCCCAAGCAAGACTGGTTGGCTCTGTCCGAGATAAAATATTAGTTTGACCCGGAATTGGGGGGGGGGGGGCTAAATGTGTGGGGTCCGGGTCATTTGTCCCACTTTACCTCCCCTAGATCCGGTACTGATCGAGCCTATACTGCTGTAGCAAGGCATAGCTTTTGTGTCTTCACTAGTACGCTGCTCAGATTTTTTTCAAATGCAGATCTCCCCGATGTCACGAGATGGAGTAACAGCGTTAAGGCACGCGATTATTGCCGAGAATTCTGGATTACGGTTAGTGTTAGTCCTGTTATCATCTCATGACCTTGAGGAAATCTTCGGTGGCCTTTTGAAATAGAACTTACCCTAAATTACACCAGTAGACTATCAGAACATCATATGGACACAACTCACCGTTGTAGGCCTTACAATACGGAAGACGTCCTTTGCACGACGGCTGTTTAGCGATCCTGCACCACGCCCTTTTAAATAATACCGGTATTTATTATCTTCCAGGTCCCAATTGTAGAGTGCCACCGTTAAACATAGGCGAAGAAAATAGTATCACAAATACTGGTGATGTAAAGTACATAAAATTGGATGAGACGAAGATGATAATCATTGGACATCCTCGTTTTTCATGGAGTTGCACCTGTCGGGTAATCCGCATAGTTTTACCCAATATGTTTTTCATTACTTAAAGATACGTTATTGGAGATTATAAAAGATCTGGCAGTTATCACCATAATAGTTTTAAACTAGATAATGTAAAGTGAATTTTCTGAAAATTTCAGTCAAATTGATCCACTATGAACCGAGACTTTAGCGATTGAATTTTCGGCATCTACTCGATCTTTATTACTAAAGTCGGTTCGATAACGTCTCGATTATCCATTTCATGATTAAATCATTAATGAAAATTGAGCAGCAAATGGGATCCTAATCCAGTAAATACCGCAGGCTAGCGATAACATGTCTAATTAATAATTTAGGTAACATTACAGGCCTATAGAAACGCCTGTAATGGGCAGATTTAGCATGATTATAAATAATTTAGACGCCAAGCAACAGAATATCCAAAATATTTATTCGGAATATACCCATATTATAAAAACGCTTAAAAAATCTTTCCTGGGGGCCAATTAGGTCATGTCAATCGACAAACCTCAGCAGATTCCAGTACCCTACATATAGCCTCGGATGTGTGACGAAGTCCGCCTCTGGAACTACTTTCAAGTTCCCGAATTATCAACGGCGTTTCTCCGGACGACGTATTTAATGAATGTTTTATCGTACAAAGATTTCAAAGTCTGAAGCTATTTTTCTTTTAAATTTATCCGATTGTCTTTAGACAAGGTCAAGTTCGCACTGAAAATTCTGCACACTCTTCCAAGGAATCAATTGTGAGAACTTCTTTGTAAAAGCGGCAAGCTTACCTAATAAGTAAACGTGTGCCTCATCGCAATTATATAGGCGTAGGTACATATCACTGATACAATTACTTCATCCTGAGCCAACATATCACTGTTTGTAATGTTGACGAGATGTGTGGATAGTGGTAATCAAGGCTCTGGTCTGGCGTATCCGATGCCACCTGTAGTTGATTATGATTATGGTCTTGTTTTGTTAATAAACGTTCAATTAATAGTTTATATAACGTTTCACGCCTTAAGAAAGACCTGCAATAGGCAGATTCAGCTCTTGGATAATTGGCGTGCACGTAAAAGATCCCTTGGCAGTTGGAATTCAGTATAAGAGTAGGCCGTAGCGCTGCTAATATTTCCCCCCCTAGCACACTGATGGCGTATGTCCGTCTTCATTAGCCCAGTTCGGAGCAGAACAGTAGGACGTTAAACTCCATTTCATTTCCCTGCATGTATTACGTTGTTCGTGTTCATAGATTTTAATTTGTTTCTTTCAGAGAGCTGGAATGGATGCAGAATGTTCAAGGCAATCTAGATTAGTTTAATCTCTCTTTAAAAGGCTACTAAATTTTGTGATTTTTGGTATTTTTCTTTTTGACACGAAAGAACAACAGCCGCATGTCCCCTTTTCTGTGATAACACTTAATAGATTTTTTAAAAATATTTTATTGCTAATTTTCTTCTAAGCTCGGTACATTTTGAATTTTGATTGGTCCCGCATTTCGACAAGAGCAAGCTTTTGACAGCCAATAAGGACACTATTATATTGCTTTGAACCGAAATCAGTGATGATATTCACTTCCTTACTTCCCACAGACATTGCATTAGTTCCAACTATTATGCCTTTCAAATCGACGACAACTTATGCGCCATAACAGCAGTATCCATGACAAGTGAAATCACAGAGGTTCTTTTTAAAACTCTTACTTTTTATTGCCTGTTTTATAAAACTTTTTTGTATGATGAATGCACGAATAAATCAGCACTGATAACAAATTTGTGAAATGACATTAATGATTTTTTTTAATAACGTATAGCCATTTATTTGTAAAATAGATTTGCGAAACAAGGCGATATACATGTATAAGTTATCATTCACTTAGCAGCACATTAATGATTACTCTTATATTTTTGTACCGTACATGTATATGTCATTAGACACTTAAAAGATGAGTTATATTATCACGAAGCAATAAATCAAGAAAACCCGTATTCTTCTCTTTAAAGTAGCTAAGTCTCTTAACTCAATATCATCATCCAAAGTCGTCGACATTGAAAACACAAATTATTTGTCAATTTAAACCAACATCGAGTTGTGGTCTTACCTGGAAAAGATGGGCTTCTGATATCCTGTATTCAACACAAAATAATTATTTTACCATTGGTACACGATTCATGTACCATAGTGCGTTTCGGCGTCATTTGTAACAAGGGACTCGACGCCATATTTTTGTCTAGAGAGTATGCGTAATAAATACTATCGATGTAGACTGGAAAAGCCAGAGGCTGGAGATTGCCATTCGAATGAGACTTCTCGGTTATTTCGCCGAACATAACAGACTTAAAATTAGAGTACAAACGGAAACAATTGAATGTAAATCAGTTTATATACATTCACATTACCTTATTATATGCGTTGAGACCCATTTGTGTCAATTTATATGTCCTTAATAAAGCAATTTAGCTTTTTGAACATAACAACCCCAAACCACCGCATTTGTATAAAAATGAAAAAACGTTGACAGATAAATAAATATCCTTTAACTGTAATATATAGAGATCTGTAAGAACTGTATATACCTATTAATTATTGTCAATTAATGCCTTTTATCAACAAAGGCGTAACACAGGGTTCTGTTCTAGCTCCCGTTTGGTCCTATAAATCCATCAAAAATTGCCCATGTAAGACCAAATATATCTTTTTTTTTACAATATCAATGAAACTATCCCTTGCTGTCGCTTTATAAGAACGAATACGGTAGCTTATAATAAATATTTTCTTGTGACGCAGAAAAACGGAACAACAATCTATTAACATGGAAATAAAACCACACATTTGACAGATTTGTCTTTATTTTGGGAGGCCGTGAATATTTGAACTATTTTGTGGTATTTTAGTTACGAAAACTGAATCTACGGTAGCTCGTAAGGAACATTTTGATGAATTAGTCTAAGTGTAACACTACCGGCTACATGTTGTGTTTTTGATCAGTGATCGGCTAGGTCTGACTCCCGCGTGGATATTATTGACGTTCTCTTCTTGATTTGGACTTTACTGGGACTCCACCTATATATACATGTATGTATTTACAGTTTCTTGAATATATTATATTTTTTTTATATGGAAGCAGGTTACACAGGTTATCTCCTGTACAGTTTAACCACTACATGATGGCATTCTGAGAATCACTCAAACAGTTTGTTGTTGTAGGATCTAAATAAACCCCTACTTGCTTATGTCATTAGCTGACCAAAGTACTAACTTCCAAATATGGAATAGACCTCGCATATCAGCAGCTATTATTACCTAATTTGGTTGTCAAAATACATTTTATCACCATTAGTGAGGTTCCATAAACATAAACAAGAGAGGATTTAATGTGTTTATGACAACCAATTGATGTGTTTATGGCAACCAATTGATGTGTTTATGGCAATCAATAAGGGTAAATGACCAGGGGCCTGCTTCACGAAATTTTAACTAAGATGAAATCCAAATTTTAGTAATTTTATTGGATAATATTAGATTAATTTAAGTGCTTTACAAATAAAAATTGAAGTATCTACTAAAATTCGAAATTTTATCTTTAGTTAAAATTTCGAGAAACAGGACCCAGTCCGTGATGTATTTAATGTTCATGAATTTGAACCAATAATTGGTAAAGGCCATGATATTGTTAAACCAGTCGACGCTTTTATCTGAGCATTTAATACGAAAGAAGGGTTTACAAATACACAGAACCTTGTAGGGTCAAATCAAGCCAAATCCAAAGAATGAACACTTCCAGAAGTTCCAGTTATCAGATTTGTATTGGATAATGCTTCCGAAGTGTGTATAGATGTTACAGGGAATATGTGTTAGTGATTTCGTATAGCCTAATCACTGGTTTGTACAACCCGGAGATTGCATGGAATCCCTGAATGAGTTTCGCATAAAAGATACACCGCAAATGTATTCACTAAAGTATTTAATAAATTGTCGTTTCATTCTAACTATTTCCATAACTTATGGCACTGCCTAAAGCAATTTACCTTGCTTTAAGAACATGTGCATCTGTTTGGCACGTTTTTTTTAACCCAACACAGTTCCATCTGAGGAATATGGAAGCCTATAACTACCATAATATGTAATTTTTACTAGAGGACACATTTCCCATCAGATCTATTTGACATCCCCAAAAAACTGTGTCCGCAATGTGTTACCATAATGAACATCGCAGGCCTATTGATTGTAAGAAGGCATGTGATAAAGGCCAATTCATTACTATTCATTCTGACATTAATAATTCATCAAAGTTGTCCGTTGTCGCAAAAACATGTCATTTTTTACGTGACCGATTATTTGAACCTCTGGTCCAGTTCACCGTGATGTATGACCTATAGGTTAGATATCCGTCATGAGGCTACTCCTTGGTTAGAAGACGAATGATGTGCCTTTCATTTATTCTTAATCAGGCTAACAAAACGTAGTTTATCAACAGGGTCAAATTGTTAAGGATGTTGTGTCTATAGACTTCTGAGTAAAGTCGTGTCAAAGGTCGAAGTGTAATCGTTGACGCTTGGTAACATAGCGGACGTAAACTACATCAATTAATATTTTGACAGCAAGAGAACCCGCCGCTTTAAGGTGAATATTTATATTTCTGTCGTCTGTCATTGTTTTAGCAGACACAATATTTGAGTGAATTCCTTTAGTTGATTACAATAACACTAGTAGTGAAACAGGTTACTACGACATTCACAGTGTTGGCTTGGATTTTACCCGGGAGGAAAAAACTACCTCAGTACTGTTCTCTGATTCTTTCAAAGGTAAGGCAAATCTAGACTTGAATATTTATTTACTTATGTGGCGAATCGTAAAATCAATACAGCTCTCCATAGAGCCGTATTCACAGATAAAATACACCCCCGCCCCACTCTCTGGATTAGGATTAATATTTGGAATAGCCTGACTCAACGTATATTCTGTAAAATCTCTTAAATAGAGCCGGATACAAAGATGGAATAACTTTTAACTGACGTAGTAACCTGCGCTGCATCCCTCAAAGCCCATACCTTATCGGCCTTGCTTATTCGAACTGGTACGCTGCAAAAAAAACAAAAAACAATTCCACATTTTCTTTTTACAGATTTTAGAAGCAGGATGTTGTTACATATTTTAATTATTGCCACATGTATGAGTATTGTACAATGTAAAGTTGTGACGTCATGTTCAATATGGCCGGATATGATGGTACAACCTGGTTTTAACTGGAGAGAGAGATGTAGAAATTGTACGTGTGTTTTAGGTGTTGGCAGTGATTGTGATGGACCAACCTGTTCTATACCATATCATCCTTCACAAGAACAGATCTGTGCAAGAGTAAGTACCATTTTAGAGGAATTATTATTCTTCGTTTTAAAGTGTCAACTTTTCCGGCTGTGTGCTAACCCCGTGCACAAATGTGCAGTGCAGTGCACTGAATATATCCCTTGACAAACTGCCGCTTTCTCGGTTAAATTTACCACCTGTAATTCTACACGTGACCTGTTACTATCTTTAAAGGAAAAGAGCGAGTGATGCCATCCCTATTGATTTCAACGATTTGTGATAAACACCGCCCCACAGCTGCCAATCACACTTTCAAAAGCCTTTATGGGATATTGAGAGGAAGCATCCTATTCATTTTAATGAATTCTAATGATCACTTGTTTAAGTTTAATAGTGGTTGAAATTTTGAATGGCACTGTTTGGAAGTTGTATCAAATGTTTGCCGTATAAAAAAATAACCCAATTGATGTTGAATGATTTTTGAGCCGCGTTAAATCAGTCAGTAAATTGCTGGATGGCTAACCATAGGGGTTCTCGGATTCGCTTTCGGTGTTGGCCGAGAACGTTCCTTGTGATTTTCGGCGCCGGTTTCCCTAGTTAGTGGTGTATGAAAGAGAGTCTTTGGAAAGGACCGTCTCAAGTGTTTCAGATAGGACGACATAATGCTATTTATTTATTTCAGTGGTCAGCTGATGGATGCTGTTGTGAACAACTGGGTTGTTTAAAACATGGGCGTGTATATGAAGTAGGCAGTTACTATCCTACATCTATTGAGAGACCATGTTCAAAATGTCCATGTATGTCTGGTCAACGTATTCCATCTTGTAGAGTTGAGGCTTGTCGGCCGAAATGTGTTGACAGTGTTCTAGTGGAGGGAATCTGTTGTCCAGTTTGTCAAAATGGTGAGTCAATTGGTAATTTCAGTTTATCGACGGTCTTCAAAATTAGCGCGGTCTAAAAAGAGAGAGTTTCCGAAATTATAAAGACTTTAATTTGTTCTTAAGGGGGTGATGGCGTACAGGGATGGAGCAGACATTTCAGGGAGATATCTGATCAAAGTGTGAAATTCCCCCCAAAAAACCCACATCAGATAACCGATCTCATTTCTGGCTGATTTTTATGAATTAAAAATTTGTTCTATCTATATATACATATTTAAAATGTATTCCTCCATACATGGTTGAATCAAGGGGGTATACAATTAAGCAGTCTGTCCTGGGTTATAACCAAGCCCGTGCGTGTTAATTTCACATCCGTTTTAAAGGAGCTAAGTCGCTAATATTTGGGAACTAGAAATTGACATAAATGGGGCGCAACGCATATGATAATGTAATGTGAGTGTATATACTGATTAACATTCAGTCGTTTCCGTTTAGTCTAATTTCAAAATAAGTTATGTTAGGAGAAATACGGCAGAAGTCTCAATCGAATAGCGCGGAAACGCATTATGGTACACGATTCGTGTACAAATTGTAAAATGTTTATTTTGTCTTAAATAATGGACATCAGAAGCCCATCTTTTACCGGTACGATCACAACATCAATGTTGATTTAATTTGACAAATAATTCGTGTTTTTAATGTAGATGGTTAAGTTAGAGACTTAGCTACTTTTAACTGTATAATATCTAAATATTGCTTTCATTCTTCCAGGTCCGAACTGTGTGGTGCCTACAAATTTGTTCGCACAAACAAGTCAAAAACACGCCCCTATTGCATTGAACCAATCAACAATAATAACAGACCCGTTTGACCAATCAAGAACTTTCATCTGTCAATGTCAAGTAAGTATACCTTATACATGTACTTATGTCGTTGTTGCCGTAATCACCTTATTTGATATCAAACGTCAATTCCGCCCTGGGCAGGCAGTAATGGAATAGTCAAGTAAACTGATTACTGGCAGTCACTCTATAATATCGTCATTTTTATTTTGGACAATCTGCATTAGTTTGCATTTATGCAAAGCCAACTCAATATGCACTTTGCAAAAGAAGGCGACTTTCTCCTGACAGTACGTACTAACTGCCAAGGGGTATTTTACCTACACAGCGACATAGTATATTACAATATCTGCAACGGAACTTCTTTTTAGCCCTATCCGAATGACTAGAGGCTTTACCTTGCCAAGTAAGGATTACAATTGAGTATTGTTGAATAATGGCGGGAGTGAAGAATATATGTGAATATTGTTATATTTTGTAGGTAGCTGGAAATGTTGCCCAATGTGAACATCTCAGTGCATCAATTCGTCAACCATTATTAGATTTGATTCGATCTATTATATCAAACAACAATATTGTGTAAAAAACGAAGGTGGCGCTGGCAAAAATCTACCGAGCAAGCACTAGTTTAACTTAACACATGACACAATTATATGAAATACAAGAACCCTCGTCGGAACCTCCCAGAAATAAAATTCTAAGTAACTGAGAGTAACTTGTATTCCAGAAATAAACGTCTAAGTAACTTGTATCCCATTCCTATATGCCTGTGTCATTCTCATTCAGTAACAAGGCCCAAATCTGCCTATTGCAGGTCTTAAGACGTGAAATGTTATGTAGACTATTATTTAGACTTTTATGAACATGACAAGATAATAACCAACTCTCGGTGTCATCGGATCTCTCCGATAATAAGAAGATTAAAACAGTTCAGCCATATTTTGATTTAATATAAAAATGGTGAAGCTTCGAACAACCAGTACAGTGAGTGCAATTAATACACACATCTTGTCAAACGTTCAAAAGCTAATAATGGAGCAATTTGAATAGAGTTTTCAACAAATTAATTTTGCATTATCTATTTTTGAACTATTATAGTAAGAATGACCAGCTCTTATCTAAATCTTACATTATGTATCTTTAAAAAAAAGGCATATAAGTTAACAAATAAACTCCAGATAAATATAACTATGTCGTCTGCGGTAGTCAAACAATATGGATGCAGATTTTAAATAATGCTATTTCACATACACCTAGTGAACAAATAAGAATTTGTTGTCGTAAATTAGTTGGGCTTGTAGGGTGTTTTTAATTAATTATTTAATTTCAATTTTGTGTATAGTACATTTTAAAAAGCAATAAAATTATATTCTTCGTACTTGTCTTCACTTTCATATGTGGTGGGTTGATTTTAATAAAGAAACTCCAGATCGGTTGATAATAGAGAGAGAAATAATACTATACATACTAGCTACTTTTCGACTGCTGTGCTACGCAAAGCCGGCTTAAAGGGACTATAACACTCTTGCTGGCTTGACAGGTCCAGAATTTTTTTTTAGCCTTATTCTAACTACTAGATGTTTGAGTGTCCTACCTGTTGTGTAAATTATCCATTACAACCTATCTTACCTGTCCAGAGGGTTCGAAAATATGTTTAAATCCAAGTTGCATTTGAAAGTGCTTACGTAAGGCTTTTCAAACCATGTTACGGCATGTAGTTGATTTTTTCTAATTTTTAAAATTAGGTGGGTTAGGATGAAATTTGTGTCATTTATTAATTGTAGTATTGTAAAATAGTACAATTTGTTGACCAGAATAAAGATTGGGACAAATTATTTAGTTCCAACAAGAGTGTTATTGGGGCTTTAAAAGCGGGGCACCATGGGTAATAGGCCCCAGCAGGGCCGGATTACCCATGGGGCTCAGGCCTCAGGGCCCCCCACATTAGGGGGCCCCCACAAAAATCTCAGTTGCGTCCAGCCCCTCCTCTAGAAAATGCCATCACTTCATGAATTGGTCCACTAAAATAACGTCAGAATGCGCTAATTTTGTGGAAGAATTTTTTTTTCTAGGAAAGGTATTGTTAACTGGTTGCACACAAGTGCTTGAGATGCCAGGAAACCACGTTTTCGGTCTCCCAATTTCTGAAAATTTCCAGGGGGTGGGGGAGAACACCCCCAGACCAGGGCCATATCTTATGGAAGACCAAATGGGACAATATTCATGATTCTTGTTTCTACATTCCAGTTTGAACATTTTAGACACGAACGCAAGATTCTAAACTAATGATTCTTGTTTCTACATTTCATGCTTAAAATCAACATTTTGAACAACACATTGACTTTGTGTTTCATTTTCAGCGTTTTATCGGTAAATTTTATATATCATTAAATATTAAAATTAAAAAATAATTTCTTAATTTTACACGAAAAAGAAATCAATTTATTTGTTTCTGAAAGTATCTAAAAAAAAAATCTGGAATTTGAACTCTTATGAAAATATTTTCTACGTTTCAAAAAGTCTTGAAGTTAAAATCTTGAAATAAAAATGTCCAGAAAAATATAATGAGCTATCTACATTATTACACCAGAGGGCGTTAGCGTATGTGTACAACTTTGATACAGACTATAATATATAGATTAGAAATCAGAGTGACCCAACACATTACATTAAAGGGTTAATTTTGGTCGTCCATATTCACATTTTTCATGGCCTTGTCGGTCTTTGGGGGCGCCGCCACCAAATGACATGATTTGAAATTCTAGTACTGGTCGCTCTATCCCCATGGCCTTATGGTGTTTCGGAGTAGTTCTAGTTTAGAGGATAAGGAGTTTCTCATTAATTCAAAATCCTCCAAAATCGTCGACATCGAAAACACGAATTATTGGTCAATTTAAATCAAAATTGATGATGTAAACTTACCGGGAAAATATGAGCTTCTTTTATCCGATACATGTGCATTCGATGTGAATTCCGGAGACCGGCCTTCGGAATTCAGATTGGTTTTTCCCGCATTAAAAATGGTGCGTCACATTACAGTTTATTCGGATTGAATCCAGAATGAAAAGCGCCACACTGTATGCGCAGTAAAGGTCATTCATATCCAAGATGGATGCGCCAGACAATTGTATAGGGGATCTTATGTTGCTTATGTTTGATTTACTGAGAAAAGCAAGCAAGGCTACACCAGCGACGTCGGGTCTTACATCTTAGACACCTTGCCATGAAGCACCGGACACGATTTGGTTGGCACCAAAATCAAATGCGAATGAGGGTGACTACTCTTTTGGTAGCGTTGGCTATACATCAACACGTATGTACATGTATTTCACTCTTGACTCTGACATAATTGAAATGTAATGAAATGGGGATAAACTACTGTTCTGAGGGCCTGACAAGGACAGCTGTCTGGTCGTTTGGAGGGGACGAAAACAGAGGCCTCGTGTAGACATTGGCGTGCACGTAAAAGATCCTTTGGCAGTTGGAATTCGACCGTAGTGCCGCTACCCGGGCAAAATTTCCCCTCATAGCACACTCTATATGCCCGTCGTCATTAGCCCAGGTTAGGTGCAGAACAGTAGGACGTTAAATCCCATGTCATTTCATTTCATTTCCTACTGTTCTGGTCCGACTGGGATTATAAAGATGGCTATAGACCATTTTCCCAGGATAGCGACGCAGCGGCCTACGCTTTTATCAAACTCCGTCTATCAAGGGATTTTTTTTATGTCCACGCCATTGTGTACAAGGAAAATCTGTCTTTCGTCCCATCAGGCACCCCGGTTTCGCCCCACTGCTAAAGACCCCTACGCGCAAGCGAATTATTGAAATAAAATTAAACCATATGTTAGTCCCGAAATGACCTAGTTGTGTTGAGTGGACGTTAATACCCCCCCCCCCTCTCTCTCTCTCTCCCTCTCTCTCTACTCGGTGAAACAATATACTTTGAAATGGACAAAACATCTGCCCAAATGCCACTGTTGCAAACGATATAAAAGCAATAAACCCTTTTGGAATAACGAACTAACTTATCTGAGGCAGTTTCGGAAGTTCAGAGAGTCAAACTAGAGCGAAATATACTACGTCAAAAGTTCAAAGCTGCCCAACAAATATGTGATCGCACGTGAAAACACAAAATCATACAATCGAAATAGATGCGACATTTTTTTGAAAGCTGTAGAAAACTGTGGGACAACCTAAGAAACTTGGACCTAAAAGGATATGTTGATATCTTTCGAAGTTTATAATAACTACGATGATATCGTATTTGGTAGAGATGAATAAGTGGGCCTCTGATTTCTCAAATACTGAAAACAATATTTGGTTCAGTGTAGAAGATAACTATAAGTCACAAAAGAAAAGTATTCCACAACCCTAGTTAACTGATAGGTGGACTTGGGTGCTGAGGGCGTATGTTTTGTTGCCCGACAACCTATCGCCCCCCCCCCCACCATCACCATAGTATCTACAACGTAAGGTGGATTATGTACTGGTCTAGGCGCCAATACCTCGTCCAAAATAACCGTCTCTGCATCATCTGCTATATTCCGCCCAGGGGTGCCAGATTTGTTTCGATTCTTTCTTTTTTTAGCCCAATCCTGCTTCATGTTATTAAGCTTGTCACAACGCTGATCGGCCGTTTTCTGGTATCCCTGGTCTGATAAAAGTTCAGCTTACCGTGTATATACAGGCTGGTTGCGGTGGGTGGCCTGTAGTTGTGCCTCAACACCATCATCTCTCCAAAGTTGAAGAAGGAGAAGCCTCTCCTCCTTAGCCCAAACTGTACCTTGGTTGTTTGCCATAACATCAGTTACATAAATACACGATTTCCCGCGATAACACGGAAGTAGAAGTGAACATCCGCGCAAAGTTATCGTTCCTGGTAAAACTGTTGATCGGAATCAAGCGTGTCACACTCAAAACTTGACTGCGAATAACCCGTCGGAATAATTGTTCCGGTTTGAATTCGGAAAATATCCCGTTCGGAATAACTGTTCCGGGTTGAATTCGGAAAAATATACGGATTTGTTAATTCAGATTCAGTTCGGTTTTTATCGAATTGAGTGTGACGACAAAGTCCGGAATAGGATTTTATTCTGAAATTAATGCAGTTTAAAGCCCTAGTGTGAACGCAGCTCCAGACCCCTCCTCTAGAAATGACATCATTTCATAGCACTCGCATGGATTGATCGGAGGCCGCCCACAGATCCGCGGTCAATGATCAGGGGCCCCCACCATGGTAACTCCGGCGTTGCTGCTACGTGGGCCGATTTTTTGATGAGCCTCCCACCCGAAACTTGTATCAATTTCAATTTAAAAAAGTATATGCATTCTGCCGAAAATATAATAAATACATTTCAAGAGAGGATTAACTTTCCCTTTAAGTATAGACATACGGAATTTTGGATCAAGCGCCGTTTTTTTTTTTTAGATTTTTTAGACCATTTTGTCCGGTGCAATAATATGTTTATATAATATAGTGCATTTTTTTTAGGCACATAATGTCGACGTGAATGACAATGCCCCTTTTTCCTCCATTTTTTCTCTAGACTGGATCGGCTCGTGTCTGTATACGGCATTATACTATTTTGCCCGGGCAGCGGCGCTACGGCCTACCCTTATATCGAATTCCAACTGCCAAGGGATCTTCTACGTGCACTCCAATGTGTACACTTGACCTCGGTTTTTCGTCCTTGTCAGGTCCTCCTTCTGCATCACTGACAATGAGAAAATCACGCCGGAAAATCTAGGCCAATTGCAGGGATCGAACATCCGACCTCCAGACTAACTAAACCAGCGCCTTATCCACTTAGCCACCGTGATCCTCCAAATCTGAATGAATTTACGTTTTGGATAAAGACAATATGTTTCGAATTTCAGACAAATTACTTCACTCGGAGTCCACTTATCACATCGCCGTTACAAAAGCTTTTCAATCTCGATTGTCATTGCAATTGTTGCTACGATAATAAACAAAGTCTCGATTTCCACTTTTACGTTAAATAATTAACCGCAAATCATATCTAAATATGTTGTTAATCTAGAGTATGTGATGGCATCGAGAGTGGATTATTGTCTTGTTACATTTAGGGCATAAAGAAATGCCTGCAAAAGACAGATTGTTTCTTGCATGTTGCCTGTTGAACAGTTAAAAAACATAATTTCATATTGATAATACCCCAATAAACAGACCTTTTGGTCCTAACATAATAGAACGCTAATATTTCGCCGATCTGTATGCTCACTATGGAGTCCAGCGAGAATGTTAAACCAATTACATCACTTCCGGTTCAATTCTTAAACCTAACCCGGGACCTAAACCCTATCCTACAATCTCGCCACAATCACGTGCCCTAATCTTTTTTTTTAAATCTCAATGATCTTAACGAGCAATTGCGTTGACCTTAAAGCCCGGCCCATACCGCCACGACTTGTCCAGACTCTACCCAATGCAACGTCTTGTCTCAGATAATCTGTGCACAACCTCTTGTGGAACCCCCAAAGCAAGCAAATTCGTTTTCATTGAACTGTCGTTTAGAGATTTAAAGATAAAAAGACCACGATTCAATCGATTTCTATCGCGTCGTAGCCCGTCGGCCCGATTGACATGTTCAATCGTAGTCGGATACAGTTGGTTGCAGTCGTAACTTACCTATGACACTCCCACGACACGAGCAATTGCCTTACTGGGTTTAGCTTTTAGTCATGTGACTGTACAGGTCATGTGCTTTATCTGTGAGTGTCGGACTATGTGGACTGGTACTGTCGTTGACGCTGCATCATGTCGGCTTGGGTGTAGTCGTAGCGGTATGGGCCAGGTTTAAGACATAGATCTAGGCGGAAGGAAGACGTTGGTGGCTCGAATAAAGCGAATTGTTCTGACAACAAGGTGTTGCCAGTTTATGTGTCATGGCTTCAACTTCCGACCTCGTGCGTGTTTAGGTGCAGGTACTATCATTACCCCTCGATTGGTCTATTGTGACATAATATATAAATATCAGGAAAAAATATATTATTTAAGTCCTTGGATTTAAGAGACGACCACTGTCAAGATTGGTCGCATTATTTTTGTTACGTCTTTTTTGTAAATCATTTTAGTGAAGCCTGTACCAAAACAGGCCCGAAACTGTACAGCGCAGTGGACCTTTACGGCTGGCCCCCGGATCCATTCACTTGATTTGATAATTGTTTATTGTTTGCGTTATCTATTTTCTGTCTTGTCCGCAAATTTATCTTGTAATTTTTTGTTTTGTGTGTAGTGCGGTCCTCCTGCACTTACTAATAGAGTAAACTTTGTATAAAATACTCGCATCCTGTTTACTGACCCCGCTTGACTCAGTGTTGCACCTTATTCTTAAAACATAATGTGATGATTTAAAACTCTCTATTGTATCCGTCGACTATTATAGTCAACCAGTTTAATGTTTAGTTTTGTCCATTCAGACATCAGACATTATATCTTTGTATGTGTTATTATATCGTGCTATGTGAAAGTGGTTTAGCGAAACAGATTCTGAACTAGAATATTTTTTTTATTAGCAATATTTTATTCAGATTTGCATCAGAATAGGGATTGGGGAACATGCATAACCTATTACCAACCCCTCTCCGTCAGTTATAGATACATATATTATTTACATCTCAGAATAAATAATCAATGTACATTGTATATTTACAATGAGTGTTTATAGTTGTCCCTGGAACCGTCAGGTGATTTCGAAGAACGAATGGACAGTTTTAAAAATATTGAGTGAGTCTTTCACGTCGTCAACTTTGTACAATAAAACAGAAGTGTTTCGATGAATAGTCGATACATTATTTATGGTTTTGTTTCGGGAATCTGAATATAAGGAGTAATTCAACAAAAAAAAAATGTTCAGTGTATTCAAATTGATGTCCACATTTACAGGATGGATTGTCAGAATGTGACGTAAAAATTTATGTCCGTTTAGATTGCTGCAAGAGGGACGCAGTTTGATTCGCTTTGTGCGGGATCCAAACGAAAAGGTTTTTGGTGGTGTTGAATCTTTAGCCATAAGTTTCGAAATGAAAATATTTAGAGATAATGAATTTTTTGGTGTCACCACTTCATTTGTTCTATTCTCTAATTGACGATGGTATGAACGAATTATAGAAATATTTGTTTTATATTCAGGTAGGCATGTGTTTCGAAGATTATAATGTGCGCTTTTTGTCAAGATTAAATCATGAAGATAAGATGAAGAAAGACCGTTTATAATTTCATAAATGAGTTCAGTTTATGTCTTCTGCGTCTCTCTTTAAGCGTAATAAAACCGGTGTCTTTATATAACAGTCTATGACTGATACCCCTTACAGCCCCACATATTCTGAACCTCCATAATGTATTCAAATCAAATGAAATCGAAAGAAATAGGCGCGCCTCTTTAAAATTACACGCACTGATATCATGTTACAGAAGGTTAAAATATGTATAACAAGTACTAGTATTATGAATTTCTTATTCAAATGTAAATCTAATTGAAAACTGCATACCGGATCACCCGGGATCACACAATCGGCTCTAATAAATAGATGCAGATCTCAAGCGCATTGTAGACTTGAGTTGCGTGTTCAAGGTAGACGTTCAATTCCGACATGTTGCCACCAAATGTAGATCTACAAACCAAACCGGTGAATTTTGAACAGGTAATGTTAATTGTTCAAATACACTTTTACAATGTAAATAATTCGTAAAAACAATAGAGAGACTACAGGTTAAGTTAGATTATGTCCGGTGGCAGCTTTACCCAGCTAACTATTTTTCATTTTGCCATTCGGGTTGCTGGCAACGCAATACTTTGATCATTTTTTTCATTTTGCCATGCGGGCTACTGCCAACGCAATTCTTTGATCAATTAAAATTTCAGAAGTATCTAA
This sequence comes from Patella pellucida, assembly GCA_917208275.1. Classification (NCBI taxonomy): domain Eukaryota; kingdom Metazoa; phylum Mollusca; class Gastropoda; family Patellidae; genus Patella; species Patella pellucida. The sequence goes on from OU795038.1 coordinate 61,619,194, forward strand.
TCGACCCATGCCCGGATTCGAACTATCGCTGTCCCGTTTACTTTGGGAACCTGATGCGTTAAAAAAAAATTAAGATTATAATATATATCACCGCGAAGATATTTTTTGTTAGCTTTGTTAGAATAATTGTTTGATATTTGCAATGTTTTGTTGAACAGTTAATGCAAAATGAAACGGGGTTTAACGTCCTACTGTTCTGCTACTAAACAGGGCTAATGAAGATGGACATACGCCATACAGTGTGCTATGGGGGTAATTGTGCCCGGACAGCGGCGCTACGGTCCACTCTTATATCGAATTCCAACTGATAAGAGATATTTTACTTGCACGCCAATATGTAAACAGAACCTCGGGTTTTCGTCCCATCCGAACGACTAGACCGCTGCCCTTGTCAGGCCCTCCAACCTGCATCACTGACAAGAAGAAACCACACTGGAAAATATGGATGAACTTTCTCGGTGAATGCAGGGATCGAATACCCGACCTCCAGGCTAGCAATCCAGCGTCTAACCCACTTAGCCACGATCCCCGATAGGCTTGTCTATTAATTGCTCTTAATTTATGGATATAAGCTTTATACAAGCGAACCTTAAAATACAAGACATTTTCTCTTACGGGTAACGTTTACCAACATGGAGTAGTACCGTCGTATGCTTCTGGGAATACCGAGGATGGTGTACCTCCGACTTTTTTGACAGGCAAAAGCTATAAATGTCGATATTATTTTTTTATTATTATTAGTTCAGTATTTAGATATAATTAATGACCGGTGTGTTATATGGGCAGGGTGTGCATATTTTCTAGAATACCTAATGTCACTTCTTATTGTCCACATAGCAAACATGGCGCCAGGCAGGATAAGCTTACTCTTCCGGACACAAGGTCTGTTACCACTGTTTGTCGTGTATTTTGTACACGATGATCAGTCCATTTGCTGATTACACTATTTTGCCTATAACGTTTTTTAGGACTTCAAATTCTGGGTTATGATTCGGATTGTTCGTTTATGGTTTTTATTTTATTTAAAGGGACAGTCCCGAATTAAACAGAGTTTCAAAAATAAAAGTATGAGTACGTATGAAATTTAAACGCCAAAATATAGAAGAATGGTGTATATACCCTGACTCAAAATTTCAGCTCAAAATATTGAGTCGTTTGGACGTGAGCGTTAAAACGGCTTATCCGGACACGTAACCCTTTTAAGATTTCGGGTCAATTCTTACGTTGGGTGACCCGATAATCGATTCCCATTCCTTTAGAGGCCTACACTGTTAATGGTACATGTGCTGTACTTGATAAGAGAAAGTAAATTTCACCGACACGTTTTTTTTATATCAAAAAGTCTGGTTTTATCCAATCACCGCATAATACAGTTTGGGACACCGGACTCTATTTCCAGATAAAGACTGGCGGGTTAAAATTGTTGAAAACGTATCACATGTATTGTGTTAGTTGCTCGGTCTTAAGGTATGGGATCTTAATGGATTTTAACACAAAAGTAAGCAGTTTTATTCTCAAAAACATTATCGGGATTGACCCTTTAAATCACTAGAAAAGCACTACCTTACTGTATTAAAAAGGGCATTCTAGAAAATGTGCGCAACTTGCCCATAGAACACAATGGTCATTGCTTATTAAATAAAGTGACGATTATAGAATGAAATTGTTTATTTTATTCTGTGAACACCCCAATTGAGAAGTGTTATTAAGTGTTCTAATGATATACTACCATCTCTGAGAGGACCATCATAACTTGAATGCAACTAATGATTTGGTAGCACGATTTACCCAAATCCACCCAAATCTACCCAAATTCACCCAAATCCACCATTATTTCAACTTAAAAGACAATAATTTATATCAATATTTCCCAAATTGTCATATTTAATTTACAGTCGAAACCTTTTGGTGTCAAAATGCCCCTCAAAATGCGATTTCCAAGTAAATTGGAAGTATTAACCAAGGGACATAACTCGTTTATTGTACGAAATCGCTTGTTTAGAAATTGCATTTTGAAGGATATTTTTGAAACAAAAACCTTACGATTTTAAATTCAAAATGCGAATTTGGAATAAAGAACAGTGTATTATCAAATATAGATATAAATTATTATTATATGAGTTGAAATAATGGTGGATATAGGTGTGTTTGGGTGATTTTGGTTGTTTGGGTAAATCGTGCTACCGCTAATGATTGTCGTTTGATTATTTTTCATATTTTGTTTTTTAAATGTAGGAAGTACCAAAACCAACCGAGACAAAGAAGCGCTCAATACGTCGCTGCTGCATCATAACAACAATTGTTTTTGTTGTTTCTCTGGTTGTTGCTGCCACTATTTTGGGTGGAATCACATACAATTACCACCTGATTGGGAAAACGGTATGGCAGATTAACTTTATTGTATGGATAGCTGCAGCTAAGCCTCGTTTTGCCGAATTGGCGTGATATATACGTTTGTTGTTTGAAATGTTTGTGTGTATTGTTTGTCTTGCCCGATGGTTTGTCCTTCAATATTATATTTTCAGTAGGACTTTAATTTGGATCTCCGATTCGATGAAAGTTGATATATTGTATACAGTTAACTTATGGTGCCATTTATGCGCGCAGTAGGGCGAGGTGAATTGTAATCATTTGTTTTTACCATGGACAAAACTCCGATCCTATTTGCCCTATTCACCCATTTATAACAGTATTGTCTAGCTACATGTTGTGTCCCGAAAACGTCTTGAGTAAAAAGCCTATAAATATGTTTTATTAAATAGGCTGTGAGGTAGTTCGAGAAAAGGTTGGAACCAACCCGAATATAATATTCAATTTCATCAGTAACTTCACCCTATAACAAAAAAACCCCCAATTTACAATTTTCATAGATTCAAAATAAATGGATGTTTTATGCTGTTGTTTAGGAGAATGGAGAAGTCGGGTACGTACATACCCCCCCCCCACACACACACACACACACACACACTCACCCACAGGCCCATATCGGGACCCGCCAAGGCCGATCCTTTTCAACACGATTTATGGGCACGCTATTATTGTAACACGGAAATCATAGCCTACACTATGGACCTATATTATTCTTCACTCTATATACTTTCAAGGATAGGGGCCACGGTGGCTAAGTGGGTAAGACGCTGGCTCGGGAAATCCCGCTTCAATAATTCATTATTTAAAAAAACGACACTGGCTCGGTAGCCTGGACGTCGGGTGTTCGATCCTTGCATTGTCCCAAAAAGGTCATCCGTTCGGCGTGGTTCACCTTTGGGATGGGACGGGAAAGCTCCCTTGGTAGTTGGAATTCGATATAAGAGTAGTTCGTAGCGCCACTGCAAGAGCACAATTTCCCTCATAGCACACTGTATGGCGTATGTACGTCTTCATTAGCCCAGTTCGGAGCAGAAAAGTAGGACGTTAAACCCCATTTCATTTCATTTTACCTTCTAGGTCTACGATACGACACAAAAGGTTGATGACGTTGATGTGCCAGAGCATATCTATGTGGACTACAAAAGAAAATTGATATTGGTAGAGAACGACAAACGTGGCAGAGTTCTTAGTGTTAAAATCCTGTCCAACTATAACAGGGTATGTATACATAGTTACTTCCGAAAATCTAATAAATAACAAGTGGTACATGATGTTCAAGAAAGAGTAAATGATCTGATGCAGTGTTGATCTTTGCGATTTAAAAACACATTATGTGTAAGATCTAAATGGGCCTATAACAAAATCTTTCTTTTGACCTTAAATATTATTATTTAGACATTTAATTTATTCACATAGTAAGCCCATAATCAATTCTCTCATCATTGAGTTGTTGTTATTTTGAACGGGGGAGGTTGGGATGGCCTAGTGGTCTAAAGTGGAACGCTTCGACCTCTAGCTTCTCAGACTACCTGTAATGGCTCTGTGGTACCACATTCTACAAGATTTTCGACTGAGAATAGTTTGGATAAAGTGTTTTGGGTCTGTGGTGTTTTTACCACAAGAGTTCCACAAGATATTTCACTTAGGAAAATAAAACACATTTTTTACAAAGTTTCTTCTCAGACTATATATATGCCTCTGTGGTACCACATTCCACAAGATTTTCGACTTAAAATAATTTTGAAAAAGTGTTTTGGGTCTGTGGTACCACAGAGGCATACAGATAGTCTGAGCAGGATTATTTGAAAGAAACAACTGTTTAATATATTGTGGAACTCTTGTGGTGAAAAACACCGCAGAATACATTTTTGTAGAATATATTTTCCTCGCTTTTTTCAAGATGATATGATAAACTATTATTGTTCAATCATAATAAAAAAAATATTTCGTAAATTGGTCAACTTTTCCAAACGCCCCCAAACCTTGCCATGTCTAATTGAAATGAAACTGACCAACAAAATGACCACTCTCTGTACTTTGTCAAAAGTATGTAATACGAAAGTTGTGGGCCCTCTAGGGGTCACAAATCCATTTTTGATGAAACTTTAAATGTATGTTCATTACCTTAAGATCTCGGTTCTTTCAATATGGCCCCTGATTGTACTGACAATGACATTATTTATTTTTAACTCATTCTCTGTCCATCTCTTGCAGAATGTGTGCATGAAGCGCGGTAAGTGTATTTGTATAAAGTCATCCTCGCGAATGGAAACCTAAGTTCTAGACTACATTAGTTTTTGCTCTATAATAACGCACTTAAATATTTCAGAAATTGGTGGCTTATTTAGACGAAGCCAACAACAAATGTTTGGTGGATTTTTTACCCGCAAGTTTTGACGATGATCTTCGATACTGGTCATCCATTGCCGTGAGTAAGGTTTATTGTTTGATTAAAAAAATATATTCAATAGGTCTGTGATAGTCTTGTCTTCCCGGTTGAAAGCCGGTTCGTCTTCACAAGCATGAAGATATCGGAATGGAAAGAGAGAGAGGGAGAGAGAGAGAGAGATCGGGTTTAACGTCCACTCAATAATAACAAGGTCTTTTCGGGACTAACATATGGTTTAATTTTATTTCAATAATTCGCTTGCGCGTAAGGGTTTCATTAGCAGTGGTTGGGGGCGACCGAAGGACCCAGAGAAAACCCACGAGGTTGGACAGGCGATCCCTTTCCTTGCCACGTACATTCGGGGATTGAACTATAGTGGTACATGTAGTTTGAATACGTGTCAAGCAGCTTTGATGGCGACTTGTTTATTTATTACCAACTGTCTTAGGGGATTGGGATGACCTAGTGGTCTGGCTTGCGGCTGTGGTTTCGTCCTGGTGTGAGCGTTTGTGGCATGGAGATAGCGGCGCCTTCTCAACCTCTTAGGTTTCCTCAGGGCACCCCCGACCCCTACGAATTATTGAAATAAAATTGAACCATATGTTAGTCCCGAAATAACCTAGTAGTGTTAAGTGGACGTTAAACCTCATTTCTCTCTCTCTCTCTCCAGCTGTCTTATGATCAGTTTAATTTAAATTCAGTTTTTTGTTTAAAACCTGGTCGCTCTTATAAATTCTTTGTAGAACCGGAAACAGACTTCCCTGAATGCAGAATTGGTTCATTCTAAAGAACCGATAGGAATGGATGTTCTTTACAGAATTGCTGGTAAGGAGATTGCTGATCACTGCATGAACAGGACGTCATATTGGGTCACCAGTATTCGCACATTTTCACCGGAAATTCGAGACAAACGCCAGGTTCCCACAAAGCTAGCGCCTGAAGGCAGTGGAGGTAACGATAATTGTTTTTAGAGTTTTAATCGCAGAGTTTTTGCCCATTCTCACTAGAAACATGCAATTGCTTTTCAGGTTAAAATGTCCAGGACTATTTACCTCGTCACAGGGATACTGCTTTTGACATCGAAACTTCATAGTCGTAATTCTGGGATTATTTTTAATTTGGCCGGACTGTTTATAGCTAGTTATAGCGATGTGGAACACCGAATCCAATCAGCTTTGGATTATCACCCCTTTCATCGAAAACTAACCAACAATTGCAATCTGTGTTGTCTCAAACTTGAAATAATTCTTAAGACATTCCTTTTCAAATTGTTGGTATTATTTGTTTTCTGAATGGAAATGTATATATTTGTTTTTTTCTTCAGATTGCCATTGCTGTATAATAGTAGATGGAAAATACGTGTGCATCATATGTGTATGTTCCTAGATTGAAGAAGAACAGTACTGGACACGTCTACATTTTAATTTGATCGCATATCTTCATCAAACCTGTCTGTCAGTCTGTCTGTCTGTCTATTCGTCTGTCGTTTACATCTGTTGTTCGTACGGTACAAACCACAGTGATCGATTTCTCGTTTTTAAATTATATGGGTTGACCACCCCATTAGAAAAAAAGGGCTGACATTTATTTTTCGTCCCCAGGCCCCGTTCTTGAGACGTTATTTATCAACCGATAATTTTGGGTGGAAAGAGGATCTTATTAAAATGAACAAAACTGTTTATTTTAAAACAATTTCAATAATCACTACATTTAACCGGCTCCTAATAAATTTGCCTACCGTTCTTTAATTGTTTGGAATGATTCAAGCTCATTAAAGGTTATCAAGTGCTGATAATAAAAAGATATTGAATAGTATTTGTGTTTAGTTTTTGTCCCTTCTAAGAATTTGGATTTACAATTTTAATGTAGCGAAGGTTATCGAAGTAGGAGTTTGACCTAAATTAGCATCAAGATGCACACAGCCAATGGTTTAAATGTAGGCTAATGCCTAACTTATTAAGGGAGACCATTCCATTGGTTAAAGAGGTTCACCGTGAATTAAAATAAAGCGGTTCAATTTCAATATTTTAATTTGTATTTATTCTAATTTAAATTTCAGTAATGCATAGAGAATAATTACTGGGTCATTACATCATTCTGGGCCCCGAATTGGCTCATAATGCCTACTTTCTTGTATCCAGAAGGCGGATTTTTTGCCAAAAGTTCTCATCTTAAGATGTTTTGATGGAACTGGAAGCGAGAGCCTCATATAAGTGAGTTTCTGTCCTCAACATTTTAATTTTCGTATATACAAGCTAACAGCAGATCATCAGTTATAATATTTATATGGGCAAATCAGTGTCGTGTACAGCTGCTTTGGAAATATACCAACAATGAATATTGTATCGGTCCAACCAATCTTCTCTTTTTGTCGCAAACGATTGATGTATTGGTAATTTTTGACAGACATCGTGTGCGTATGATTGATAATAGTATGACTTCAGACTGTGAAATAGTTATTCTGCGTACCTAATTGACAACATATTTTAGTTTCTTCGTATTTATAAGGAATCATTTTTAAATTTCTGGAAATGCCCTGTAAAAGATTGTTGGTGTGTTTTGATACGTTTTGTGGTTCCATTGGTTGATAGTTAATGCACCTAGCAACGCCAATTTGTTTAACGCGTGACAGGGGTTATATTATGCATTTATATACAGCTGAAGTAATCGGTTGTTTTGTCAGTTGTTGGGGTCTGTAAAACGAAACCTTAATTAAAAAAAAGCTTACTGTATCAATGTTTTTAACTGCGAGCTATACAAAGTGAATTACATTGCTAAATTTCTTAATCTTATTTCTGTTACATGCAATTTTATTTGGTATTCCCAACCTACTCTATGAAAGGAACAAATAAACTTTTCTTGGTATTCACATTTAAGAAAATCATTTTAGCAATCCCCACATATATTACGACACGACCAATACTCTTGCCACGTTGATAAATTTCGGTTTGCTCAATGACAAAATATCATTAAAGCAAATCTTACGTCATGATGGGCACTAGACATTGCCATTAAAGAAAAACATTTAAGCGATGTCCACATATTCTAAGAAACGAAAAATACCCTTGCCTGAATCAACCAATTTGATTTGAATTAGCTTTGACTTTCGGTTCGAACCAGCTTGGGCTCGTCCGTCGTCAGCGATGCAGTGGACAGCATCTAGTCGTTCGGATAGGAAAATAACACAAGGCTCCCTCCCTTGTACACGTCGGAGTTCACGTTAAAAGCGGAATTCAATTACTGTATGGGCAAAATTTCGCCACAGCACTGTGATGTGTATTGCGTATGTCTGTCTTCCTTATCCCCGTTGTGCAGAAAAGTAAGATGTTAAACCTCACTCCATTCATTCATTTTAAACGTTAGTCCACCTAATACTTCAATACGACAACTTGGTGAATGCTATGATAGGTTGCCATTGATTAACACGAGACGTGGAAGTTGATTTCACTGAACAAGAGAATGAATACGTATTGGGGTCAGGTCTACTATAAATAGAACATTATGCATTAACATACGTGTAGGCGAGTCTGCCTGACTAAAATCGGAAATACCCTTTTCCCAAATATAGCTACCGATTTAGTAGATTTAAATCTTAGTATTAAAGCCCCAATACCACTCTTGTTGTAACTGAATAATATGCCCCAATCATTATTCTGGTCAACAAATTGTTGTTTCTTTTACAATATTTCAATTAATTGATGATACAGATTTCATCTTAACACACTGAATTTTAAAAAAAATGGAAAAATTCAACTACATGGTTACAAAATGTTTTGAAAAGCTGTAAGTAAACATTTTCAAAAGCAACTGGGATTTAAACATATTTTCGACCCCTCTGGACGAGTAAAATAGGATGTAATGGATAATTTAGACAACAGGTAGGACACTTAAACATCTACTAGTTAGAATAAGGATAATTTTTTCTGGACCTGCTGCCAAGCCAGCAAGAGTGGTATTGTCCCTTTAAGGAATAAACAAAAAAGGTCTATAAAAAAATATTTGGCTGAGTATTCCTGAAAAGTTATATTTTGAAAAGGCATGAAGAAACAAAAACTTCTATAAAGAAAAATGAAACAAAATATTGAGCTGGGAATTCATTTTGTGTTTTATTTAATATGTTTTAAACTAGAGGCATGAAGAAAAAAAAACGTCTATAAAAAAAATGAAACAAAATATGGAGTTGGGAATTTATTTTGAGTTATATTTAATATGTTTTATAGTGTATAATTAAACAAAAAATCTGAATTGATGTCGCTAAAAAAAACCACCAAGATTTACCACAGTTTAAATAAATATTACTCATGTGGGGCAGTTTGGGATTGCTATAATTCTATGACATAATTTATTTTTAGAATTTTCTTACAACTCTGACTTGTTTCTGTTCTTAAAAATATATAGCTCACTGGAGATTGGTATATGTTGTCATGATGTAATCAATTACCGAAGATTCCAGAAATGAAGGTTTCTCAAAATGGAAAGTACCCCGAATATCCTATAAATATGAAAAGATTCGAGAGCGATAGTCATATACCAAGTCAGAAGAGATACTGTACGGAATAAAATAATAGCGGTCAAAACGATAGACAAAATACAGAATGGGGTATGATCCTTATCGAAGTGTAAGTATTATTTCATACGTACCAAGTTTTTTTTAACACAACACAGTTTTCTTTCATGAATTTATGAAATTATTAAGGTGTCATGGGCTTAATTTTGGTTTGTTTTAAATGCATGATGTTCTAATCTGGACAAGAATAAACATCGAGACCAAACTTAACTTTGTGTTTTGGATTGTTTTAGAATATGTTTTTGAAATAGATAAGATTATATAGAATCAATGTATACCTGCTTTTCTAATGAAGATTATCTACATTTCAATGGCTATATTTAACGTCCGCTCCCACGTAAGTGATATCGCAGGCAATACCTTTTTTTTCGCGGCTTTTAAAATTTACACTAAAATATACTAGCTCGTTTTGATTATTTAACATAAAAATGCAATGGTAGATAACCCCTCGGGTTGAAAAGAGGTTCACCAAATGGTTTGATCTCATTTATATGAGTGTTGACTTAATGTCAATTAATAATATCTTTGTAAATATCGAACAGAACAGAAATCATTTTGGACCCAAATTTATTTAAGAGATTCAACTTCCAAAATAGTGTAGTTTGCAAGGGATTAAAAAACCAATAACAAACAACAAATGATATATAAAATATTTTATTTTACAGGATGATGACGATGACTGTTGTTGTGGGTTGAATTGTTTCCCAGCAGATGCCAAGGTAGAAACAAAGACAGGGACCAAATACTTGAAAGACTTGGAAGTAGGGGACCAAGTAAAAGTTATACTGGAAGATGGAACCATTGGCTTCTCGGAGGTATGGGTAATGGCCCATGATGATCCCAATTCAACTGCTACGTATTTACTATTATCTACAAGCACACACACATTACCAATCAGTCACCGCCATTATGTTCCCGTTACTGATGAAAACAATTCTAACTTTGAATATAAGATGGCAACAGATATAACGGTGTGTAATTGTATTATTTCTTTGCAAATTTCTTGTTATTTTAGTGTTCTGGCCCTGAACTCGCATTGGAGGGGGGGGGGGTAGATACCTTGCTATGGTTTGAATTTTGAAGACTGATATTTTCTTTATTTTTATTATTTCTTTTGATAGATAATTTATTATTTTGATTTCAGGTTGGAGACTATCTTAGTACAACAACCGGTGAAGAGAACCAACCAACTACAGAGATGGTTATCAAGATAGAGAAAGTAGAAAGAACGGGAGTGTTCGCCCCTTTCACTAAAAATGGCTGCATCCTTGTAAACGGTGTCCAAGCATCAGTTTATGCAGAGGTGAATCCAGCCTTGGCCCACCCTGCTCTAGCTGGCCTCAGAGAAAAATATGACGCCACACCAAAATCTGAAATGAAGGCATTTCTTGAACCGAACGAAAACGGTGTGCCTAAGGTTTTTGATGAGGCCTTTAAAATGTTGCGACAGTTAATGCCGTCATATTAAAAGCACAATACGCTTTAGAGGCTTTCTATTGGTTTTATTAACAATATTAAATTTTTACGAAAACAAGATCATCTTTGCAAAAATTATATCTGAAATTTAATTTGTGTGTATTATTATTCTCTGTTAGTTATAAAAACACAGAAATATATGAGGTTCGACAAATAGAACTATATTGAACTTCTCTTACTCAATTTCCATTTACCTTAATTTTAAAATAAAACAATGGACAATATATTCTAAATCTGATTAAAGTACAGTTTTAAATATCGTGTCGTTTGTTTTTTTTTCGTTAAATTCCCATTTTTATCTGATTGGTTTGCAATATAGGTCACGCTAGGGGTCACTTGAGTGAACTTTGACCAAATGTTTATATCTTGACATTTGTTTTGTTTTTTTTTTCAATTAATTGAATACTTATATATTGATTTTATTATTATTTAACTTCTATAATGTATTTTTTTAAAATGTTAAAGATGTACATGTATTTATCATGCCTTGATTTAATTCAGATAGTTACACACTTATTGTTAAATTCGACCAATAAAAGATTTTTGTTAGAATTATAATAGTATTACTTCCTCTGTAGGTCTAGGGTAGAAATCAACCCACCGAATAACGAAATTAAATGGGGTTTAACGTCCTACTGATTGTTCTCATTGGGCTAATGAAGACGGGCATACAGTATACATGTACGCAGTGTGGTATGGGAAAACGTTGTCCGGACAGCGATACCACGACCTACTTGTATTTCGAATTCCATCTGTCAAGGGTTCTTTTACGAACACGTCAATGTTAACACGGGATCTCGGGTTTTTGTCTCATCTGAACGACCATACGTTTTCATTTGCCATGGCTGGTGTCCCCCACATGGAGAAACCGCATTGGAAAATCACCGGGATGGAACACGGGACCTCCGGGTTAGCGATCTAACCCCCCCCCCTCATACACACACACTGAATAGCAATACTGCTAACTGTGTCTTTTTTTAATTTTAGTATTCAGTGATTCTACATGTTGACATGAAATGAAATAAAATGGGGTTTATCGTCCTACTGTTCTGCTCCGACTGGGCTAATGAAGACGGGCATACGTCATACAGTGTGCTATGATTAAAATTTTGTCCGGGTAGCGGCACTAGCAGCGGCACTACGGACTTCTCTTATAATATAGAATTCCAACTGCCAAAGGGATCTTTAACGTGCACGCCAGTGTATACACGGAACCTCGTTTTTCGTCCCTTCCGAACGACTAGACGACTGTCCTTGTTAGGCCCTCCATCCTGCATCACTGACAAGGGGGAACCACGCCGGTAAATCTGGATGAACTTATTGGCCGATGCAGGGATCGAACACCCGACCCCCAGGCTAGCGAGCCAGAGTCTTAGCAACGTGACTCCCCATGTATATAGTTAAAATTGACATTCCGCAATATATTCCCATAGTGTCTGGCGTACATGTATTTGGAAACAATCAAAAGTGTTCAGCGCGGTATTAACCATGGTTGGGGCCCTGGAGCCTTGAGCCTGCGAGTCTGTCTTCATTAGCCCAGGCGGAGCAGAACACTAGCACGTTAAACCCCATTTAATTTGAGCACGTGTGACCAGAACTTAGGCTGATTGTTTTACTTAGGTCTATTTATGTTTTAAAATACAGAGTTATTTACTTCTATATTCATCTGTATCAGTAGTAGAATTTAGTTATTTGTGAATTAGGGTATTTCCCAGTTTAATTGTAAGTTCTATTTCTAGAACACTACACGGCGAGTACGATCGCTAATCCGATCGTGTTTAATGATTCATGAAATGAGCGAATTGTGATATCTCCGATTGTCTATTACTATTTGCCCTATAAAATAGACGTAACTTGAAATTTATATTCACTTTGGATATTGGAAACTAACATGTTCTCCAATATATAATCTTGACTTTCTTCTGTCGGTTGCTAACAAATCGTGATTTTGTCCTTGCTCTCAAAGAAGTTACAGAAATTGGGTTTTACGTCCACTGTAGGTTATTTCGGGATTAATATTTTCCACGCAGATAGGCAACCGACCCTACTCCTTGTCACGTAAAAGCGTGGAGACCGAAGCCATGTCACTTGCTTTGACGACAAACCTTGCATTAGTCTAATCAGTCACCCCACCCCCACCCCCGACCCGCCTCGGAAAGAAAACCAGACGACCACATATGCATTAAGAAACCGAGGGCTGAAAGCCAAAACTGCCTATCTCCAAAATTGACGTTTTGAGAAAATGACTGAATTTTAAAAATCAGGTAATTGTTTAATTTAGATGATTTTTGGTAATTACGTGTGTATTCATTAGCCGAAAACAAATGCTGAATGATCAATAGGTTTATTGCAGTAGTTTTCAATTTATTTCATAATAATGGATTATAGACACTTCTGGTCGATATAAATTCACCCAATATGGGAAGTCAACATTGGAGATATCCTGTTCTGGTACATTGACAAGGCAGTTTCGGCATTTTTTTTATCAGCAAGAACTGTACAAGTGGGATATATACATATCTTGCATTAAGTTCCATATATAAATACATATCATTTAGCAAAAAAAATGACAGCAAGAACTGTCTATCTGGAGTGGTTCTGTACTTAACAATATATGACTTCTTTGTTGCCTCTGGGATCTTTGCCTGGTCGTTCAGTTAGGACGTCTTTTTATAGGGGTAATAGTAATTAATAAATAATAGACAGTCGGAGATATCACAATTCACTCATTTCATTAATAATTAAACTTGATCGTGTTAAGGTGGTCACGGTGGCTATGTTGGTAAGACTGGGGGACGGGTGTTCGATCGCTGCATTGGCCGAGAAAGTTCATCCAGATTTTCCGGTGTGGTTCCCCCTTGTCAGTGATGTAGGACGGACAGCCTGTCAAAGACAGCTGTCTAGTCGTTCGGATGGGACGCAGAACCGAGGTCCCATGTACATATTGACGTGCACGTAAAAGATCCCTTGACAATTGGAATTCGATATAAGAGTAAGCAAAATTTCCCTCATAGCACAGCAGAACAAGTAGAACGTTAACCCACATTTCATTTCATATCATTTAATAAGATTAGGGATTGTACTCGCCGTGTAGTGTTCTAAAAATAGAATTGACATGCATGTATATACAATTAAACTGGGAAATACCCTATTTCACAAATAACTAAATTCTACTACAAACATACTTGACTAACTGTATTACAAAAGTTGTATTGTGTATATAAATAGAACACACGTTTATAGGTAATCGATATATATATATATGTATACACAAAAATATAAGATATAAAAGTTTTAATACCTAAGAGTAGTTATCTTTAACTTTTCATATATATGTATATATATGAAGGCGGGTCTGTCTGGATATTACCAGTATGAAAAAATCTTAAGCCTTGGTCACATGGTTGTACATGATATAGTGATTTTGTTGGGTATTTCTGCAAGCACTTATTTGCAATATTTCTGACAAAACCCCTTTTTACAGGTGAATTGTTCATTTGGTTCGAATTTGTAGTAATAATAGTATTCGTCATTTTTAATTTCAAAAGCACACGTCACTCATATTGTTACAGACCGCTGCATTCGTGACTAATATTTTCTTCTTCACTGAACCAAATAGTGTTTTTCGTAAATATATTTTATAGGGTTTTTCTTTTAATTTTTTTAAATACAAAATGAAACAGGAACACATGGCCTGGAACTGTTTTGTACATTAATTATAACATCATCGTCCCCGATAAAACATACAAGACCCCTATTGAACAGAAACGAAATAGTTTGATTATACATGATAACAGGTGTATTCTTCAACAATTTGTTAGAATGCGGGGGTTATTTTGACTAGTCGTTTGATATGGGGGATAATTGAAATAGACGTAGTAAAACACTTTTAACACATGCGTATTTAAATACATCATACGGAAGTTTGTCGTTTCCACATGATTTTCCATTGTTAGCTTTTATTACAATAATATCTAGTTAATTCCAGACATTCACAGTGATGTTGCCGTTCAGATGCTCATTAGAAGGAAAAGAGGTATCCATTGAAATCTCTATTGTATTCAGTATTTGAGAAATCAGAGGCCGACTTTTGCATCTCTATCAAACGATATCACCGTAGTTATTATAAACAATTTTCTACAGCTTTCGAAATATGTCGCATCTATTTCGATTGCATGATTTTGTGTCTTCACGTGCGATCACATATTTGTTACGCAGCTTTGAACTTTTCGCGTAGTATATTTCGCTTTAAGATTGACCCTCTGAGCTTCCCAAGCTGCCTCTAACAGATAAGTTAGTTCGTTTTTCCAAAAGGGATTATTGCTTTTATATCGTTTGGAACAGTGGCATTCCGGAAGATGTTTTGTCCATTTCAAAGTATGTTGTTTCACAAAACAGAGAATATGAACAGTCGCAAGCATCCAGTGTTTCAATATAGATTTCAATGTATTCAGTAATATCAAAAAATGCCAACCGCTAGAAAATAATTTTAAACTTAGAACACTTATTTTGTGCTCACCGATGAGAGAGAGAGAGAGAGAAGAGAGAGAGGGGGAGAGAGAGAGAGAGATTGGGTTTAACGTACAATTAGTTGCCATAATTCAGTAAGATACGATCTGATATGCGCATATATCGAAAGCAAACAAGATCGGTGATATATTCAAACGGTTTTGGTTTTAGATCAGATAATAATTGTGACCTCTAGAGAGGGACCGCAATCTAAAAACGCGATTTCTCGTACAATCAGGGGACATAATTCAGGGAGTTAAGTTCTGATATGCTTGAATATTGAAAGCAACCAAGACCTTTGAATTATAATGAGTGTGACCTCCAGAGAACAACAAGCTAAAAACACGATTTTCCGTACAATCAGGGGACATAATTCAGGAAGTAACGATCCGATATGTGCGAATATCGAAAGGAACCAAAAACTTTGGGTTATAAACTAGCAATTCAAGTTTCATCAAATTCGGATGAGTGCTCATATAGAGTCAGTTGGTTTTAGTGATTTTAATCTGCACTTAAAGGGAAAATAGCACTCTTGCTGGCTTGACAGGTCCAGAAAAAATAGCCTTTTTCTACGTACTAGGGGTTTAAGTGTCCTACCTGTTGTGTAAATTATCCATTACATCCTATTTCACTTGTCCAGAGGGTTCAAAAATATGTTTAAATCCAAGTTGCATTTGAAAGTGTTTACGTAAAGCTTTCAAACCATGTAGTTGAATTTTACCAATTTTTTAAATGAAATTTGTATATCAATTAATTGGAATATTGTTAAATAGTACAATTTGTTGACAAGAATAATGATTGGGACATATTATTCAGTTACAACAAGAGTGGTATTGGGGCTTTAATATAAACTAAAACCAACTGACTCATATTAAAAAATATCACTCTGTCACAATATACCATATATTTTTTACACTATTGTATACCAGGGGCGGCCATTTTATCGGACAATTTTGGTCCAAATTTCACAAAAATTCAAACTCAACCATCATTACGGTGTTACAGTCTATTTTTTATAAATCGAATAATAATTGTGACATCTAGACCACAAGCTAAAAACGCATTTTCTTGTTCAGTCGAGTGCCATAATTCAGGAAGTTACTATCCGATATTTCGGTTATAAACATGTATTTGAAGGTTTCATTAAAATCGGATCAAAATTGTGGGCTCTAGAGGTGTCTACAACCCTAATATACCATATTATATTTTACACTGTGTGCGTACAAGGGGCAGCCATTTTGTCCGGCAGTTTTGGTTTGATTTTGAATTTGAACTCAACCTTCATAACGGCGAAACGGTGATATAATCAAACGTTTTTCTTTTAAATCGGATAATAATTGTCACTTCCAGAGGAACCACAAGCTAAAAAAAAGGGCGATTGTTCGTACAATCAGAAGTCACAATTCGGTAAGATACGATCTATGATATGTGCAAATATCGAAAGCAAACAAGATCTTGGGTTTATAATCATGCATTTTAAGTTTCATCAAAATAGGATCAAAATTGTGAGGGTAAACAACCTTGATATACATTTACCAGATGTTCACACTATTTCCACAGAGGGGTGGCCATTTTGTCTGGCAATTTTGGTCCGATTTCCACGAAATTCTAACTCAACCCTTCATGACGTGTAACGGGGATATAATCAAACGGGTTTTCTTTTTAAATCGGATAATTGTGACCAAGATCTGTGTGTTATAAACATGCATGTCAAGTTTCATCAAAATCGGTTCAAAATTGTGACCTATATAGGGTCCAGGGGCTAAAGACGTGATATTTTGTACATTAAGGGGCCATAATCCATTAAGTTTTGAACCGAAATATGCCAATATCGCAAGTAGTCGAGATCGTTTGATGATAAACCTTTATTTCAAGTTTCGTCAAAATCGGAGAAGATTAGAATCAATATACGATGCATTTAGAAAACCTTGTACAACCTTTGCCCTAGCTTAAAAAAAACTTTTAAACTGTCTACTGGTGGCCGGTGATGTAACGTATGCATAGGCGTAGGAGCCGGGGGGGGGGCATTTGCACCCCCAAACAAATTATTTTCGGGCAATGAAAAATTCGACGACCTTTTTTTCTATTAACGTTTTGAGAAAAAATATAACTAACTTATTTCTATGAGATCCACACTGCCCGAAAAGTATTTTCTCGTCTTTTTCTTGTCCACTGCATGCCCGAAAAAAATGCCCGAAGCTCTTTTATGATAGGTATGCCCCACAAAAACGGTATTGCCCAAAAAACAGTCATCGGGCAGGAAAACGACCTTCAAATAATACAAAATTTTCTTGGGGGGCATTTCTAATTTAGCTTCCCTTACTGCCATCGAGCCCTAATAAAACACTAATTTTACTTTTCTTGTAATTGAATATCACGAGTTGACTATGGATTAAAACATTTTGTCTGGGGCCACTCTACTCTGTGCGACATTTTTCGGGCATCGATTATTTTTTGTGAATGCAGATGCAACAGTCTGATTGGATGGTTGGAATTCAGAGTGGGATTTCGGTTACAAAACCATTGGATGCTTTTGGAATTACTTCAACGGGCTAGAATAGCAGAAATCGTATTTGTGGTGATTAAATTTTTCTCCGGGAGGGTGAGGCCTCAATACCACGCGACGATTGATTGGTTGTTTGGAATTTGGGTCAGCAAGGTAGGCTATATTGGACAAATTGAAGTTGCTGTATTCCTGTATTCCCAGGCTGGAATAGCAGGAAAAAGCGTTTGCGACAGTTAAATTTTCAAACATTTTTCCCAACGCTCCCGTCTTCGTGAACTGTAAACGATTGATTGGAATTCGAGTCAGCCACCTTCATTAGGTTATATTAGACCACTTTGAAGTGGCTTTGTTCACCTGCTGAAATAGCAGGAAAACGCGTTTGCGGCAGTTAAATTTTCAAAATGTTCTCCTAACGATCCCGTCGTCGTGGACTGTAAACGATTGATTACATTTTCAAATTTTCTGCTAACGGTTCCGTTTTCGAGGACTGCATACGAGTTATTGGAATTCGAGTCACCCACCTTAATTAGGCTATATTAGACCACTTTGAAGTTGCTTTGTTCACCGGCTGAAATAGCAGGAAAACGTGTTTGCAGTCGTAAAATATTCCAAAATTTTCTTGGGGGGGGGGGGGGGATACAAGGTCGTTGCAGTCTGTAAACCCGAAAATTTTTCGGGCATTTCGGGTTCTGCCCCCCTAACTGTCATCGAGCTCCTACGCCTATGAACGTATGTCGTTTAAATGATGAAGTATGTCATTGAATCAAGTGGAGTGGTTTCGGCATCGAGCTTGTCTAGCCTCGTGGGTTTTCTCCGCGTCTCCCGACCACTAAAGACCTGAACGCGTAAGAACCATGTTTCTCTCTCTCTATAGCTGTAGACCCTTGTCGGGAGTGAAGAAAATATTTTTTTTTTATATTTTGTAGGTTGCTGGAGCAGTTGCCCACTGTAAACGACTCAACACTTCAAATCTTCTTGCATTATCAGATTTGATTCGTGCCTAAGTGGGTAAGACGCTGGCTCACTAGCCTGGAGGTCGGGTGTTCGATCCCTGCGTTGGCCAAGAAAGTTCATCCATATTTCTTCTTGTCAGTGATGCAGTACGTAGGGCCTGACAAGGACAGCTGTCTAGTCGTTGGGATATGAAGCAAAACCCGAGCTACCGTGTACACATTGACATACACGTAAAAGATCCCTTGGTAGTTGGAATTTGATATTAGAGTAGGCCGTAGCGGCGCTGCCCAGGCAAAATTTCCCTTATAGCACACTGTATGGCGTATGCCCGTCTTCATTAGCCCAGTTTAGGAGCAGAACAGTAGGACGTTAAACCCCATTTCATTTCAGATATGATTCGATCTAATAACAATTAAAGGTGCTGGTAGTAGAGAATATGCGCGTTGTTGTAAAATGTCAAATCATTTTCAATGTTAATTCCCAATAAAATTGTGCTCTTTAATTCAAAAAGTTGGGTCGGAAACAAGGTATCGTGGGTATTTAAATTCAGGTCCAATCTGTCGTGTTCGATGCAGGGTGATAGCTTGTGATTCAGCAATGTTTTCCCATAAGCAACACAACTAGGTCATTTCGGGACTAACATATGATTTAATTTTATTTCAATAAATCGCTTGTGCGTAGGGGTCTTTAGCAGTGGGAGGAAACCGGAGTGCCCGGAGGAAACCCACGAGGCTGAGAAGGCGACCCTATCTCCATGCCACATACGCTCACACCATGGCTCGTAACCACAGCCACAAGCCAGAGCTGGCCGGCCAGCTAGAGGTCGAAGCGCGGCACTCTAGCCCCCCCCCCCCCCCGGTCCAATAGACTGTCAAGTGTGATATAGACTAAAATCGTTGAAAATAGATTACAGTTCTTACATGCCACGAATACGAAGTGTATTATGTGTGGCGTATATTCACCGCCCCTTACACTGGGCACCACGTCATAAGATGATGTTAAAGACATTACGAACCACATGGATTATTCCTGTATAATGTATTTTACTTTTGAATATTCTAAAATTTATTAAATCATAATTTGCTATTTATTGTTCTTTTCTTTAAAACACGTCTTAAAATCTTTCCACTAGCACTCTTTGGAATTTCCTGCAGGAACTCAACACCACCTCTAAGTCTCTTGTGAGGAGCAGTACTTTCTGGAATATAAAGATATAGATAAAAGTGTTTCTTTAAATCAAGGTGTGTTGGATCAGTTTTCATATATTGAAAATGCCATTGAAATGGGTTTCATGTCTTACTTCTCTGCACTGGCGTGGATACGGAAGACGGGCGTATGCCACATAGTGTGCTATGACCAGACATGCATAGGCGCATGCCCCCCCCCCAAAAAAAAAAAATATTTTCGGACAATAAAATATTCAACGACCTTTTTTTCTATTAACGATTAGAGAAAAAATATAACGAACTTATTTTTTATGAGATCCACACTGCTCGAAACGTGTTTTCTCGTCGTTTTATTGTCCACTGCATACCCGAAAATAAAATATGCCTCAAAAACGGTTGCCCGAAAATAGGTATTGCCCGAAAATTGGGGCCGAAAACGGCAGAGGAAACAAGCAGTAAAACACGTTTGCGACCGTCAAATAATCCAAATTATTCTTTGGGGGTCATTCGCAAACGGCGCCGCTGTCTATAAACCCGACATTTTCGGGCATTTCTAGTTTTGCTCCCCTAACTGTCATCGAGCCCTAATAAAACACTAATTTTTACTTTTCTTGTAATTGAAAATCACGATTCGGAGCAACTCCACTTTGTGCGACAAATTTTTCGGGAATCGATTATTATTTGTGAACGCAGATGCAACACTCCGATTGGATGGTTGGAATTCAGAGTGGGATTTCGGTTACAAAACCATTGGATACTTTTGGAGTTCCTTACACGGACTAGAATAGCACAAAACGCATTTGCGGTGATTAAATTTTTCAAATTTTTCTCCGGGAGGGTGAGGCCTCTATACCGCGCGACGATTGGTGGTCAGCCAGGTAGGCTATATTGGACTGGAATAGCAGGAAAACGTGTTTGCGGCAGTTACATTTTCAAAATTTTCTCCGAACGGTCCTCACTTCGTGGACTGTAAACGATTGATTGGAATTTAAGTCAGGCATCTTAATTAGGCTATATTAAACCACTTTGAAGTTGCTTTGTTTACCGGCTGAAATAGCAGGAAAACGCGTTTGCGCCAGTAAAATTTTAAAAATTGTCTCCTAGGGGTCCCGTCTTCGAGGACTGTAAACGTTTGATTGGAATTCGAGTCAGCCACCTTAATCAAGCTATATTATACCATTTTGAAGTTGTTTTGTTCACCGGCTGAAATAGCAAGAAAACGCGTTTACGGCAGTTAAATTTTCAATATTTTCCTCCTAATGCAAACGATTGATTGCAATTCGAGTCAGCAATCTTAATTAAGCTACATTAGACAACTTTGGAGTTGCTTTGTGGGGGGGGGGGGTACAAGGTCGTTGCTGTCTGTAAACCCGAAATTTTTTAGAGAATTTCGGGTTCTGCCTCCGTAACTGTCATCGAGCTGCTACGCCTATGCGGCGGACATGTGACTACAGTCTCTTTTTTGCATCCGACGATTACTGCAATACTGACAAGCTAGAACGCCTGGTTAGTGAGACAGTGCCTGGTTTAATGAGCCGCCGCGGCGCTTCCAGTTATTATGACATACATGTGTTCAATTTATTGATCGGGTGTCTTATTTACGGAAGACAATCCAAATGCTGTAATCCTAGAAATTTCTTAAATATTTCAAAGTTGGTTTCCACCCCATTGTTCGACAAAGTCTAACACAATCTAAGTATTAGCGATATGACGTAATATATTCTCATTCTCCCGATACGCATTCGCGTGTATTTCATAAACAATAATCACTGTACCTTGAACATAATTTTGAATATCTCTGGCTGTTTTTTTTGAATTGTTTTTCAAAACCACAAAGGCTTTCGGGAGTTCTCCAGCCTCGTCATCGGGTACACCAATAACACCTACGTCAGCAATAGCGGGGTGTTTTAGTAGTAAAGCTTCTAATTCTGCTGGCGCCACCTGGTGACCTTTATATTTAATTAACTCTTTAAATCTGTCAACTATATACAGAAAACCGTCTTCGTCTAGATGACCTACATCACCTGTAATATACAAAGATAGCTTGTCAGACAAAGTCTGCCAGCGGTTCTTCGTCTGCTTTTTAATACAATCGACAGGATCCGTCTGTTATTTCTATACAAACTATGTCTGAACAGTTAGAAGAAGAACACGCATTTTGTTTATGTTAGGCTATGGAATTTCTCGACAAAGTACACATTTTCTAGAGCTCACAGACATTATGCATGTGTCTATCGCTGTTAATCACAAGAATATCAGGATGTATATGATGGTGAAGAAAGCGAATCTGGATTCTTTTCCGCCTTAGAATTTTAGAATTGTTGCTCGTGGACTTTAATTTTTTATTTCATGTAGTGAGTGTATAAAAAAGGGGGTTAGCTTTGTCTGTGGCATCACCAGTGTGGGAGCGGACGTTAAATACACCCATTTACAACAACAACGTTAACTATAAAGACAATCTATGTGATTCTGACCAGTTCTAACCCATCCGTCGCGGCCAATCATCGCCGCCGTTGTTTCCGGTTGGTCCAAATAGCCCATCATGACTTGCGGTCCTTTGATACAAACTTCGCCATCTTTGTTTACCCCAAGAGTTTTACCAGTATCTGGGTCAATGATCTACATAAAATGAAATAATGGCAAATTATTTAATTCAAAAGGCAATACACAAAAGACAGACTTGATAACCGACGGCGATCTCCAAAACTCCAATACCTCTATAATTTGAAGACGTGTGTATAGGAAGTCCGCATTTAAACATAAATGTCCAGTCACAATTGACCCTAGAACAGAGGGCCTGACAAGGACAGCTGCCTAGTCGTTCGGATTGGACGAAAAAACAAGGTCCCGTGTACACATTGGCGTGCACGTAACATAGCCCTTGGTAGATGGAATATGATATAAGAGTAGGCCGTAGCGCCGCTGCCTGGGCAAAAGTTTCCCTCATAGCACACTGTACGACGTATGCCAGTCTTCAATTAGCCCAGGTTAGATGCAGAAGCGTAGGACGTTAAACCCCATTTCATTTCATTTCATAATTGACCCCGCTTTGACAGCAATCATTACTGGTCCAGACAAAATAGCAAACATTGTGTATAACAATTTGGTGTCTGGCAGTTCGCGCATGCACTTCAGGAAAGGACTGCTTTGTATTTTTGTCTTGTTCAAAAAGTTAACAATGCATTCTGCATACTCCCACCTCCAGTCTAATTTATACGACGCGTTCATTAATGCGATATTGGTTGACCCCAGTTGAAACTTTCAATCTAAAACTAGAAAATCCTGCGAACGTATGTTAAATGGCCGAGCTCGTGTCAATGAGACGTTTGATTCGTGGTCTAAGCACGGCTCTTGTTATTATAATGGTGTTTATGATGCCCTATATTAAAAATGACCAACCGAATATAACCGAGTTTCAGTTATATAGGTCAAAGGCGCAGGGAAGCCGCCCCCCCCCCCCCCACAACAACCAATTGTTAGCCTCTCCCTATAACCACTGACAGAGAATTGCGGCTGGAGCGAAAGAGGGTGGCAAATGCCAAAAACACAAATCAATAACATGATTAATACCTTTGATTGTATGCCATTATAATTCCTGCCAACTGAACCTTCTTTGTTATGTGTTGGTGTGTTTACATGGGTGTTTAAACACTCGGACAAACCATAGCCTTTAAAAAAACGCATGTACAATATGGTTTCTTAGTTTAAATTATACACCCCCGCCCTCCTCCCGCCAACACCCTTTAGTTATTTATATAACCGCAGACTTAACGGATTCACATAGCAACGTTATTTAGTTCATTTAACACTAATAATCTTCCAAGTTACAAAACTTAATTTCATAACATGAGAACCATCTCAGCGATGGACTAACGAATTTGTCCCAAATTATTTTCGAACTTGGGGGTTGGGATGGTCTAGTGGTCTAGAGTGCCGCGCTTCGACCTCTAGCTGGCCGGCCACCTCTGGCTTGCGGCTATGGTTTCGAGCCCTGGTGTGAGCGTATGTGGCATGGGGATAGGGGCGCCTTCTCAACCTCGAGGGTTTCCTCCGGACACTCCGGTTTCCTCCCACTGCTAAAAACCTCTACGCGCAAGCGAAATATTGAAATAAAATTAAACCATATGTTAGTCCAGAAATGACCTAGTTGTGTTGAGTGGACGTTAAATCCCATTTCTCTCTCTCTCTCTTATTAAATTCATCGGCGAAGATCTCTTTTTTCTCCCTGTGAGTTTTCTTTTATCTATTACAGCGAATCGTACCTTGAGTTATGAAGTCAATCTGTAATATATCTCTGACCTTTAACTCTATATCTTTACTTAAAGGGGCAGCCCCACATAACACTCGTCTGACACACGTGAGGTCATAATTTTGAACTTCTGGTGCCTTAGCTAGTAGCACCATTATTGGCGGCACAACATGTATGATTTTGATCTGGAAAAAAAACAAATACAGATATAAAATCATAAAACAATGATTAATAGCTGTTAGTTTAGACATTTTGAAAGAAGTTTGTGATTAACATCATTGCAATTCAAGAATGGAAAGCAAGGCCACTCCAATACAACGATGGAGAAACGCAGAGAGCAAATCACTAAGTTAGACACGTGACCTTTCTCTGGAACCAAATTCATGACATTTGGCACAGTTTAATTCTGAGCTATGTTTCAACCAGGTGTAAACCCACGAGGTTGATCAGGCAACCACACTCCTTACGTAGAGACTTTTTGATCGAAACTACACCACGTGACCGAATCACAGACATTGTGATCTAAAGTTCCATTCTTTTGACCCCCACTCCTTTCACTAATTTAAATAACATATCAACTTAATCCACCTAAAGAAAAGGCTTGCTTGGACTATGTAATTAACAGGTTCTGCCTAAATTTGACTAGGACTCAAATTCGACCGTGGCCCAATAATCCCAGACCCAATTGCCAGGGGTTGGGGTGGGGGCAAATTCGCAGAATAACTCTGAAACCAGAAGTAGTAGTCTATCGACTTAAATTCGACCGTGGCCCAATGGCCAGGGGCTTAATTCGTCAGGGGATTGGGGTGGGGCAAATTCGCCGAATAACTCTGAAACCAGAAGTGGTTGTCCATCGAAAGCAGGCCTATGTTACTCTACGATCCAACCTATTCCTCTACACCAAATCTCAGCCTCGGGACAGCCGTGATGTAGCCGCCAATTCTGAACAGACAGACAGACAGACAGACAGACAAATAATAGACAGTCACAAATACTCATATGTATACCTTATATTTTTGAATGGCTTCGAAATATGGTAGAAGTTGAAAATTGGACATGATAACCTGTTTAACACCAAACATCAAGGAACAACACAAGATGGAGATAAGGCCAAACATATGATAAAATGGTAGAAATACTAGGCTATCATCACCTGGTTCTAAACTCAAAAAGCTGCAATAAAATGGTTACATTTTGTATCTCACAAGATGTCACAACCAGATTGGAGGGATGGCGTCATGGAAAGGGTAAGACGGTAATGGGAGAAGAGATATTCGTTAATTTCTTGCATTATTTAAATGAAATGCCTAATAATGAACCCAACATAAGCTTGGCCCAAACAACAGGGCCTATCAACCAATCAATGACCATGAGATAATAGCATGCGCCATTTTTTAATGGAGTGGTGTGATTTGGCTTTTAGTTAATAATGCTTAGTTTTGTGATCCATAATTGCGCATATCGGAAGTGATGTGGTTTGGCATGATCTGCTTTAGAAGGTATGGTCTCTGCAGCTTGAAATTAAATCGCTAACTTAAGGGGTGTTATAACCCTGAGAGATAATCTGTGGTTTTACGGCTGGTTCAACTTTGAATGATCTGGTAACAATTCTACTGTCTCGTAAGCCTGAACGAGTATTATATATTGTAATGGAATGAAGTGAGTATCAGATATTGAAATGGAATGAAGTCAATGTCAGATATTGAAATGGAATAAAGTGAGCATCGGATATTGAAAAGAAGTAAGTATCAGATAATTGTGACAGAATGGGGTGCGTGTCAGTTATTATGAGATTAAAGTGTGTAACTAATAGTGTTGAAGTGGGTATTGGCGGGAAGAACTGGATGACGTTTTGACACTCAGGATGCCTAGAGTTGGTGAATATTGCACCACTGGTGCCCTGTTTGATGTTCACTGAATAACATTAGCCTTATGTACAAATCAAACTACAATAAATGCTAACCTAACAACGTGAACCATATTAGCCACTATATTATAATGTGATAACATAACAGCTTTAGGTAAACCAGTTGTTCCACTTGAAAATATGTAACAAGCTACAGTCTTCTTAGGGTCAAATGTTGCTTTCTTTAGACGCTTGCCTTCGCCAAGGGAGATAACTGTGTCGAGGGAAATGCAATTATCAACTTTTGAATCACCGCCTATCACAATAATCTCCTGTAAAAGAAAGAAAGGCTATTTAAAGCGTTGACGTAATCATTGATCACCAGATGACGTTATTGATAAATATCGACGAACCCATTATATCTCGTTTGTCGTTAAGGTATGTGCACATTCGGTCAGCGAGAGATTACTTGATTCAGTACACACAAATGTGGACGTTTCGTAGTAAACTTAACCCAGGTGTGGGACTGGGTGAGTTTGTACCTGTGCCATTTAATGATTTAAAGAAACTTACCTTAATAGATTTAATTCTACTTTGTTTTATTGTGTTTAAGAGACTAGGTACTGTTATAACCCACTGTGTATTACACTGTTTAAACTGATTCACCAACTCATCTAATAAATAATTCAAATTAAATTCAACGAATATAGGAGAATAATGAATAAATACAAGACAAGAATGAGTTCGGAAAAAAATAAAATCAGACACACCACATTTTCACGGTGTTTAATCAGATACCACGGTGTCCCTGTGTTTAATTAGATACCACAGTGTCGACGTGTTTAATTAGATACCACAGTGTCGACGTGTTTAATTAGATATCACCGTCAGTGTCGCTTTTTTAAATTAGATATCACCGTCAGTGTCGCTATTTTTAATTAGATATCACCGTCAGTGTCGCTATGTTTAATTACATATCACCGTCAGTGTCGCCGTGTTTAATTCAATACCACGGTGTCACCGTGTTTAATTAAATATCACAGTGTCGCCGTTTTTAATTAAATACCACAGTGTCGACATTGTATTGGTATATCAGATAGCGTAATGTCGATGTTATTAATTAGATACAACCATTGTCAAAGTTGTAAAAACCATGCCACAGTATTGACATGGTTAATTGGACGATAATGAACAAAATCGTTTCGAATAATGGGTGGCAAAGATACAACCAGTGTCAAAGTGGTAAATACCATGCCACAGTATTGGCGTGGTTAATTGGATGATAATGAACAAAATCATTTCGAATAATGGGTGGCAATGGTCAGAAAATATTTCAATTTCACAAACAAACTCATTTGCGCAGCACCCAGGGACAGTTGGCCAAGGTTTCCAGTATATTTAGTGTTTTGGCTCACCTTTTGTATATTGTGGATTAGTTGCCTGCACCGTGGCTCCAAACAACACCAGTGCGAAGAAAACCACAGCGTAATCAATACTATTTGGTGAACACACACAAACAGCATCTCCTTCTTTTACTCCTAAAGATTGTAAACCATTCGATGCTTTAATAATCAGAAATTTTAATTCTTTATATGTCAGACTTCTTCCTGTATCCAAATCAACCTAGAATGTACGAAAAATAACGTAATGAAATACTAACAAGCCAACAGTGAGGCTGATGTCCCCCGCCGAAATCCCCCCAAAAATAGATGACACATATTAATTAATCGCACATTTATTTTTTTCAAAAGTATTGAGCAATCAAACAATACACTAAGTTTCATCACTCTCTACCACATAGAATCAGACAATGTTCATCATCGAACTCCATCAAGGCATTCACCTAATGTACGCCTACACCTAGTTTAACATTCTACCTTAATTAGAAGGAGATTTTTTGTGTTTCAAAGTCTAGACCTATCAGTTGCTTATCGCTCTGCTTACCCTCAACAGAAAATGTTCATTATTGAACTTAGTCAAGGTATCGATGAAATAAAACTATATACCAAGTTTCATCACTCTCACTTAATAACAACTAAAGTTATTGCGTCCCAAAGCATCAACCAATCAAATTGCTTATCTCTGCTTACCCTAAGCAGAAAATGCCCATCTTCGAACTCCATCAAGGTATTAACCCTAATAAACACCTACATCAAGTTTGAATATCCTAGCTCAATTTGAAGGAGAGTTATTATGTTCCAAAGTCTCGGCCAATCATATTGCTTATCGCTCTGCTTACCCTGAGCAGAAAATGCGCATTATTAAACTCGGTGAAGGTATTGATGAAATGAAACTATATACCAAGTTTCATCACTCTAACCTAATTACAATTCAAGTTATCGCGTCCCAAAGCATCAACCAATCAAATTGCTTATCTCTGCTTACCCTAAGCGGTAAATGCTCATCTTCGAATTTCATCACGATATTGACCTAATTAACACCTACACCAAGTTTGAATATCCTAGCTCAATTAGAAGGAGAGTTATTATGTTTCAAAGTCTCAGCCAATCAAATTGCTTATCGCTCTGCTTACCCTGAGCAGAAAATGCTCATTATCGAACTTAGTCAAGGTATTGATGAAATAAAACTATATACCAAGTTTCATCACTCTCACTTAATTACAACTTAAGTTATCGTGTCCCAAAGCTTAAACCAATCAAATTGCTTATCTCTGCTTACCCTAAGCGGAAAATGCTCATCTTCGAACTCCACCAAGGTAATGACCTAATAAACACCTACACCAAGTTTGAATAATCTAGCTCAATTAGAAAGAGGGTTATTGTGTCCCAAGAAGTGTGACAGACAGACAGACAGACGGACGGACGGACGGACGGACGGACGGACGAACCCATTTTAATAGTCCCCTGATTTCTTCGAAAGGCGGGGGACAAAAAATCCAAATGAAATGACGTTTAATGTCCAACTATTCTGCTCCGACTTGGATAATGAAGGCGGGCTTACGCCATACACTGTGCTATGAGGGACATTTTTCCCGGACAGCGCTACTATGACCTATTACTACATGTATCATATCGAATTTTAACTGACATGGGTTATTTTACCGATTATAGTTTAGAACTCAAGAAAACAAAGTCCGTTTATGTCATAGATCTTGTAAAATGTCAGAAGCACCTGACATTTCAGAGGATTAAGATTATTGGTTAGGTAATCAACTTTAGTTTGTTGATTACCAAACAAGCTTTACATCAGATGTAGCTGACGTTTCTCTTCATTCGTGGTACTCTATTAAATTGTTTCCTCTATGAAGGAGATTAACATGTTGAATTGGGTCAATTTGATGATTTATTTCGATTAAGGTTTGGTTTAAAGGATTAAATGGTAGTCAGTGTACTATTTATTAATGTCGAATATTAAAATTTAATCTCAAAATCGGCTTCATCAAAAGGACTTATAATTTTCAACGAAAACAATGCAATCTGCATTTTCAATTTTAACCTAGATGCAACTGAAATGAAATGGGGTTTAACGTCCCACTCTTCTGCACCTAACCTGGCCTACTCTTATATTGAATTGTAACTGCCATGGAATCTTTTACGTGCACGCCAATGTGTACATGAGACCTCGGTTTTTCGTCCCATCCGAACGACTAGGCAGCTATCCTTGCCAGGCCCTCTGTTCTGCATCACTGACAAGGGGAAACCACGCCAAAAAAATCGAGATGAACTTTCTCGGCCAGTGCAGGGATCGAACACCAGACCTCCAGGATAACGAGCCAGCGCCTTACTCACTTAGCCACATGATCCCCATCCAGATACAAGAAAACGTGCCAATTTTCAGGAGAACACTAATACGTGCGCCAGTTTGTTTTTTTACATTGACAGACAGTTCCCCCCTAATGCGACAGTCGGTGTATCAATTTGTTAAAAACGATTTAGCTATAAAATGTGTAACAGCTGATCTGTCCCTTTAAATTTGCGTTTTAAATGGTCGTCTGCTTATCGTTAGGTGGCGATGGTTGTGGAGATAAGAATGCGGTGCTTCAGTGCATATTTATGTGCATAAAAATAAAATTCAATCAACTGAGGACATCGGCCTACAAAACCAGTCGTGTACATTTGTACAAGAAACGAGCATATCAAGTTTCACTTGAATTGGCGAATCTTGACCTAATTCCTGTCCTTAAATATTTTCATTGTGTATTGAAACCATCGGGCCCGGTGATTATGTCGGTGGCCTTTGGACTCGTCATTATTTATCTAGATTTATATTTGAAATACATCCCCAACTAATTATCTCATATTTGGCTCTTGGAAATGACGAGTGTCGTAAGTGGGCCGGGGTGTCCTTGCTCTTTTTAGACCACCTGATGTCAGGGTTAAACTATTTTGTTGTTGTACTTTGTTCTTACTTGATTAGATATTTGTTTACTTTTGTCTATTTTCTGTCCAGTCCGCAGGTTTATCTTGTATATTTTTGTTTTGTGTGTAGTGTGGTCCTCCTGCACTTACTATTCAAGGACGTGATGTAGTCCAGTGAACATTTCTTTTAGCATACTTTAGGAAATATTTTTTATGTACAAACATGTGTAACCTAGCTTTATATCTAACATTAACATGATAACCTAGTTTTAAATATATCTCTACTACCATATACACAAGAGTACAATATTAAATAGGTCTATGCATACATTTACAACTTAAAGATACATTATCACACTCACCAAGAACATGAATGTATTTTGTCTTGAAACATCTTATTCAAAACAATGTTAAAGACCCTTGCAAACGAGACAATCGTGAAAGTTGAAACTCTTATAGAAATATCAGTTCAAAAACGGTTTAATTCCGATCAGTGTTACAAAGATATGATGATTGAAAATTATATTGACCTATACTGCGACCTACATTAGAAACCCACACCATCTTTATTTTCCGTGAACCATGTTGATGGGCCGGTTTTTAATCTGACTGAACCCAAGTCAGAAGTTTATCCCGCGTTGGTATTTTGATTTCTTAATCAAATGTTATATAATCAAGTATTGGCGTGGATTTTGCAGTGACAAACTTTAAATTTTCCGAAAAATGCAAATTACGCATCATTACTTAAGCTCTCCTTATTACTGAACATCCAACCGCTGACTGATCTACCTGGTGATGCGTGCGCATTAGGTAAACTCATCTAAATGCCCATCTTATTTATTGACAGTTTACCAGAATTGTTTCCAATCCAATTTTACATACGATAAATGTCACTTTCAAAGTGTTATGTGTTATATTTTTTAAAATTAAAAAGTTTCTAATTATTGCTCTTTTGTCTGAAAAGAAAATAATATGGGAGAAATAAACCAAAGTACGGAAGTGTTTAAGAAAGTATTTTTGGCACATGTGTATTCACTATTTTAGAGTTCATAAGTGTAGACTAGTTGGGCTGAATTGTAGATTATTAACCTACCCAAGCCCAAGGGTTCTATAACATATTAACTTAGGGACAATAGGTTTATATCTGACACATACAATTAAATTGACTCTTCCATAAAATTAAACAATGATTGGATAACGGCTGACTAGTTTCCGTCAAATAACGAACATTACCGAATTAATCACGTGCAATTACGAGATGGTGTTTTTTGTTTACACATCGCCATTTTAAAAGTATTGAAATGCAAGCAGAAACAAAATGGATAGTAATACGAAGTCAGACGAATAATCAATCCCTTTTAGCCAACGTACTGACGATGGAATTGGCGGGAATGCAACTATCGATGAGGATCTACCCAAAGCTTAAAGAAAATTAGGATCAAAAGACATTCTTTTCCGATAATTCTGACAGTAAACCACGATTGAAGGTGTTCTCTATGTTTAGACAGAAGGATTTGATCAACTATTTTAAGTGGACTGTGCCCATAAAAACTTTATAATAGAAATCTTGGGCGATAAATACTTTCAAATCTTGGAGTGTGTGGACGGAAAGAAGATTCTGAAAGATATCAACCTATCACGACATCATCAGCGGTTGATATGAACAGAATATCAACCTATGATGGCGTCATGACAGGTTGTTATGAGATATAACTGCTATGCACATCGAAGAGAAAACTACCGCCAGTTGTATATATGGGGAATATCTCTTTAAAGTAATACATGAATGTACTTTGTTAATCAAAGTGAATGTATGCTCATAGTAAGGGAAAACAAGATTAGCCAAACGTTTAAAATGACTAAGTATTGTGGTCAATGGCTATTGTCTTGATAGTTCCGAAATGACGTAGTTTTTGTCGAGTGGATGTTAAACCCCAGTTTCACCCCTCTCATCTTAAACGCTACCATCAGCAATAATACTAGTATTATCAGCACTCGCGAGATTTGATATAATACTGTTTATATCCCATTTTAAAGTAAAATGAATGTTGATGAAAATACACCACAACAGATCTATGCAAACGTTTAAAATTAATTAAAAGAATTAGGTTGCATTAAAGGGTAATCAATTAAAGTTGCCCTCCTTGAACTGGGATGTGGGCGAGGGTAGGTGGTCTAACACCTAAGCCTTAAGGTGTGCCATTACATGTACCCGGACGGCTGATCTTATTAACAGCCATAGTTACAAATTAGTGATTGGCTATGCATTTCAGCACATCTTAGAAGGTAAAAATAAATATAACGATTTTAGTTACTAAAATACAAATCCCAGGACCAAGATCCCCTTTTAAAGGACATATGTCTATTCAGGTGATTTGGAACTTACCAGAGCCACTTGATCTGAAAATTTATCAAACCATGTAAACATAAATTCCGTAAGAGAAACAACGGGAATTTCTATATCCGCCATTATTGTTGATCATTGTCCTCGTATGAAAGTCGAGTGTCTCAACATAACATTAATAATTTTTTTACTAGTATAAAGGGGTGTCACGTGATCGATAGATATGGTTTCGCTGAGACACAAATTTAATCTGGGGTAGTTCCGCAGTGTAATTTTACTCGACCGTTACATGACATTACATCAGTGACAAATTATTTGGTTGCCGTATTAACTTTTCTTCTGTTTAAATTATGTTTCAAAGCAATCTCTTAAGATTTTTAATATACCATTCGAGCAAAACAAGAACAAACTGTAAGGTGTAATTGTATACTTAACTCAAGAGATCGATTCATTTAAAAGATAAACTGGGTTAACATGCTTGTGAATAAGTACGTGGAGCGTGTACATCGTGTTATATATACGATAATTAAGATTGTCTTAATAATAAATGAAAACGAGTCACTTTAATAAAGAAAGATGCACTTCATTACGGTGGTCTTTAGCAGTGGGAGGAACCTGAGGACCCGGAGAAAACCCACGAGGTTGGACGGGCGACCCTACTTCTTGCCATGTACAACCGGGGATTCGAAACCCCGCCAGTTGACTCAATGACAGGCCCCCACAAAAAATCTCAATTGCGTCCAGCCCCCCTCCTCTAGAAATGCCATCATTTCATAGCACTCGCTTCATCACCAGGGCCGGATTAACCATGGGACACCCAAAATTAGGGGCCCCCACAAAAAATCCCAATTGCGTCCACCCTTTTCCTCTAGAAATGCCATCATTTCATAGCACTCGCGTGGATTGGTCCACTAAAATAACGCCAGAATGCGCTAATTTTGTGGCAGAATTTTATTTTTTTTTCTGGGGGAGGTACTTCTAAATGGCTCCACATAAGTGCCTGAAATGCCAGGAAATCATGTTTCCGGCCTCCAATTTCTGGAAAATTCCTGAAAAAAGGCGCTCCCTCCCAAAAATTGACAACCTTTCAACTATAAAATAATACACTGTGTCTTGATTATGATTACATAGTGATGCTCCTAAGGCACTGATGATTCGATCGGTTTTAATGGCGCCTACACCTGATCCAAACTTTCTTATATCTCTTAGCCCCCCCCCCAAAAAAAAATCACAATTGCGTCCACCCCCTCCTCTATAAATGCCAGCATTTCATAGCACTCGCATGGATTGGTCCACTGAAAAAACGTCAGAATGCGCTAATTTTATTTTTTTTCTGGGGGAGGTACTTCTAAATGGCTCCCCACAAGTGCCTGAAATGCCAGGAAATCATGTTTCCGGACTCCAATTTCTGGAAAATTCCAGAAAAAAGGGCTCCCTCCCAAAAAATTGACAACCTTTCAATTATATAATAATACACTTGATTATGATCACATAGTGATGGTCCTAAGGCACTGATAAGTCGGTCGGTTTTAATGGCTCCAACACCTGATCCAAACTTTCTTATATCTCTTATGTGGAGTCTATATGAACAAGATGGCGGACGAGTAAACTGTGGTGCTGAGATAGGTCTGGTTTTCTTCAATTTAATCACGAATTATAACATGTGCTTCATCAGGGATTATACTGCGCCTATGGAGACTTTGTAGGAACTATCTGTCGAAATTTCATGGTAAGAAATTATCAAATAACTATAAAACGCCCAATATAAGTTTCTATACTGACAAAATAGTGATTATTCAAGTGTAACTGCAATGGCGTCTAATACTAAACAAACACCGATCAGTAATTTCTGTTCAGCTCTGAAAAGAAACAAAGAGGACAGCCCCCCTGAAAGTCAACCACCGGCCCAGAGATTAAAAAATGATATCTCAGATGGGGAAGATTCCATCACAGATGAGGAATTCACCCAAACGTTGCGTTCTGACGAATTTATAGAAAAACTTTTACCTGCCCTTGTGCCCCAAATTATGGATAGTCTCTTCCAACGCCTCGAAACTTCAATAGAGAAGGCGGTGAAATCTGCTACTAGTGCATTAAGTGATAAATTAGATAAACAAGAAGAACTCATTATAAAACAAAATAAAATGATACACGAACTCCAAAATCGAGTGACAGAAACTGAATCGGGAAACAAAATGGATTCGTTATTACAGACTGAACTCCAAGATAAAATCGGCCATCTAGAATCAGAATTAAAAGAATCTATTGACAGACATGAGGATCTGGAACAGTTTACTCGAAGAAATACTTTAAGATTTATGC
This sequence comes from Patella pellucida, assembly GCA_917208275.1. Lineage (NCBI taxonomy): Eukaryota > Metazoa > Mollusca > Gastropoda > Patellidae > Patella > Patella pellucida. The sequence continues at coordinate 61,654,211 of OU795038.1, forward strand.
ATGTTCCAAACAAAGTGAATCTTAATACAGACTCTGAAGTTATACAAATATGTGATCAGTTCTTAGGAGTTTCTATAGGAAAGGCTGATATTGACCGGACTCATACCATAGGGGATGTGAAAGGTGAATATGTACAAATAATTGCAAAGTTTATTAGTCATAATTTAAAATCTAAAGTTTATACTGCAAAACGTAAATTAAAGGGTAACTTAAACGGAATCTTTATAACCGAAGACCTCACAAAGTTTCGTCACGATCTTATAAAACGCCTTATACAGGTTAATAAGGCAATAAGTTTATCATCATTTTGGTCGAACGATGGTCGTATTTTCGTATGCAAGGAAAAAGATTCTAAACCAATACAAATAAAATGTATGTTAGATATCGATAATCTACTCAGTGACTAATCCCCGGTACATTAATGACAACTCAACAGGGATCCAGTTAGTTTGTAGTTTGTGTCTGAGTACTATTTGTGTAAATAAAGGTGATTAAACTCAAGGAAACCTAACCCTATCTCACGGATTACAGAAATCATGTACATGTATATAAATTACTTTCTGTTCTTTTTTATTACGATTCTGCTATTGTATTTAGTCTATAATAATTCTTTGTACATTTTGTTATTATGTATTCATTCTGTTTTCTGCGTAACCCCTTGCTTTGCTGCCCTCTTTAAAGATTTTATCGTATTACACTTGATGAATTTTGTACAATCCAAGCCAATGTCCGAACACGATATGCTCCTGAATCTGCCAATTACATGTATATACCCAACGGTGACTGATTATGGATAATGTATATACACCGTAAAGCAAATCGGGAACAATCGTTGTTCGGGAATGGATATCAATTTTTCATTATACTATTACTCAAATATGGCTTATTAGAAATACTTACACTTTTGTGTTTATTAGATATTCTGTTGTTATTATCTGGTGACGTTGCAACAAATCCCGGACCAGTAAACGAGTCTACTGGGTTGTCAATATTACATCTCAACATAAGAAGTCTGAGAAACAAATTATATGATATCAGTGAGTATATATCTGATTTCGATATCGTCTGCTTTACAGAAACACATCTTAACTCAGATGTGGACTCTTCGTGTATTTTGCTGAGTGATTTTAAAAGGCCTTTCCGCAGAGATAGAGACTGTTTCGGTGGTGGAATTGCGGTATATGTGTCACCAGCATTATCAGCAATACGTCGTAGTGATCTAGACTCGAAGTCTCACGAATCCCTCTGGATTGAAATTAGTCTCCCCCAAAAGAAGACACTTCTTTTGTGTGTAGTATATCGACCACCAAATACACCGGTCTCTTTCTGGGATGAGTTTGAATACTCTATTGAAGCAGCACTTGACATAACACAGCAGGTAGTTTTGGTAGGCGACCTAAATGAAGATCTGCTTGATCATAGGAAACAGCATTTCAAATCACTATTAGAAAGAAAGTCACTAATTAATGTTATTCATGAACCCACTAGAATAACCAAAACGAGTAGCACGCTAATCGATGTGGTGATCTTAAGTCCAGATTGCTCATATTCGGATCAAGGAACTATAAATTTCAATGAAAATCTTACTGATCATAAAGGCGTTTATGTGACTATTAATTGTAAGGACAGTATCATTACCAGATCATATACTCGTCTTGTCAGGCTTTACAAACTTGGTGATTATGATAAACTAAATCAACTTATTAAAGAGGTACCTTGGTTAGATATATTTCAAAACTGTGTGAATATCGATGAAGCATGTGACAAATTATATACAATCTTCTACCTACATATAAGCAACTGTGTTCCTACCAAAACTGTTACCATACGAAACAGTGATAAACCATGGTTTGATTCCGAACTAAGACGTGAACTTAGGAAGAGAGACAGACTACGACGGATTTCTATTCGTACGCAGAAGACCAGCGATGTGGCAAAGTTTAAAGGACCTAAGTCCGTAACTCAAAATCCTCCAAAATCGTCGACATCGAAAACACGAATTATTGGTCAATTTAAATCAACATTGCTGATGTAAACTTACCGGGAAAAGATGAGCTTCTGATATCCGATATTTAAGATAAAATATTTTTTTAACATTGGTACACGAATCGTGTACCATAATACGCTTCAGCTCCAGTTGTATTGAGAGACTCGAGGGACGAGGCTAGACACATTGCAGTAAGTCAGACGGAGTTAGTAGACTGGAATAACTAGACGCTCGACTTTTGCACATGATTGACATTGTTGGCTTATTTCGCCAAACATAACTGATTTGAAATTGGAGTAAACACGGAAACCATTGAATGTAAATCAGTTTATATACATTCATATTACAGTATTATATGCGTTGCGAATCACTTTTATGAATTTCTAGGCCCAAAATGTTAGCGATTTAGCTCCTTTAAGAAACAACGGAATAGAGTTAACAACCTGAAACAAAAAGCAAAGGAACAGTTTTATTTAAATGTGGATGGACTTCTTACGACTTCCTCACAATCTAATGCCCCAAGTTACTGGAAGCTTCTAAAACGCTTAACAAAAGAATCCGGCTCACCGCGACCCATACCTCCTTTAACATGTGACACAACTACGTCTCCGTCTGCTTTCACCGATGCTGAAAAGGCAGAAATTCTTAATACATATTTCGTATCTGGATCACAATCTGTTAAACCAAATAACCTGATTGCTAAATTTGACAAAAGGACAGACAGTGTTCTCTCTGATGTTGAGCTATACCAATCTGAAATCCGGGACCTTATTCTTTCACTGCCGGTAAATAAAGCTAGTGGTGACGATCAAATTAATCACAGACTTTTGAAATGCATAGTTGAATCAATTTGTTACCCTCTGTGCTTATTGTTCCAGCTATCTCTTCAGTTGTGTTGTTTTCCTACCCAAAGGAAAGGGGCTGTAGTTATACCACTGTACAAAAAAGGCGACCCTTCACTGACGAACAACTACAGGCCTATTTCCCTTTTGTCCAGCATTGGTAAAATTTTTGAAAGACTTGTGTTTAAACGCCTTCATAATCATTTCTTAGATAACGCCCTTATGTATAAATATCAGTCTGGGTTCTTACCTGGGCATTCAACAGTGTTTCAACTATTAGAAATATACCATGAGATTCTGAAAGCACTGGATAATCATGAGGTGTTCTGTGCAGTATTTTGTGATGTGTCACGAGCATTTGACCGCGTATGGCACCAAGGTTTGTTGTGTAAATTGAAAGGATATGGAATATGTGGAGGGCTTCTTGAATGGATTCAAAGCTATCTAGATGACAGAAAACAGAAAGTCCGCGTGAATAACTCCTTTTCAAAAGAATTGTCAGTGTGTGCGGGCGTGCCACAGGGTTCGGTCTTAGGACCATTCCTTTTCCTAACATACATTAATGATATTGCAGATGAATTGATATGCCTCACCAAACTATTCGCGGACGACACCTCGATTGGAACTTCGTCGAAACATAACACTATCATTGAAGAAAGAATTAATTGTGATCTTAATAAATTAAATGAATGGGCAAAGAAGTGGTTAATTGATTTCAATGCGTCCAAAACAAAATGTATCGTTTTTTCTCATAAAGAACTAAAAGATCTACCAAAACTTTACTTCGATAATACCCAATTGGAAATTGTAAACACGCATAAACATCTAGGCGTAACATTCTCTAATGATACTAAATGGAATCAGCATATCAGAGTCATCATTTCCAATGCTTCAAAAATGGTGTACGCCATGAGAAAACTTAAATATACCTTGAGTGCCCCACAATTATCAAAGATATACCTCGTGTTTATCCGCCCAATCTTAGAATATGCATGTGAAGTGTGGAATAATTGTACAGATTACAATGCTGCAAAAATTGAAGGTCTTCAGCTTGACGCAGCAAGGATTGTAACCGGGCTACCCAAATTTACAAGTAGAGACAGCCTATACTTCGAGACGGGGTGGCCACTGCTATCAGTAAGACGCGACAACCGACAACTAATTACTATGTACAAGATAACACATAACCTGTGCCCATCTTACATAAAGGAAATTATACCTCCAAATGTTGCCACGGTCTCCAGTTATAATCTGCGTAACAGTCGTAATATAAGTTTACCATTTGCAAGAACAGCATCTTTTCAAAATTCATTTTTCCCTCGTCTTATAAACATATGGAATGGTCTTGATGAACAACTGAGGGATAGTTCAACAATTAATTCATTCAAAAGAGAAATACAACCAAACATCAACAAAGCACCTGACTATTACCATTTACACGACAGAAAACTCGGCATTCTGCACACAAGACTTCGCCATGAGTGCAGTAACCTTAATTCGGATCTTGCAAGAGTTCATTTATCGAACGGTATTGAATGTCAATGTGGTAACCCATGTGAAAATAATTTTCATTATTTCCTCGAATGTGAACGGTATAAAGACATCCGATCCGATCTGTTTAAGGATGTTACAAAACACGGAGGAAAAGTAGATTTGAAAATAATTTTACATGGGGATCCTAATATTTCCGAAAATGCAAACGTCTCCATATTTAAATTCGTACAAACATTTATAAAATTAAGCAACAGATTTACCTAATTACCTAAGACTAATATTGCTATGTATTAATTAGAAAGAGGTAGCAGCATTTGTATATAGTTTAGTTTGTAAATAGCTTATTGTAACGATTATATTGTAAATAGTATAGTTTAAATGTAGTTTAAAAGTAGAAAATAAACAGACATTATAATCAGAAAATAGAGTAAAAATAATTATCTATGCATGAGTCAATTATACATTTTTTGTAATTTATAAATTTAAAATCTGGTTAGGATTAATAGTGTAAATATAATGATTAATATTGTAATTATGGTTATTTAAGCCATTGTTATAAATAGTAAAATTGACGTTATAAATATAAAATTGTAGCTTAAACTATCAAATTTGTAGTTATAAATATAGAAGTATAGTTAGTATATAAAATATAGTTATGAATATAACAGAATATTATAAACTGATATATATTGCATGTATAGTGATTTAATAATGATGTATTATTATCATGTATTTGTAGGGAGAAGAGCTTTGTAAGTGAATTCACTTGTCTCTCATCCCATTGATGATTATGATCAATAAAATATGTTTAAATAAATATCGGGCGCCACCACAGGCGCGGACCCAAGGTGCGGACACCAGGAGCAAATGCCTCTCCCAAAAAATCTGCCGCCATATATAATGCAAAATTGCCACTCAGATATCACCCCAATCATAGAAAAACGTGTTTCCTGTATCGTTTTTTTTTCCAAATTTTCTGAGGGAGGACCCAAGACAAGGGTGCCGCCCCCAAAGGCGAAGGGCCTCTCCTTTCACCTCTTTCTGGGTCGGCGTCTGACCCACCACATGACATTAAAGGGTTCGTTTTGGTCGCCCTCATTCACATTTGACAGGACCATGTTGGTCTTTGGGGGCGCCGCCACCAAATGACATGATTAGAGATTTTCGTTCTGGTCGCCCTATCCACGTCGCCGTATGGTGTTTCGGACAAGTTCTAGTTTAGAGGATAAGGAGTTTCTCATTTTGGTGTGCTTAACATCAAAATGAGAAATAGCGCTGCCGAAATTGATTGCAGCTCAAAGTGGGTGGAAAACGCGTTTATGACAGGCTAATTTCGAAATTTTCAGGGGGAGGGGATTCCAGACCCCCACCCCCACGCACACACACACGTCGTTCCGCACTCAGTAACTCGGGCATTATATTGGCGTCCCCAACACTCTGCTGCACCCCCACTTTTACAATCCTACATACGGCCCTGCCCCAGACGCCCCTTGCGGAGCTTCGCGCCTTCGCCTCTCGCGGTCGGTAATCAGGGGCCCCCACATGCTCCAGCCCCCCCCCCACCATGGTTAATCCGGCGCTGAGCGCACGCTAACCATTCAGCCATCCACCCCCTCTGGAATACATGAAAAAGTGGCGACACACCTGGCTAAATATATAGGAAAACTATCTATGGCATGTCATAGATGGCCCCCTTTACTGACCGCGGAACCCGCTAATTTTGAAAAATGGACCCCAAATATGCAATAATATATCTCATAAATCGATGAATTTTGGCCCAAACCCTGACCTGCTAGTAATTTACAACCATCAACCTGCGAAAATATCATAAGGTCATATTTTACATAGACACATTGGTACCTAGTGACGGAAGTGAAATTCATGAAAGCTGCTTTTTGAATTTTGGATTTGTTGTTCCAGGTGTATAATTTTACCTTGATTCCGAGCTCCAACATTTGACAAACTGCATGTTGATTAATGAACATAGAATAAGTTCAGATAATAAGGCCACACAAATTTAATAATGAGAATTGCGCTACCCTCGACATTTTCGTCAGGAGCGGCGGTTGGAAATAAAAATAAATGAGGCCATCTACTATGGTATGAAGATCCATTCAGTTTAGCGGGGCGTTTGGTGCTACAGCGGGTAGCCATGGGATTAGCTATTGTCTGGTGTTCACAGCAACTTCACCAAAATGTATTTTGGAGTTGTTTCACTGGCGGGTTCTTTGCTCGCCGGTGGCTTTGCATCGCCGAACCGCTTCTTCGGCATCACCTTAAAGTCTTTTGGCGATGAAGTCATCTTTAGAGCTCTTACCAAACTATGTCCTGCTCGGGTACTTTTGGAATCTGATTCGCCATATTTGGATAATGGGACGGAGTTTATGTCTGCAACGCACGTTGCCAGAATGAGGAATGTGCCTGCTATGGTTCTGGTGGCTCTAGCTACCAATAATCTCCGTGCCGTCTACTGTCTTCCCGGGTCTGAAATTGAATTATAATAAATAATTACCGGTGACCTCTTTGTCGTCTGCAAAATTCCTTGTTCGTAATCCCTACAGATATAATCGGATATAAATCTGAAGCATTTATCCTTGCAGGGTTTGGGTTTGTCAAGAACCTCTCCATCAGCTTACCTCGGATATAGTTTCCACCGATGCCGAGCTGAATTTGGCCTCTCAGGAAGTGAGGTCATTGTAGTTATGTCGGCATAAATTGCAAGTCTGCAACGACACGCTGTTTCCAATGAGCAAGTGGACAGCAGTTCTTTAGATGGTTCGTTGCTATCTAAAGGGACAGAACAATGAATACTTGGGGCGAAGAGCTCCCATTTTTAGCTATGACACTCCATTCTATGGTTAAACAAACTGCCCGATTCACCCCAAATATGCTAATGCTTGGGACAGAGGTATTTCTTTCTGTGGACATCCTTATGGGGACATACGAGCTGCGTCGGGGGAGGTATCTTCTGATGATTGGGTTCGTCGAAAGGTTGGGATTATGTCGCCTAAAGTAAAAAAATTGTTGCCTCCCTGGAAGGATCAATACCTATTACTCACCGCAGATCCTCCGTTGTATCGTCTTGACACCAGGAAACTGTAGGTAATCATTCATCATGACAGGGTTAAGCTGTGTCTGGACAGAGAGTTTCCATTATGGCTGAAGCGTCGCAGGCATGCCTTCTTAGGATAAGCGGATCTGTGAACTGATGTTGGGTCGACCTAAAAAAACAAGGGGTCAAATTCGGAAAGTGATCATCATAGCGGTTGTAGATTGTCGGATGACATTGATTCGCTGGAATCTAATGACGAAGCAGCGGATGGCTTGCTGGCAGGGGATGAACTGGACCCGGGGGCGTCGTTTAACAGAATTGGACCGAGGACTGATCCTTGGGAAACCCCTACTGTAAACAAAGGATTGTTTTTTATATTAAATGGATTTTAATTTTGTTTATTGAAAAGCGCATGCGTTATAATATCCATCCCCACGAGGTTTATTTTTATGAATGATACCAGCAGATAGAGGGCAGATCGCCTGAAAAGCGTACTTGATTGAATCTTTTGTCACTCCAGTCTTGTCAAGTTTGTCGCCGGGGACTTATCTAACGGGATATTTTTAAGGATTGGTTCATGTTCTTCCTCGGCCGTATCACCAAACTGCACTGTTAGAGGGACTCTTCCGTCCTTTCTTTCCTTGCCGTGAAAGATATTTCGTCACATTTTTGAAATTTTAAAAGAAATGTTTTGTTAACAAGTGACTGTTAACCATCCAAGTGGTGTGAAAAGAAAAAGTTGTAACAATAAGTTGCTATATTGCTATCTGTAAATGAATATTTCGTGGAATAAATACTAATCATGTAATTGTGGACATCATGGTGATTTGGAATCAAAAAGACGTTGTGATGGAGGCAGTGAAATTCATGAAACGGGAAAGTGCGGGGATTTGCAAGGGTGTATCTGAAAGTTTGTTATAGAAGAATTATTGCAATGTTTTAAGTTTAATTTGGAACATATAATCAAAGAACTTATCTCTGCTTTGACTTCATGCAGCTACTTTAGAAACTCCTCCTAATCTATCAAAGGAGCATTAGCTTCTGTAGCTTATCTTCAGTTTATGTCATTGATACGGTATGTCATTAGACTACACTGAAGGTCGGTTTACTGTATCTGACTGGGATAACACTATAACACTAACATTATAAAGTAGGCATTGACCTAATAAACACATACACCAAGTTTGAACATTCTAGCTCAATTAGAAAGAGAGTTATTGTGTCCCAAAGTCTCAGCCAATCAAATTGTTTATCGCTCTGTTATTGGTCACATGATATTTGCATCCAATCAGAAATCTTTGTTTACCGCGAAGTTTGACGTCTGGCCTATCGTGAAGGAGCATCGCGTTCCGTCATTGTCTGTCAAGTTTTTTCAACGGCCACCATCAAGTACAACGACCAACATATATCAGCAGGTGAACATGAGGGTATTTTATATTGATTCGTATGGTTTAGATTATTAAGTGGGATGTATGTAACCCGAATAATTTTTAATCAAAATAAAACCCAAAACATTTTAATTGCGTTACCTAGCAGACGAGCACAAATCCATTAACTTAATTACCCTTTACAAAAGAGGAAATGTATTAAATGTAATGGAATTTAACGTCCTACTGTTCTGCTCCAAACTGGGCTAGGGTTAGGCGGCAAAATGGAATCGGCGACTGGCGAGGATTAAATAAAATATAGCATGCTGTGTCGGGTAAACCAACTGCCCTCTCCCGGAATATTGAAGAGGAAATAGTAAAGACAGTTTGAGATGCTTCTGCGAACGATTTCGGGGTGACAAAAAGACAACTCCTGCTGAAAGTTGCACGTTGCGTTAGACTAACAAATTATTCACATCTTAGTCTCGAATGCTAAATAAAGTAATAGCAGTAGTTCATCAATATGTCGAAGACCTTGGTACAATAATTTCTGACATCGACCTCGAGGAACATCCATGCAGAATATGGAATTGTGACGAGACGGGCATGACGTATAAACATGACCCGGCCAAGGTAATTGCCAGGAATGGGACACCAAATTTACCTGGAAGAACCACGAACAACAACTTTTTTAGGCTGTATAAACGCAGCAGGTGCATGCCACCGATGTTTATAGTGAAGAGTAAAACAAACAGTTGTTTGAACGGATTTGCTACCCTAGACGCACCTAATGGCACCATTTTGACTTGCCACCAGGAGAGGGCCTGGATGAATGATATCCTAGGCCAGTAGTGGTTCAATAATGTATTTCTTTAACACTGCGGTCGAGAGCGGCCTCAATTATTAATTTTAGATTACCATGGTTCCCACGAAGTCAGAGTTACTAATCAATTTTTTGAGTGAGATGTGGCAGGGGTCGAAGACTTCCAATGATAGATATGGCATTCTTCCTTAAAATGCCCTGGTGGTATTTGGCGAACTAAGAAAGCCAATAGATTATCATTTATGGCGTTCACTGCACTAAATTTTAATTTACAAATTGAATCATGACAGCCTGTGCGTCAATTCAAGTCATCCGAGTTTAGAGCCCCGTCATGTCAACAATACCAGACAACGATGCAAATCTCTTTGGTTTTGCACAGGGCACGGCCGATACTGCATGTGCTTCTTGCATTTGATGCATATTATGTAGGTGAGTATTGGCCCTTTTAATTGCAGCTTTTGTGGGGGGGGGGGGGGGGCTAGAAATACTGTAATACATGTACTTCCATTACCGGTTGAAACCACGGGGAGGTCTTCCTTCTTATTCAACCTTGTGGGGGGGGGGGGTAGTTTTTGATGTCATTATGTTTTGGTAATTTTATTCACTTTAATTCTCTATTCAGGCTCCACTCTGCAGCTCAGCTGGCATATCAATTTTAGTTCATGTCCGTTAGTAAGAATGATCCTCCAGGGCTTCCTAATCATATCGTGTTTACATCATCATGCCTTCGGGTAAGTTTATATCCAATTGCCCTTTCTTTTAGCCGGAAACTGCAGAATGAGCCTGTTTGTATTTAACAAAATCATACATTTTTCTCCACATAGACCACAGTGCATGACTTTTTACTCCCGATCTGCTTTTGTAGTTTTTCTGGTAAATTTGCTCATTCTCCATTTCATTTATGGAATTCGTTGATTTGGGGAAAGGGAAGCACCAATATTAGTGACCTTTTTCCGAAGATTCCCTAATGCCAATATGTTTTCGTGAAACTGTCGACGATAGCCTGTCAATAGCATCTCTTCTAAAATTTACATTTTTGGGTAGGGATAAACTTAAGACACCTGTTCAGTGCCTCACATTTTTGGGTATTTCTTTGAAATCTGTTTTTTTAAAATGGTTTTCTCGCTAAGTCTGATTTTCAAGATCTGATTTAATATTAGGACAGTTATATTGCTAGAAGCATGGAGCGTAGCCACCACGACAAACATCGTCATGCAAAATGGGTGGAAAGGGACATTGAGGGAAAGACTAAAAAAACTTTCGCCTTTTGGGTCAAAGTTAGTTCTAGTCTTAGCTTTCGCCCTACAGGTCCAAAGGTATTTTTAGATTTTCTCTTTTTGCCCTTTTTGCATGGCGAACTTTGTTGCTCCGTCTGTGGCAGAAAGCGTTCTACCCAATGAAAAATTTGGGAAAAGGTCAGAGCCGGTCTAAGAGACGAGAATTAACATTAAAGTCAATGAGGAAATCTTGAGTGGCCTGTGTGTGTGACAGTGATCTAAACCTGAAGTTGACGTTTACACTCTCTATAACTTCTGTTAGGCACGATCTAGTTTATTTAATATGTTCTTTACAAGCTATCGTGTGTAACACTAGACAGAACTTCAAAGAGAATGTATTAGTGGTCAGTGCATTATACCCTGACTTGACAATGACTTCCAGAGAAATATGCAGTGTAATTACAAACACCATAATTTGATACTAAATTTCACAAAATTTGGTTTAAAAATCAGGAATATTCACAGAAAATCTCTAGATTCTCCTATTTCGATGTAAAAATTTATCCTTTCATGACTACTCGAATTAGTCTAAATATCTAAAAATAAATACCCTTATTTTCATTGTTAATATTTAGATGGGATCTATAAGTCTGTCAGGCCTAGAAATAGTTACAGCTTTCCTACAGAAAATTGGCAACACTAATGTACAGTTTGCCAAATATTGCTCCGTCTTAGGTAGCAAGCGTTCTACCCAACGAAAAATTGGGGGGAAAGTTGTCGACGGGGATCAACATTAAAGTCAATGGGGAAATCTGTAGTGATCTTTGTCCTGATGACCTATCCTAGTGACCTCCCTTTTTTAAGTCTAGATCATTAGGACTCCTGTATTATAGTTGTCACATTGAATGAAGATGCTGATTGCCTTGGATTACGATTTATGTCTTCTTGGGCATGTTTCATTTATTGTGAAACAACCCAACCTCGAAACCAGAAATTTGTTTGGAGAAATTTCTCTTGTGACCCGGGGTAGCCAGTTTCCCGGAAGTGACGAATCACATGTCTGTCACGTTATATGTATTTATTTTACGTGCCTGGTTGACCGAATCACTTAAAAATATACCCATGCGTAGTTATTTTACGTGTCTGAATGACCGAATCACTTAAAAATATACAAAGCCGTAGGAATAATAGATCTTACAAAAACATTAATTTGTACGTTTAGGATTCATTTTTTTTCTGTCAGCGAGTTGACTTTGACTCACTGATCATTTTACATTAAACGAAACGACGATCCGACCTCTAGTTTTCGAGAAATCGATCCAAAAAGATTGGCCAATCAGAGGTCAGAATGGATGGGTTTAGATTTGGAAAAAAGTGGAAAATATGGCCTGTAAAAGGAACCAGAGGCCCCCGGCTGCCTCTGGGAACGAGATTGGAAACAACCCTTCGCGCAACACTCTGCATATTTCGGCACTAAGTCTGTGATCCAATCAGATTCCTTAGTCGTCGCGAATACCAAGTCTCCCGCTTTCAAGCTAAAATGTATACCTGTGATAATCGAGTTCCAATGTTCAAGGTCCGTCCAATGTCAAGGTATCAGTGGAGGTAGCTATGTCCCAATCTCTGATTGGATACTACTCTTGACGTGTCTGCAGATACCATAGCTATAAGTTCGGGAATTGTGAAATAAACTAGCAACGACCAGATGTTGTAAAACTCGCAGTCGTTGCTTTAGGTTATGAAAGTGTTGGTCATGTTTCCAGGGCCCCAATCGCTATACCGCAAGTCTATCATAAGGATAAGATGTGTATTTTAATTTTGAAACTAAGTATATTATTAAATCATAATTTGCTATTTATTGTTCTTTTCTTTAAAACACGTCTTAAAATCTTTCCACTAGCACTCTTGGGAATTTCTTCTATGAACTCAATACCGCCCCTAAGTCTCTTGTAAAATGCTGCATTTTCTAGAAAAAAAAAGAAAATCATAATAACAATGTTTGCTAGTAACAAAAAATAGGCCTATCAGTAGCCCAGTCGCCCATATTACTTATAAATAGTGCCGCCATTTTAATGTTTTAAAATTAATTTTTATAAAATCCCAGCTGTGTAAAATTTTCTTCAAAGCACACTGTATGGCGTATATCCGTCTTCATTAGCCCTGTCAGAGCAGAACAGTAGGATATTAAACCCATTTCATTTTATTTCCAATCTGCAACGACTGTGCAAAGGGAGACGGATATACACCATGCAGTATTATGTGGGCAATTTTGCCCTGGCTGTGGCGCTACGGCGTACTCATATTTCGAATTTCAAATACCAGGGGTCCTCTTTCGTGCACCTGACTCGCTAGCCTGGATGTCTAGTGTTCGATCCCTGCATTGGTCGAGAAAGTTCATCTCGATTTTCCGGCGTGGTTTCCCCTTGTCACTTATGCAGATGGAGGGCCTGACAAGGACAGCTGTCTAGTGGTTCGGGTGGTACGAAAAACCGAGGTCCTGTGTACACATTGCAGGGTACGTAAAAGATCACTTGGCAGTTGAAATTCAGTTGCTGCCCGGGCAAAAATTTCCCTCATAGCACACTGTACGGCGTATGCCCGTCTTCATTTAGCCCTGGTTAGGTGCAGAAGCGTACAACGTTAAACCCCATTTCTCTCATTCATTCATTTTTTCGTGATGTACACCAGACACCAGTGTGTACACGGAACTTCGTTTTCTTACACAACTAGACGCTTGATAGTGAGGCGTTGGGGCGACGATCCGTGATGCCATCAACGATATTGTATAATTATTATCACCCTCCATTTCTGTTTGCAATATACATGTATATCAGGAAAGTAAAATGCCATTTTAGCACAGAATCGGAATAATGCGGGAGTTTAATAAAATTATCACTACCTTTGACATAGTTATGAATATCACTAGAAGTTGTATTCGAGTAGTTTTTAATAACCACAAAGGCTTTCGGGAGTTCGCCACCCTCGTCATCTGGTACACCAATAACACCTACGTCAGCAATAGCGGGGTGTTTTAGTAGTAAAGCCTCTAATTCTGCTGGCGCCACCTGGTGACCTTTATATTTAATTAACTCTTTAAATCTGTCAACTATATACAGAAAACCGTCTTCGTCTAGATGACCTACATCACCTGTAAAATACAAAGATAGGTTTACCAAATAAGGTAGTCAACGGCAACATCATCACCCGGGCCATGATACATCCCTACATTAACTATTCCTAAAGTAATTGTGTAAACGAACATGTTCAAAGAAGCGCCTTCTTTAGTATAATATGTGATAAATACTCAACAGAATATCGGCCATAAAAGAGTTATAGCTTTATGTGGTGGATTCCCAGAATAATTCAACTGTTATAATATAGTTGCCTCGTTTTTTCAGAAGGTGGGACGGGAGGGGGGGTGTAGGACAAAATTTTAAAGTCTGCTATGAAACATATTGATTCCATGCATACCAAACACGTCCCTAATCACATGTATTATACAGCATTGTACGTACGCTTATAAGTAAATTGCTTGCATTATTGTATCAAAGAATGGTGAATTTCCTTCGCAATGTACAGTACGGTGTCTAGAATACAACTAAGTACTCCATATCCTTAATTTCTCTTGGGTAAAAGTACGCCCCTCAATTATTAATAAAGATTGTGGGCGGGGTGGGGGCGGGTAGACACGGGCGACGTTAAAGATACACTATGGGAGGTTTGTTAAAGAGCTGACTGTTCTCACTATATTAGTTAAAAACTAGACAATAAATATTAAGAAAATTTGCTGAAAATTTCATTCAAATTGGTCCACTGTGAACCGAGAATACAGCGATTGTTGTTTAGACATAGCCTCGATCATCATTACAAAAGTCGGTAAGAATAAACATAGTTTCGGTTATCCACTTTTTGATTTGATCATCAATGGGTGTTGAGCAGCAGATCTGAATCAAATCGATGACATCGAGTGTTGGTTATGGTCTGGATAAATTAATTAATGTCTAATTAATTAAGATAACATTTCAGGCACAAAGAAAGACCCCAAAATGGCAGATTTAGCTCTTGCATAATGTATGTTTAATATATGGCCATATATTTTAATTAGTCTTTTAAAATATGTCGCTATGTAAATGTAACACTAACCCGTTTTAACCCATCCATCACGACCAATCATGGCCGACGTTGCTTCCGGTTGATTCAAATATCCCAGCATAACTTGCGGTCCTCGGATACAAACTTCGCCATCTTGGTTTACACCAAGAGTTTTGCCAGTATCTGAATCAATGATCTGAAGAAAAAATACAATAATCTACGATTTAATACCAACATAGACAATACAAATATAATAGAGAGGAATGGGGTTTAAGGTCCACTCGACACAAACTAGGTTAAATCGTGACTAATATATGGTTCAATTTTATTTCAATAATTAATTTACGCGTAGCGGTCTTTAGAATAGCAGTGGAGGACCCGGAGAAAACCTAAAGTGGTTGTACAGACGACCCTAATCATTGTCAAATACAAGTGAGAAATCGAAAAAACGCCACTTGACTCATTAACAGATTTTCTGAACCAGCGTACACGCGTCAACCACCTGCCATCGAAGCCCCATAGCCAGCAAAGGGTGCATGCCGGGGCTCCGATGAACTAAATGAAAGGATTATTGATTCACTTGTGTTAAGAAATATAACTGACTGAGCATCTGACCATTTAATTACATATTTGTCATTGCGAGAACCAAATGTCCCTTTCCCGGTGTAATTGTAGTCCATGGCAGAACAATGCAAATAATTTTTGACGCTCGAGGACCTTAAATTGCCCGTTCGTCCACCGGGCATAGACTAAATCCTGTATTGAGCCTAGAAGCAATTGCGTATAAAATTATTTAAAATAGCAATATATAGTTCTGAAATGTAATCTTTTCATGGCAATGTGTGGAAATCAGTTATTGTATAGCCCTTTAAATAATGATTTAAAAACATTATAGATGGCGGACGCGGTAGATGAACATAAATTGATTGTTATAGCTCACGATATGATTTATCGATGGCCACGGCATGTGTATACTGTAGTCTTGAAGTCTATATTTGTCTTTTAGTCTGAAATATTGTGTTAAACCCCGAATAATACATAGATGCTCTAATACCTTTGTTTTTATGCCTGCGAAATTCCTGCCCACAGAACCTTCTCTGTGATGAGTTTCTGTATTTATATTTGTATTCAAACACTCCGACAATCCATAGGCTGTAATAAAATAATTATACATTTAACTCATCGAGTCTAAACCTGAAAATTACCAAAGCCAATGGCTAGCGTACTATGGCTAGTTACCTGATTGTCGAATGTTGTGCATCTACATATAGCCCCCAACCCCCCTTGCATCGCAACTGTTGTTAAATTGTTTTTGGATGTACATATTTGCCACGTTTTGGTTACTATTTATAATTTTTAGGTGGAAGGTTATGGAAGTAAACATACATGAATTTTGGAAAGTAGTGGCTTGTTAATGATAACCTACTGCGGGCGCTCGCGAACCAGGATACCCTGGGTTTCATTCCAATGTTGGTCGAAAAAAAATTCATCGGGATGTCCAGCACGGTTAGTTTGTATTTTTCGGTACTGAAAGGTGGTGGGCCTGCCAAGGAGTAGTGTCAAGTTGTTCGAACAGGACGGAAATCCCGATGTTCTGTGTACGCCAACACTAACAACAATTGGAATTCAAAATAAGAGTTGGGTGATCCAGCCAAATTCCCTATCACATTGCCCGTCTTCATTAACCCGGGCGGTGCAGAAAAGTGGAATATTAAACCCCATTTCATTTTGAAGGCAATGGAGAGAGGATCTCTAGTTGCAGACCATATCAATACGCTCAATTTGAAATTTGTGTGAAAAGGGGGGCAACTCTGCTCGATGCTGTAAATAAGAACGAGAAAGTTCATCGGATATTTTACGGCGTGCACCAAGGGACAAACGTATAGTTATTTGAACGGGACGAAAACCAGGGATCCCGTGAATACATTGGCGTACACGTAAAAGCTCCCTTGGCAGTAGGAATTTGAGATAACAGTAGGTCATAGCGCCGCTTGTGGGGAAAATTGGCCCCATAACACACATTAACCCAGAACAGTAGAACCTTAAACCCAATTTTATTTATCTAAATGATCGAGAGTAGTCACTCACGGTAGGCCTGTTACGTTTGATGCCCCACTTCCAGTCATAACAAGCAAGCTTACCTTGAGTTATGAAGTCAATCTGTAATATATCTCTGACCTTCAACTCTATATCTTTACTTAAAGGGGCAGCTCCACACATTACCTTTCTAACACACGTGAGGTCATAACTTTTAACTTCTGGCGATTTAGCTAATAACACCATTACCGGTGGCACAACATGTATGAGTTTGATCTGAAACAAAAATATAAACAGCTGAATATAACTCACATTACACCTCAGGTAGATGTGTGATATTTGGGGCGGGTTACATTTAAATCGCTAACATTTGGGACCTAGAAATTGACACAAAACGGGTCGCAACGCATATAATATTAATGTAAAATGAATGTATATAAACTGATTTACATTCAATGGTTTCTGTTTTTACTGTAATGTCTAATCAGTTATGTTCGGCGAACTACGCCAGAAGTCTCAATCGAATGGCAATCTCTAGCGTCTGGTTATCCAGTCTACATCGATATTATTAATTGCCCATTCTCTCCAGATAAGAATATGCTGTCACCGTTTGACATGACTTATGGAATACATGTATGTCTAGCCTCGTTCTCCGAGTCCCCGATGGGATATCAGAAACCCATCTTTTCCCGATAAGATCCCCAAATTGACAAATAATTCGTGTTTTCAATATCGAAGACCTTGGATGATTTTTGGTTAGAGACTTAGCTACTTTAAATATTTAATTCACAAGGTACCTGATATAAGATATGTATTTGCTAAGTACCTGATATTTTTCAATAGCGGCAAAATATGGTATAGGTCTAAATTTGGGCATGATAACTAGCTTAACACCAAATGTCGTAGCACAACACAAGATGGCGATCAAACCATAGATATGATAAAATGGTAGAAATTCGAGGATATCATCCCCAGGTTGTAAATTCATAGCTCTGTAACAATAAAAGGGTTAAATTTTAAAACCACAAATTTAATGATTGAGTCAATATCCAGTGTTTAAATGCATATTCTGAACTTTTGTCACTGCTTTTGGAATCTCATAAATGACCTCCTCCATACTGCTGAAATGTGACGTCATTTCCGGACATGAATACACCCCCACCCCCCGCTTCGGAGATTGGTGCATTCATTCTTTTTTTGAGATTATCGTGAGTCGTAAATATCTAAATATGTTATGCCCTTCTTCAGGTAAATTATCTGTATTAAAATTACCTCAGGGGTGTATGAGATTTTATTTTATTTGTAAAAGTAGAAATAAATTATACCATATGTTATTATACTAAATACTTACCTCATTTGTACCATATTAGCCACTATATTATAATGTGATAACATAACAGCTTTCGGTAAACCCGTTGTTCCACTAGAAAATACGTAACAAGCTACAGTCTTCTGGGGGTCAAATTTAGCCTTCTTCAGACCCATGCCTACACCAAGGGAGATAACTTTGTTCAGTGAAATACAATTGTCAATGTTTGAATCACCGCCTATCACAATAATCTCCTGTAAAACACAACAACCAACAGTAGCAAACATAACCACAGGGTCGTTTTAAAATGTACCCTACTTGTTACATTATGGGAGATTAGATACAGAGCTGGTAGTTCTCACTATAATAGTTAAAAACTATAATCGAACTTACTGAAAATATCAGTCAAATTAATCCACCCTGAACCGAGAATTTTAGCGATTGGATTTTTCGGTCTAGCCTCGATCATCATTACTAAAGTCGGTATGATAAAAAACACAGTCTCGATTATCCATTTTATGATTAAATCTTCAATGAATACCACAGGCTAGTGATGACATCGAGAGTTAATTATGGTCTGGATAAAATAATTAATGTATAATTAATAATTTAGATAACATATTAGGTCTAAGGAAAGACCTGCAATAGGAAGATTTAGCCCTTGCATTATGCATGTTTAAGTGAATCTTCACGACCAATCACAAAGTATATGATGTGTCTGCACGGGTACCATTTGAATAATAATAATCATCTTATATAGCGCTGGAATTCCAACCAAAAGGCTGCTCATTGGCGCAAGTTACAGCATCATTAAAGTCATTAACAGAATGACTGTCGGAATAGTTCTGTTTTTAAGTTCCTTTTAAAAGATTCTATATTGTCACTGTTTTTTACCTTTTGTGGTAAAGAGTTCCGAACAATGGGAGCAGTAGCGGAGAATGCACGATCAGCACGATTTGACTTTGTGGAAGGTACCATTAGTAGATTCTTATCACATGATCTTAAATTGCGAGAAGGACAGTAATTGGTAAGAAGTTCTTTTAGGTAACCTGGAGCAAAATCACAGTGGAGACAGGTGTAAGTTAAAACATATTCTAAAAACAACTCTTTGTTTAACTGGGGTTATGTTTTGACTTTGTTTCGTTCTTGTTATGATTCTCACTGCTTTATTTTGGATAAGTTGGAGCGGGTTTAGCACCGAGACAGGAATCTGGTAAAGGAGCGAATTACAATAGTCAAGTTTTGACAAAACAAAAGAACACATTAACATTTTGGCTGTTTCTATATTAATGTAAGGTCTAATTTTTCCAATGTTATAAATATGGAAGTTCACAGCACGGCATGTTTTACTTATGAACTTTTTCATGTTTAGCTTCTGATCAAACACTACCCCGAGGTTGTTCGCTGTTTTTGAAAGTGGTATTTTAGTGTCACCAATGGATACAGTTTCAGTTAATAATCGATTAAGTTGAGTTTTTGAGCCAATCGGAAGTACTACAGATTTATCATCATTCAGTTTTAGAAAATTGAGCTTCATCCATTGTCTGATTTCAGTAATGCAGTGTTGAATTTTATCTATTTGGTTAAATTCATTTTCTGATTTTAGTGATATATAGAGTTGGGTGTCGTCTGCATACAAGTGATAATCAATGCCATGTCTTCTAATAATATCACCAATTGGGGTAGTATATGCCGTAAAAAGCACAGGTCCCAATATGGACCCTTGAGGTACGCCAAAGGCAAGAGACGAGGGTGACGATTTGTTGCCGCCAATGATTACTGACTGGGTTCGGTTTGTCAGATAGGAGCTAAACCAATCCAAAACTTTTCCCTGGACACCAAACCGAATGGAAAAGCGCTGGATAAGAATGGACTGATCTATCGTGTCAAAGGCAGCACTTAAATCTAATAATACCAATGCTGTTGATGCCTTGTTTTCAATATTTTGGATGATATCATTATAAACGCGAACAAGTGCTGTTTCTGTACTGTGCCCTGATCTATATGCACTTTGAAACTTTTCACTGAGATTGTTTGAATTGAAATGCGATTTGAGTTGATATGAAGCGACTTTTTCAAAAAGTTTAGATAGGAAAGAGAGATTTGAGACTGGTCTGTAGTTCTTTAATATATTTACATCAAGGTTAGATTTCTTCAGAAGAGGGCGAACAAATGCTACTTTTAAAGGTGCTGGCACATATCCTTGTTATAGAGAACTAGTAATGAGATGATGTATAATAGACAGAAGTTCATCAACACAACGTTTGAGTAGCCACGATGGGATCGGATCAAGTTCACATGATTTAGGAGAGCTTGCCATTATTATTTCTTTCAGTTTGGTTTGTGAAACTTCTAAAAAAGTAAGAAAACTGAAATCGCCATTAAATTCAGATTCTTCAATAGGTTCAGGAAACGATTGGTTAATTCAGATCTTATTTTAGTTATCTTATCTGCGAATTTTTTTTTAAATTGTTCACAGACGACATTGGGATTACCTTTAGGGAGAATACTACCAATAGGACGTTTTAAAATATTATTAGCAAGTTTGTAGAGTTGACCTGGATTTTTTGAGTTCTGTGCACATTCTTGTGAAATAAATTCACGTTTAGCTTTAGATATAAGGTTGTTAGTGCCTGTACGAGCACGCTGATATAGCTGACGATGGACCTCCAGCTTAGTTTTCCTCCATGTTTTGTCTGCCTTGCGCCTAGTAACTTTTGATTCACGAACATCATCAGAAAACCATTTTCTGTTGGGTCTTAGGATTATTTCCTTGGAAACTGTCGGTGCATGAGTATCAAGAATATTGGAGAGTGTGACATTATACAGTTCACCTTGATCGTCAAGGGAATTAGTTAATAGAAGATGTTCTAGTAATTTACTATTTTCTATAGCGGTTTTAAATGCGCTAATATCTAAATGTTTGGTCTTTCTGTAAGTTATTTTTGTCTTTTGAGGTTTTGGTTTCTTCAAGCACAAATGACTTATGATAGTGAAATGATCAGATATTAAATCATTTTTAACATCTACTAAGTTGAGTATGGTAGTATTATCTCGTGTAATGACCAAGTCGAGAACATGACCTTTACAGTGGGTGGAGTCGGTGACATGCTGTTGTAAGTTAAACAAATGAAGAATGTTCATGAATTCTATTGATTATCTAAAAGATCTATATGGATATTAAAATCACCAGAGATAAAGACTTCCTTCTGGTTAATTAGGCTGCTGTGTAGGAGTTCTTGAAATTCAGAAAAGAAAGTATTAATACTGGCCTTGTTGACAGTAGAGTATGGTGGTCTGTAGATAGAAATGTAGCTGATTACTTTGCTGTCAAATTGTACATCAGTCAGCAGGTATTCAAAGCTAGTATATTTTGGACCTTGAATACATCGGACTTTAAGAGACGTTTTGTAGAGAACAGCCAAACCGCCACCTTTTCTTTCCATTCTGTTTGAAAGAAAATAGCTATAATTTTCAGGTACTAACTTGTTGATAACATAATTATCATTATCTCTCATCCAGGATTCAGTTAGAATGACAATGTCGAAATCATTTTCTAGCTGATCTGCAGTTTAGTAAGCAAGTGTTCACCAATATATTACTATGATGCAGACTATCTTTATTTGAGTTGTTATAGTTAATACTAATTAGATTGTTGTTATTGACTTTACTGGTCTTCTTAATATATTTTCTATCAGCTGTTGTGATTGTTCTGATATGTCGTCTGCCCCCTCTCACTCCTCTCTTTGTAACAGGTTTTATTGTTTTAGGCAAAGATTGAAACACCTCTTCATTCAGTTTAT
The DNA here is from genome assembly GCA_917208275.1 of Patella pellucida. Lineage (NCBI taxonomy): Eukaryota > Metazoa > Mollusca > Gastropoda > Patellidae > Patella > Patella pellucida. Next base: position 61,676,234 of record OU795038.1, read on the forward strand.
TATGTGAACAAAGTTACCAATCTGTAGTAACTCAGATCTTCTGTAGGTGATCATTTTAGCTTCTGGCCAGGTTCAGTGAGTTCCTACTCACTATGTAGATATTATAAAAACAATGCACACTTAATTTCAGATATTCAAATAAAAACTAAAATATTTTATAATAAAAATGTCCACCAAGGTCTTATACTACTACAGTCTAACAATCACAAAGTAACGCGTCGAAAGGAATGTCAAAGAGATTAACTTAAGTGAGTTCTTACTCACTATGTTAAATATTTAAATAAAAATACCCACTTAATTCCAAATATCCAAATAAAAACTAAAATATTTTCCAATATAAATGTCCACTAAGGTCTTATGCTGCTATAGTCCAAAAATCACAAAGTAAAACTTTAAAAGGAAGTTAAAAAAGACTAAAATACACAGAGCACATTCATAGTGCAGCCACTGTGAGGGCGCTACAAACAGTTAATGATAAAAAATAAATTTACCTTAATAGATTTAATTCTACTTTGTTTGATTGTGTTTAAGAGACTGGGTACTGTTATAACCCACTGTGTATTACACTGTTTAAACTGATTTATCAACTCATCTATAAATAATTCAAATTAAATTCTAAACTCAATCAAAAACGATGGCGCAATGTTAGTTTAAACCAATCTGACTAAAACACAGATCCTATTTCGATTTTGTATAGTTCCAAATTTCGTGTTACTTGTCTTTACTGCACTGGTTGATGTGAGGAACGGTCTGTTGCGGAGATATTGACGTGCGCACAAGGGCCAGGGGGCTGTGGACATCCCAGTAGAAACATCAAGTGTTCAGAGCTTCAAGTTGTGGCCGTCATCAAGAGTAAAAAAAAACGAAACGAAATATAGATCTGTACTGTAATCAGATTGAGTATGAATACAAGAAGATAAAATTAATTGTCAAACGATTGGGTATTGACAAATAAAAAAAATCGCATAGTGTTTCCCACAAACAGGGAAGTGCAAGAATGCTAAACCATTTCAATAAAACCCTTAAAAATAAAAATGATATGTTTCAGCTCCAAATGATATGTTTCAGCACGAAATGATATGTTTCAGCACGAAATGATATGTTTCAGCCTGGTTAAACTATCTGTTATAGTGCCCCGAAACTCAGTCGTAAAACTGAACGAAACAATTTCTTAAACGAGTTGGGTAACCTCCCCAAAAAATCAATATTATGTTTTTACAAATGTTTGAAATAGGTAATAATATTTTTATTTTATTGTTTAATTTGAAATCTTATCAACATATACTATGTGGAATCTGAGAGGGATTGAAGCAAGTAAGTAGGTAAGCACATTCGGGTAAAGTGTCCGTTTTGTGATGGCGAAACCAGTCACGGTGGCTCTAAGTGGATAAGGCACTGGTTCGCTAGCCTGGAGGTCGGGTGTTCGATCCCTGCATTGGCCAAGAAAGATCATCTCGATTTTCCGTCGTGATTTCCCCTTGTCAGTGATGCAGAAGGAGGGCCTGACAGGGACAGCTGCCTAGTCGTTCGGATGGGACGAAAACCCGAGGTCCCGTGTACACATTGGAGTGCACGTAAAAGATCCCTTGGCAGTTGGAAATCGATATAAGAGTAGGCCGTAGCGCCGCTGCCTGGGCAAAATGTCCCTCAAAGCACACTGTATGGCGTATGCCCTTCTTCCATTAGCCCGGGTTAGGTGCATAATAGTAGGACGTTAAACCCCATTCCATTCATTATAACCTAGGGAGATTTGTCTTGGCTCACCTTTCGTATATTGTGGATTGGTAGCTTGCATAGTTGCACCAAAGGACGTCAGCGCCCAGAAAACAACAGCGTAATCAATACTGTTTGGTAAATACACACAAACAACATCCCCTTCATTTACTCCTAAAGATTGTAAACCATTCGATGCTTTTATAATCAGCCATTTTAATTCTTTATACGTCACACTTCTCTCTGTTTCAAAATCGACCTAAAATATATAACAATGATGTAAGATATTAAACCACTGGAATTACCACGCAGTATTCTCGGGTACCAGGTTCGAGGAAGTGCATGTACACACTTTCAATTCAAAAAAAAGTTACCACTTCTGATTTAAGGAGATCAGTTAGCTAACAAATGAGATGGGGTTTAACGTCCTAATGTTCTGCTACGATCAGGCTAATGAAGACGGGCATATACCTTGTAGTGTACTACGGAGGAATTTGTGCTAGGGCAGCGGCACTACGACCTACATGAATTCCAACCATCTAGGGGTCTTTCGCGTGCACGCCAATGTGTACACGAGGCCTAAGTTTTTCATCCCATCCGAACGACTATCTCTTGTCTCCACTCGTTATAGCTAACAAAGTGTTATTGTATTTGTACTTAAAATACAGATGTGACTTCATCCTTTGATGTAGGCGTACCATTATTTCAAATAATCGTAGGCGCAATGGGCCGAGTGTAATTAGTTAAAACATTAAACACAAGTGGCGTATTTCATTACAAAGCACATGCAAGTGTCTTTTTTTTAAAATTGTTTAATGGCCTCGCGTTTAAGACATTGCGTAATATATTGTAAAAAAAAACTTAAACCACAGGACCGGTGACTGCTGGATACATTTGGTCCTCTGACTATTTGACTTGTATCCTGTTCAAATCATTATTCTAGTTAATATTGACAGATGTTGTACATATTCGTTTAGATTACCTGATATCACTTTACATTATAATGTCATCCGTCATTGGTGCAGGATGGACGGCTTGGCAAGGACGATCGTCTAGTCGCTCGGATAGCGTGCACGTAAAATATCCCCGATAGTTGAAATTCGATATAAAAGAGGGTCGTAGCGCCGCTTTCCGAGCACAATTGTTTAAATTGACCTTCGTATGTGCTAGGCTGATGGCTATGTTGGGGGCGTTTGACACAAACGAATTCTTAAATAAGGAGTTCGTATGAATAGCAAGTCTATTGTGGTATATTCTTATTATTGCAGTACACGTATTTGTCAGTCCACTATAGCCAGTATTATGATTTTTATATTGCATAAACATGATATCTATATCTAATATGTAACATGATATCTATAGGACATGATATCTCTTTTTATCTTTCAATCAGACTCCGTGTTCCTCATTTAGAAAAATGAAATGGGGTTTAACGCCCTAAAGTTCTGCTCCTAACCCTGACTAATGAAGACGGGCATACGCCATACTGTGTGCTATGAGGGAAGTTTTGCCCGGACAGCGGCGCTACGGCCTACTCTTATAACGAATCCAAACTGTCAAGAGATATTTTACGTGCACGTCAATGTATACACGGGACCTCGGTTTTTCCTCCCATTCGAACAACTAGACAGTTGTCCTTGTCAGGCCCTCCGTCTGCATCACTGACAAGGGGAAACCTCGCCGGAAAATCTAGATGAACTTTTTCGGCCAATGCAGGGATCGAACACCCGACTTCCAGGCTAGCGAGCCAGCGTCTTACCCCCTTAGCTACGGGTTCTCATTTAGAACAATTGCACAATATCTTCAGTTGGCAACAAAACAAATTGTTTAAGGGCAAAAACAAGTGACCCTACTTCTACCGAGTTTGTTGAAACAAAGGAGAGAAAGACTAAAAAATAACGTTGGCTCTTGTTTGTTTTTTTTTATAAACAATATTTATTCAGGTAACTGAAAGGATTGGGGAACAGGACAAGGCCTATATCACCCCTCTCCAAAACAAAGTTATAACATATTTACATTGTAATAAGTGTTACATTTATAAATGAGTACAGTAAAGTAAAGTACCCTATTGTTGGTTGACGGCGTAGAAATATTTGGCGAGCTGTATCCATATAAAACAAACCTTGCCATCAGTTCAAAAGTTCACTCATAAATATAGAAGGTAAAATAAGTCAGCTATGTAATGGGTAAATATACAACAATAACATAGGCCGTGTAAACAACCTGATAGGCTAAGCTTATATCAAGTGGATGTTATATTCGATAAACATAATTTTATAAAGACATGGTACCCCCTAGTATTGTAAAAATCATGTATTCAAAGCAACTTCATCGTCCGCCAGTCGACGAGGGTTAATGCTTATTTATTCTTTTTAGGTATAAATGGGAACTCATTTCCCGTTATTTTACTCCCCCCCCCTCCTTCCATACACAAACACCTGCTAACCCTGACCCCAACACACACCCAAATCATATACAGTTCTTTAGAGATGGAGAATCCTCGACATTTATGTTTTATATTATTATATAACATGGTCATCATTTATCCCCCTCTCCAATTGTAGATTTTTGACCCACCATATCTCGAAAACGCCCCCTCAAACGCATGATCACCACCCAGATTCGGAATCTTGCAACAAAATGGTCTAGAAAAACTTGGTCTCACCCCCCCCCCCCCCCCCTTTATTCAATCACCGTATTAGACCAACATAGACAAGTAGAAGCTATAATTAATAATATCATTATTTGCGTTGTAACTTGGACTTGTCACAATACTGCCAACAACGATGAATGAAACGAGCACTATTCGCATTGCTATATACCGTATTTGGTAGTCGGAAGTTCAAAGTGTCAAGATACAACTTACCAGAGCCACGTTATCTGGATATTGATCGAACCAAGAAAACATATATTCCGTAAGAGATACAAGAGGTATTTCCATTTCCGCCATTATCATTGACACTGTAGATTATAGTCCTCTCATTAGAAGGTAAAGTGTATGTATGGATATCAGATAACACTACCTAGTTACACAGTAAAGTGTTTATTGTGTTTATCATATCTAAACAAGCGGCGGGCAATACCACTGGGTCATCGAGAGAGAGAGAGAGAGAGAGAGAGAGAGAGAGAGTCAACACAAATCTAGGTTATTTTGGGACTAAAGCGAGTGAGAGAGAGAGAGAGTGAGAGACAGACAGACAGAGCGGGGGTTTAACGTCCACTCGACACAAACTAGGTCATTTGAGAAGTATTGTATGGTTCAATTTTATTTCAATAGTTTTCTTGTGCGTAGGGGTCTTTAGCAGTGTGAGGTAACTGGAGAACCCGAAGGGAACCCACGAGGTTGGACAGGGGAATCGAAACCACGCCAGTTGTCTCAATGACAGACCTTATGATAAAGCGCACACGTGTTAACCATTCGCCCTATCATCGATCAGACATTTAGCAAAAGGATATCAAGTCCGTATTGTATAGAGGCATGGTAATAAGAATTTGTGAAAACAGCTAAAATACTTTGTATATGTGTATATTTATATCATTACCAGAAAATATATACAGGTATTACGATTTTATTTACATACATATTAAGTAAACAAACAAATAAACAAATAATTGAGTGTATTATAATCTTACAATTTTCGGTATTCTTCGTTTCTCAACAAACGAGCAAAGAAAATAAACAATAAATGAGCACAATATATTAATGTTTTGAGCACTAAATATCTGATTATTGATTAAATGTTACGATCTTTCTCTCAAAATACGTCTAAGAATTTTCCCGCTAGCACTCTTCGGAATTTGTTCCAGGAACTCGACACCGCCTCTAAGTTTCTTATGGGGGGCCACTTGTTCTGAAATAAAAAGAATTGTTGTTTTGTAATCAATTCTGCAAAGTCGCTCAAGAACACTGACAAAAGGATGTATGTGACTATTTTCACAAATTATGTTCATTGAATTCCTTTAGGCGTCTGTTCGATCTATGCATTGGCCGAGAAAAGTTAATCCATATTTTCCGGCGTGGTTTCCCCTTCTCAGTGATGCCGGACGGAGGGCCTGACCAGGACAGCTGTTAGTCGTTCAGATGAGACAAAAAACCGACGACCCTTGTACACATTGGTGTGCACGTAAAAGATCCCTTGGCAGTTTGAATTCAGTTGCTGCCCGGGCAAAAAAGTCCCTCATAGCACACTGTATGGCGTATGCCCGTCTTCAATTAGCCCAGGTTAGGTACAGAAGCGTAGGACGTTAAACCCCATTTTATTCATTCGTTCATTCATTTCTTTAGGCGTCTGTTCGATCCCTGCATTGGCCGAGAAAAGTTCATCCAGATTTTCCGGCCTGGTTCCCCCTTGTCAGTGATGCAGGACGGAGGGCCTGACAAGGGCAGCTGTTAGCCGTTCGGATGAGACGAAAAACCGAGGACACGTATACACATTGGCGTGCACGTAAAAGATCCCTTGACAGACAGAAACAGAAATGGCGTTTAACGTCCACTCAACACAACTAGGTCACTTCGGGACTAACATATGGTTTAATTTTATTTCAATAATTCGCTTGCGCGTAGGAGTCTTTAGCAGTGGGAGGAAACCGGAGTGCCCAGAGGAAACCCACGAGATTGAGAAGGCGCCCCTATCTCCATGCCACATACGCTCACACCAGGGCTCGAAACCACAGCCGCAAGCCAGAGGTGGCCGGCTAGCTAGAGGTCGAAGCGCGACACTATAGACCATAAGGCCATCCCAAACCCCCAAGATCCATTGACAGTTGGTAGTCGTCATATATATATAAATAATTATCCTAAATATGGAAACAGTTTTATAAGCAGTCTTGCTTGTTACTGCATCCTATTCACTATATTTCTCTAAAATGATAAACTGTAAATACTAATGTTCTTCTGAATAAAATACTGTCTAAACCATATAAGAGTAGGCCGTAGTGCCGCAGTCCGGGCAAAATTTCTCTCATATACTGTATGGTGAATGCCCGTTTTCATTTGCCCAGTTCGAAGCAGAGCAGTCAGACGTTAAACCTCATTTCATTTTCTTTAGGTGTCTTGCATATTCTTTGATACATACCATTCGTCAGATGTTAATAGTAGTGGTTGCCTCCAATGATAATTTAGAGAGAGAGAGAGAGAGAGAGAAATGGGGTTTAACGTCCACTTAACACAAGGTCATTTCGGGACTAACATTTGGTTTAATTTTATTTCAATGCGCGTAGGGGTCTTTAGCAGTGGGGGGAAACCGGAGTGCCCGGAGGAAACCCACGAGGTTGAAATGGCGCCCCTATCTCCATGCCACATACGCTCACACCAGGGCTCGAAACCACAGCCGCAAGCCAGAGGCGGCCGGCCAGCTAGAGGTCGAAGCGCGGCACTCTAGACCACTAGCCCCCCCCCCCCCAACCCCAACCCCCTCCCCCCAATGATAATTTAAGTCACTATATACTTTCAAATATTCAATTTAATTGAAATCATCAATATGTGGAACCTTTTAATAGTTTTTCATGTTTCTAGAAGTTATAAATCTTTAAATCAAATTTCCAGGTGGAGTTCCCTCTTTTTCAGTGTTGCAGGTCGGAGGGCCTGTCGCGGAACAACACTTGTCGTTCGCGCGAGGGACGAAAACTCCGAGATCGCTTAAATTCATTGGCGTGGATTTAAACAAACCATAGGAAGTTTGGTATTCGATATAAGAGTATGTCCTATTTAGAATTTTAAAAAATAAACAAACTTACTGTGAACAAAATCCTGTATTTCTTCGGCAGTTAACTGGACATCTTTCTTCAAAACCACAAAGGCTTTCGGTAGTTCCCCAGCCTCGTCATCTGGTACACCAATAACACCTACGTCAGCAATATCGGGGTGTTTTAGTAGTAAAGCCTCTAATTCCGCTGGTGCCACTTGGAAACCTTTATATTTAATTAATTCCTTTATTCTATCAACTATATATAGAAACCCATCTTCGTCTATGTGCCCCACGTCACCTGTCAAAACATCAATGGCATTGTAATAAATATTAACGTATTCTATTTTAGTAACAAAAACAAAACATGGAAAATTTCAAGGAGCCATCCCAGACGTAAATCGTCTTTTCATGGGCAGTTGGCGAGCGCAGCGCTCGTAACACCCTTTATTGTGTCTGGGAAGCAAATATCATAGGGCACGAGTCGAGTTTGGCAACTCACACGAAGGTAAATGATTCAATTTCGAAAAAATGAAACCCGTGTCAAATTATTGGAAAACAGAAGGGGGTTCTAGAAAAAACGGAAAAATTCAGGCCTTATCACGTGTGGTTGATTTAAGTAATATATTATATAATACTATGCATTAGTAAAAGCCACAAACATACAAAGTTGAATTACGACGAACTATCTATTATTGACACTATTTATAATCATGACGTAATATTACCAGTTTTCATCCACCCATCGCTATCAAGAATAGCTGATGTTGCGTCTGGTTGATCTAAATATCCCAGCATTATCTGTGGTCCTTGGATACAAACTTCGCCATCTTGATTTGGACCAAGCGGCTCTCCCGTCTTTGTATCAATAATCTGAAGAAATATAATAATTCACTGGAAAGATGCTGGCGTGAGGAAACGATATTTTCTAGAAATATATTTTCATAAAGTTTTTAAAGCATTTTACTTATAGGTTAAAGAGTTCCTACATCTAACGACCAGACAAACTTCCTGTTAGCCGCGGTGAGTAACGCACTAGCTTACTTACCACGAGGCCTCGTATTGAGACTTGTGTTGGGCGCGAAAGTTCCCCCGGAGTTTCCAGTCTGGGCCACACTATTTTCATGTAGATTTACGCGATACAATAACATTAACAACTTTCATTTGAATATGGCCGCCATGTTCAAACTAACGCTCAGCCAATATTCCAAATTTAGGAATGTCATTTTACATGAAAATAGTGTTGAATTTTTATAAATGTGTGTTGGGTGTGGCAAGAAATGATTCATTTTAGCGACCAAAGAAGAATCACGGTGAAAAATAGACAATCAGGATTCCAAAATTGCCTTAGAACTGAGATACGGGAAAAGCCTTATTTTTATACTAGCTGTCAATAGGGGCTGATAGTAACGTAGTGGAGAGCTGAGCCGATACAATTTACGTTACTTGAAGTAACTACAAAACACCCAGAATGATAAACCGGAGCTCTATGGGGGGTTATTCCACAATACCTTTTGAAAATCTTTGGTGGTGGAAATAAGTTGCGAAAGCATTTTGCTTAAACATACAATATGCAAGAGCTAAATCGGCCTATTGTAAGTATCTAATAGACATTAATTTATTCAGACCATAAAAAACTCTCGATGTCAACGCCAACCTGTGATATTTACTAAATTATGATCTGATTTGCTGCTCAACTTTCATTAATGGTTTAATCATGCTCGATGGGGGAGAGGTCGGGACTCGGTGCTGGCCAAGGTGATGTTTTGTTGTTGGAGGTAACTTGTAACGATCCTGGCCCTGTGACATCTTGCGTTGTCATCCTGGAAGATGAAACGGCGGCCATGACGTCGTGCGAACGGCACAACATGGACTGCCAAGATGTTGTCCCGGTAGAACTGGCCTGTAACACGCCCTGCAACAACATGTTAAGCCGTTCTTCCAGCAACAGTGATGCCTCCCCACACCATAACAGAACCACCCCCAAATCGATTACCGGTACGTCTGATGACGTTAACGTCTTGGGAGCGCTCGTTTCGACGACGCCACACCCTCCTACGTCTGTCCAAAAAATCAACAGAGAACCTTGACTCATCTGAAAACATCACATTGCTCCAGCGTCGATAATCCCAGTGTTGACCATCTTCTTGAAGCAACGGCTGCGAGTTTAACAACATCTAACCCTTACTCCAACACTGGGCAATTCTTGAACTTTTACGCTTGCTGTATTTACAAGTGACTAATTAGCGTTGACCAATCAGAGGTCATGACACATAAAACAACCTGTCGCCGAGATCAAACAGGCACGCAATAAGACCACTCGCCACACATTAAAGGACAATCAACTGTATAAGCTTATCCCAGCCTCCGATAAATAAAATGAATTGAAAGTAGTCTATTTTTAGTAACCCATTTAACGAACGAATCTGATTGGATCACGGTTGGGGCCCATACCCAATCAAATTTAGTGCCGAAAAATGCAGATTTTTGAGTGAAGGGCTTGATAAGCTGTATGTAGTTAAGTCGAAATCAAGCCTTCTATTGAAGATGAGTGTTGACGATCCATACACCAAGGACGTCTTGCCTGAATGTGATGATCTCTCAAACAAGGGATCACACGAGGACGTCGGGCGCGAAGGTGACCCCTAAGCAGTCGATTCCGAATGGTCTGGCCACTCACTCTCACACCAGTGTCTGTTTGAAGACTAGCGCTAATCTGATTTTCTGTGATGACACGATTTCTCAAGGCCAGGGTACGGATTAATCGATCCTGGGCTTGAGTTGTCGCCCTTGGTCGACCTGAGCGTGGTCTGTCCTGTACATATTGTGTAAAACGGTATCTGGACCATAGCCTGCTTATGACAGACTGAGAAGCATTCATCGTCCGCGCCACAACCGCCTGTGTGGTGCCGATCTGTAGCATGACAAGGGCACGTAACCTTTCATTTTGGGTAAGCCGACGCATATCAAAAATTGTTTTCTGGTCACTAAAACAATTAAACTGATGTTTCCACCCTGGAATTCAATGCCACAATGACTGTAACATTCAAAGTCAGAGTCGTGCAAATCTTGGGTTGGACCCCCATGATGATCCCAAGCATCACCTGCATTCCATGCGGTAGCTATTGGTGCGTTTGGGCGTCACATGTAACTGGAAATGTTTCTTCTGTTAGGTTCTATAATGACTTTTTTTGTAGTCATTTGCATATTTTAGTATTATGCCCCAAAAACAAATATCCCCTATTTTTTTTAAATAGTATATTATAGTAAGAACTGTAGGCTCTTTATCTAATTTCCTATAATGTATCTTTAAACATGCCTTTTGAGGTTTTTATTTGATAACCAATTAAATACACGGACCAATTTAAAGTCGATTTAGTTTAATTGGATACTCAATATATAATATATTATTACCTTTGCTTTGATTCCCTTTATAACTTGTCCTACTGAACCGAATCTATGATTCTCTTCTGTGTCTAGATGGGTTACCATACATTCAGACATACCATATCCTGTAACGTAATAAAATACTAGTGTATTCAAATTTAATACAGACAGAGAGGGAGGGAGAAATGGGGTTAAACGTCAACTCGACGCAAACTACATACTCCGCGCAGCGTTTCGTTTGATTAGAGGTAATCCCACTATACACTGCTATTCTGAGTGGATATTGTTGTTTTAAATTTTGATTGGTCAGTAGTCCGTCTACCAACCAATCACTAGCTGCCCTACAAAAGCTTCACATTTCAAACGATTGCCAGTATTGGACCAAATATGTTTACATAACGTAACGTCATGGCTCACGATTTTATTATGACAAATTACCCGTGAATAGCAGAATACTGCAGTAAAACTAATTGTGTGACAAACGAGGCTATCAAGTCGAATGAAATGTAAACAATACTGTTTGGAAACGAACATACTTTCACCGTTTTTAATACCTTATATCACCGTCCAAAGTTTTTGGGAAGAACCAAAATAAACGAAGTACTGCCATGTTGCTGTACTTAAGTGATAGCTTTCATTGAACGGTAAGAATGGACACATTCCCGCATAAGTTCAAGAGACAGACGCTATTCCAGCAATGGCCAGAGAGGGATTTCTCGGGCCATTGCTTCAGGAATGCACAAACTAGGACTAACACATGGTTCAATTTTATTTCAATAATTCGCTTGTGCTTGGGTATCTTTAGCAGTGGGGGGAATGGGAGGACCCGGAGGAAACCCACGAGGTTGGAAAGGCGACCTTACTCCTTGTCACGTACAACCGAAGAATCAAAACCACGCCAGTTCACTCAATGACGGACCTTATGATAAAGCGCACTCGTGCTAACTATTCGGCCACCCATACCCCTACCATGGATCAGACATTTAACAAGGGGACATCGAGTCGGTTGTGTATAGAGGCATGATAATACTTTTGCTAACTATTCGGCAGGCCCGTAGCCAGGGGGTGGCACGGGGGGGCAACTGCCCTCCCAATACTGAGTCTTGCCCCCCCAATATCACAAGAAAATTGGCCTTTACCGCAAAATTCATGCAGATGCCCATGCTAGTTGGCCCTCCCGAAAACATCTTTGCCCCCCAAAAACAACTTCCTGGCTACGGGCCTGCTATTCGGCCATCCAACTCCGCTTCAATTTAATAGAGTCTCTATTCTAATAATATCTTACATTTAAATAAAATACACTTTCTATTGTAATAAACACATGGTAATATTTAAAATTAAATTAAATACTCTATAAAATGCATGTCATTTTGGGACTAACGTATGGTTTTCAATTTTTATTTCAATAATTCGCTTGCGCGTAAGGGTCTTTAGCAATGGGAGGAAACCGGAGTGCCCCGGAGAAAAACCCACGAGGTTGAGAAGGCGCCCCTATCTCCATGTCACGTACGCTCAAGCCAGAGGTGACTGGCCAGCTAGAGGTCTAAGCGCGGCACTCTAGACCACTAGGCCATCCCAAACCCCTCTAGTTAAGAGAACTGTTCATTGGCTTCATATTTTTAATTTATTTTGAAATATGATGCCATTAACCTATTTGTGAAAAAATACAATAAAATTAGCCACCATAAGCTGTGCAATACTTACACTGATGAAAAACTCGGTGAATCAGGGGGTAATGGGAGGGTTCGCTACATGAGTTCGATCCCGGTGTTTTCTGAGACAGACCCATGTGAATTTCCCGGTGCGGTTTGCCCACATCATGGTGCGGGTAGGAGGCCTGGCGCGAAACAGCTCGTAGTTCGGAAGGGATTGAAAAACGTGGTTCCGTGCACCGAAAAGGACCCTTGACAGTTGAAATTCAATTTCTGTTCATTACTTACCTTGACTAATGTAGTTGACCTTGAAAATATCTTTCACTTTCTCTTCAATACCCCCACTGAGAGGAGCCGCTCCACAGACGACCTGTTTAACACATGTCATATCATAATTTTTAGTTTCTGGTAATTTTGCTAATAAAACCATTACTGGAGGAACCATGTGCACTACTCTTATCTGTAAGATATCAAATATCAAATATTATAATTAATTTCGTATATTTTATTATTTCAGTAATATTTTTCAATATGTAGTCATTTAAAGAGGTAGGACCGTCTGCTGAACCTCGTGGGTTTTCTACGGGTACTCCTATTTCCTTCCACTGTTAAAGACCCCTACGCGCAAGGGAATTATTGTTAGTTTCAAAATGATCTAGTTGGGAATGACCTGTTTGGGAATGCCCTAAATGGGAATGCCCTAGATGGGGAGGGGGGGGGGGCAGTCGGTTTAACATTACAGAATTAAACCCCGCGTAAGGTGATGTCCTTTCTTAATTTTCAAAATAAACTGTTTATTACACGATTTGAAATATGCATACTTCGTGATTCCCTCTTGTTCGAACGTTCACAAGGTTCTGTAAAATGAAACAATGGACACAACTTTAGAATGTAATCAACGACAAATGCTGAAATTCAATAGGGTTCTTCCTCTCTAAAATGTTGGTGTTGGTGTATAATAATGCTTCAAGAATCAGTTAAAGTTGTTTTATTATTGCATAGCAGATTAAAAAAAAAACTGTAACTGATTCTTGACGAATTATTCGCACAATCTAATAGACTAATTCTAGATACCTGATATTTTTGAACAGCTTCCATATATGGTAAAGGGAAGAATCTGGACATTAACACCATTTTCGACCCATACGTTAGAACACTTGCAGTAATAGCAACCAATCCGTATATATGAAACATTGGTAAAAATAATAAAACGGAATCTTCTTGATCTAGTCCCAACGCTCTGCAATAAACAAAAGAGTTATAAGGATCTCAGAATTTAAATTCAGATAAGAAAGTGTGGTGCTTGAACAATAACCCCCCATCAGCCGTCCATCCGGGAAAGTGAAGGGGGCGTGGCGTACGCTATGTACTATAATATGGCCTACTTTTATTTCAATTTTCAAAATGTCAAGGGTTCTTCTACGTCCACGCCAACGTCAACAAGGTACCCCGGTTTTTCGTCACAACCGAACGACTTGGCATCACGCCAGAAAATCTCGAGGATCTTTCTCTGCCAACACCAGGTCCAACCCGACACCTCAATGTTAGCGAGTCAGTTTGGCTCCCATGAAGGATATGGAATTAAACGAATGATCTCCTTTATGTGGAAAGCTTTCCGGAACTGTTTATAAATATTATTCACCAATCCTAACGATGGTCTTATCTGTATTCTATTCATGATCTGTTATCGGTTCATCAGTAAATCGCTTGTGTTATGAAACTATACAAATATTTCAAAGCAAAACAACATTGACTGTCAATAAAGGATTCCGGGTTCAGATATTGAACTGTCAACCACCGTTAAAGGGTGGGTAACAATCCATTATCGCCAACATGGGTGTTCTGATTTGGGGATTATGGTGGCTAAGTGGGTAAGATGCTGGCTCGCTAGCCTTTGAGGTCGGGTGTTCGGCCCCTACATTAGCAGAGAATGTTCACCCAGTTTTTCCGGCGGGATAATCCCTTGTCAGTGATGCAGGTCGGAGGGCCTGACAAGGACAGCTATCTAGTCTTTCGGATTGGACAAAAACTGAGGTCCCGTGTACACATTGGCGTACACGTAAAATATACCTTGGCAGTGGGAATTCGATATGAGGGTAGGTCGTAGTACCGCTGTCCGGACAATGTTTTTCTCATAGTACACTGTATGGCGTATGCCCGTCTTCATTAGCCCAGTTTAGGAGCAGAACAGTAGGACGTTAAACGCCATTTCATTTCGTGGTCTGATTTTGTAAGTACCTTAATTGTGCGAGATTGGCGATTAGATTATAATGTGATAACATAACAGCTTTAGGTAATCCAGTTGTTCCACTTGAAAATATGTAACAAGCAACAGTCTTCTTAGGGTCAAAGGTTGCTTTCTTGAGATCTTTGCTTTCACCAAGGGAGATAACTTTGTTCAGTGACGTACAATCTTCATATTTGTCTTCACCACCAATTACTATTATCTCCTGAAAATAAAGCAAATTCACGTGTAAATTTCTATTATATTTCAAAAATGTTGCTATGGAACTAAAGGGGATCAAACACACATTACATTCCTCATTTGTTAACAGTCGTAACTGTACAGTTACATGCCAGCGAATAATTTAATTAAAGAAATGAATAATCGAGACTGTGTCTATTATCGTAACAGCGATAGCAAAGCCAATCGAGACTAAAGTGTTCTTCAAATAACCATAATTATTTTTCAAGATATTTCCATTTCATTTTTTTTAAAAACTATTACATGTATAGCGAAACCTTGCAATTCATAATCTAAATCTTACACAATTGTATCTTTAATGTTTTTTACTTTCTTTAGTTATATCAACAAGACTTGATGACAGGGACTATTTACCTTAATGGTGCTGGTTTTACTTTCTTTAACTTTATCAACCAGACTTGGTACTGTTACTACATACTTCGTTTTACATTTCTCAAACTGGGCGACCAATTCATCTGATTTTGTTTGTAGAGAGATAATGGGAAAGGAAGAATATATTGATGTAATATTGTTCATTTATTATTTTGAAACGGAGAGAGAGAGAGGGAGAGAGAGATAGAGAGAGAATAGTGTTTAACGTCTACTCGACACAAAGTAAGTAATTTCGAGATTAACATATGGTTTAATTTTAATTCAATAATTCGCTTGCGCATAGGGTCTTTAGCAGTGGGCGGAAACAGGGTGACCCGGAGAAACCCCACTACTCCTTGCCACGTACAACTGGAGATTAGTAACCACGCCAGTTTACGCAATGACAGGCTTTATGATACAGCGCGTGTACGCTATCCGTTCAGCCATCCACCCAACCCACCCCACCCCCGAGAGAAGGAGAGAGATAGAGAGAGGGGGGAGAGGGAGAGCAAGTCTAACATGGTTAAAAACTCTATTACATTACAACAAAATGCATATGCGTAGGAGTCTTTAGCTGTTGGTGAAACCGGAGGACACAGGGGATATTCAAAGACAGGCCTTAAGATCTAACGCACACGCAATAAACCATTCCCCAACTTTCCCACTGCCAAAATTCAGATTGAGATACATATATATTTATTCATTTACCTTTTGTATAAAGTGGGTTTGTTGCCTGTAAAATGGCACCAAACGATGCCACGGCGAAGAAAACCACAGCATAATCAATATTATTAGATGAACAAACACAAACAACATCTCCTTCTTTTACTCCTAAAGATTGTAAACCATTCGACGCTTTTATAATCAGACATTTCAATTCTTTATACGTCACACTTCTCTCTGTATCCACCTCAATCTTGAAGTTAATCAAAATATGGTAAATGCATTTGAATGGCGAAAATTAAAGGGAGAGAGAGAAATGGGGTTTAACGTCCACTCGACACAAACTAGGTCATTTAGGGACTTAGGTCCTTACATGAGTTAAATGCTAGATTCTACGTGTGACATTTCCAAGTATTTCGGGCCTTGGGTCCAAATATTTAGTCTGAGCAAAGGGGGCGGGGGAAGGGGAGGACTCGATATGTCCGCGCCTGAGAGATCCCGGAACCTGGAGCAATGATAGGCCTTATGATCCAGTGCGCGCGTGTCAATTAACCACACGGTTTAATAAGGATTTCAATTCGTTTATTAATTCTGATTCTATACTAGATTGTAAACTAACCACCGTACAAGCATCAGGAAGAGTAACGGTTTCACGTGACAAGTGTATTTCAAATGTCTAAAACCCAATAACTACCAGAAATCATTCCTATATACGCTTTCAAAAAATTCTCCAAAACGCAGATACAGACAATTTGATTTTTCAAAAGGTTCACGTGATTTGAATGCCGACAAAATACATTCCACTGTTTCGGATACACCTCAGCTGCATATCCCAAATGTTCATTTATACTATAACCTTGCAGTTTTCACGGATACATTTAAAACAGGATTAATCTAAGATTAGCATTGTCATTAGGGACTATTTAGCAACAAAGCTATCGTTGCTGACCGACAAATGAATTTTCTTTGGTTTAGATTCAGTTCTTCGGGAGATGATAAAAAATGAACTTACCATGGCAACATTATCGGGACATTTATCAAACCATGAAAACATATATTCTGTTAATGAAATAACTGGAAAATCTTCCTCCGCCATTCTGGTTATATTACTAAAATGAAAAACAACCGGTTAACTGAATTTGAATTGAGGGATTAATGAAGGAGAAAGCTTTGTATGATTTGTTAGAAATAGTGTCAGCTTGTCTATTAATTGTATTTTTAATTGTTAGGTTTACTGCGTCGACAGTACCCGGTACCCTACATCTAACCTCGGCTGTATGATAGTAATTGATATGTACCTACGACCATACATTTGCGATGCTGCTACCGGTTTACTTTAACAGGAATACGTGCCGCTTTACAAAAAAAAGTCCCAAAATGGCGTCTTTGTAGAGTATATACCTTAATGAGCAGAGGTATTGTCTCAATGCTGCTGGTTTGATAAAATTCCTTGGTAATTCCCCAAACCCAATGCCAAACTTGACGTTTGATGATATAATTATAATACACTCTCCACAGAAATCTCGAAGGGTGCAGCCATTTTTCATCCGGGACCTTTAAAATAGTTCCAATGTGGCGGAATTCGTCATACAGCCGAGATTAGATGTGTATATTCTGTCGAGGTTTGCCGAATGGCACGGCGTATAGCCGAGCTCAGGTCTAAAAAGTAAGGCTAACTGCTGATTTTGTCAAGGTCGCGAGATGTAAATAGGGTTAGGGCACGTGATTATTGACGAGAGTGTGAGTAAGGGTTAGCACTAGCCCTGTTTACATCTCGTGACCGTTGACCAAATCTGCAATTGGCCTTAATATTTAGACCTTACCCCCGTATAGTTGCCTTCATTAACCCGGTTCATGCAGAAAAGAAGGACGTTTACCCTATTTAATTTCATGAGTTATACCCACAACCAAAACTATTTACTGAAGAACTAAAACAATAAACACAGCCAGTGATGATGAAAGGTGTCATGTTATATGTTAGGACACGGGTTTATGCGATGTTAAATTTGAAAATGACATTTAATAATATTTTGCTCTGGCCCGAATTACCGTGTATGATCTAGATTTTAATAATCACCTGCAGAGGTTTGGTGTATGGACTGGTACACAGAAATTTGAGATAGAAGGACATTGGGATTATGTAAAACTTAGTAAAACAGATACAATAAACCGCGAAGTAGGGCAGCTTATGCACCACAGTTGAACAGCAATAATTTAAAATGTCAAAAAGGATTCGCCTTTCAATCACAGGCCTATGGGGGGATTACAATATTCCCAAGGCATATCACTCGCCATGTTGGATAATTTAGATTTGTAAATAAAAAGATAAATTTAGTAACATTGTGAGTTGTATAATAAGTAAATAAAGTCTAGTCTGTAGTCAAACGGAAGGAGAGTGTTACATATGGTGAGTATTGTCAGATAATTCACGAAGAAGTGTCTTCACCGATTCAAAACAATTATGGCGCGTAAGAAATTTTAATCCCTTCAAGTGTTTTTAATTGAATAACCTGCCTACTGACAATAATGCACAGAGAGAGAGCGAGAGAGAGAGAGAGAGAGAGAGAAATGGGGTTTAACGTCCACTCCACACAACTAGGTCATTTCGGAACTAACATAATATGGTTTAATTTTATTTCAATAATTCGCTAGTGCGTAGGGGTCTTTAGCAGTGGGAGGAAACGGGAGTGGCCGGAGGAAACCCACGAGGTTGAGAAGGCACCCCTATCTCCATGCCACATTCGCTCACACCAGGGCTCGAAACCACAGCCACAAGCCAGCCAGCTAGGCCATCCCAGTCCCCCCAACATGGATGCACAAGACTGTTGCACCGTCGGTCGTCCATTATACACATACTTAGAGTTATACACTATATCATCTCACCATTTAAAATACGGATGTAACGTCATCCTTTGATGTTGGTGTACCATTATTTCAAATATTCGTACGGGCAATGTGTTCCAAGCGTTACTGGTTAATTGGACATAGAACTCGAGTGACGTATTGAATAGCAAAACACGTGCAAGTGTTTGTATTTTAAGTTGTCTGATGGTCTATAATTACCCCCCCCCCCCCGTTCCAAATATTTCGCCAACAATAATGATTTCTTAGGAGTGTTCTTAGTTGGCCATATCCTCAGCCCCTCCAAAAAATTATGTAGACCCCTCCCCTATTTTTATAAGCTGGCTACGGGCCCGAATATATTGTAAAATCACTCGGACCTCTTGTTGTTACAATATATTACTTAATGTCTCGCTCTCGACCATTAAACAATATTTACACTATACATGTTTGGTATAGTAATATTATAACACTTGATACGCTATATTGCGTTTAACCTCATTTAGATACACGAATGTCGATATATTGTTTGTAGAATACAAATAAGCAATCGACAAGAATGTCGTACACAAAATACACATTCTGGCCAACTGCTTTTATTTATTGACATGTTAAGGCTTTAATCTATTTCAAATTTCATACAGTATCCAAAATAAAATAGTCGTTCGGATGGAACGCTAAACCCAGATAGTTGTACATATCGGCGCGCAAAAGAACCCTTGACAGTTTTTATTTGAAATAAGACCCGGTAGGCTGGTCCTTAAATTTCTAGGTTCGGTGGTTGTTGGGGGTTTAAAATAAATGTGTTGTAAGTGTCTTTTTAAGATTGTATTACTTTCTTCATAGCTAAGATTTACAGATATAATTTGGGTAACATTTTTTACCCTTTATTTCTGCAGCCTACACATAATATGTAAATGGTTATTTCGCGGGCAGAGAGAAGAGAGAAATGGGGTTTAACGTCCACTCAACACACCTAGGTCATTTCGGGACTATATTTCGCGGGCAAGCAAATGTGTTCAGCTAGCCTAGGTTTATCGCCCCAGGCCCGGATCCAGGATTTTTTTGAGGGGGGGGGGCATACATTGTAACTAATGGTAATCATTAGAGTGCCGCATACATTAGTAGTTTGGTGTAATCCCCAGAGCCTTGACACATTGCCTGGGCATAAATAATGCGAAAATCATGTTTATATCATCAATTAAAAAGCAAAAATTTCAGTCTCGCCACGGCCCCCCTGCCCCCCCCCCCCGGATCCGCGCCTGCACCCCACCCAATAACTGGCCGTGCCATGCATCTCTGACAAGAGAAAACCGCGACGGAAATATCCAGGATATGCACGACTTTGACCATCAAAACCCTGGGGAGAAGTTTTCATTTAACAATACCAAATGCTTTAAAATTTAAACGACTAAACCATCACTATTCGAAACTCATTCTTAAACAAAACAAATTTAGACTTGAACCACTGACAAGACACATCAACGCATTGCACCACTCCAGGGCTACAGCAGGACCCTGCGCTGTATATCCACAGATATAGAATGTGATGCTGATTAGTCGGTATGAGATTATTTTTCCTTTCGATTACTATTAGCTTGCAAGTGCAGTTTGTAAATCCTACGATTAACCACTATAATTGTCCAAATCACTAACATGGCCACGGGTCATAAGTCCATGTCCATATTAACGAGGTCCCCGCATCTTAAAACATAACATAAAATAAAATGATTAACCAACCTTGAAAAATCCAAGCTCCTCGTTTTTTAATGGACTTTACGAAGAATGTAATCCGGAAAGCTACTACAACAGATTTGTTCTAGCAGGATACGTGTCTAAAGTTTGTACTCCAGATTTTGTAAAAGTCGGCGAAAAATATATCGAGAACACTCTCAGTCTCTCTAAAATCTGTATGATGTCCTGGCGAATAAGTATGTCACAGCAATATTAAACATAAAGGTATCCAAACAATATAAATGTGTTTGTTTTTTTTCCAGCTGGCAGTTCACGCGTCATGTGAACCGTGTCGTCTGCTTTACAAGGTCAAGGGAGACTTTGCACGTTTCATCGAGCTTCTAAATGTCTGGGCCGACGTCTGCGGTTTGATGATGATATGTTGCCTTTTTATTTTGTAATTTAATAAAGCTCACAGTGAGCGACATTATATTTGTTTCGTTTTCAAGACGCACAATATAAACTCTTAATGTGAACTAGTGTTAATTGTGGTGAGTTGAATTAGGGTCGATTTGACTTACAACGCGTCACTGTTGAGTCGACAGAGTAAACACCCAAAGTTGTACTGAATGGTTGTAATCTGCTATTACATGCATGCTATTTATCAGTGTAAAAGAAAAAAACAACAATATATATGAGTCAAGCCTTGTTGACTAGTATAACTTAAAGTAGCTAAGTCTCTAACTCAATATCATCCAAAATCTTCGACAATGAAAACACGAATTATTTGTCAATTTAAATCAACATTGATATTGTGTTCTTACCGGGAAAAGATGGGCCTCTAATATCCAATATTTAAGACAAATTAAAAAAAAATTACCATTGGTACACGAATCGTGTACCATAATGCGTTTCAGGTCCATTTTTAACAAAGGACTTGAAGAACGAGGCTAGACGGTAACGCATATTCGTATTATATCTATGATTCGCATATGCAGACGCGTATGGACACACGATTTGTATGGCCAAAGTTATTTTTGTTTTAGTCTCTCTCTCCCTTTCTCTTTTTCCCCCTTTTGCATGGCGATTTTTGTTGTCTTTTTGGTGTAGAATCGAAAAAAAGGTTTTGAAAATACATTTTCTGACAGGTTTTTGTGAATATTTATGGTATTGAGGCGGAAGGATACAAGAGTTGTGAGGTTGGTTACGTTGAAATGTAGGGCCTGAAATTGCATGTTTTCTTGTCCCTATTTCCAGCTTGTGTATCTCAATTTTTTCATGGTCAACCTCATACATGCTTTTGGGCAATAATTTGCCACATGTTGCTCCATCTGTGGCAAAAAGCGTTTTACCCAACGAAAATTTGGGAAACAGTTAGAGCCGGTCTAAGGGACAAGAATTAACATTAGAGTCAATGGGGAAAGAATTAGTGACCTGTGGCCGTATTGGCCCTACTGTGTAGACTGGAATACCCAGACGACAGAGATTTACTTGGATTGAGACGAGAAATCAGGCGTATTTCACCGAACATAACTGATTTAAAATGAGAGTTAAGATGGGAAATGATTGCATGTAAATCAGTTTTTATACATTCATATTACATCATTATATGCGATGTGACCCACTTGTGCCAATTTCTAGGTCCCAAATATTAGCGATTTAGTCCCTTTAAGTAGCTGTTTTGTAAATAATGAATAAGAACTCAAGTTAATCGGTAGATATATACATAGTTCTTTCTTGTTAAAGGAACAGTATACTCGTTTTATTTCAAAGGATTTCTTCACAGGGCACCAAGTTATACATCTTCAATTTCATTATCCGGTTTGGTTCAAAAAAGCCTGTCGTTGAACCACATTTAGTTTCATCCTCTTTGTTTGCGCTTACGTAACCGATCCGTTTTCATCAGATTATCCCTAGCAATTAACTTCTAGGGTAAAACATTATGGACAGACCTCAACTGAGAACAACAAGGACAACTGTCTAGTCGTTCGGAGGGTCGTATGCCCGTTGATCTTCATATAGCCCAGCTCAGGATTGGTCCTTTCCGAAGGACAATGCGTTTCAGCTTACCAGGAAGTACACCGATGACAAGCAGAAACCGCTAGAAAACCGGAGAAATTTTTGGGGGTGAAGGTCTAGATGAAATCCAATCTCTCTTCGCCCGCCCCGTTACTGAGTCAGCGCCATAACCCCCTAACCCCCGTGAATCGCTATGAAAATAAAACTCGGTTATTGTGAACAGACACCCTTTAAAGTTACAATTTCATATTTTTAAGTTATATTTTTTAAATGTATCCTAGAATTCACTATTGCCAGTTGAGAAATTGGCCAAAATATCATTTTCAACTTCAAATTCAAACGTTTGAAGATAACTATTCGATGGTGGAGAATAGAAAACGAGGGAGGAAATTGTGTTATTATTTCCGGTGTAAATGAAATTTAAATGTGAGAATGGCACCTATGATCGTATAATAGTGATTTGACAACCTATTCAGCAAAAGACATAGAAATAATTATGTTTTGATTTTCTTAGAAAATATGAAATTTTCGCTTTAAGCCGCAATATAGCGTTAAAGCCGCAAGACTGAAGGTAATTTACCCACCCAAATCCCGTTTTACTATAAAACCCATATATTATGTACTTCTTGAAATTGACCCGAAGGCCATTAAACATTCTTGTTCAGCTCGAGTTTGACAGTAGGTCGAAATAATTCTTATTGAGAAACTAATACAAACATAATAGTTAAGATAATGCCATGGCCTCGATGTTAAGGGATACACATCGGGTTCTGTTGACAGCCTTATATACCCGTTATGTTGCATCAATAGAAAACTTATGTAAAATAGATCAAGAATCTTTAGGAAACGAGTAAATTTTACTGTGCATGACCTTTTTAAAATGAATTCTATATTTACAAATTTAAGACAATTTATATAACGATAGCAAACAAATAGTCAACTATATATATCAACTAGCGATTGACTCGGCTTGCGGAAGTATAAATTAACCCTGAAACCAGAATCGGTAATGCATCACCACCAGGCCTATGCCACTCCTCTGTTCGAGGTGTTCCCTTATACCCGAACTATCTGTCTCGGGGCAAGCGACAGTCACGAATGTTATTTACCTTAACACGAATTATTAATAGATAGCTTGTTGTAGAGCATTTACAATAATTTGACCAGGTTTTAATAATCACAACGCCCTAAAAAAAAGTAAAATTTGATTGGTATTACAAACGGAATATGTTGATATGTGCATGTTGATGTAAGCGATTCCACTTAAATACGAAAACCGTTAGAATATGTGCTTTCCTTTTGCGTTTGTTATATCCCTCTCTTGGACGCTTCATAACGCATCTATCGCAGTGCCGGACTGGGCCCACTTGCCCACTTGCCAATGGCAAGTGGGCCTAAGCCGAAAAAAAAATATGGGCCTAAGCCTCAAAGAAAAAAAGAAAAAAGAAAAAAAAAAAGAAAAGGTAGTAAAAGAGGAGAGGAGAGGAAACATACTAATTTTCTGAACAGTGAATATCTATCATACTATCTGTACTGTTAAATATGACAAATTCTGTGAATTCTTGACTATGACAAATTTGATTTCTCTATTCGTATTCGAGGATGTGTGATTAAAGTGTTCGCAGGTCACTATATATCTCCATCCGCTGCTCTAGCCTAAGGTGCTTGGAAAATGGGTTTGCGGCTGTCTATTTTTCAAAATTTTCTGGGGAGAGAACCCCCCAGACACCCCTCGAGCGTTCGCGCATTCGGCGCTCGTAGGCGGGGTTCGCCCGCCATTTGCTCGTGGGCCTTGTCACAGGTATGGCAAGTGGGCCTTCGGCCCACCAGTCCGGCACTGATCTATCGTAGCAATGATCACATATGTGATATGACTGACACCAATATTGCCTTTTAGGAGGTATGATGACATGTCATCACATCAGGTGTCAGACTAGTAATTATTTGCCCATTGAGTTCAGTGTTAAATGGCTTTGACATCACAGACTGTAGCTTTTTGCTCAATTATTTGCCCATTGAGTTCAGTGTTAAATGGCTTTAACATCACAGGCTGTAGCTTTTTGCTCAAGGGGGTTGGGGTAGCCTAGTGGTCTAGAGTGCCGCGCTTCGACCTCTAGCTGGCCGGCCACCTCTGGCTTGTGGCTGTGGTTTCGAGCCCTGGTGTGAGCGTATATCGCATGGAAATAGGGGCGCCCTCTCAACCTCGTCGGTTTTCTCCGGGCACTCCGGTTTCCTCCCACTGCTAAAGACCACTACACACAAGCGAATTATTGAAATAAAATTTTAAAAAAACAAATGTTAGTCCCGAAATGATCTAGTTGTGTTGAGTGGACGTTAAACCCCATTCTCTCTCTCTCTCTTATGGCATGTCATCACGTGTTACATCAAGAGTCAGACTAGTAATTATTTGCCCATCGAGTTCAGTGTTGAATGGCTGTAACATCACAGACTGTAGCTTTTTGCTCAACCTTCCGTTGGTTCCAAACTTTATAAGCACAATCGGGACCACATTTGGTAATCTGCTCATCAAACATTTGTAGGGGGTTGACCGTTTGGATTTTTTTGCTACGGGGATTTGGAGTTGACTGGGGTGAAAATCTCAATTCCGACACAATGATTGCTCCTTACAACTTTACATCTCTTATCCCTCCGCTGTAATATCATCAGTATTACCCCGAACAGCTCTGAAATTGCAAATATATTTCCTTTTCTCCTATTCTACACCAAAACGTCAACCCAAAAATGCAGGAATAAAAAAAATAACGAAAAAATTGTCTATTTATAACTCGCACTACTTGTCTTGGTCCTACTCTACCGAGCATTGTAGTCTCCCTTGGATAACAAATCGTACACGATACTTCTTGTGTTCGCTGCATCCTCGGTTACCCAGTGCATTCCACGATTCAAATTGCTAGAATGTAGTTTTACTGTACGAGCCAATCAGAAAACAGTTTACAAATCAATCGTTTCGCCTTCGATTTTATAAGGGTAGATAACCATATCCATGTCCATTTACTGATTGATTTATGTAAGTAATGTATATAATTTATTTATATTCAATTGTATTATCAAAATCTGTAGTATGTGTTGTTGATTCCAATTATCTATAACATCTATATGTTTCACTTTTGTTATCATTATTACTATTCGTTCTTTGATTGAAATAATAATAATAATAATATGTCGTTTTGTTTGGTTTATTATAAATGGACGTATACTCGGTAATTTAATTCTCAATTACATATTTACGATATCACATGTAGATTAAATTTGCGGAACGAAGATACGATTCTCAATAAAACTATAACAGTTGTATTGGAAGGTCGCGTCTGGAATCGTACGTGCAGCTTTTGACCCTATGACGTCAGACATTGATTAATCAACTCGCGTTAACGTTTCTAGTGATTTACCCACAATTTCCATGCATCGCACCAAGAACTCGCCGTAACAGACCGTTTCATTGGTTAATCACTAGCTTTAACCAGAACGCCGATTTTATAACAACTCTTCTAGGCCTAATGTAGTAAAACAAGTTAAACTGATTTTTGTACTATAAAAACGAAGTGAAATAGGATCTGTGTTTTAATCAGATTATAAGGAACGCATTTTTTTTATGTGTAAAATCCTTACCAGGTGTAATAAAACTCATTAAGACTGTCATTGGTCATTACTCTTAATTGCCATGTAAGCTAATTGACTAATTTTTTTGCTATAATTACCACCAATAGACCCATCTTTTGACTAGCGGCATTTTGTTATATATGAACATCCCAACTCTACTCTCCCAAAAAAGAAACGCGACTTGACATTTCGTCGTCGGTATACCCTCGCTCTACCATCGCCTTTTCGCAACAAGAACCGCGATACGTCGCTGAACCAAACTGCTCTCCAGTGTTACTGTTGCCATACCCCAGTCTCTGAACCCACTGAAGTTGAATTTCACGGTGTCGGTGTATTTCAAAACTGCAGCTCTATCGGGGACGTCTAGCTCGTAATCCAGCATTAAACGTAGGCGTTTACCGACTGCCTAATCTGAGATTCTACGTCGTCTGGAAAATGCTGTTGCAGTAGAGGTCGTTGTTGAGAATTGTTTCCGCCAATGATGTACCCGGACGTGACGTTCCGGGAGAGGTGGGGTCACTATTGTTTGGCCTGAGCTTGTGTGGTCACGTGTTGAACTTCGCTGTCGGTACCTATCCCACAGACGAGAAATGGAACTCAGGGAAACATACAGCAGCCTGGTTACATCAGTCAGAGATCAACCTGCTTGTAATCGACAAATAACGTTGTTGTGGTGGTCTTCGTGCAGATGTGGCATCACTTGGTTCGTTGAATGTGTACATGTACAGCTGATTTGGAAACCGGGAACCCCGGGAATTTAAAGGCCTTAGATTTAGGTTCCATGCGAAAAGCTCGCGAAGTTGTTAAATTCACGTGTCTTGATGCAATCAAACGAAAACAAATTCCGACAAAAAGGAGACCAGTCACAATTAGTGACCCTACATTTAAAACCAATAATGAATTTCTTTTATTCTTACATAATGACAATAAAAACAAGTAAGTCACATTTATGGAAATAACACCCTCGTTCAAATAAAAAAAATGATGAAAAATGGGCTTTGCGTTTCTTTTTTTTTTTGTAGGGGAAATATATATAATGGAGATGAAGATAATGACAACGACCGTGTTCGAGCCAACGACAAGTATTGTGACATCCGGGTCATCAAGCATATGATCAGTATTCAAAATGGGGTTATCGTACACTGGACATAAAACTAGGTCATTAAAGGAGCTAAGTCCGTAACGCAATATCATTCAAAATCTTCAACATTCGGAACCTTTAAAAAAGTTCAAATATGGAGGAATTCGTCATACAGCCGAGATTAGATGCGTAGAATTTGTCGAGTTTTGCCGAATGAGTGACTACCCTCATAGTTGTCTGAAATAAAAGATAATCGTTCTATCAGCTGTCACCCAATACAACTAGCTTACAATAATTGGTCCCTCCGTAGAAAGCAAGGGTTATTTATGAAATGATTTGCTAAATCCTAATTGTGTTTTGCGTTGCGTTCGCTTCTCGTGCACTTACTATAGTATAATAGGGTAAATACACATCTATCGAGGCTACCCAAACAGTTGTACAAGCAGTTATCAGAAATGAAATGAGATGGGGTGTATGAATGAATGAAATGGGGTTTAACGTCCACGCTTAAGCACCTAACAACCCCTAACCTGGGCTAATTGAAGACGGGCATACGCCATACAGTGTGCTATTTGGGAAATTTTGCCCGGGCAGCAACTAAATTCAAACTGCCAAGGGTTCTTTTACGTGCACGCCAATGTGTACACGGGACCTCTGTTTTTCGTCCCATCCGAACGACTAGGCAGCTGTCCTTGTCAGGCCCTCCTTCTGCATCACTGACAAGGGGAAATCACGCCGGAAAATCGAGATGAACTTTCTCGGCCAATGCAGGGATCGAACACCCGACCTCCAGGCTAGCGAATCAGCGCCTTATCCACTTAATCACCGTGACCCCCGAGATGGGGTGTAACGTCCTATTGGCACGTTGGTCACCACAAAACATGTTAAATTTACTTTTCGCAGAACTGCCTCTTAAAATTATTGATACATTGCAAAGAGTGCAAAATGCTGCATCCCGCCTACTACTCTTACTAAAAGATGTGTACATACTTTACCATGGAGTTAATATTTATGGCACAGCTTGTAAGATTTATTATTTACTTACAAATAACTATCCTTATATGCCCTCAAGTAATCTCAAAATTTCATCTGACAACACCTTTGTCTATTAAACCTTTCTTCGTGTGGAGAAAGGTCTATTTCTTATCAAGCTCTGAAGCTTTGGAATAAACTCCCGCTTGAGGTTCATTTATTTTTAGAAAGTGAATGAGAGTTAACTAAGTTAAAGCTTTTTATCTACTGTCTTTGTTACAACTGTATCACCCATGTTTTAAAGCTTCAATGCGGTTGGCACTAATAGTCAAACCTAACAAACTCAGCTGTCTGAAATACAAGGAAGATATAGTCCATACTTGATTAAAATCCATCCATCAAAAATAAATCTATTGCGAATCTAGAGTGTGGCCGAAGTAGGAAAATCGAGATACAGTTAATCAAACAAGTGATTTGGCATCCGTTGATTATGCTAACGATTCAGTTTTCTAAATGATGTAGCTCTACGATATAGGACCCTGCCCTGAAAAATCTATTTGCTAATTGTGTACTCTTCGTGGGAGAAACTATAGCAATAATAACCCTGCCACATTCGGATATTGCTAATAATTCATTAAATGTAACGTAATATTCAGATGGCAGCTGCTAATAGGTGTGCCAATATTTCCAAAAATGACTGATTAAGGGCTTTGTGTGGCTGTCACAGTAACTTTAAAGGGCCAATCCCGGTTATATTTTGGAGAATAAAACTGTTTCATTTTGTGTTATTATTTGCCCATTGAGTTCAGTGTTAAATGGCTTTGACATCACAGACTGTAGCTTTTTGCTCAATTATTTGCCCATTTTTGCTCAATTATTTGCCCATTGAGTTCAGTGTTAAATGGCTTTAACATCACAGGCTGTAGCTTTTTGCTCAAGGGGGTTGGGGTGGCCTAGTGGTCTAGAGTGCCGCGCTTCGACCTCTAGCTGGCCGGCCACCTCTGGCTTGTGGCTGTGGTTTCGAGCCCTGGTGTGAGCGTATATCGCATGGAAATAGGGGCGCCCTCTCAACCTCGTCGGTTTTCTCCGGGCACTCCGGTTTCCTCCCACAAGCGAATTATTGAAATAAAATTTTAAAAAAACAAATGTTAGTCCCGAAATGATCTAGTTGTGTTGAGTGGACGTTAAACCCCATTCTCTCTCTCTCTCTTATGGCATGTCATCACGTGTTACATCAAGAGTCAGACTAGTAATTATTTGCCCATCGAGTTCAGTGTTGAATGGCTGTAACATCACAGACTGTAGCTTTTTGCTCAACCTTCCGTTGGTTCCAAACTTTATAAGCACAATCGGGACCACATTTGGTAATCTGCTCATCAAACATTTGTAGGGGGTTGACCGTTTGGATTTTTTTGCTACGGGGATTTGGAGTTGACTGGGGTGAAAATCTCAATTCCGACACAATGATTGCTCCTTACAACTTTACATCTCTTATCCCTCCGCTGTAATATCATCAGTATTACCCCGAACAGCTCTGAAATTGCAAATATATTTCCTTTTCTCCTATTCTACACCAAAACGTCAACCCAAAAATGCAGAAATAAAAAAAATAACGAAAAAATTGTCTATTTATAACTCGCACTACTTGTCTTGGTCCTACTCTACCGAGCATTGTAGTCTCCCTTGGATAACAAATCGTACACGATACTTCTTGTGTTCGCTGCATCCTCGGTTACCCAGTGCATTCCACGATTCAAATTGCTAGAATGTAGTTTTACTGTACGAGCCAATCAGAAAACAGTTTACAAATCAATCGTTTCGCCTTCGATTTTATAAGGGTAGATAACCATATCCATGTCCATTTACTGATTGATTTATGTAAGTAATGTATATAATTTATTTATATTCAATTGTATTATCAAAATCTGTAGTATGTGTTGTTGATTCCAATTATCTATAACATCTATATGTTTCACTTTTGTTATCATTATTACTATTCGTTCTTTGATTGAAATAATAATAATAATATGTCGTTTTGTTTGGTTTATTATAAATGGACGTATACTCGATAATTTAATTCTCAATTACATATTTACGATATCACATGTAGATTAAATTTGCGGAACGAAGACACGATTCTCAATAAAACTATAACAGTTGTATTGGAAGGTCGCGTCTGGAATCGTACGTGCAGCTTTTGACCCTATGACGTCAGACATTGATTAATCAACTCGCGTTAACGTTTCTAGTGATTTACCCACAATTTCCATGCATCGCACCAAGAACTCGCCGTAACAGACCGTTTCATTGGTTAATCACTAGCTTTAACCAGAACGCCGATTTTATAACAACTCTTCTAGGCCTAATGTAGTAAAACAAGTTAAACTGATTTTTGTACTATAAAAACGAAGTGAAATAGGATCTGTGTTTTAATCAGATTATAAGGAACGCATTTTTTTTATGTGTAAAATCCTTACCAGGTGTAATAAAACTCATTAAGACTGTCATTGGTCATTACTCTTAATTGCCATGTAAGCTAATTGACTAATTTTTTTGCTATAATTACCACCAATAGACCCATCTTTTGACTAGCGGCATTTTGTTATATATGAACATCCCAACTCTACTCTCCCAAAAAAGAAACGCGACTTGACATTTCGTCGTCGGTATACCCTCGCTCTACCATCGCCTTTTCGCAACAAGAACCGCGATACGTCGCTGAACCAAACTGCTCTCCAGTGTTACTGTTGCCATACCCCAGTCTCTGAACCCACTGAAGTTGAATTTCACGGTGTCGGTGTATTTCAAAACTGCAGCTCTATCGGGGACGTCTAGCTCGTAATCCAGCATTAAACGTAGGCGTTTACCGACTGCCTAATCTGAGATTCTACGTCGTCTGGAAAATGCTGTTGCAGTAGAGGTCGTTGTTGAGAATTGTTTCCGCCAATGACTTAACCGGACGTGACGTTCCGGGAGAGGTGGGGTCACTATTGTTTGGCCTGAGCTTGTGTGGTCACGTGTTGAACTTCGCTGTCGGTACCTATCCCACAGACGAGAAATGGAACTCAGGGAAACATACAGCAGCCTGGTTACATCAGTCAGAGATTAACCTGCTTGTAATCGACCAATAACGTTGTTGTGGTGGTCTTCGTGCAGATGTGGCATCACTTGGTTCGTTGAATGTGTACATGTACAGCTGATTTGGAAACCGGGAACCCAGGGAATTTAAAGGCCTTAGATTTAGGTTCCATGCGAAAAGCTCGCGAAAATAGTTAAATTCACGTGTCTTGATGCAATCAAACGAAAACAAATTCCGACAAAAAGGAGACCAGTCACAATTAGTGACCCTACATTTAAAACCAATAATGACAATAAAAACAAGTCACATTTATGGAAATAACACCCTCGTTCAAATAAAAAAAATGATGAAAAATGGGCTTTGCGTTTCTTTTTTTTTTGTAGGGGAAATATATATAATGGAGATGAAGATAATGACAACGACCGTGTTCGAGCCAACTACTCTTACTAAAATATGTGTACATACTTTACCATGGAGTTAATATTTAAGGCACAGTTTGTAAGATTTATTATTTACTTACAAATAAATACCCTTACATGCCTTCAAGTAATCTAAAAATTTCATCTGACAACACCTTTGTCTATTAAACCCTTCTTCGTGTGGAGAAAGGTCTATTTCTTATCAAGCTCCGAAGCTTTGGAATAAACTCCCGCTTAAGGTTCATTTATTTTTAGAAAGTGAATGAGAGTTAACTAAGTTAAAGCTTGTTATCTACTGTCTTTGTTACAATTGTATCACCAATGTTTTAAAGCTTCAATGCGGTTGGCACTGATAGTCAAACCTAACAATCTCAGCTGTCTGAAATACAAGGAAGATATAGTCCATACTTGATTAAAATCCATCCATCAAAAATAAATTTATTGCGAATCTAGAGTGTGGCCAAAGTAGGAAAATCGAGGTACAGTTAATCAAACAAGTGATTTGGCATCCGTTGATTATGCTAACGATTCAGTTTTCTAAATGATGTAGCTCTACGATATAGGTCCCTGCACTGGAAATCTATTTGCTAATTGTATACTCTTCGTGGGAGGAACTATAGCAATAATAACCCCGCCACATTCGGACATTGCTAATAATTCATTAAATGTAACGTAATATTCAGAAAGTTTAATCTGGCAGCTGCTAATAGGTGTGCCAATATTTCAAAAAATGACTGATTAAGGGCTTTGTGTGGCTGTCACAGTAACTTTAAAGGGCCAATCCCGGTTATATTTTGGAGAATAAAACTGTTTCATTTTGTGTTAATAGCCCTTGAAATCCTCTACCTTAGGGCCGAGCAACTAACTCAATATTTGTGCTACGTTTTCAAACAACTTAAACCTGCCAGTGTCCATACACGGTATTTGGATAAAACCAGACTTTTATTTAATAAGAATAATGTGTAGGTAAAATCTACCTTCCGTTAACAAGTACAGCAATATTCACTGTATAGACCTCTAAAGAAACGGGAATCGATTATCAGGTCACCCCAAAAAATAATTGACCCAAAATCTTAAAAAGGTTACGTGTCCGGATAAGCGTGTTGACGTTCACGTCCAATCGACTCAATATTTTGAGCGGAAATTTTGAGACACTTTAATTACAGCATTCCTCTATATTTTGGGATTGGGATTGCATGGCCGAATTTGCGTTGTATCTTAAAACCTGCCATTGAGTCAACTGGCGTGGATTCGATTCCTCGGTTGTACTTGACAAGGAGTAGGGTCGCCTGCCCAACGTCGTGGGTTTTCTCCAGGTTCTCCGGTTTCCTCCCACTGCTGAAGACTCCTAAGCGCAAGCGAATTATTAAAATAAAATTAAACCACATGGAAGTCCCGAAATGACCTAGTTTGTGTCAAGTGCACCCCCCCCCCCAATAAGAATTGTCAAGACAATAAGAGTGAAGGAACTAGATTAAGATGTATTTCAAGCAAATAACCCTTTGAAGCAGTCAGTTACACGTAATCATTCTCTCTCTCTCTCTCTCTCTCTCTCTCTCTCTCAATAATGGGTTGATTTCCTGATATGTAACATTGGCTGGGTATTACATCACTCGGTCACCCACCCCACGAACTAGAGACGTATTATTACTGACTATCAAATAATTACTGATAATTATTCCTGTTGACTGGGAGTGATAATAACTGGAGGAGAAACATTCATTAGCGCCGTATTTCATTGGGGTTAAACGTCCGACTGGGGTAATGAAAATGGGTTAAAGTTGAGATAGGCGCTGTCTCGGTTTCCTGACAGTTCCGGGTATGGTTCCCGTGTTAAGCTATAAACTTCCGACGTCCCCCGCACGGAGTAGGTCGCCTTTCCAACCTCATGGGTTTTCTCCGGGTCCTCCGGTTTCCTCCCACTGATAAATACCCATACGCGTAAGCGAATTATTGAAATAAAATTAAACCATATGTTAGTCCGGAAATGACCTTGTTTGTGTCGAGTTGACGTTTGAACCCTCTCTCTCTCTCTCTCTCTCTCCTCTCTCTCTCTCTCTCTCTCTCTCTCTTAATGCGTTGAAAACTCCTATGCTCTCTCTCCCTCCCCCATTTCAGAGAAACGCGATTTCTCCTCCCTTTATTTATACTCCCATATGTAGGTAATTATATACAAATATCATATTGCGATACAAACTGTAAAATCAATATAACCATTATCCAATCAACGGCTCGCTTACATGCAACTCCTTGGGACAATATGTAGAGACGCACGCGCCGTATTGTTTATATGAAGTGTGCGCAGTATAAAGGTTCCCCCATTTGTGTCGCTTTTCATCGAAGTATATTATATGTATATAAAGGACCACGCCTTTATTTTGTTGGACACGTCTTAAAACCGTTGTAAATATTCCAAGAGAGGTAAGTCCCTGCACTATGTTTTTGTTTCCCGTTTCCTCTTTCTGATTGAATTTCTTTTTAAAAAATAAATTCTAAGATTTAAATTTTTTAAGTATGACGCAGATGCTCAGTGGGGTATAGTATGACAAGGGGTGGGATTTTTATGACGTCAGTTTGAAACTTTTACATGGATATATAGTTTGTATATTTATATACTGCGGTCGGGGGGTGGGATGGCCTAGTGGTCTAGAGTGCCGCGCTTCGAATTCTAGCACTCCGGTTTCCTCCCACTGCTAAAGACCCCTACGCGCAAGCGAATTATTGAAATAAAATTTAACCATATGTTAGTCCCGAGTTGACATAGTTGTGTTGAGTGGACGTTAAACCCCATTTCTCTCTATATATATACTGCGGTGACGTGTGTCACAATAGGGGATGGGGGGGGTTTGGCCCCGGCGTAGACATTTCATACACATCGTTTTGTACCATCCGAATGTCTTGAGGAAAGATGATATTTATGATGTTGTGTATGGCGATCTTGCTATAGTTTCTCCCTGAACTTCAAACAGCTAACCGTCTTCAATTAGCCCAGGTTAGGTGCAGAAGCGTAGGACGTTAAACCCCATTTCATTCATTCAAACAGCTAAAAATACCTGTTGTAGTTTTGATCCAAATTTACGTTTAAAATAAGCGTCACGGAATATGTCCATCAATTTCTTGTGGGCACCGCAATGGATCAGTGTGTAAGGCGATGGCTCACAACTAGGAGGCCCGGGGTTAGATACCGGTTCTGGCCTAGAAAGTTCACGGTATTTTCCAACGTGGTTTCCCCCTTGTCATTGGTGCGGGACGGTTGGTCTGGCAAGGAAACGTGTTTAGTCGTTCGGAATTGATGAGAAAACCCGAGGAAAAATATAGCGCATTACATGGTGTATTCCCGGAGGTAATTAGTCCGATCAGTGCAGAAAGGTAGGACGTTAAACCCAATGTTATCCATCCATTTATGTACTATCTGGTATGAAAGATTCTGAGATCTGTACTAGAGTACACAAAGCATTCTCAGTCAGTGTTTATGATAATCTTTGCACATACATGTAGTTTCTTATTGACGTATTTGATACATTCAAATAACAAAAGTTTTTTAAAGGGCTATATTTTAGTTAAAATAGAGCGATCATTATTAAGTAAATTCTTAACTTAAGTCTGAGAATGCTTTATGAACTCGTGGTCAGATCTCTGTACCTTTAACCCTATAGTCTTCCCCGAACGTGCAAATACAGTTTATTAACATGACTTCAAAAAATATTTCTTCATTTAGATTAATTTCAATGTGGAGAAATATTCATACAGTTGTTTGTTTCAAATATAATTAAATCTAAAACCTATATAACGAAATCAATCAGTTTATCTTAAATGAAAAACAAGTTTATTTCCTGTAAATTTTATAGGGATAATATAAGAATAGTTAACGTATAGCTCAGTTTGTCTTGTGTAGGTTTTAGATCAATCTGAAATGGTGTCGTGAATATTTAATGATTAAATTATCTTAATTATATATCTATACATGTCTGATTAATGAATCATTGTAAATAATACCATAGTACAGCCTTTTTACATCCCACA
Source organism: Patella pellucida (assembly GCA_917208275.1). NCBI lineage: Eukaryota > Metazoa > Mollusca > Gastropoda > Patellidae > Patella > Patella pellucida. Next base: position 61,711,898 of record OU795038.1, read on the forward strand.
CTATATATCACTACTAAATCTTGATTAGACTAGATTGCACTACCAATACGCTAAAATAAAAATGGCGCCATTTTCCTTAACGGAAAACAACGAAAATTATTGTTCAATGCAAAGTGGGACATTTCAGGACTAACAAGGATATTAAAGAATCTAGAGAAGGTTAGACGTAACGGGTCTTCTTCGTGTCACCTTCACGAGAGAAACCTGATTCCAAAATGCACACTAACAATAGAATGACTTCTATAAATAGAATCAATTTAAAAACTTCCTACCGACCCCTATGCCCACCCCACACTAATTTCAATTTTCAACACACAAAAGAAACAAATTTGACCGATTAAATAAAACATAATATTTTCATTGTTAAGACTGGGGGAATCCATATTGAATTATCTGGTAGTATTGGTGACGTCACTAACGAATTGTTTACTAACGGGTAGTAGCGCTTGATTTGAGGAAACGCAAATTTTATCAAATTCTTGGTTCTTTTATCCTTGAATATGATTATAAAATGGCAATTACAAAGTTTCACGTCATTTAAGATAAATAACATTATTAAAAAACAAAACAAATATAGTATTGCATTTTTATGCTTTTGTTTTTGTTATAGTTAATAGAATGGAATATCACACCCAGTTAGTATAATGCGATATTGTTGGATAAATATTATATTAAGTTAAATAATAAGTAATTGTATTCTTTAATATATACAGTTTCTGTATTCACTAATCGATAAGGCAACAATACAGATCTTTGTAGCTGAGTAATTTGTAATAGAAGAGAGATCTTTATAAGTTGCCAATACTGTTTAACTCCTAGAATTGAGGTTAATGATTTTGATACGAATTGTGAGTCAGCTTGTAGTTTAATGAGTTGAAATCCAGGCTTTCCTTGATTCATAGAAACGTAATCGAATCAACCCTCTGGATTTTTTTATGGGGTTTAATGGCCTACCTTTCTGCACCTACTGGGCTAACGGGAACGGGCATAATATGAGGGAAATCTTACCCGAACGACTATACATTGTCCCTTGTCAGACCCTCTATCCTGCACCATTGTCAAGGGGAAATCAACATCATAGAATGTAATGATATCAATCCCCTGGATTTTTATAAACGCCTGTGGGACTAACAAGGATAGTCTGGCAACAAAATGAGCTACACCCTGGATTTACCATTAAGTAAAATAAGCACGTACTTCGGGCATTAAGAAGCCCCACACAAATGGACCATTGCCTGAATTGCTATGGATCTCCATACTTTCCAAAATAACAAATGGCCTCGTTCACGAAAAGCCTTCTGTTGAAGTATATTCAATATCCCAACAGATAGAGAGAGAACTGGGTTTAACGTCCACTCGACACAAACTAGGTCATTTTGGGACTAACGTATGGTTTTTAATTTTTATTTCAATATTTCGCTTGCGCGTAGGGGTCTTTAGCAGTGGGAGGAAACCGGAGTGCCCGGAGGAAACCCACGGGGTTGAGAAGGCGCCCCTATCTCCATGTCACATTCTCACACCAGGGCTCGAAACCACAGCCGCAAGCCAGAGGTGACCAGCCCCCCCCCCCATATCCTAACAGAACGAGTAGATATAATGTAAATATGTTGTAAGCTCAGGGGATCTGATCAAAGACTTTTAATTTAAAAAAAAGTAGGAGAATTTTTTCAATTTATATAAATCAAGATTATTTTCAATCTAAATGTAAATTTGTTTAATTTCGAAAATACCCTCTTATTTTATGGTTTATCATTGAATTACAAAAAATGACTCACAAAAATCATTTAAGGGCTTTGGACTTCTTTTGGTCTTCATCCGGCCCTGCGCGTAAAAGAAATTCGACCGTTGTACGGTAACGCTGTTTCCCGTATTTCACAATTAATATGTATGTTATGAACAACACATATGTTAGTCCCAAAATAACCTAAGTAAAATGGCGACAAATCCATTTCCATTCCACAATCAACAGGCTATTCAGAAGTTATTATCTTCATTCCACTGCAAGTATTCCTAATAGTTAGTGCAGGGGGACTGCGCCACATATGATTTACATAAAGGATAAATATAACGACAATACATCATACTCCGAAACAGCAAACGAAACAAACAATAAAACAACAATTCAAAAAAGAGTGAATGGATCCGGGGGCTAGCCGTAAGCGTCCACTGCGCTGTACAGTCCCGGGTCTGAAGCAAGTCAGACTTCACTCAAGATTGAACATATTGACTCGTACAAGAAAACGCACAAACAGCCCAACACAATGAAGCAAAGAAAATGTAGACCGCCTCGGGAGGCAGTCGTCTGCTAACTGAATGGTGTGACGTAAATACGTCGTAATGTTATCAATGACGTCAATAGAATTTCTTAACAAAAAGGGCGATAATCAAGATTTAATAATGCTAAAAGCTATGAGTTTAAACAACCAATTAGAATTTTTAAGTTGTATAATTGCACAAAACATAATACTAAATACCCTATACAAGCAATGCAAAACAGGAATGTAGAAGAAAGCATACAATGTAAGTGTATTTATGAAGTAATAAAATAATAACAATAAGGGCGATAATCCAAACATGGCTACGTAACTATACAAATTAAACTAAATTAAATTGGATAATTATCCAATATGTACTCGGTTATATACTTATAAGAAATGTTAAACTTGGTATATTGATGAAACGGAAGTTTCCAGTTCGCACAAAGTTCACTTCCATATTAAGACGTCTATAATGAGAATATATCAGATGTTATCAAGTCAAGAGATAGGCGAACATCTATACATTATATGGACAGGGATTGGTATATTAAAGGTCTATAGTGTTTTTATAACGAGTTTTATATTTTTGTACATAAGAAGGTAAAATAGATAAAGAAATAGATGAAAGAAAACTCCCATGACGAATAGAATAGAATAGAATAGAATAGAATAGAATAGAATAGAATAGAATAGAATAGAATAGAATGGAATGGAATGGAATGGAATGGAATAGAATAGAATAGAATAGAATAGAATAGAATAGAATAGAATAGAATAGAATAGAATAGAATAGAATAGAATAGAATAGAATAGAATAGAATATGGTTTAACATCTTGTTGACACTATCTGAGTCATTCCGAGACTAATGTGTTTCGGGTTGGTTTTTTTTTTACTGTTACTATATTTTATCCCAAACTGGCGATGTGCGAGTCAATCTTATATAAATTAGTTAGTGTACACGTTGAGAAGAAGGCGGTTTTAGTTTAAATTCGAAATTTTCGGTACACCATCCCTAGCTGTCAGACCCACATGCCCCAACGCCCACGAATTACAGTAACATGACTCTTGAATATCGGCCCACGACTACCACAGAGATTCTAATCTAGAGTTATCGGCCCTTCACATTAAACATGGGAAGCTTCCCTGTGGAATCTGGGCACTAGAAAATAATTCAAATCATTGATTTTTTTTATACCTCAAGAAATCCGATATCAAATTTTAAAAGTTGATTATATTTGTGCTGTCCACCGTAAGAGTTTTTCTATATTTCTAAAAAATCTGTTTGTGCTGTTTTTCAGGATTTTTAAAGATGTGCCCGTCTTTAAAGAGTTTTCTCAAGTTCAGCATTGTAGCTGTTAATATACCAATACTGGTAAGATTTTACATAATATGACGAAATGAACCAATACTCGTAAGAATTTACATAATATCATGAACTATACCAATATTGGTTAGATGTTACATACTAATACGAAATATACCAATATTGATAAGATTTTACATAATAACAAAATATGAAACACAGGATTACGCAAACTGTTGAATGTTCTACACCGCATCATAATCTCGAGGTCATATCTAATGTCGTTTTAACGAAAACGCTATGATAATTGGGCTAATCCCATCTGTTTGAAATTACAAACACGACTATAAACTTCCATTTTTATTCGTAATGGATGACCGTAAAAGAAAGGTCAAACAATAAGAATTAATAAAGTCAAACAAACTGTTACAAATCATAACTTGGTTTGTTTACTGGTACGGGCTAAAGTGGCACTGTTATTACCTTTATGCCTGGGTTATTTAGGTCAACAGTAAATACGATTTACCTTTGCTTCATGTCTGCTTTAAACTGTTTCATTTACTATTAAAACAATTCAAAAAAATAGTTTCACGATTTTACCTGCGATTCAACTAAAATAATAATATAGACCTTTTTAAAACTTTTGTTGTTTCAATGCTTCAAATACATCAAAAAGAAACTATGCTAAGATTAGTGTTGTGGGTCAAAGATATTTCTCATAAACAGTGATTGAAAGTTGTGTAAATACTAAACTTAAAGGGACAGTCCCGAATAGAACAGAGCCTCAAAAATAAAAGTCCGAGTACGTATGAAATTTAAACGCCAAAATATAGTAGACTGGTGTATATACTCTGACTCAAAATTTCAGCTCAAAATATTGAGTCGTTTGGACGTGAGCGTTAAAACAGCTTATCCGGGCACGTAACCTTTTTAAGATTTCGGGTCAATTCTTTCGTTTGGTGACCCGATAATCGATTCCCGTACCTTTAGGGGTCTACACGGTGAATGGTCCATGTGCTGTACTTGATAACAAAAGGTAAATTTCACCGACACATTATTTTCATAAAATAAAACTCTGGTTTTATTAAATCACCGCATAAGACAGTTTGGGACACCGGACTCCATTTAAAGATGAAGACTGTGGGTTTAAGTTGTTTGAAAACGTATCACATATATCTAGTTAGTTGCTTGGCCCTAAGGTATGGGATCTTAATGGATTTTAACACAAAATTAAAGAGTTTTATTCTCAAAAACATTATCGGGATTGACCCTTTAAGTCTGGGAACGCTTTGTGAACTCGGCCCCTAAACTGTACAAGGCCCTGTTTTACGGTATGAAAAGGGCCCTTTCCAGGTTTCAGCTGAGCTAAGAATTACATCTGATTTTACCCTACATATATTATATAGTGCGATGATTCCAATGTCAAAATTTATTTTCAATTATGGAACTCGGCGGTTATTCGTGCTGTTGATCGTACCGTAGCTATTTACAGGCATATTGATAAGAACCACCCTTATCTACGATATCACCCTTTGTGGAAGTGTACGTTAAACTCCAGAATCGAACGAACGAGGAACCACCCACGGGAAGCGGCAGGTTACATTTTGTGTATTATATGCAATCATGTAGATGTATGCTGTATGCTCAAAGTTTGATTTCGAATCTGTGTGTATTTGAATAATACAATATCGCAGGTTAGCGGAAGGGATAATAACTATGGGAAGATACAACAAATAAAAAGGGGCTCTTCAAGACAACTGCTTCCGACTGAGAGAATTAAGAACCGACTGAAAATCTCAAATTTTTTGATTTAATATAACTTCTCCTCTCTTCTTTTTTTTTTTTTACAGATTATTGGATTAGTGTCCTTAGGAACGGGAATATGGGTAGTTGTCGACGAACAAAGTTTTTTCACGACTTACTCCAACATCATCGACCTTTCCATAGTGGATAAAGATTTTATTAAAGAAGGTGCTATAGTTCTACTATCTGCGGGTACAGCTACAGCACTGTTTTCGTTGGTAGGAATGGCAGCGGCTCGCTCAAACTCAGTTTATTTGCTGGGCGTTGTAAGTATATATTTTCCTTTTTTGTTGACCGGTTGTTAAAACACTTCTCGTTTTGGGTTCCCATTTTAACGTCGATGTGCGACTACTCAGGCTAATGCAGTCAAGGGTTGGATTCATTTGACTCAGTGATGATGGAAGAAACCACTGTTTTGACTTAAAAGCAAGGAAAGTCCGTACTTGGTCACAGTTGGAATGTGAAATAATTAGCTATGTCAATATTGCTTATAATGAATCAGATACCCCGCCCTTTTATTAAAAACTTCATAAATACAAAAATATTTTTAACCTCGAATAAAATTTAAAAAAAACAACTTTACATTTGTACAGAAAACCAGACAAACTGAACAAAATAAACCACTAGTACGACAACCACCACTGGTATTTAGATTCCCGTTTAAAACTTTCCATACAACCATTGAACGCATTTAATAAAAATGATACATTTTTTTTTCGTTCATGGCGGGTGGTTTTGCTTAAAGTACAGTATCATTTTATTGTAAGAGTAGGCCGTAGCACCGCTGCCCAGGCAAAATTTCCCTCATAGCACACTGTTTGGCGTATGCCCCTCTTCAATTAACCCAGGTTAGGTGCATATTAGTAGGACGTTAAACCCCATTTTATTCATTCATTCCATAATTTTATTGGAAATTTTAAATTGACTTATTGTTATATTTAATAACAGTACGCGTTAATACACTTAATATAATATCCTCAAGGGAACAATATGCTACTTGGAAACCCAGTTAATACTATGGATATCATTTTTATTGTGTAATAACGTGTGCCATTCCAATTATTGTTCTATCGGGTCGATAATTGGTCTCTAATATCCGATTGATTCTGTTTTACGCTTTGTAAATGAAAGCCGTGTGATTGCAATAAATGACAACCTCGTCTTTTCCCACGAGTAACGGATCACTTCAGCCAAAGGCCTCGCTAATAATGTAACAATTAATAATGCACCTGAGCTATTTGTTTGATGTGCTCCCAGCTATCCCCGTGAGAATTAATACAAGTATACATTTAATTAATAATACGATCTACCTTTAGTCTCGAGGAGGTGACTTTATATTCGAACACGAACAAGCAGAATACCCACAGCTTCTACTCGTATGTGCATGCATGCGAGATTTGCCATTTTGAACAGAAATAAAAAATGAAATGAAATTTGGTTTAACGTCCTACTGTTCTGCTCCGAACTAGGCTAATGAAGACGGGCATACGTCATACAATGTGCGATGGAGGAAATTTTGTTCGGACAACGGCACTACAGCCTACTCTTATGTCGAGGATCTGTAATCTGCACATAAGACGACAAATTGAAACTCGGCGTAGTGATGGACAGTGGTTATTATATGCACATTACGGAAAGTTAACATCAATCTGATTAAAAATAAATCAGCTATCTTCACTCAAAGTCGCAAATATAGACCTCCCGTAAAAACGACTTGGCCAATTATCGAAAACACTCTTAATCCCCTCAGTCCCTAGTGACGTCACAGTGTACAAATGCATATTCGGAATGTTTATTCCTTAATTACCTATATACAGTCGGTGTGTGTATTCATTAACGCTTGACCGATTCCTTAATCCTTGACTACGGAATAATTTATTTTACTAAATGCCATTCAAAGAATAAAGAATTAATTTGTTTCGTAATTTAGAATTTGTTTTATAAAGCCGGTTGCTGTAGCCATATTCCCCACGTCTTTTTAATCAGAATAAGCACACCGTAAACCAAAAATGTAGCTTACATGGGACCGGTTATCGTCAAGATTTTACGAAAAAAGGAAATAAACTTACCTTACCACCCAGAATCTAATACACGTATCCAGTTAGTAGATTGCCGTCTAGAATATGTTAAATGCCGCCAAGATTTATCAAAAACCGCCCAGTTTGTGTGCTACCGTGTAGATCAAAAAACATCGTTTTGTTATCGGTCGTCCACTTCAGTTTCTCGGGGCGATTTTAAAAATGAACACTACCATTTAGATTTGAAGGAGTTTATTTTTAGACAAGACATTTATTTTCCCGGACGTTGTGGAGAAATGAACAGTGTTTAAAAGATTACCACTTGGTCATCGTTTTATTCTTTCTGTTATTCATATCCCATTACCTCGTGCACCAACAACGATAATTAATTTTTCATTGGGTAGGACCATCTCAACGCGGAAAAATTTACAGTAGCTATTGGCTAACAGCATGTAGGAAAGGCGGGAAAATATCACACGGGTTACGTATGACTGAAATGAAAGATGAAAGCGAGGGTTTCCCTTTCATGTCACGTGATTCCGATAAGAATTGAGAGAAATAATTTAGTGATTTGCATTGTTATGCTAGGCTACTTTAAAAATTAGACATAATTCGTATCAACAAATAATAACTTATAAACTTATAATATAGAACATAGTTTATTAATATTACTATAATCTCTACTTCATTCATTAATGATTCGGCATTACACGAAGTTCATAATAAATGGAGTATATTTGTGATTGCGTAGGAACCGTGACCCAAATTTATTACTTCAAAAAGACGTTCTCCGAGGTAAAATAGTACCACGCGTTTAACGACTAATAAAGACAAATATCTACGTAGATCATCATGCGATTCGAGACATTTTAATGTGTAATATTTTTATATCCACCATCATCGGGCTCTCTGATTGGTCAATCTCTTTACGGTGATTGACAGGTCGGAACAATGATATTAACAGATCAAAGAATAAAATTGCACGTAGCCACAAATACTAGGTCAGTATTAAAGCAAAGCATGCAGTGTCCACCTTACAACATATTTCATTGATTTATGATTTATTTTATAATATATTACTACACAGTGTAGACCACAATGTGTTACGATTCGCATTTAGGTATTCTAAATTGATTCTTATACGGAATTCTTAAATTTGGAACCTTTTAGTTCCATTTCGTGTACAGAAATTAAATCAACGATTAGTTTTTAAATTATTTATGATGCCGAAATAATATCAATCTAATTTGTCTTATCTAAAAGGGCTCCGGCGCAATTTAACGAATTACTGGGTAAATAAAGTATGTATTCACTTGTCGCTATATTATTTTAATTTTAGTGCCGAAATAATATCAATCTAATTTGTCTTATCTAAAAGTGACCTCGGCGCTATTTATAGTTGATTATTTAATTATTAGGCGTTCAGTCCGTGATGTATATTGGCGAGTGATTTAGATGGCAATATGTAGCCTACTTGTAAAATAAACCATGTCTGTCATCATAAACTAATCTTATCACAAACATTTATCCATCGAATAATTTATATTCGGATTTCATATCAAGTCAATTAAATATTGTCTAAATATATTTTATTACAAAAAACATCGGTGAACTGATCTAATATCTAAAATCATATCGGCAATAAAATAACAATACGATTATACAGCGAGGGACTAATCTCGTTTGTTACCGGTAATCACCAAAAATCAACGAGTAAAACTTATTTATTCCATTTAAATTTTTAAATTGTGTACCATTCAAGTATTAGTTGTGGACGACTTAACCAATCAGTTGTTGTGTACGACTCTATTCAAGTATTAATTGTTTTGGACGACACCACCAATGCCTTGTGGACGACTTCGCTGTGGACGACTTCGCTTGTAGACGACTTGACTGGCACCCGGCCGGTATATGTTGCTGTCAATATCTGATATCGGTAAAACTTAATCTACACGGTAACACAAACTTGGCGGTTTTTAATGAATGCTGGCGGCATTTAACACACTCTAGACGGCAATCTATTGACTGGACAAATATATTAGATTCTGGATGGTAAAGGTAGTATCTTTGCTTTTTCGTAATATCTGGACGATACCCGGTCCCTCATAGTGTGTGAAATAGCTTTATTTTACGTCCGCTTCCACCGAAGTGATATCGCAGACAATGATACCTCATAGTGATAATTACGAGCTAATGATTACCGACAATACACACTTTTAACTGGTGGTGTTGTGTATACAGTGATATATTATACAGGCAGTGATATATTGGATAGATAATGTGTATACTATGTGTAGCGCCTGTGACGTCATCAGCCAATTAACCGGATTAAGGTCGTTTATGAAAATTTGAAAACCGTTTTTGGCTGTCCTATACTAAAACGTAAATAGCTCAGTTAATTTTAATCAGATTGATTTGAACTTTCCGTAATATGGATTTAGTAATCATTGTTTATTATATTATGTAATAGGAAATTATGATCTTATGTGCACTTTAATGCCAATGTGTACATTGGGGTCACGATTTTTCGTCTCATCCGAACGAATAGACGGATGTCCTTGACAGGCCCTAAATCCTGCATCACTGACATGGCGAGGGGGTGGACACCGGAAAACCCTGGATAAACTTTATCGGCTAAGAGGGATCAAACACCAGACCTCCAGGCTAGCGAGCCAGCGTGATCCCCATGTTGAACAGACATGGACATGAACTAGTGTATAGATAAAGCTATGGCCATTAACTCCATAGACCTTTGCGGTTTTTTCCTTTATCAAAGAGTCGGTATCTATTATTTTTAGCAAGCGATCAATTCTTTAAGGAAATATAAAAATACATTTACATCAGCATCAACGAAATATATAGTCGGGTTAGTGTAGTAGCAGATGGGTATCGTGTCTTGATACTCGAATCCACGACATTAGGAAGTGTGATGATGTCGGGTAATACTGTCGATTTGTCACGTTGTCACTTTGTCGTAATGTCTTGATATCTTGATATCTTGATATCGTGATTTCGGGTTGAAACCAATCAGCCACCATAGGTTAGAAGTCACAAGTAAGGATTTAAGTGTCGGCCGTATTTTAACAGAAAACAATTTTCATGGGAAACAATCACCGGTTTTACTATATTACCATGACGTTTCGACAAGTATCCTCGTAACGTTATCAAGCACTAACGATTGTGCTTTATTTAGAGCTTTGGCAGAATTGAAGGACATTTTAGTCTAGCCATTGTTTCCATTAGCCCAGTCGCAGTAAACCAGTAGACCCCATTGCATTTCATTCCATTTCATTATTTCTAATAATGTTAATACATGCAAGACACAAAGACATATTTAGCGGTTCTATTTACATAACCATTTAATATATTACAGTGTGAAATCAATATCTTTACGAGCTACTTCTTGGGATTCCCTTCTTATTATTAAAAATCGTAGAAGTGCTGCCATCACAGCTAGCCATTATGATTTATTTGCCTGTGAAATCTGTAAGAATGTTCAGTAAGCAAGTCTTTTTTCGGGCTTAAATTTTTATATAAACTATTCTTGTTATGATAAGCCGATAATCAACTCTCTAGAACATCAGGTACATTCACTAACAGAGCACATGAATCGGTCTGGTATTTTTTTTATGCGTGTAGCCAAAGGTTACTATATCAACTTTACCGCAAGTGAAATCTCAATAAATGGACTGACAATCGAGACTTCGGTTATTATCATCGCAATAGTACTTGACAACCAGAATTTGTCAGACGTTCAAACACTCATAACTTCGCTCAGCATAAAGTATTTTGACTGAATTTTTTTAACACATTTATTTTATATTATCTATCTTTGAACTACTATAATAACAAGAACGACCTAAAGATAAAATCCTAAGTTTAGTAAATACTTTAATTTTGATTGGCTAAGAACTAAAATTAATCCAATATTATCCAATCAAATTACTAAAAATTTGGATTTTATCTTCTGTAAAATTTCGGGAAACAGACCCCAGATGTTTATATTAATCTTACATAGTGAATCTTGAAACATTCGTTACGGAGTTACAATAGATGGATGAAGTCATAGTAATTAATGAAATAGATATTATAAATAATCATGTTCTATGGACGACTAGGTTATTCATTATATATTATAGCTAATGATTATATCAAATACAGACCGTTCTAATTATAACATCAAAAGCCGTGTATCGCAAAATCGATGATTATCGTTTACAGGAAATAAAATAGGGTTTAACATGCCACTTTCCTCGACCAACTGTGCTGCCGTAGAAAGGAATACGCTACATTCGGCAAACTTCTGTAGACTCCGGTACCTTACCCCTAGCCTCGGCTGTGGCGGTAAGTGATGTGTAGCTACACCGGTTTACCACTTGGAAGACTTTTAGAATGAAGTTCTCATAATAGCGTTATTCGAAGACAGTCGGTCAACCTTGACAGATTACGGTACCTTCATAGCTTGAAATTTACCAAGCAATGCAAGCGTTTACTATCGGAAGAACATAACAAACAACATACAGTTTCTTAAACATACATTATGCAAGAGCTAAAACTGGCTATTGTGGGTGTTTCTTTAGGTCTGAAATGTTATCTAAATTATTAATTAGACATTAATTAACTTTTCCAGACCATAATGAGCTTTCGATGTCATTGCTAACAACCGATATTTACTGGATAATTAAATCAAAAGATGAATAATCGAGCCTATGTTTTTATCGCACCAACTTTAGTAATGATGCTCGGGGCTAGGCCTAAAATCATCGGTTTAGAGTGGATCAATTGGACTGACATTTTCAGGAAATTCCCTTTCCATTATCTAGTTGAGAACTTCCAGATCTTTATCTAATCTCCTATAATCGATCTTTAATTAATGTTTTCAAAACTTTTTACATGCACATGGACTGGAATTTTGATTAGAATCATTATTATTTACACATATAGTAGAACAGTAGAATCTGTATTAAGCAGCCACTCAAGGGAATTTTCACGAGTGGCCACATAAAAGAGAGTGACCTCTAAATAAAATCTCAGAGTTTGAAAGTAGTTCCAATATGGCTGAATACGTCATACATCATGTAGGGTGCTGAAGTCTGCCGAGGTAACCCGAATGGTAAATGTACAGTGTGTTGTGGGGATATTTTGACTTAACAAGGTTGCTATGTATACTTTTTACTTCGATTTCCAACCCTAAGAGGGCCTTAAAAAGAGCCATCCCTCTAACTCAATATTTCCACAATATTTAAAAATTAAAAACCCGAATAAGAATTCTTTATGGGTCCATTTCAATCAATGTCGATGTTGTTATCTTACCTGGAAAATATGGGATCTTAATATCCAATGCTTAAAGTAGCTAAGTCTCTAAGTTTCGAAAACAAAAAGAATTATTTGTCAATTTAAATCAGCATTGATGTTGTGATATTACAAGAAAAAGATTGACTTCTGATATCCAATTTGTGATACAAAATAAACAATTTGTCATTTGGTACACGTATCGTGTACCATATTGCGTTTCAGTGCCATAACGGGGCTAGACATATTCCACAAGTCATGTCAAACGATGAAGCTATATTCTTATCTCGAAAGCATGCGCAATTAATACTATTGATGTAGACTGGAATAACCAGATGCTAGAGAACGCCATTCGATTGGGGCTTCTGGCGTATTTCGCCTAACATAATTGATTTGAAATTAGAGTAAAAACGGAAACAATTGAATGTTAATCAGTTTATATACATTATTATATGCGTTACGACCCCTTTGTGTCAATTTATAGGTCCTAAATTTAGCTCGTTTAAGACACAATGTACATTTTAAAATATGTACACGACTTGAGTTTACTGTAGACATGCTGTTTTCGAGTGCCACTTGTAATGAACTAAGAAAAGCATACACAAGAAGACAATGAGGAAGTAATTAAAACTGGCCGATTCACAGAAATATAATAATTGAAAAAAAGACTGTCGTTCAAATTGGACTGTTTGCTTATTTTGCCAACATAATGGATTAGAAATTACAATCAAATTTTAGAAAATGTTTATATACATTCACAATACTTAAATATTATAATAGTATGTGTTTGTACACCCATTTTCGTCTATATTAAGGTTCTAACGATTAGAGCTATACGTCCTTTAACGCATTGCCAATGGTATACCATATTCCTGTAGCAATGGCCCGGGAAATCCCTCTCTGACCATTGCTGGATTGGCTTCTGATACTTGAACTTTTGAGGGGTTGTGTCTATTCTTCTCGTTCAATCAAAGCTATCACTTGCGTACAGCAAGATGACAGTCCTTCGTTTAATCTGGGTCTTCCCTAAAACTTTCGACAGTGAAACGGTGAAAGTCTGTTAGCCTCCACACAGTAGTGTTTACTTTATGTCAATGTTGATAGTCTTGTTTGTCACGCCATTAGTTTTGCTGCAATATTCTGCTATGCACTGGTTAATTGGGCATAATAAAATCGTGAGCCATGACATAACGTTATGCTAACATGACTTGGTCCAATTTGACGCCCTGTTTTAAGGGTAATGCCTTTGTAACGCAGTTAGCGATTGGTTGTTAGTTGGACTATTGACCAATTATAGTTTAGAACAAGAATTCCCCCTCTTTACAGCAGTCAGAAGTGGGATTAGCTCTAATCAAACGGAACACTGCCAGGAGTATGATGGTATTCACATGTGAACAACACTGGGACCTACAGGATAGTAAGCCAGCACCATACACTGTGATTATATAAAATCTACACGACAACCGAAATACAAACTAGTACAAGGAAACGACACAGTCTGGTTCAAATATACACTCTGTTCATAGTGCATATTAACAACGAATTACATTAATGTCTATATGTTAGTCTCACAACCCTCAAAAAATTGTGACGTTTTACTCATTTGTAATTACGTGAATATAAAACTACTTGTAATTCATTGAGAAATACAAACATAACAACCAATCATACTTGAAGTGTGCATAGATTACGTCATTGGGGGAACTGTCAGTCACTGTAAATAAACAAACTACCTTTGCACTCTGCTGTAGAAGAACACACACTAAGAATTTCTTTGATCGGAGGAAAGAAACTTATACAATTTAAGCATATACTAATAATGCTGTGTATGTAGTGGTATATTTCAGTATGTTATAATGCTCTGTATGTTATTGTTTATTTCAGTATGTTATAATAATGCTGTGTATGTTGTTGTATATATTTCAGTATGTTATAATGCTGTGTATGTTGTTGTATATTTCAGTATGTTATAATAATGCTGTGTATGTTGTTGTATATTTCAGTATGTTATAATGCTCTGTATGTTGTTGTTTATTTCATATTTCAGTATGTTTTAATGCTATGTATGTTGTTGTTTATTTCAGTATGTTTTAATGCTGTGTATGTTGTTGTATTTCAGTATGCTATAATGCTCTGTATGTTGTTGCATATTTCAGTATGATATAATGCTGTGTATGTTGTTGTATATTTCAGTATGTTATAATGCTGTGTATGTTGTTGTATATTTCAGTATATAATAATGCTATGTATGTTGATTGGTATTGAAGTTGCTGCCGTCACACTTGGTATTATATTTAAAGAAAGGGTAGGTAGATGATATAAACTATGAAAACACGATTATAATTATTTACATCCCACTTATACCTCGTTGCCAGTGGCAACCTTTGATAAAAGTGGCCTGTTTATTTCCAATACAGGCTTAAAAGTATCCGTGTATCAGAAATGAACAGTACACTTTTTAAAAAGAGTACTGTTCATTCCCGACAAACGAACACTTCTACACCGTTTAAGATACCATTCAAGCAATAAGTAGCGGACGTTTAGCCCGGCCCAGATCGCAATGATAACGATAGCTCTATTCAAAGCAGCCTGAGAATCACACCAAACAAGTAGTCAAAATCACTGTAACAACACAAACCGGGTGGAACAAACTGGCAGTTCAAAAATATATACAATATTATTAAATTAAAATAAAAACATATTACAAAAATCAATTATTATATATATCAATTGGCATCTATTCCACAATTTGGTTTGATTTATATTAATATGCAAAACATATAAATTAGAATACTAAATAATTATATCAATTGTGAGGATAGAGGGCGCAGTTCTCTTGCTGGACCCTTCACAGGCATTCAAAATAAGCAGGATGAAAAAGAAACGCCTAGAAAGACATACACTTTATTACAAATAATTCGCTGATGCATACTTTCACCAGGAATGACCCACGTTTCGCATTTCCTTTACACTACATTTAATAATAATATTATTAATATCGCAGTCCTCTTCGCCATAGACAAGTTGTTTTGACGAGTGGTCTAAACAAACACGTGATAGTTTTACTCCCAGCGGTATACCAATACGCACGTGTAAATACTATTCAGGTCACCTCTCCACTGCGCAATCATTCTACCATGAAATGTAACGTGAGGCTCAAAAAGGGATAAATGAAAGAGCATTTGACACGTTTCGGTTGAAACGACTCGATAATAAATACTATTTTCACATTTTCCTTCACAATACTCGATAGAAATGTGATGTAAGTCAGTTATTAGCACCTTTCCTCGGTGTATCGGTGAATATCAGGACAGTTTTGGTCGGGGACCGCCTCGGCTTCGCCTCGGCTGAACCCCCGACCAAAACTGTCCTGATATTCACCGATACACCTCGGAAAGGGTGCTAATAACTACTACATACATTATGACACTGAAGAAGACCAAATTATGAGCAGGCGGCCAGCATATGATTTGATGTTTATCAGAATGACGAAGTGGTTGAATTCTTAACTGGACGTATCTTTTATTTGTTTTTTTATGTAGTGATCTACCGTAAACAGACAGAGAGAGAGAGAGAGAGACAGAGAGACAGAGAGAGACAGATATGAGAGAGTGAGAGGGAGAGAGAGAAAGAGATATGGCGTTTAACGTCCAATCTACACAAACTAGTTCATTTCGGGTCTAACATTGTTTAATTTTATTTCAATAATTCGCTTGCGCGTAGGGGTCTTTAGCAGTAAGAGGAAACCGGAGGACCCGGAGAAAACCCGTGAGGCTGGACATACGACCCCACTTATGTCACGTACAACCGGGGATTCGAAACAACGCCAGTTGACTCAATGACAGGCTTTATGACACAGCGCGCACATGCTAAACATTAACCACCCCCGTAAACATAGAAGTACTTTTACTGTATCTACCATCTCTATAACAATATAATAACATAATAATTTTCTCCGCAGAATAATGATTTATTTGTGTATACTAAAAAAGAGTGCGTTTAATTACTGGAAGGGGGTTGGATGGCTGAATGGTTAGCGAGCGCGCGTTGTATCATAAAGCCTGCCATTGAGTTAACTGGCGTGATTCCGTATGCTGGTAGTACGTGGCAAGGAGTAGGGTCGCCTGTCCAACCTCTTTGTTTTTCTCTGGATCCTCCGGTTTCCTCCCACTGCTAAAAGACCCCTACGCGCAAGCGAATTATTGAAATAACATTAAACCATATGTCTCGAAATGACCTAGTTTTTGTCGAGAGGACGTTAAACCTCATTTCTCTCTCTCTAATTACTGGAACTATTTAATCTTGGAAAAATAAATGTCGAGTTGGTAAAATGTTATGTGTGATTTTCTTTGAAAGTTGAAATTTGATAATACTGTAGATACCATTTGCGATCCATTTTTTTGTAGTGAGATATATTAAAGAATTCTCTTGTTTCTGTATTTCTCAATTTTTAATTAGCCAACCAGAGTGTATGAGCTATCAAGGTCTACTAAAAATAGAAACACGATAATTATAATTTCCATTTATGTTATAGTGGGAAAGAAAACTGGATGCTGACGTATTGCAGAAAATTGAAAAGTATTATGATGGATTCGACACAGACGGGACGTTTTCAGCTTCATTAAATCTCTTACAACACCAAGTAAGTCAAAATGGACTTAAGCTGTGTTCACACTAACATTTAGTTCGGCAAATTTTTCAAATTAGAATATTTTTGGTAATTATTCTTTGAAAAGTCAAATAAGACTTAAGCTGTGCTTACACTCAAATTTAGTTAACCAAGTTGCTCAATCGGAACAGATCGGTTTTTCATATCTGGTAATTACACTTTGAAATGGAATGCATTGACTGAAGCTCCGTAAAATCGTCATAATTATCAATATTGTGAACAACCCAGCGACCAATTTAATAATAAAAAAGTGGAAATAATCAAAAGGAAGTTGAAGAACGAAGAAGCTGTTTGTCTGATCATAATGCCTTAAGGCCTTCCTTATTGAACAATACAGCAAAAAAAGAAAATGGTGGTGCCATTTACTCACTTGCAGAGATTGGTGAACCATTTTATAATTTGGTTGTATTTACTTTCCGTCGTGCAAGCACTCTTCGAACTCCTGCATACGCTACTCGTGGTATTGTAGTGGCTCATTGTAAATTTCTGTTTTCTATAATAAGCTTTCGAATTCTAACCCACAGGAGAAATGTTGTGGATGGCGAAATGGTACAGACTTTAATCTAAATAATGGTATATGGAATAAAACAATGGCGGATGGTTTGGTGGTACAAGTTCCTGCCACATGTTGTGATAAAGATGATCTTAGAAAAATAAACTGTATGCTGAATCCAAATAAAAACAACTCTTATATTGAAACGGTCAGGATTTGTTTCACAGCTTAAGATTTATAAAAGTTGCACGACATGCTTACTCGTTCTGGTAGCTCTCGCTATAATAGTTAAAAAATAGATAGTTAAAAGTGAATATGTCGAAAATTTCAGTCAAGTTCTAAGCAAGGTTATCGTCGTTTGCAGACATATGTAGTCTCTATTGTCATTTCTACCGTTGTTACGACAAAAAGCAATGTCTCGATTATCCAAATATAAATTAAATCATTAAAATCAAAACACCGAAGTTCTAGAGAGTTTATTAGTGGCTTGTCATGTAAGTGAGCGTCTGTTTAATCAATGATCTATACAACTTGAGTCCAGACAACGGATCTACATTAGGCATATTTACCTCTTGAATAATGCATCTTTAAGGTATTGACTGAAAAGGTCGACTTGTTTGTTCATGATGTTGGGGGATCACGTGTCTAAGTAGAAATGACGCTGGCTCGCTAGCCTGGGGGTCGGGTGTTCAACCCCTGCATTGGCCAAGAAAGTTAATCCAGATTTACGGGCGTGGTTTCCCCCTTGTCAGTGTTGCAGGACGGAGGGCAAGTAAAAGATCCCTTGGCAGTAGGAATTCGATATAAGAGTAGGCCATAGGGCCGTTGCCCGGTCAAAATTTCCCCCATAGCACACTGGCGTATGCTCGTCTCATTAGCCCTGAATCTTATGTCCTCTATTGATAAATAATCATTGGCTTAATTTCGGGTATTTGTTTAGTAGATCTTAATTAAATTGGCCTTTTTCTTTGATGAACGATACCAACAATTACGTTTCCAGATCATAGAAATATTTCTATGGTCCAGATATAAAGATCAGTAGTGCGGGCGTTTATTAGTTCGCTTCGGATGTTCATGGGTTTAAAATTTCGGCTAATTACGCTAAAATACCTAATAGAAACAGAGAGAATGACATATTTTAAGTTCTGAAGCTAAAATTAAACATTGGAGAATAGTTTTCATTTTAGATTTAAATTGGATATATATATATATATATATTTAATGTATTATTATTTTTTATAGGGTTGTAAAGCAAGAATAGAACAATTGTTTATCAATTACCAGGGAATAGTAATTGGTCTGGGTGTATGTATGTTATCTTTTGAGGTAAGTATTCAAAAGTTGTCTCCCCTTTTCGACACGTTTTAATCGTCACTATTTCTGAGAGATGGGGAGGGAAGAGAGAGAGAGGGGGGGGGGGGGGGAAAGAGAGGGAGGGAGAGGGGGGACATCCACTCGCAACAAACTAGATTTTTTCAGGACCAACATATGGTCAAGGTTTCCGTGGAGGTCGCCATTTTTGATTCGAGTATGTCAAAGGGAGATAACTAATAAGTTCGGGAATTGCCGACCAAACTGGCAACGTCTAGGTGTTGTACAACTAGCGGTTGTTGCTTTGGGAACATGAGTAAAGCTCGGATGATGGCGGTGGAACGATTATGAATTATGGTTCTCCGCTAAGCGCCAAGCAAATCTGCCTTTGCCCGGTACAGAAACTACTGGACCTGAACCTCTTTAGAAAAGATTAGTCGAAAGGTGACGTACTCACACAGAGTAAAATTGCTGCCCGTGTCAAACTTGTCATGATAAAACAGAGGTTTATTTATTTCAGATGTTAATGGTGGTTTTCTCAATATGTCTTCTAACCCACACCGTCTCCAGTAAATACGATATGAGTTAAAATTAGAACTTCCCAAGGATCTTTGCAATTGCAAGAATATTTCTAAACACCCAAGATATCTATAATTTAAAGAGTAATCCGTAATATCAAGAACATCTATAACCCACAGAGCACCTTTAAACAGCCTTCTAAACAGCCAGGATATCTCTTTTTAAAGAACATCCTTAAAACAGCCAGGGTGTCTATTTTTAAAGAACACCCTTAAAACAGCCAGGATGTCTCTTTTTAAAGAACATCCTTAAAAACAGCCATGATATCTCCTTTTAAAGAACCCCCTAAAAACAGCCAGGATATCTCTGTTTAAAGAACCCCCTAAAAACAGCCAGGATATCTCTTTTTAAAGAACACCCTTGGAACAGCCAAGATATATCTTTTTAAAGAGCATCCTTAAAAAACAGCCAGGATATCTGTAGATTTCTGTAACATTAAAATTTCCAAATTTCCTCACTTTATTTAAATTATACATATCCAAACTGTTTACATTTTTCAAGCTTAGAGAACATTTCCAAGCTGCCTAAATTTCTCTTAAGTTAGAAAACTGTGTTCAAACAGCCTGAATAACTCTATCTTATAGTTACTAAAATTGTTCATATACTTATCATAGATAAACTTTTTAATACCTGATGCTATTTCTATTTCGAAATTTTATTCATAGCTATCACAGCTGTTTTGTATTTATAATTTGTAAAATTAGATATTTTCAAATTTTCATTTTTATTAAACAGTTTTGTTGTCGTTTCTAATTGTAAATTATTTTTCATTGTTAGGTACCAGATATATTTTAATAAAATAAAAATAATTAATTTTGGAAAAGACACTTTAGAAACGTTAACCACAAGCTTTGGAATATCTATCTGGAGAAGCATAAACTATCAGTGTGATTAAGGAGAAGTCTTGAAACTGTTATCCTTGCTCAGTGTCTAAAAATATTCATATCTACAGGGTTGTGGCAATATTATGACATAACGTTAACAATATTATTGGCCCAAATTCTAGTTACAACTTATATTAATGTCAACGGATATCCTGTTGTATCTGGGTAACTTCGCGTGAAGATCTCGCTCACAAGCATCAGAGAATATTCCGTTGTATCTAGTATCACTAGTATTACTGGATACCCTTTAGTATCTTGGTAACCTCTCGTTAAGATCTCGTTCATTATATAGTATCAACGAATAACCTGTATTATCTGGATATCCCGCACTTAGATCTCGCTCACTAGTATCAACTGATACCCTGTGGTATACGGGTACCCTTCCGTTAAGATCTCGTCCACTAGTATCAACGGATACCCTATCGATGGTATACGGGTACCCCCCTCCCCCGTTAAAATTTCGTTCACTAGTATTAAACGATAGCCTGCAGTCTCTGGGTGCCTCGCGTTAAGATCTGGCTCACTGGTATCAAACCTGTAGGGAGAGGGGTTATACATGGACTAAGCCTGTACTCTCGTCCTATTCAGACATCCTGAATAAATATACCCTGTGGTGTATGGGTAACCCCGTCTAGGAAACTTGGGTCAGAATTACTGCTTATTGCGTGATAAAATCTAGTATCCAAGTCAAGTCATCACACACTAATAACCAGATAATATGCTTGTACTCCATTGGTTGTTACCCAAGTATTTCCCGTTCAATTACTAAATACATTGAAATAATTTATCAGACACTCGTTTTTAGATCTCGCGCCCACCGGAGTTTTCTATTATATGAAATGTTGTAAATAAAAAATAAAACAATTGTAGACTATACAAACATGTTGTTTATTTATTACATCGGCTTATAGGGTTAGACATCAGGGGCCTGTTACACGAAATTTTAACTAAAATAAAATGCAAATTTTAGGAATTTGATTGGATAATATTAATGCGTAGCCAACCATAATTGGAGGGTCTAGAGCACAAGTGGTCTAACTACCAGCTAAAACGGTAGGTAGTTAGATCACTTGTGCTCTAGACCCTCCAATTGAAATATCTACTTTTATCCTTAGTTAAGATTTCTAGAAACAGGACCCAGCACTTCTTTCAATACAAATAATGTACGTACCAAATCTTAAAAGGTGATATAAGACAATATCCAGACAATGGTGAATGAACTTTCTGAAATGACCCAATAATGAAGAAGCGTTTTTTTCTTTGCTACCGTGAATCGGCTATGTTCGAGGTTTGATTCGGCATCAATTACGTAATTTATTTTGGTTCTTTATTTTCACATAGAAACATTTTTTGACATTTTACAAGCGTAATGGTTGGCCACATATAGTATGCAATACAGTACTACATCCGTAAATCTAATATTTATTAAAACAAAAAATATGACGAATAAAATCACATATTTATAGTAATAATAAACATTTGGAAGACAATGAAGAGTTGTCAGGCAACGGAATATATCAATCATCGCATCGGCTATTAGTATAAACCAGGTAACGTAAACAAATAGGAAATAGATACGTAACCGATCCGTGTGCACACGAAACCTAAAGGCAAGAAACGGAGTTAGTTTGACTCGGTGCTTCGTTTAAATCGGTAACTTGCAGTAATAAAATAAGCCTTGAAGTACAATGGTAGGTTTACATCATATAATCAGAATCGTTTTATAGCTGAGGCGCTGGAGGCACCAGCCTCCGCGCGAAAAAACCCCAAAGAAGTTGAAAAAATAAAACGGGAGAAAAATGTTAAACCGATGAGAAAAATGAAATGTACCCTAGTTAGGGATGATCCTAAAGGCACACAAAAGGGCCTCGCGTCTGACAAAAGGGTGGCTCTGGCCAAGGGAAAGGGCACCAGAGTCCGAGTCAATCGTTTTCTATACACTACTGAATGAGAATTGTCATGAAAATCATCAATCGAGAAATCACCTGAAAACCTGGGGGAGAGCGGGCACATTAGGCCTCAGCCATGGGGCATAGTAAGCAAGACTTTGCAGTTTTTCACTGTTTGAAAAATTAAATTGTAACATCACTGGGAAATTCCACTTTATAACCCCTATTTGTCCTCCTAAATTCATGTAAGCTGACTAATATTTATCAGCCAGTATCCATTTTTCTGACGCAAAAGTGGATTTTTGATAGACTAGTTAAACGGCTTGGCTGCTCCAGATTTTGTTAGAGGCCACGAACTTGATATGTCAGGTGAAGGAGATAGTAGTTAACTCTCATTAGAAATATTTTGTTTCATAATACTATCACATAGTTAAACGGCTTGGCTGCTCCAGATTTTGTTAGAGGCCACGAACTTGATATGTCAGGTGAAGGAGATAGTAGTTAACTCTCATTAGAAATATTTTGTTTCATAATACTATCACATGTCTTCCTGGCATTTTCGATATTATGTCATGGTTAAGGTCGGGGCACAGTGCGACACACCGAGCATAAGCATTTCGAGTTTAGTTAAAAATCAACTGGCCATTTTAGACAGAATCTGGATATTGATCTGCCTTAAATGAAATATTTGTCAGAGGTTACGAAACCTTACTGAAACCTTAGGAATGTTTCGCATAAAAGATTTGTTTTTCTCCAAATATTTTTTTTTTATTCAATGTTTAGGGTTTTTTTAAATTTTCGGATGCGTATCTGTGTTCAAGTCTTAAAATAAATTTATATTTTGAACTAAAAGATTAGTTCTTGCAGTTCTTATGAGTTGATGACCAACTGTACCCCATAGTGTGATACGGGGAACATTGGGTAAAAAAAGATTTTGGTTTTACAATGATCTACACAAAAATGGTTTCAATTTACTAACTATCGAACAAATGACTCACTTCAATTGAGTACATAGTTTGATTCTCTGTAGGATTTCACTTCCGGTCAATTTACTAAAAAAAAAAAATCATACCCACTGTGGCCCGCTCTCCCCTACTAATAAGCTATTCAGGAAAGAGGTGGCTAGCCCCAGCCCCCCGCGATAGAGGGCCCTTAAAATAGTATAGCCTCCGCCATGATAAACCTTAAAACACCCCTGCATATAATGATACAATGCAGTAAAATAATAACTAACGTTTTAAAAAAAAATACATAAACGCAATACCAATTCAACGATTTTTCATAGTAAATAACCAATTGGTCGGTTATTCTAAAGGTTGGACCCAAATAGATACACAATTTACATGTACAACAGAGCCACGGTAAACCATGTACCAACTCAAACCAATCTTTACCATCTTTACATGTCTTTATTTAATCACACCCTTCTTTCATTTCGGTTTCCTGTTCCTGCTTATTGTTCACGCTTACAATACTACAAAAGGTCTAAAAAAAAGTCTTAACAACATCTTCATGAAGTCGTATTCAGTTGACCTGACATAATTTTTAATCCGGCCAACCAGCAGATGTTTAGGCTTGGGTCAAAATGGTTCAAAATATCTAGTATCTAAAGCTAGACTTCAAAGAAAATGGAGAATTAATAAAGAAGATGAAAGATTTTCGTCCAAATAGAAAGGGGACGGAAGAAATAATTTAGTTTTTACAAGATTAGTTTGTTAGATACTAAGAAGACATGTGACCGAACACCAACCCCATTTTCAACGTACACTTTATAATAACCATTGTCTTCATCTGCAAAGTCTTCCACGGTTAGTGTCGATGACAACAACGTATCAGTTTGTTTAGTTGATAAATCTGTTACTGGTTTTTCTATTCCAGTAGAATATAGACGATACCATTTAAATGTAGGTAGGGGGTAAGCTATAACATGTATAGTTAACACAGCCGTCTTATCATCGCCAACAATAACTGGAACCCCTTTACGGTGTATGGTTTGGTTTTGGTCAATTCTTGGAAGACCTGTCAAGAAGACAACTAAAAAGAAATAACGATTTAAATATTTTGTAGATATGAGAGCAAGGATAGTTTAATACCTGTAAAATAGAAGTTGTAGCGAGTGGGCCAAGACAGCAGCGCCCCACCCTACTGTAAACTTTCAAATGAGAAATAAATATAGTCTTGTCAGCATGTTGGCCAATTTTGATAAGTATGCTTTCGAGGAATTTGATCTCTGTCATGTTCACAAGCTTCTAAAAATCGTTAAGACACTATAGCCTACATCGTATTTATGAGTTTTTAGGAAAAGGGGGGACAACTCCAGAATGCAGAATGTCGATAGGGCTCGTCCATAAATGGACAAGCTCACAAGGTTTTCAGAAAAGGGACACCACTCTGGCGGGGAAGGTCGCAGAACGTTCAATATCGATATGGTTCGTCCTCTCATGATCACAATATTTCACAACAAATTTGAACAGAAGCCTTCAGAAACTGTAGCCTCTGTATCGTTCGCCGGACTTTTCGTCAAATGGGTCATAACGCTGCAAAGGGTTAACGCTGCAAAGGGTTCGTTCTCTAACAAACTAAATGCTCCACAGTAAATTTGAAAAAATCCATTAAACACTGTAGCCTCTATGGCGGTCACAAGGTTTTCGAAAAAGGTAGTAAAAACTCAAAACGGAGAGGATGGTGACATAATACGCCCACGCTAAGGGGTTGAGCGGAGGGGTAAAAAAAATACAGGTTACTAACGCTCCGACCAGGACACCGAGAATAAAATATAAAATAATGAAATGTTGGTATCACGCAAAATATACTTTCTAAGCCCAGGGACCTTAAATTTCATTATTTTCGACCTTCAAAGAATATAACCCTACTTACATTGCACATATACAGAGATGGATTTAGTACTGGGCTGTCCAACACCATTATCAGCCGTACATGTATAATTATCTGCATGTCCACATGTTGCAATAGGTATGAACAACTTCCCACCAGTTGTTGGGAGTTGACTTTCCTTTGATCTGGACCAGGAGATACTCGATTCTGGAACACTGTCCACCAAACAGGTCAAAGTAATACTAGATCCCTCGTTGATTATATTGTAAGTGGCGTCAGATCTAAGACTCTTGATTTCTGGTGGATCTGAAATCAGTAATACGATGCAAAATCATTATACCCAGAACATTGTCTCCGCCCACCAATCAGCATACCCAATCTGATTCAAATA
Organism: Patella pellucida; assembly: GCA_917208275.1. NCBI lineage: Eukaryota > Metazoa > Mollusca > Gastropoda > Patellidae > Patella > Patella pellucida. The sequence goes on from OU795038.1 coordinate 61,737,624, forward strand.
TAGCCGACAACGTTTATTATTAATATCTCATTTCGTTTATAATAATTATCTCGTTATTTTACAAGGGTAGCAAATTAAGCCTGAGGCTTGTTTTCAATTTGGCCCTTGGCACAGATCGTGCGAATGATTTCGATCATTACTGCAGGAAGACACCGAAGAACTCGGGGGGAAACCTGCCTGATCGGACAGGAGACCGAATATCCCGCTCAATTACAACGATAAAGTTCTTGCCCTGAGCTGGGATTGAACCCTCGTTGCATTGGTGAGAAGCCGCCTCTCTATTGCCACGGCTATCCGACCAGCTTTAAAGTCTCAATTTACCATACCACTGTAAGGATTCGTTGAACCTATATCTGTGGTTTCTTTTGTATAATTTATAACTGATAAAAGACGACTCTCAATTTCTGTTATATGTCATTGCAATTGCAAGTCGTCGTTGCTAAGGAAAATAGTCTCCCTTTATTGACTTAAGTCGGCAGTTTACTATGTAACGAGTCTGGGATGCCGATCATTATGGAAAATTCCGAAGATCAGTTTCTACTGACTCGATCCAGTCTAAGAAAGAAGTGCATGAACTGATGCAATTAATACAGAATTCTGAGATTACTAGTAATAGTTCCACAGCCTGTCTAATTCCCAGCCAGGTTTAAATAAACAAACTCTTAAAAACTCAATAAACTTAGCTCATTTTTACACATTATAACCCAGTCATATTTCTATTAAAACCGTTTGATCGGCTATTCCGAGTTTTATGTGTTCTCATAATTTCACTCCAAAAACAACCACAGCACAGACATATTCTATAAATCTACTCTGATTAAGTGATCTGAACTCCAGCTTCAAGGAAAGTAGAATGCCAAAATCAGAGTACATAATTATGGAATACATGTTTAAAAAAGAAAAAAAACAAAAAAAACCACGTGATTGAAACAGTTTGAAACTTACATAAGACTGTTAATGCCAGTTCTCTATATTTGTGTAGTCTTGGATGTTGAGACTGACTTGCTTCACACCTGTAGACACTACTTCTCTCTCTCTTAACCCTTTTTATACTTAATATTCCAATATCAGAATTACTACTGCCATAATAGATATTTCGATGCTGATAATATCTAGGTGGGGATATTTCACGCCATATAAAGGAACATGGTGGATAACAGTTATCAATATCGGTTGATGAACAGGTTATGTTAACGTCCTGGCCTTCAATCACTGTTTCATTATCTGTCGTGCTGAAGTCGATATTTCTGACGACATCTTGAAAATATTAAAAAACAAAACGGTTATTCAGAAGGGAAGCATTCTCCAATACAGAGTATATAATACTGGCACTGTACTAGCCATAGTTTACATCATTTTCTATCAACACCTTATCTTCCCGATAAATTAGTCCTAGAAGTCTTTTAATATAACCGAGATTAGGGCGGGGTGGAGGTGCTTCCACATGAAATGAAATGGGGTTTAACGCCCTACTGTTCTGTCGTTACTGGGCTAACGAAGACAGGCATACGCCATACAGTGTGCTATGAGGGAAAATTTTGCCGTCTCCATTACCCCAGTGCCAATGGTTCGTTCACGCCAATATGTACGCGGGACCTCGGTGTTCCATCCCGTCCGAACGACAATACATTGTGTTTCCAAATAAAACAAAATTGCATTGTAAGATAACTCTATGCATAAGATGTATTATGTAAGATTTAGATAAAGAGCTGTCAGTTCTTGCTGCAATAGTTCAAAATTAGATAATGAAAATGAATATATTGAAATTTCAATCAATTACTTTATTCTGAGCGAAGGTATGAGTGTTTGAAGTTTTAAGATAGTCTCGTATGTACAGTACCATTGCTCGGTTATCCACGTTATCAATAAATTTTAAATGGTTAGGGAGTTGATTATTGAGCGTATCAAGTGAATATCTAATTATATAATAATATATATATATAACATTTAGTTCTTGCATAATGCATCTTTAAGAAATTTGATAAGGTTCTTCCTTATGCTCCAGTGAACAAAATATCTAGTGTGATGTTATATTAACATTCGAAACCAAAATTCCCACACAGTTTCTCAAACTTCCATCCAGAATTGTGTTCTGAGCCGCGTTCACAAGCTTTAAATGTGCAAATCTGATACAAAAGATCATTTCAAAACAAGTTCTACAAAAAAAGGTGTCGTGACAGAATTTCCCAAAAGCTGAAATGGACGCAATACTTTTGGTAATGATTCGGTAAATATGAAATTTATACTTACAATAAACTTTTAACTTGATCTCCGCCGTGACCGACTTTTCACTAAAACTGGGATGTACTACTTGACACATTATAGTGGAACCGTTAATATATCTACTAATGTTAACCAATGACAGTGAACCATTAGAAGATAACAGTTGGTTTTTATTAACAGATGACGGTTCACTCGTGTTAATAGTCTTATTATACAACCGTATGTTACATTGTGGCTTACAGTCAGCATTACAGGTTAGAGTGGAATTTTCACCTTCTGTAAAGTGGTGCCGATCTCGTGTGCTAGCAAGAAATCTCACATTTTTAGGTCCATCTGGAAAATACATTGATTACAACAATTGGACACAATGGCGGACAAACAAACTAAGTGTTTATTAATTGGTGTATAAATTATATCGGGATATCAACTCAATATTCAATATAATCCTTTGTTGACAACTATTTATACTGTTCAATACACCGATCATAAGTTGACGCATGGCTTCTATGCGTGTGTACAAATCTGGTAAGACCGTTAGATTTCATAGTTTAAACTGCTTCCATGTTTAAAATGGGGCCTTAAAAATAGGCTGATATATATTCTGCTAAGAATGTAAAGAGGTAAATGGTGGGGTGCAAATTGAACATCCCTTTTCTGAAAGATGAAGTAAGACAAAAGCGATGCGAAGTGTCTTCTGACAATACATTAAATATTAATATGGTATACCCCTAAACACGAATTTCAGCATAATTTGAACAGAAAATATGCTTCTCTATATGCCATAATTTCAACAATATGATTCTACATGTAATTATACAAATCATTTGCGAAACGAAACAACAAACATACACAAATGTGATAATCACCATGGCACTTTGTGGCCCCTGGTCATAAAGAAAAGAGTGTAAAGCTTCAGGTCAATATTGTCACGAGTCTTCGACATTACAAACTCAAATTACTGGTCCATTCCATTCCAATCCAGAGGGATGTTATGTTGTTATCTTGCCGTGAAAATATGGGCTCCTGTTATCCAACCTTTCACACCCGGTACACTATGGTTTCACTCAATGCGTGTACTTTTTTACTTTCGAGCTCTTTTTGCAATGAGGCGACTTGATGAATGGAGCAAAACGCCAGTGCAAAAGTGAAACGACAGAGTCTATTTGTCCCAAAAACACCAAGTTAGAAGTTTTACGACGTAATGAACAGAGTTGGTGCCCAACAATTAGTCAAAAACTCCCGGTTGACCGAATTGCAATGTGCCAGTTCATTATGTGAGACAATATGTTGGTTTTAACTTCAACTTTTCAGGTAGCGCGAGTATATGGAACTGACAAGGAATATGAAATTAATTTTATTACCTTAGGAACGATGATGACTTCTATAAGTATCGAATCAAAGGGTGGGTGTTGGACCCATATGCGACGCAGGTGCGGTTCTTGTGGAGTATGGAGTGATGTCGGTAACAGCACAGCAGCTACAGCTTTCATTTTTCCAAACTTTCGGGGTATTTTCGTTTACTCTTCGTCGAATTCCAACTGCCATGGCCCAATGGGCATGCAGACGCATTCATGGCATCACGGAAAAATGACGGCCACGCTCAAAAATTCAGAAGTACTTTTCTGTTCAATAACGAGTTTGAGAGCCAATGTACCTCCAAATAAATCATCCAATAAGGACCATTTTTATGTCCTCGCCCCAACCCCACATAACTTTAACAACCGGCTACGCCCCTGCCCTGGCTGATACAAAATAATTAATAACTTACAGTAAACAGGAAGGTATACAGGGTAAACTGTATTGCTGGATTGTTTACAGGCCCATTTTCCCTCATCTTCACGTTGTACATTAGTTATGGTCAGATACGGAGACGATATATCGTTATTGATACAACCACAAGTATATCTTGAACGTCTTGAACGACTGGACGAACACTTATTTATCTCAACTGTACAAATGGTATCGATGTCAGATCTACCACTTCTGAATTTTATAAACACGACATTTTCTGTATTTTGTTGTCCTCGTATGTCACACACCCATGTAAATGTTTCACCTCGAACACCATATGGTTGCTGCGATGTGAGAAACTGTCCTGAAATACATAAAAATAAATCAACGTTGTTCAAAACGTCATCGAGCTTTGTGCTTGCTATAAGCTTCGGGTTTTCAAACCGCGTTCCATCGGAACTGACAATTAAACGGATTACGAGTTAGCGTGAAAACAAAAGTACCCTTAACGGAAAATTTAACCCAACCAGGTTATTATAAATCATGCTAAACACAATATTAAAAAAGATTTATGTCTTGAAAATTACAAAATTATTTAATTTTAAAGACCAAAGTTTGTTTTGTTGTTTTATCGAATAATAATAATAATAATAATAATAATAATGGACATTTATAGAGCGCCAACATCCAGCTAGATTAGCTGCTCTGGTGCGCTGTTACAATATTCATAATGGCGTGGGAAAAAAAGTTTAAAAATCGCAACGGGGCATCACGAAGGCTTCATTAAAAAAATGAGTCTTTAGTTTCTTTTTGAAAATGTTTATGTTATCTACACTTTTCAATTCAAGTGGAAGCTCATTCCATAGTTTCGGAGCAGCCACTTTGAAGCTTCGGAGACCAAGATTACTTTTTACTTTTGGTACAACTAATAGGTTCTGGTTCTCTGAGCGAAGGCTTCTAGTTGGTTGGTATTGATGTAGAAGTGTGGATATGTATTCAGGGAATTCAGTAGAGTAGAGGGAACAGTATGTGAAACATAAGATTTTGAAATTAATGCGATACTCTAAGGGCAACCAGTGCAGTTCTTTAAGTACAGGTGTAATGCTGGTGAACGGTTTTGATCGGGAAACAATTCTTGCTGCTTTGTGCTGAATAAGTTTTAATGGTCGAAGGGATTTTGCCGGAAGATTGATGAGAAGTTAGTTACAATAATCTAATTTTGAGGTGATCAATGCATTTACTAGGAGTGTCGTTGTTTCGAGGTTTAGGTATTTTCTGATTTTGCCAATTTGGTAGATATGGAAGTTACAGGATTTGGTTACGGCTGATATATGATCTTGCATAGACAGTAATCGCAGTGTATTTTCATTTGTTAGATAATATCTAGTTGTTAATTACAATTCCACATCATTTTGTCAAGAACCATAGTAATTCCAAATATAAGAACACCGCCAACAAGTTAATTCAGATGTTGGAATTCTTAAAGATACATTATTCGAGATCAGATAAAGAGCTAGCAGTTCTCACTATAATAGTTAAAAACTAGATAATGTAAATGGAAGTTGCTGAAAATTACATTCAATTTGACCCAGTATTTCTTTTTGACTAATCGATAAATCAGATAGTAAATTGTAATATCATAGACTATTGACCTTCATTGATTGGGGTACATTTAGCTACAAGAACGTGGCTAAAAACGTAAAGATATACTGATGTGTTTGTTTTTAGCTACCATTGGCACCCATCAGTTTGACGTTGCAAAATCTTTTTTTTTATTACTACATGTTACATCTTTAAAATAAGATAAGTTTGTGCTATTATGACTTTTTAAACTTACAGAGGCCAATTTGGTGGCACAATTATCGCCTAACTCTAAATATTCGCGTTTAAAGTGATGAGCGGCGGTTTTGTTCAACATTGACCGATATCAACATTCTTTCATAATTACACTCATTAACGCATAAGCCAACACTACACATCCCTTTAGTACACGCCCCTTTAAACATAACTTGACGGATACGATCAAGTCCAAAATTGCCTTTTTGTTTAGACTTCTATGGCTTTTATATTTAGCCCCGCATTCATGATGACAGCCGTCAAAATTTGCCTTTTAAAAAGATGGCGGTCTTAGTAACGGCTTAACGCCTCGATTTTAAATACAACGATTCGTACCCGTTTCAGGTAAGATAAAGTCCTTAATTGTAGTTGTGTGTGGCAGAAATATTATAAATAACAATAATCAATCGTTGTTTCGATCAAAAATTCTGTCAATTTTGTGTGATCTTAGCGGGAGTTATCCCTCACGGACATTGCAACGTTGGGGGTAATGGCATCAAAGCTTATCTCGAACCACGGAGGGTGAAGAGATAAGGTTCGTTATCTAGGGTACATTATGCCCCGACAGCGGCGCTTTACTTATACGGCCTATTGTATTCTTTTATCGAATTCTAAGTCCATGATTGTATAACCAAGGGTTGTTTTACATACTTGGCATGCATTGCAAGGCGGGCCCCTTTACAATTGATACAGGGAAACGAAGCTGCAAAATCAAGGTCAGTAACAACAATTCAAAGTTTCAGCTAAATGCATGAAAAACTGTGAAACATCATAAATTTGTTACTCTTTAATTTGCAAAAACTAAAAAGCATAAAAATAACACTAGGCGGTAAACATCTTTCATAATACGTTGGTAAAAACTATGCATACCTTTAAGACAATGGACTTTTACAAAGTCACAAACCTTAAATGTTAATGCCACACTTTTACATGCACGCCAATATGTACAGGCGAATCGTCCGTGTTTCACGGACTTCCGAACAACTATACGTTATACTGCAACATTAATAAAGCAAAATGGCATTATAAGATAACTCCATGGGTGCATTTTGTACACTGGATTTTAAGCAGGAAAAAAAACCCACAAGAAAATAGTTCTACTTACCATCGGTATCCGAGAAATATATACATGTATACAAAAACAAAATTAGTGTTGTTGCATGGCATAACGACATTGTGATACGAATATAGTATCCGCAATACTGGCGTGCCACACAATGATTGGGATAATAATAAAATAAAACCAAGTGCGAACAATCCAAACCATTAGACAAAGTTCGAAGTCCTAAAAACATTGTCAAGAAGTTTATGATTACATTCACAAAACACTTATCTAAAGGTCACTAACGTTCTCCCCCAAAAAATTAAAAATATGTAATTAATTTTGAATAATATAATAATGAATGAATGAAATGGGGTTTAACGTCCTACGCTTAAGCACCGTACCTGGGCTAATTGAAGACGGGCATACGCCACAGTGTGCAATGAGGGAAATTTTGCCCGGGCAGCGGCGCTACGGCCTACTCTTATATCGAATTCCAACTGCCAAGTGATCTTTTACGTGCACTCCAATTTGTACACGGGACCTCGGTTTTTCGTCCCATCCGAACGACTAGGCAGCTGTCCTTGTCAGGCCCTCCTTCTGCATCACTGACAAGGGGAAATCACGCCGGAAAATCGAGATGAACTTTCTCGGCCAATGCAGGGATCGAACACTCAACCTCCAGGCTAGCGAACCAGGAATAATATAATAAGTATTTATTAAAGGACCACTATCAGACCCCAGAATATACGTTTAATAAATTTTGAATAATATCAGGAATGCGTATTAAAGGACCACTATCACACTTCATGGAAACAAATTTAATTCAATTTGAATAACATCATGAACACTTTGACTTGTTTCGAAATTCCAAACACTGCCCTACCTAGAGTAAAGTATTTTTTTGTAACGATTCAAACCTTATTAAGGGGGGGGGGGCTAGTGGTCTAGAGTGCCGCGCTTCGACCTCTAGCTGGCCGGTCACCAATGGTTTGTGGCTGTGGTATCGAGCCCTAGTGTGAGCGTCTGTGACATGGAGATAGGGGCGTCTTCTCAACCTCGTGGGTTTCCTCCGGGCACTCCGGCTTCCTCCCACTGCTAAAGACCCCTACGCACAGGCGAATTAATGAAATAAAATTTAAAAACATACGTTAGTCCCAAAATGACCTAGTTTGTGTCGAGTGGACGTTAAACCCCATTTCTCTCTCTCTCTCTCTCTATCTCTCTCTCTCACACATCCTTGAAACCCCTTCAAAAGATTATATGAGCATAATTTGTAAATAAAAAGCTAAAATGTGTATATTTGTCTCAACGTTTTCAAGTAATCTAATTATTACAAAATTAACAATAGCCTATCGTTCGGTTATGTTAAATTCCTTCTTTACTTGCTGGAGTGATCGAAACTATTTGCTGGGATGATCGAAGCTATACTAACCGTCGAGGTGGGTCGAAGTAATATCGTAGCCCTCGTCAATGAATCTGTTATGACGAATGTAAAATGTGCGCGTGTGTGTTGTGGGAGGTGGGTACGTCAACGACACCAAAATTAATAGGCTATTGTCTCTTTAACTAGATGTCACCATCTAGGTCAATTATTTATTTCTTTTAAACAAATCTGTTTATTCTCAAGATTAAATTACATTCAAGCTGGGTTGTGTGTCCTCGTATTTATTCTGTAAACCTCAATTATCAAACATTTATGCAAGAAGAAAAAAAAAACAGTCCTTATCTGTTTTGTGGATTTCTCAAAAGCATTCGACAATATTTTGAGAAAATGTATGTTTCTCAAACTCTTGAACCATAACATCTCTGGGAATGTATTTAATCTTACATACTAAATGTACGAAATATTGCGTATTAAGTCATAAAACCATCGATGGGCTACGCAACTCTGATATTGGTGTAAATCAAGGCTGTGTTCTAAGCCCATCCCTCTTTAATACTTGTATTAATGAACTTCGAGATCATTTGGCCAATTCTGATCGATGACGATGCACCAACCTCCTCTTTGCTGAAGATTTAGTTCCATTTTCCCCTAATTGGGTCTAGTCATTTCAGCCAGCGGCCTACCCATTTAACTCTTTTTCTTTCCTCTAATGATAATACAAACTTCTAAAAGAGTCCATATTCATAACAAGCCAACAACAATAAGGCTGATGTCTCCCGCCGAAATCCCAAAATAAATGACTGACAACACATATTAATTTATCACACATTTATTTTTTTCAAAAGTATCAAGTAATCAAACTATTTATCAACTAACTTTCATCACTCTCCATCAGCTAGAATCAAAGTTATCTTGTCCTAAAGAAACGACCAAAGAAATTGATTAGCTTCTACATAGCTTTAGCTAATGTTAATCAATGAACTCAGTCAAGACATTCACCTAATGAACATCTACCTCAATAAAAGGAGCTAAATCGCTAACATTTGGGAGCTAGAAATTAATAAAAATGGGTCGCAACGCATATAATACTGTAATATGAATTTATATAAACTGATTTACATTCAATGGTTTCCGTGTTTACTCCAATTTCAAATCAGCTCTGTTCGACGAAATGAGCCATGCAGTCTCAACCTAGTGCACATTTTTAGCGTCTGGTTATTCCAGTCTACATGTGCCGTCTGGTTTGGTGTAATATGCCTAGCCTTGCCCCTCTAGTCTCTTATTACAACTGGGACTGAAGCGCATTATGGTACACGAGTCGTGTACCAATGTTAAAAAAATAGTTTATAAATATCGGATATCAGAAGCTCATCTTTTCCCGTTGAGTTTACATCATCAATGTTGACCAATAATTCTTGTTTTCGATGTCGACGATTTTGGAAGGTTTTGAGTTACGGACTTAGGTCCTTTAAAAGCTTGTGTCGAGTAAACGTTAAACCCCATTTCTCTCTCTCTCTCTCTCAATGAAAATCAGAGTTGTTATGTTCCAAAGTCTTGACAAATCAAATTGCCTATTGCTCAAGATAATTATATAATGAATCTATTCTCGGAGATTCATCACTCTCACTTATTATAACCAAAGGTATCGTGCCCAATCAGATTGCTCGTCTCTGCTTGCCGTAAGCAAGATCAAGACATTCTACATCAATTAGAATGTGAGTTATTGTGTTCCAAAGTCTCGACCAATTAAATTGCTTATCGCTCTGCTTACCCTGAACAGACAGTGCGCATTATTGAACTTAATCACAGTATTGTCCTCAGTCCTTACTCACATTTAATTAGAATAAAAGTTATCGTATCCCAAAGCATCAACCAATCAAATTGCTCCTCTCTGCTAACCCTAAGTAAATACTGTTCCGCTTCGAACTCCATCAAGGCATTGGCCTAATAGACACAAATACACCAGGGGTCGTATTTATAAAAGTTCTAAGAGTTGAAACCAACTCTTAACTGTCCAAAATTACTCCTAACTTTGTAGATTTTCCTAAGACCTATTTACAAAACATTTTACTTTAAGAAATACTCCTAACTATGACCCATATTTAGGAGTCCTCCTGTAGCACTCATAACTTGTTAAAAGTACTCTTATCTTGGTTAACATGGCCGTCCGAGTACGCCGCCTTAGAGAGTTTAAAACAAGAAGAGATTTCTTAGTGGAGTACAAAAATGACGAGATGATAAGGAGATATCGAATGGACATGGGTGGGATTCTTTTTGTGACAGATTTAGTTTGGTTAGTACCCAAGTCTTACATTTAGTTAAAAGTAACTCGAAGACCCTTTATAAATATTTCTAAAGAGTAACTTTTAACTAAATGTTGTTTTAGGAAGTCTTAGAGTAAAAGTTAAGAAAACTCTAAGAATTTTTATAAATACGGCCCCAGGTTGGCAAATTCTAGCTCAATTAGAAGGAGGGGTATTACGTCACTAAAAGTGTGACAGAAAGACAGACAAAATGTACATGTAGTATCTTTCAAAATGACAATGGTTTAGATAGCTGGGCTTGCAAGAGATATATTTTTAGAAACTTTCGACAACAGAAAAATAACAATTCAGGCACTGATTGTAATGTTAGATAAATCAATATCACTTGATTCATTTCTTCAGTCGTTTGAACAGATTTGAATAATGTATAGAACCTAATGATTTCTTATTGTTAACAGTTTCGGAAATGATTTGGTTTGAAAAGTTGCCACAGATTTATTTTTATGAGCAATCTTGGAAAAGTTTCGTCCATTGACAAATCACGCTATTTTACTGAGATTTCGTCTAATAGTTTGGATGCAGCTATGGCGGGTGTGGCGCCAGGCAGGGTAAGCTTACTCTTCCGGACACCTGTTACCACTGTTTGTCGTGTATTTTGTACACGGTGAACAGTCCATATGCCGATAACACATTATATTTGCCTGATTACACTATTTTGCCTTTGCCGGGTTTTTTTTTAGGACTTTGACTTTTGTCTAATGGTTTGGATTCGTACTTGGTTTTATTTTATCACACGTTCCAACGCAGCCTTTTCCATGGCACTTGAAGAAAACCTTGCCCTTCAACCTGAATATGAATCGATTACACAAGGTCTCGAAACTATTCATGCATTGCATAGCAGATTAATCAGACTTGGGCATCAGCTATCCAACAACCGACATGGATATTTTTTTTATCAAAGTTTACCAAGGGTCAGCCTTCATCTCTTGCGAGGTGAATCTACATACCTGTCAAAATAAAATATTTTCGTATTAATTGTGTCAGTTAAAATGTCAATGAATGTACATACTATAAGTAATACAACTGATGTAAATAACGGAAACCATACCTACGTCGTTATCAGTATCCTTTCAGTGTATGACGGTGTCTGCAGGGAGCACGGGGTCACTCATACAGTTTAAAATCTTAAGTTTAAAACAGAGTTTAAAATACATAATCTAGAAATCACAAAAGTATTATTGACTACTGTGTTGAAGATAAAATACAAAGCGGCAAATAAACTATAAACAATATCCGTTCCGTTTGTGGCAATTCTTCGCTTTTTGAAGGGCGACGTCGTGTTTAAAAGTCGACGTCTCTTTTCTTTTCTCTATAGCTACAAGGACCTAAGTCCGTAACTCACAATACTCCAAAATTTTCTTGGGGGGTCATTCGACTCTTAAAGAAAACCGGCGCCTATGTCTATAAACCCGAAAGTTTTGCATTTCTAGTTTTGTTTCCCTAACTATCAGCGAGCCCTAATTATTTTAAGGCAATGAAAAAATTTGACGATCTTTTTTTGCTATTAACGTTTAGAGAAAAAATATAACTAACTTATTTCTGTGAGTTCCACATTGCCCGAAAAGTGTTTACTCGTACTTTTCTTGTCCATTGCATGCCCGAAAATTTGCCCGAAGCTCTCTTATGATAGGTATGCCCGAATAACGGTATTGCCCGAAAACACGTTTATAGCAGTAAAACACCTTTGCGACCGTCAAAAAATCCAAAGTTTTCCGGGTGGGGGGGGGGTGGGGGGGGGGGCATTCGCCTCTTAAAGAAAACCGGCGCCGCAGTCTATAAACCCAAAATTTTTCGGGCATCTCTAGCTTTGCTTCCCAAACTGTCATCGCGCCCTAATTATTTTAAGGCAATGAAAAATTTGACGACCTTTTTTTTCTATTAACGTTTAGAGAAAAAATATAACTAACTTTTTTCTATGAGATCCACATTGCCCGAAAAGTATTTTCTCGTCGTTTTCTTGTCCACTGCATGTCCGAAAATATGCCCGAAGCTCTCTCATGATAGGTATGCCCGAAAAAACAGGCACCGGGTCGGAAACGGCAGAGTAACTAGCAGTAAAACGCGTTTGCGACCGTCAAATTATCCAAAATTTATTTGGGGGTCATTCGCCTCTCAAAGAAAACCGGCGGCGCAGTCTATAAACCCGAATCTTTTCTATCATCGGAAAAAGGCCTCAGGCCTAATTTTCTACCCTTGTAAAATGACGCGATTAATATTATTATTATTATTGGAATTCAGAGTGGGATTTCGGTTACAAAATCATTGGATACTTTTGGAGTTGCTTACACGGACTAGAATAGCACAAAACGCATTTGCGGTGATTATATTTTCAAATTTTTCTCCGGGAAGGGGGGGGGGGGCTCCATACCGCGTGACGATTGATTGATTGTTTGGAATTCGGGTCAGCCAGCTAGGCTATATTGGAACAAATTGAAGTTGCTGTGTTCACAGACTGGAATAGCAGGGAAACGCGTTTGCGGCAGTTACATTTTCAAAGTTTTCTCGCAACGGTTCCGTCTTCGTGGACTGTAAACGATTGATTAGAATTCGAGTCAGTCACCTTAATAATAAGCTATATTCGACAACTTTGAAGCTGCTTTGTTCACCGGCTGAAATAGCAGGAAAACGCGTTTGAGGCAGTAAAATTAAAAAAAAATTCTCCTAACGGTCCCGTCGTCGAGGACTGTGGGCGATGGATTGGAATTCGAGTCAGCCACCTTAATAATTAAGCTATATTTGTACACCGTCTGCAATAGCAGGAAAACGTGTTTGCAGCCGTCAAATATTCCAAAATTTTATTTGGGGAGGGGGGGGTACAAGGTCGCTGCTGTCTGTAAACCCGAATTTTTTTTCTCGGGCATTTCGGGTTCTGCCCCCCCCCCCTAACTGTCATCGAGCTCCTACGCCTATGCCCACAAGTCAATGCGTTTGTTCATATTCTGGAGTGGACGCGGATTCTAAACAAATGCTGTAGTAAAGAAGTATTGTGCGTGGTCCATGGCGAACATAATAATAATAATAATAATAATCGCGTCATTTTACAAGGGTAGCAAATTAGGCCTGAGGCCTTTTTCCAATTTGGTCCTTGGCACAGATCGTGCGAATGATTTCGACTGAAATAAACAGATGCTAGCAATCGCCCATCGATTGGGATAGCCTACTTCGCGTATTTCGCCGAACTTTTTTTTAAATTAGAGTAAAAACGTAAACAATTGAATGCAAATCAGGTATACACATTCATATTATATTATTATATGCGTTACTACGTATTTGCGTCCATTTCTAGGTCCAAAATGTTAACAACGACGCGCGAAATGGTCGAAATAAGACTACGTGTTTCTCCAACTGTTTTATTCACTTTTAAATTTAATCTTTTTAAAAAACTTGAGACAAAAATAATTATAAAATATGTTACTTCTGTGTTGCGTAAACAAATTTTGATTTTTGATAATTTTAGGAAACCTACTACTAGTACTACAGCCAGTCTGTGAATTTCTATGTAAATTTACCTCTGTTGCACGAATGAGTTTTAGTAAAGAGTTATAGCCCTTGGAAAAACTCTGCTCTCGGAGGTACAATACTCAATTTCATCCTCCCGCGAAGGCACTATGCTTAATCTTGAACGAGTTGGTAAGTAATAAATGGCGGGATTGACATACTTCGATACCAATGACGTCTATATCCGGTTTACTTATTCTTTCATACAATAGTTATCTTCCCGAGAATCGAAAGAAGACTGTTGTCTATTATTAGAGCAGTATCTTCGCGCTTTAATATCTTATGATTTTCGGCCTTTCTGAACGCTAGGCTACAAGTAGAGAGAAGGACTTCGTTTACCACTACCAGCGTTCTTATTAGGCCTATAGGCCTATTTTTATCTACAAACAGTTGTCTTTTATTTCTCAGCATAGGAGACTTTCTGGTCTGGGTATGTATAATTTAAAGTTTAAATATGATGTTGCTAATGCTAATCATAGTAATAGTACTAAATATTTAGTTCTAACTTCTATGGACTAGACTGCTGACTTCATGAATGTGAAGTGGAAATTAGAAATTATTAAGAAAAGTGATATATATGATCTTGTACATGGCCTTGCTCAGGGTCTCCAGTTGCTAGGCCCAGGTAGACACCGACTGACCGACCGCACACATTAACTTTATACTTTATTTCAATTTATTTATTTCAAGCATATTAAATTAATAATATAAGTAAGAGGCCCGTCTATAGCCACTGCCCAGCATGACTTGATTATTATTAATAAATATTTTAAGAAAAACAAATATATAAATATAATGAATTCAGTTCTTATCATTGTCATTATTATATCAAATATTATTATTCACTCACTATATTATAATTAAAATGCAATTTGATGTCTGGGCAGTAGGTGACATGACTAGGCCCATCTTCAATTATCAATACTAATAGAACTTTGAAGGCTTTAACTCGCCGTAACTAATTAATTAAGTACTTACATCTTAGATGTTAACACAAGGTACAATTTTGTGAATACACAATTACTGAGTTTGATGTGTACTTAAAAGATCCCTTGGCAGTTAGAATTCGATATAAGAGTAATCCGAGCACTGCTGCCCGGGCAAATTTCCCTCATGGCACACTGTATGGCGTATGCCCGTCTTCCATTAGCCAAAGTTAGGTGCAAAAGAGTAGGATGTTAAACCCCATTTAATTTCATTTACTACAATCACCGGTATCTACGTGTTTAACTTAGGTTAGAAGTAGTTATACTTTATAGTTTAATAAATGCCATTTTTTCTGTTTCATGATTCACCACTAGTAGTGATATTTAGATTTATTCCAGTATTTGGTAAATATTTAGGAAATTAAGACAGGTGAGCAAACAGGTGAGCAAGTTACATTGTATTTAATTAATATGGCTTTACAAAATAGTAGTAGTAGAATTAATCTGTCTTTGCCCAATAAAACTTTGCCTGTTGTTATCTGTAGACTCTATGATATTAAACGAAACGCAGCACATATTAAACTCTCTAAATGTGAAGACTACAAATACATGCCCCCAATAAAAGATTTGGATGAAATTATCAGGCTTTTGAATACCGGTAATGACAAAGATTTTTATGTAGATTTACCATATGGCAATTTCAGTTTTGAAGAGATCAAGCTTTTTAGAGATTTTTACATTGCTAAAAGCTTAAGACAAGAATTAGAAAATGAAAATAAATACATTTTGAATTGGCAACCCTTATTTACACCGATAGACAATATCAACCTATAATTCAAGTTTGTTGGGCAATTTAAGCATGGCAGAAATACAAATAGCTCATCTATAGTCCAAACTTAAATGGCCATCCTCATAATGTATGTGAAGAAATGTGCTATTTATATCCAAAACAGAGTTGCGGTTCAGTATGTGGGCCGTCTGTTATATTAGGGATAACTGTACTTTTACTTCGACAAGACATTTTTAAATTTCTTTTGTCAATTTCCTATCAACAGGCTAATGATATTAATATTACAAATGAAGTACAAGCATTTAAACACTTTATACCAGATTTTTCTTTACATTCGAAAAGTATTCGGTTTGCAATCATTTCATGGTTAATGACTGGTCACATAAACATAAATAATATATTGCAAAAATCTGATGAAGAAATAAGCTTACATATAAACAATAATGATATTAATATAATTGATTAAAAACAGATTCTTATCAATGAGCCAGTGTCCTACACACTGAGTCAGAACCCACCGAGCCAGTGGTTTACCCACTGAGCCATTGTCTTACCAACTGAGCTGGTGGCTTAACCCCTGAGTTGATGGCCTATCAACAGAGCTGGAAGTCTGGCACCTCATGTACTGAGCCACCTTGGTTTTCGTTCTGCTCATGTATTGCACATAAAAATGCCTTCCTGGCTAGGCACAGATTTGATCTTTAATTGATGAATGCCATTATTTAAAGTTAACCTAGATATCATGTCTTAGTAAATCATTTTCCATTCCAGGTTTCTGCTTACACTAAACCTGATCAAGTGATAGAATCTGTCAGTTTTGATACGTTACTTAAAGAAGCGGAGGTGTTGAAGCAAGGTGCCGAGGATGCAGGAGAAAACGTTGCAGCTACTACAGCTGAGGGAACTGATAAACCTACTGGAGAACCAGCCACAGAAGATTCAGAAACTGACACCAGTGACACAGATGTTGAAATGAAGGAAGAAGTAACAGATTCACAGGCTAAGAAGAAATATCCTATAAAACCACATTACCGTCATGCTGAAAGATTTATTTTAAAAGCTGCCCAGGCACGACTAGACGAATTCATAAAAGTTAAAACGCTAAAAGATCTACTGTTTGTACCTGCTTTCCCTCATCATATCACCAGCCAAATTAACGTCTTACTGTGTAACCTCCCCGTTCCAGTTCGCTTTATAAATCATTCCATTAGAAATCAGAAGTACACCATTGTAACGCAAAGTATGTCACCGATCAAAATTGTCGCTTTTCTCAAAGCCAACGGTGGACAGTCTGGTCGCTTTCGTTTAGTCGACAAGTCAGAACTTCCGACACATAAGGACATTTTACCAGAACTTAAAAGTGGGGAAATTTTAACTAAGATCAAATCCAAATTTTAGTAGATATTTCAATTTTGATTGGCTAAGCACTAAAACTAATAAGATTGCTAAAATTTGGATTTTTTCTTGGGGACATTTTTTTAAAATGGGTTTTGTTATTCATTGGGTTCGTACGTCTGTCCGTCCGTCTTGTCTGTCATAATTTTTGGGACAAAATAACTCTCTGTGATGAAACTTGGTATATAGTTCATTTCATCAATACCTTGACTAAGTTTGATAATGACTTTAGAACACAATAACTCTCATTCTAATTGAGTTAGAATGTACATACTTGGCGTAGATGTCTATCAGGTGAATGCCTTGATGGAGTTAGGGGGATCACGGTGGCTAAGTGGATAAGGTGCTGGTTCGCTAGCCTGGAGGTTGAGTGTTCGATCCCTGCATTGGCCGAGAAAGTTCATCTCGATTTTCCGGCGTGATTTCCCCTTGTCAGTGATGCAGAAGGAGGGCCTGACAAGGACAGCTGCCTAGTCGTTCGGATGGTACGAAAAACTGAGGTCCCGTGTACAAATTGGAGTGCACGTAAAAGATCCCTTGGCAGTTGGAATTCGATATAAGAGTAGGCCGTAGCGCCACTGCCCGGGCAAAATTTCCCTCATAGCACACTGTTGGCGTATGCCCGTCTTCAATTGGCCCAGGTTAGGTGCTTAAGCGTAGGACGTTAAACCCTATTTCATTCATTCATTGATGGAGGGGGATCACGGTGGCTAAGTGGATAAGGCGCTGGTTCGCTAGCCTGGAGGTTGAGTGTTCGATCCCTGCATTGGCCGAGAAAGTTCATCTCGATTTTCCGGCGTGATTTCCCCTTGTCAGTGATGCAGGAGGGTCTGACAAGGACAGCTGCCTAGTCGTTCGGATGGGACGAAAAACTGAGGTCCCGTGTACAAATAGGAGTGCACGTAAAAGATCCCTTGGCAGTTGGAATTCGATATAAGAGTAGGCCGTAGCGCCGCTGCCCGGGCAAAATTTCCCTCATTGCACACTGTGGCATATGCCCGTCTTCAATTAGCCCAGGTTAGGTGCTTAAGCGTAGGACGTTAAACCCCATTTCATTCATTCATTCATTCATTGATGGAGTTAGATGATGAACATTACCTGATAGAGAGTGATGAAACTTAGTGTATAGTTTGATTGCTCGATACTTTTGAACAAAATAAATGTGCGATTAATAAATATGTGCAATCTAATTAAAATACAGATCTATATTTCGTTTCGTTTTTTATACTTTCGATGGCCTACACTACATGTAGATCTAACAACTTATAGTGGGAGATCACGTTCTATGATGTAGAAAATGACATTTGACCCCATGAGCTCAGTCATTTGATTAACCAATCAGAATCGTTGTTGCAAGTGGCTATGTTTTTTATCTATTTTTGCTTTGTTTTGATATCTGCCTGAGTTCATGTCTACCCACAGTTCCGTGCAAGAGAGGTCAAACCCCCTATTCGACAGACAATTTGATTGGCTGACCCCTCATTTAAAGCTGAACACGAGTTAAATAACAAACCTCCCAGATCCTAAAGTGTAGTCAAGACAAGTAAAACAAAATTATGAACTATAAAAAACGAAACGAAATTGGATCTGTGTTTTAATCAGATTGTAAATATGTGTCATCTATCCAATTTGGGACATCAGCCTCACTGTTGGATTGTTTTTTTTGCTAATAAATATAAGTGCTAGTCTAATGTCTTGTCTCAATTACATCTTCAACAGTATGGTTTTGTTTCTAGTTTAAAATCCAAATATTTGTCTAAAGTCTTTACCAGTTGAGTGCCATGGTTTGTGTTGAAGGGTCTTCCGACCTTATTTGTCTTATTTTTGCCAGTCATGTTTGGCCGTTTTGACTGACTTAAAGTGAAATTGACCAACTGGAGAATAGATCACAAGGTCTGTCTAAAGTTTAGACAAATATTTGGATTTTAAACTAGATTTATAAGGGGCATTTTAAAGGGGCATAGGCGCCATTGGGTAAGATTAGATAAGAGCTGACAGTTCTCGCTATAATAGTTCCTTTTCTGTGGTTCAAGTATCTGATGTGAGAATCTGGGCCCTGTTTCTCGAAATCTTAACAGTGGGAATGCAGTCGACCTTACTCTTGGTTACGAAGCTAAGCCACGTCACTAAATGACAGACCTTATTATCCAACGCGAATGCATTATCATTTGACTCCACCCCCTCCCCTGCAGTGACACATGAATGTTGTGACCAATAACCACTTTCCTGTCTTAAGGCCTGTGAAAACAGTATTTCTTCATTATTAATTTGTCCCAACTAATCATGGTTCATGAATGCGTGTTCTTGATATGTTCACACTTCTACGATGGTGGGTAACTACGAGTCATGAGTGAAATAATGTTATTTCGTTTAATCTGTTATACTAATATAGAGAAAATACAATTTACATTTTATGGATATGACTGTTACGTAAATACATGTACCCGTAAGTAATGTTTATATTCGCGTTACGTTTGGTAGTGGAACCGTGACACTGACATATTGTACATCGTTTACTTCAGGGTTAGGCGTGTTGTCTACCAAAGTTAGGTTAAAATCTTCCACTACACTGCAAAGTCAGTAACATCATCGAGCTAACCTTTGCTAAAAGGTTAATGTTAATAACATCCACCAATTAGTCTATACACTAAACACAAGACCTGCAGCATTCAATCTCTGTGATCTGTAAATAATTATTAAAAAAACATATGAACTTGCTTCAAATTTACACACTATAACTTATTACATAAACTTTATGTAGATAACGAAAGTGAATTTTGAGATGCACTCCAATGACAAGTAGTTGAATTACATAAAAATTTACAAAAATAAGAACTGTTAATGAAAATAATAAACTGATTTACCTCAAGATAGATAAATGGAAATATTTGCCATACTTTTCTTCTGAAAAATGAAAGGGCGTAGTTTTATTATAAAACAAGGAACATGTACTACAAAAACATATAATTATTTATGTACCCCCCTCGCCAACACGTACATTTGGAATACATTTAATATAGTTAACTAAAAAACATAACGTTAATGCTACAATATACGTCCACATTCCTGCTTTGATTGATATGGTACTTTGTCAAGAAGGCTAGGCGTTTGGTTTGTTTGCCTGTGGGAGTCGGGACATGCACCCAAAACAATAGAGATCTTCCTTGGGGTTTAAGGAATAATTATACAAAGTTTGAAGAAAATCCATGAAGAATTGCGGCCTGTAGGCGACCCACAGACAAACACATACATACATACATAAACATACCACAGACAGGGGCGACGGCATAATATGTTCACATTATCATATGAATTTGGACGTATAAAAATGTTGAAATCACAATTAATTATGATACCACAATACAGGCTGGTAAAATCAACACAAAGTTCATACATTACATTATAATAACCAGAGAACTGTGAGGTTCATATAAACAGCCAAAATCCCAAAATAAATTGATGACACATTGATTAATTGCTCATTCTTCTTTTTATAAAAAAAACAAAACAAGCCAACAGTTAGGCTGATGTCCCCCGCCGAAATCCCAAAATAAATAGATGACACATTTTAATTAATCGCTCATTTATTTTTTTCAAAAGCACCGAGCAATCAAACTATACACAAAGTTTCATCACTGTCTATCAGTTTGAACATCCTACCTCAATTAGAAGATGCTCATTATCAAACTTAATCAAGGTATTGATGTAATGAAACTAAACACCAAGTTTCATCACTCTCACTTATTTAGAACTAAGGTTATTTGAGAAATATTTGCAAGAGTGATTGTGTATTTTGGAGCGCTATGAGCACGACTATATGTTGAATTAGCCCGATAAAATCATTAGGCTTCTTTATCTCATGACCTTACACACTGTGTAACAATTTGGAGTCCATTGGATATTAACTTTAGCCTCTATAGCGTTCACAAGGTTTTTCAAACTGATCAAGGGCTATAACTCTGGCAATAAATATCAGATATCGCTGTAAAAATCTCTAAAAAGCTTGATCTCTTCAAAACTGAAATTGCCATATGGTAAATCTACATAAAAATCTTTGTCATTACCGGTATTCAAAAGCCTGATAATTTCATCCAAATCTTTTATTGGGGGCATGTATTTGTAGTCTTCACATTTAGAGAGTTTAATATGTGCTGCGTTTCGTTTAATATCATAGAGTCTACAGATAACAACAGGCAAAGTTTTATTGGGCAAAGACAGATTAATTCTACTACTACTATTTTGTAAAGCCATATTAATTAAATACAATGTAACTTGCTCACCTGTCTTAATTTCCTAAATATTTACCAAATACTGGAATAAATCTAAATATCACTACTAGTGGTGAATCATGAAACAGAAAAAATGGCATTTATTAAACTATAAAGTTATTAAAGTATAACTTAAGTTAAACACGTAGATACCGGTGATTGTAGTAAATGAAATTAAATTGGGTTTAACGTCCTACTCTTTTGCACCTAACTTTGGCTAATGCCGTAATGGAAGACGGGCATACGCCATACAGTGTGCCATGAGGGAAATTTGCCCGGGCAGCAGTGCTCGGATTACTCTTATATCGAATTCTAACTGCCAAGGGATCTTTTAAGTACACGTCAAACTCAGTAATTGTGTATTCACAAAATTGTACCTTGTGTTAACATCTAAGATGTAAGTACTTAATTAATTAGTTACGGCGAGTTAAAGCCTTCAAAGTTCTATTAGTATTGATAATTGAAGATGGGCCTAGTCATGTCACCTACTGCCCAGACATCAAATTGCATTTTAATTATAATATAGTGAGTGAATAATAATATTTGATATAATAATGACAATGATAAGAACTGAATTCATTATATTTATATATTTGTTTTTCTTAAAATATTTATTAATAATAATCAAGTCATGCTGGGCAGTGGCTATAGACGGGCCTCTTACTTATATTATTAATTTAATATGCTTGAAATAAATAAATTGAAATAAAGTATAAAGTTAATGTGTGCGGTCGGTCAGTCGGTGTCTACCTGGGCCTAGCAACTGGAGACCCTGAGCAAGGCCATGTACAAGATCATATATATCACTTTTCTTAATAATTTCTAATTTCCACTTCACATTCATGAAGTCAGCAGTCTAGTCCATAGAAGTTAGAACTAAATATTTACAGTACTAATTACTATGATTAGCATTAGCAACATCATATTTAAACTTTAAATTATACATACCCAGACCAGAAAGTCTCCTATGCTGAGAAATAAAAGACAACTGTTTGTAGATAAAAATAGGCCTATAGGCCTAATAGGAACGCTGGTAGTGGTAAACGAAGTCCTTCTCTCTACTTGTAGCCTAGCGTTCAGAAAGGCCGAAAATCATAAGATATTAAAGCGCGAAGATACTGCTCTAATAATAGACAACAGTCTTCTTTCGATTCTCGGGAAGATAACTATTGTATGAAAGAATAAGTAAACCGGATATAGACGTCATTGGTATCGAAGTATGTCAATCCCGCCATTTATTACTTACCAACTCGTTCAAGATTAAGCATAGTGCCCCGCGAAGCCAAGCCACATGTAAGCAATGTAAATAGCGTAAAATATGAGAGGATAATGTGGTATTAATCTGAGATCGTCGGCAATAAATGTACGGACTTTTTTAAGAAACTGTTTCTATAGTTGTCGGATGACATTATTGCCAATACAGTGCCATTGGGTGATAAATAGTACTATTATAGTAATAATTAATTAAAAGTGTAAGAATAGACGAATTGCCAATGGAGGCCGCCATTTTGGATTTGACGTAGGTCAAAGGTCAATCGGAGTAAACTGGCTAAAACGTCATAGCCGCCCTGCTTACTTTATTATGTTTTCGTATAATCTATACACGGTTACAGGCCCTATACTTCTTAGCTCTTTTATATTTTACTGTTATATATTTTTACTTATGACAGAGAATACGGATGTGACCGTAGATAACTTTTATGAGTGGAAAAGTCATTGATTACACTGGGTCACGCGTATAAGGCCTATCGAAAAAAGACTGAAATCGGCGCGTTGTGTTATTCGGTTTAGAAATTACGGTAATTACACGAGGTGAGGTTCAGTAAAAAAAAAACATCGCCGTAAATAATAGACTATAGTCACAGTTAGATCTTAAATAAACCCGATATAGGCTACCCATAGGCGTACAAGGGTATTCGCGTGCAAGCACGGGGGATTTTTTTCTGGTAAGTGGGTAAAGTGAACAAACCCCCCCCCAAAAACCCCGAAAAATAGGCCTATAATAATAATGATATTTTTTGGGATACAATAAAGTGCCAAAATAAAGTAATTATTATAATAAAATAAGACCTCTTATCTCTTTTAATTGAAGACGGCGAATTTGTACTTCTAAGTTTATGAATTAAAATAGTCTGCCTGGCGCAGCTCTCGATCGCAGCTGCTTCGTTCGAAATTTTATAGGCATCGGTTATAAAAGCTAAAGGTTATATATTTCATCATTTTTTTTCTCAATCGCTATTTCTACTGCCAACTTACTTTATGCGCGACATTTTTTTCGGATATAATATTTAGTAATTGTTTCGGGGCTCGTGCAGACTCGCGGGCGATGCGCTTCGCAAGCCGCGGTTCTGTGCAAAAACCACTATATTGGACCTCTTTCTTGTTGTTGTGCCTGGAAGGCAGTAAATACGCTTCGCCAGCCGTCTAAATTTCTTTTTTCCCGGGTCATCCACGGCATTTCTTTCTGTCCCTATATCCTCCACAATATCATATGGAATTCATTTAGTATAGCCTACATACTAGGATTTTGGTTGCCAAACAACATAAATAGGGCCATATTGTTGACAGAATAAAACAAAATGACGCATATATATATATTTATCTTAATATTTTATTATTATTTCACTATAGGTAAAAACCCCGTCTGTTTTTTGCGTGAGGTAGGCAAGGCCTAGAAATGCGGCTTTTCTTGACTTTGCCTTTTTTAATATCGAATTTTAATTATTTTAATGAACTGGAAACATACAGGTGACAATTCTAGGGATATCCTTATTATCACGAAACGTCGCTCAATAATAAAAAAGTATTTGTATTCCATAGAATTGTGAACTGTGCCGTGTGCTGGCCGTGTATTGCTTTGAAAGCAAAGTCGTATCTAACTCTAAGACGTCATTTTTACTCCGATTGAACTTTGACCTACGTCAAATTCAATATGGCGGCCACCACTGGCAATTGGTCTATACTACTAATATACACAAATATTGTCTATTCATATGGTTACTTAGACATAGAGCCACAGTAGCTTAGTTAGTGGGTGGCTGCCTGCGTTGGAACTTTGTTCCTTGTCATTGTTGCAGGACAGAGGGCCTGGCAAGGGACAACATAATATAGACTTACTGTCTCAACTACTTTATTTTATAAACGGATTTCTTCGATTATAAACAAACTATTTAACTTATATTATTGGCAGTGGATATTCAACCGTAAACGGCACTTTACCCTATTTACTATATCGCCGTAACTTCCGTTTGACATGCGCAATTCTCTGATACGTGGACTTAGCAGTTTTCGCAATGATGCCTAACCCGAACCCTAACCCATGACCCTACCCTAAAACCTAACCCTTACCCTAACCATAACCACCAATCGTTCTTTGTCTAACATTATTACTTTCTCCGTTTCTTATATAGGACGAAATAGCCTTACTTGGATTTCTACGGTAGAACCCAATGAATTAGTTTTAGAAGAAAATAAAATAATAAATGTAAATTGTAGAAAATTATTCTATTTCGGTCAAGGGCTTATTTCTGTGGATTTTGGTTTTTAATTTAAGTACCAAGACGGTCAGTTGAAAGACGAAGTTACCGTTCTTGTGGAATATATCAACTGCGCATGAACGGAAGTTATTATTTAACCAATCACACACGATGTATATATACGTCATTGCGATTAACGGTGCAATAACGTTAGTAAATAGGGTACCGTTTACGGCTATATATATCCACTACGTATATTATTAGTTATAAACTTACCTGTGTGTTTGAAATCAACTTTGGTTTAATAAAATCCATTGCACAATTAAATACCAATACTAATTAACTAAGTTCTCTCGTGAAAGTTAAAATAGTTTGTTCATAATCGAAGAAATCCGTTTATAACATACATATTTAGACAGTAATATTTGTTTGGATGGGATATAAATAAAAAACAGGTCCCATGATACCCATGCCATGTCTACACATTGGCAATTGGCATGCACTTAAAACAAAAGACCCTTGACACTTAGAATTTGAAATAAAGCAGGCCATAGCACCGGTGCCCGGGCAAAATTTATATCATAGCTCACTGCATGGCGAATGCCCCAGTAGGACGTACAACCCAATTCCATTTAATTTATGTGATTTAATGGGTTTCAATGCCATTTGTAGCAAAAGACTTAAAGAACAGAGCTAGACATTTTCCAGATGTCATGTGAAATTGTGACACCATATTCTTTACTGGAGAGCATGTGTCACAGTAAATACTATCAGTGTAGACAGGAATAACCAGACGCTACAGATATTGCCAATCCGCAATCGCCAAACTGATTAGAAATTACATTAGAAATAGAAACAATTGAATGTAAATCACTTTATTTATACACATTATTATAACATCGTGTATGTGTTGCGACCCATATGTGTCTATTTCGAGGTCCAAAATATTAGCGATTAAGGTCCTTTAATATTAAATTGTAATTGCTAATACAACTGTTTATTTTGTGTATTTTCAGCTTTCACAGACATCTTAAATAATAGATGTCATCATGGCAACATCTCCAAAATCAAGTATGGAAACAAGTCAGGAAAATATAGATGAATATTTCTCAAGTTACAATGATGTCACTGTTCATGAACTCATGTTAAAAGATAGACCAAGAACACTGGCCTATAAACAATTCTTTGAAGAAAATCGTGAATATATAGTAGATAAAGTCGTAATGGATGTTGGGAGTGGTACAGGAATATTAGCCATGTTTGCCGTAGCAGCTGGGGCTAAAAAAGTTTATGCTGTTGAGGCTAGTGAAATGGCAGCTATTTGTAAAAATATTGTAGTTTGTAATGGTTTTGAGGAAAAAATTGAGGTCATCAACAAAAAAGTTGAAGATGTTGAGTTGGCAGACGTCGAAAAAGTAGACATTTTGGTTTCAGAGTGGATGGGATTTTACCTTCTGCATGAGTCCATGTTAGACTCTGTTATTTTTGCACGTGATAAATTCTTAAAACCAAATGGAATTATGGTTCCTTCTCATGCAAATTTATTAATAGCTCCTGTTAATATGGATAATTATTATGATGACCATTTTGAATATTGGAGTAATTGTTATGGTTTTGATTTGTCCCCTATGGTACCTGCTGCGATGGCCACTAGTTTCAGGGAGCCACTCATCACTGAGGTTTCTGAAAAACAACTTGTGGCCGAGTCAGACTTTGTTACTGCTTTTGATTTAAAGACTGTGACTGTTGATGATGTTCAGCATTTAAGTAAAAGTTGTGAATTTCTAATCAATGATGCTTGTACAATTCATGGCTTTGCAACATGGTTTAATGTTGTATTCACTTGCCTTAACTCTGAGAGTCAAAGTTCAAATGAATCCAGTCCCATCCAACTTATAAATGGTAAAGCAGATACACAGTCTGACCCAGTTGTTAGTCTTCCAATAACACTTAGTACTGGTCCATCAGCGGAAGCAACGCATTGGAAACAAACAGTTATATTCCTCACTTCTGCATTAGAAGTAGAAAAAGACAGTAGTCTCCCTTGTTTGATAGAGCTTTCCCAAGATAAAAATAATAAACGGCATTATAATATATCTATAGACTTAACAGGTAATGAGGATGATATCGAGGCTGAAACGAATGACCATCCAATTCCCTGTGATTGTTCAGCACCAAGGTGCAAGTTGATAAAAACTGTAATGGAGAAATTTGCAGAAGAGCAGGATGAAGTTGAAACGGAAGCAGAAAATACAGAAACAAATGCGGAAATTGAGGCAGCCCGTGTTTTAGACTCTGAAACAATCAGTGATGTCTCTATTTAACAAAACAATTCTTTCTTAAAAAAGCTGTGAATTTATTAATTATTAATGTATCCATATTCTAAGTATAGATATAAGGGTGATGGCAACCAACATCAGCTTTTAAAAAATGTGTCTTAAAGTAATAGTATCCATGTCCAATCGCCACACTAAAAAAAATATTATGACATACATGTAACAGGCAAACTAGAAATAGCCATTGAAATTGGGGATGACATATTGAAATATCTTGTTGCATTCGTGTGACTTTATGTATTCTTTAAAGTTACATTATGCAAGAGCTAAATCTGATTACTGCAAGTCTTAATTTAGGCTTCAGATGTTATATAAATTAGACATTAACTAACTTATTCAGACCATAATCAGCTCTCAATGGTAAGGCTAGACTGCGATATTTGTTGGATTGTTGTCCGATTTGCAAGAAAACTTTCCTTCGTGATTAAACAAATAAATTGATTATTGAGACTGTTAGTTTTGCTTTACCAACTTCAGTAATGATGATCGAGGCTAAGCGGAACTTTCATTCGAATGGTCGAAGGTTCATAGTGGATCAATTTGACTGAAAAATTTTCAGCCTTTACTTTATGTAGTTTTTAACTATTATAGTGAGAATTGCCAACTCGTTATATCATCTCCCATAATGTATCTTTAATTAAGGTAACAATATAAAGATTTTCTGAAGTCCCCTAAGGTTAAACTTCATCACCCAGTCCCTCCTGTTTTCTGATAAGGAATAAACTGCTTGTGAATACAAGAAATTAATTTCGGACACACAGGTGTCCGGTGTCAATATACATTGTAAATTTATGAGTTTAAATACCATTACATAAGTATTAAATCGGTCCAATATATGAGTTGCATTAATATTCAATATTATTTCTAGACAATACTTGACTTCTATACATTTACGAGTTGCATTAATACTATTTTTAGGCAACAACTTATTTAAATGAACTTTCATGTATCTTGTTATGGAAATTGTTAAGAGTTTTCCAGTTTATATTAAAATAAAAATGTATTAATAAACCATACAGTAAACTGTTGTTTTATTATTAGCTTCTCTTCTGTAGGCCTGCAAACACATAATGACATTACACTGTTGAAGATCTTGCAATTTATTTCTGACAAAGGGTTCATGAGGAATGTTGAGCTAAATTTGAGGGTTTCGCCACTTTAAACCATGGGCTATCTAGGCTAGTTTCTAAGTCAGGAGAGGTACACTATACCAACCGAAACAGGCAAATTTTGCGTGCAAGTAATTGTGATCAATTTCTCAAAAAAAATTAGACACACACACACTGGGATTTATCCTTGACAGACAAGAGTATATAAATTAATAAGTAAACCAAATGTTACATTTTTTTATTGTCAATAATTCTAGTAGATAAAATCTTATAATTTGAAATAAATTTCCTAATTAAACTTTCTTCAATCACATGACCCGTCCTTCCACCCGTCTTTCCAACGTTCATCAACTTTATCACAATCGAATTCTGGTTTTCCAAGTTTCTTATTCACCTTGTTGTGTATTTTACAAAACCATAAAGATAATCCTTTTTGACCTGAAGTATCTGGAGGGTATTCCTTCATATCAGTTCTTAAATCGGAAGCACAATATTCACATGGATAAAAATTTGAGAAAATATGAATTAAACTTTTCATGTCAGTTTGTTGCGTGTTGGATGGTTTCTCGGGAAAATACGCTGCCATAGTATGTAGAAATGACCACGTATTCCGTCCCAGTTCGTCTTTATCCAAAGGACAGTCGTGGTTCCTTTGCCTCAACTCTGTGGTGACGCCGGTTGCCTGTGATTTACCTTTCTGATTCGGTTGAGCTTTCATCCATGATTGGAAATCCGTACAAGTTCTGCATGGTTTATGCGGTTTAGGAATGGCGCCGTTGTCATAATGACGTGCATGATCTTTTGCCTTTTCTGCCATTGTCACTTATTTAAAATCGTAATGACCGCTAAATTAACAATTTCCTGATGAAATATCCATGCTTGTTTACATGAAGCAGAATTCCGGAAGATTCGGTAAATGGGACATAACTCTATTATTATATTTCATTCGGAATCCATCGTCAAAGTGAATGTGACGCTCTGTATCATCAATATTCGCAAATCAATGGTGGACGCAAAACTCGTATGACGTACATAATTAATGACCGATGCGTGTTCTTTGTGACATCACACACTTGTTAACCTAGAAAGCATTTAAAAGATGGGCTGGATAAGGCACCCCTACAATTTACGGAGCTTTCTGGTAATTTCAATGTTTTTACATAAACAACTCACATTTTCGAAACTATGGGCCGAAATTAAAAATTTAGTTTGTGTACAGATCCTTGCACAACAATATGAAAAATTTGATTGTGAAGCGATAGAGGATACAGTTATGGGGTCATGAGAGGACGAAAACAGTAGAATTTCGGCGTTTCACCAAATTCCGTTCCCGAGTTATTCTACATTTGTAAATTAATTTTTTAAAAAAAGCATCCCACCACATCAAGTCAACTGCGCGCTTTAGATTTAGTCTTTTATAATCTCTGTTTATTTCATTTGAATGTACATTTTATTATTATACTATTATACTATAGGGTTTACGTCCCACCAGAAAAAGTTTAAAAGACACAGATAGGCCCCCTATGGGTGTACTGTTATTCAGGTAAAGAAACTAGTTTTGATTGTTATGAAGTAGTCATGCTCCGCTCATTCTGGGGTGTTTAAATTTATACCTATACTAACCATTGAGTAATAAATTTCGTCTTTATACATGTATGTCCACATATGTCTAAAACTGATCAAGGACAACCACCCTGGAAATCACTTTGACGTTTTTACTTTGGTTCGATGCCCTTTTTTTTTATTATGTACACATGTCGGATTCGTGTGACATGTCACCGACATTACTAATTTTATTAGCTTTCAAATAAGAATATCAGATTTGTTCAAGAGTCGGAAACAATGGTCTTTTCGCAGAGCTTGTTAGACAGTTGTCAAATTCATATATTTTTCTGACCAGTAATAAAAACAACTTTTGAAAAGAGGTCTATACTGCTAGGGTTAAAGGGTTACCGGGAAATCGGAAACGAAAATGTTGCAAAATCTCTCAAGTCAGTAGAAATTTGCGGCAGTCACAAAATTGTTGATAGTAAACTTCGAGAGAACTCTACTACTTGTAAGGCCTACCTGGTGTAGGACTGAATGAAACACGTGGTATGCTACGGAATCAAACAATTCACCGTCTGGCGATCCTCACAATGAATTAATTCATTACTGATTGAAATTATCTCTTTTGATAGGGTAGTTTTGTTGATTAGAACCAGAAAAAAAATGTCAAGTTTTCCGAATAATTTTGATTTCTATTTTTTTAATGGGTGATGATGCAATCTTATGTCTTCTGGCAGGTGCTACCCGTTAAAACCTATCATATCAAAATACAACACAGATCATTAGGATCCATAACTTATTCAGTTCACTTCTATTTAGCATATCAAACAACAATCTCAAACTGCACTTAAGTCTCCACTCACTAACCGGAGACAAGCGCGAGATGGGATCTCTCCCTTACCAGAGGCGGACTCAGGAAATCCTGTGGGGGGGGGGGGGCGTTGGGGTCCCCCGAGACAATTTTTGAAAAGATCGGGGTGTCAGTAATGATTTGTGGCGATTATCTATTTTATATACTGTTATTTAGGGGGGGGGGGGCGGGCTACCCCCACCCTGGATCCGCCTCTGCCCCTTACCTAAGCAACTGATACTCGAACACATAATATCAATTGTTGAAATCGGTGTTGAAGCGAGACGGATAGTCTGACAATCTCATTGCTGGTGTATGAAAAACATTTTAAAGGACAGTCAGCAAAAACGTAAGGGCTGCGGGGCATTAAAGCACTTAACCCACGCCGTCCTGACGCCCCTGGTGCTGAAACCGGACAATGAACATCTTTTCTGTGGGTATGAAACAACGTTGTAAGTTGCACTTCAAATTATGTCTTATTTTTTATGTTCGGAAAATTTATTTCATATTTCATTAGGAAAGTATAAAAAAAAACAGATGACGTGACAGGACTAAAGAGGCCCATACACATTAAAAACATCAAAATTTTAATATATCATTTTTGACTGTGTATGGGTGTTTTGATGTCGAAAAAAGCATTAGGCCTACTCAAAATTTTGACGGATCAAACCACCTTTCATTTGAAGGAATGAATGAAATGGGGTTTAACGTCTTACGCTTCTGCACCCAACCTGGGCTAATTGAAGACAGGATCCATTTGAAGGAAGTAATGAAAGTTCTAGGGTTTGTTGGCCCGTAACTCTCGGCAGAGGTAGACATGACTGCACTCTCGCCGCTTCAAAAAATAGTCTTTCGACCATTTCCTTCACGTCCTTAAGTTTTGTCAGGCAGCCAAAGCTAGAATTAGTGTGATGTTGACAGATGCGTTCATGTCAAAGATTTTGACAAGACTGATTCTTGGTGGAAATTATTGAATCGTGTGGGCAATGGCACATCAAAATTATGTATCAAATTTCTCAATCCAAATTTTGATGGGTTTTTTTTAACGTGTATTGGCCCCTTCATAGCTGTTTCACAGGCATATGTCATGTATACATGTATGTTTGGCACCCTGGAGAGGTCAGATATTTTAAAAGGACCAGGAAATAACAAAATTTTACAGGTCTAGGATTAGGAGGGGTTGAATATTGAATATATTACAATCACAGGTCCAGGGAGAGCATAAATACTTTAGCCTTTGTGCTACCAGATGATACCACTTCTCAATTTGAGAATTTAAAATTTAAATAGCTAACAAATGTTTGTATTTTATTAATCATGGCTGATGGCTAGGGGCGTAAAAATATTTTTGAATCCACTAGCCCAGGGCTAGTAGTAGTCTACTGTCAGACACTAGCCCGACATTAATTTCCACTAGTCCGTGGATGTAGTTCGTTTTCATATCATAATATGATCTTCAAAACCAGGAATGGTGGACATAACAATGATTTCTTTCACTAAAGTCCACATTAAAACCCCATTTGTCATATGTAATATATCACAGGAAATTAATGTCTTTTAAATTCCTGCCCGAAGTTTTATATTACATGCGGTGCTTTGCACTCGCTCACTGCAAAGCATGAGACAGCCTCGATTGATTGACAAATTAATTGTTTTACAGTATTTATTATTCTGGTCACTATACATGTATATAAATAAACAGTCTGAAAAGGAAACAAAATCAGTTTGATGTGCTCATTAAAATAGACAGGATATCTTCTGAATTTGAGAAATAAATGTGGGGTGTTTTACAGTGTTTTTATATATATCCCTAGATTAAATCACAAACCAGTAGAAGGACACTAGCCCAGAACTATTAGGGCTTAAAGGACATAAGTCCGTAACTCAAAATCCTCCAAAATCTTCGTCATTGATGATGTAAACTTACCAGGAAAAGATGAGCTTCTGATATCCGATATTGAAAGTTACAATTTCAAATATTCGAGTTATATTTTTAAAATGTATTAAATTAAAGCCCCAAAATAGATGGTATCTATAAACAGTCCTACCTTGTTAAAGAATAATCCTATTAATCCTATAATTCACTATTGCCAGTTGAGAAATTGGCAAAAATATCATTTTCAATTTCGAATCTCAACATTGAGAAAATTCAGTTTATCCACACATAGAAATATAGACTTTCTATGGTTTCACCGAGGGAGAAACACAGGGGAGGTAATTGTGTTATTAATGTCTCGGTCAACCAGGCATCATTATCATTAACTAGCCCTGAGCGCTTTCCTTATGTAGACGTTGTTTTCCAGTGAAATGAAATGATATTATTTTCAAGCAGCTCAGGGCAAATAGAAAATATTCCAAATTTTTATGTGTTAGAATGATGCCTATGATCGTATAATAGTGAGTTGAGAACCTATTTAGTAAAAGAATGAATGAATAAGATGGGGTTTAACGTCCTAATGTTATGCTTTTATATCGAATTCCAACTGCCAAGGGATCTTTTACGTGCACTCCAATGTATACATGGGACCTCCGTTTTTCGTCCCATCCGAACAACTAGGCAGCTGTCCTCGTCAGGCCCTCCTTCTGCATCACTGACAAGGGGAAATCACGTCGGAAAATCGAGATGAACTTTCTCGGCCAATGCAGGGATCGAGCACCCGACCTCCAGACTAGCGAACCAGCGCCTTATCCACTTAGCCACCGTGATCTCCATTTAGTAAAAGACATTCAAATTATATACAATTATGTTTTGATTACCTTGGAAAAAAATTAAATTTTCGCTTTAAGATAAAATATTTTTTTTAACATTGGTACACGAATCCTATACCATAATGCCCTTCAGCCCCAGTTGTATTACACCAAATCGAACAGAGTTGTGTAGACTGGAATAACTAGACGCTAGAAATGTGCACTCAATTGATTTTGCTGGCTTATTTCGTCGAACATAACGGATTTGTAATTGGAGTAAAAAGGGAAACCATTGAATCTAAATTAATTTCTATACAGTCATATTACAGTATTATATGTGTTGCGATCAACTTTTGTGAATTTCTAGGTCCCATATGTTAGCGATTTCGCTTGTAAGTTATTTTTAGTGGTGTCTGGCTAGTGGATTTTTACGCCCCTGCTGGTAGCCCAAATATTATTTTCAACATTGGGGGGGGGGGGCCCTGCTAGGGTATGCTTAATTTGTGCATACATGTATGGGTCTCTAGGACTTAATAAAACCCATGAGGTTGGACAGGTTCAAAACCACACCACTTGACTCAATGACAGACCTTGAGATCTTATGCACACATATTATACCATTAAGCCACTCATTCACCTATCAATTGAATAGTTCACATTACTAACACAATTGTTTTACTTTTGTATTGAATAAGGTTAATTTTCATACAAACAACGAGCGCACACAATAATAAAAATCCACAAACTTTCTTTAAATAAATGTCTATATAAAATTACTACAAATTTATTTCTCTTATTTCTTTCTTTTTCCAATCTTTTTCTTCTCTAATTTTGTATTTATATGTGTAATTTCTTCGCGTTTAATGTCTTTAGCATTACAAAATAAAGTCAGTTTTTCTAACATTTCCATAGTAGTTAAGTTTTTGGTTTTCATTAACAACTTTTCCCCATCAGCTGAAAATATAAAAATAAAAAAGTTGTGAATGGATAAAGCTATCTAATGGTTATGAGGTCCACAGAGCCTCAGTCTAGCTAATAAAAAAAAAATTGGGCCATTAATTTTTTTTACTGAACCAGTATGGAGGTCAGGTGCAATGGCTCAGTGTGTGAGATGCTGGCTTGCTAACAAGGACATCTTAAGCCTTATTGTTCGCTCCCTCAGGGGCAGATCCAGTCTAGCTAAAAAAAAAGAAATCTGACCAATACTATACTGAACCAGTATGGAATTCGCGATGGCTCGGTGTGTGAAACATCAGGTTGCTAACAAGGACGCCTTTTGTTCACTCCTCAGGGGCGGATCAAGTAGGGGTAGGGGTGTTCGTACTGGTACACATAGATTCACCGAGAGATTTTCAACCAAACAAATTCTTACCAAAGTCAACATCTACAACTGGTTCACACCGATTAGATTTGACATCAACTCTAAGAGCTACCATATCATTTGTGGCTATTACTTTTGGAGAATGTACCATATGTAAAAGTTCCCTAAAAAGTACAAAACAAGTTTTTGACAATTTCATTTTTCTACAAACAATGTTGTATCCTTTTAACTAGGGCCTGATCAAATTAAAATAAACAATAAAAATAGGAGATATTGTGACATTTTGAGCAGACGAACTAAAGTTTCAGAACCAAGTGTCGGAAGTTGATTTGCTTGCCTAAACGATACTTGAAAATGTGAACGAGGTTTCTGGATGTCAAAGATGACAATTAAGTATAAAAGAGCTAAATCGCTAATATTTGTGACCTAGAAATTGACACAAATCAAATGGGACACAATATCATATAATATATATTGGGCATTCTCTCCAGATAAGAATATAATAGTAATACCACAGCGCTAGTGTTTCAAGACACATTTGACATGACTTTGAAACCCTTGTAGCAAATTGAATGAATGAATGAAATGGGGTTTAACGTCAAAGATGACAATTAAGTTTAAAAGAGCTAAATCGCTAATATTAGTGACCTAGAAATTGACACAAATCAAATGGGACACAATATCATATATAATATTTATTGGGCATTCTCTCCAGATAAGAATATATTAGTAATACCACAGCGCTAGTGTTTCAGGACACATTTGACCTGACTTCGAAACCCTTGTAGCAAATTGAATGAATGAATGAATGAAATGGGGTTAAACGTCCTACTGTTATTCACTTAACATAAGCTCTAATTCAACTAATTGAAGACGGGCAAACGCCATACAGCGTGCTATGACGGAAATTTTGCCCAGGCAGCAGCGCTATGGCCTACTCTTATATCGAATTGCAACTGCCAAGGGATCTTTTACGTGCACTCCAATGTGTACAAGGGACCTCGGTTTTTCGCCCCATCCGAACGACTAGGCAGCTGTCCTTGTCGTCAGGCCCTCCTTCTGCATCACTGACAAGGGGAAATCACGTCGGATAATCGAGATGAACTTTGTCGGCCAATGCAGGGATCGAACTCCCGACCTCCAGGCTAGCAAACCAGCGCCTTATCCAATTAGTGCGGAAACGCATTATGCCAATTTATGGTACACGATTCATAAAAATGTTTAGTTTGTCTTAAAATATTGGTATCAAAAAACAATGTTTTCCCGGCAAGATCACAAGTTACTTTTCAATGTTGATTTTAATTGACAAATAATTCCGCCTCTATATATGCGGCTTGTCTTTATATTAAATTTTAAAAAAAAAGAATAATACCTTATTGATCGAACATTTGTTGTAAACGGATCAAATGTAAATTTCATCGATTTAACTGGTCGCAAATGGAACGTTTCCATTACTATTCCGACTCTTCGCCATGCCATTTTGTCCAAAGTTATCTCTCTTGGATTTTACCCGTATACCCAGTCATATATTTTTAAATGAATAAGTAGTTTGGACATTCAAGACTACAAATAACCTAAATGACGCAGATGTAAAACGAGCACTGATTGGTCACCATTCTAAATATAGGACGGATAACTCTATAATTCAATGGACGCATTGGCTTCAATTGTTTCTAGTTGCCGAAAAAATCTAAATTTAAATTTTTTGTGGGATTCTATAAGTAATAACAGAACTGTAAGTATGAAGACGAAAGTCTAATGAATCAAATTTTACACAAATTGAGACCCCTACATCCAAATATGTCCATAAAATTACCGTCAGAAGGTAACAGGTTGTGCTGAAAAAATGTATACATGATGACATGCGCCATATTTAGATGTTTTGACCTGTTTTCACACGGCTCACAAAAAATCAGTCATTTTGTTTACGATGAAAAATATCCATCAGTAAAAACATGGATCACTTTGAGATTCAACTTAGATTTTTTATAAAGAGTTTGACGTAAATCATTTTCATACTTTCAACTTTGTCATTGAAATCACACGGCTAGCCACCGAACACAATTTGGCGAGCTATTCGGCTAGCGAGCTATTCGATCAATCCAGCTGGCAACGTATTCGTTGGCAACCTATTCAGAATAAATTCAAAAAACGCCCAAACTCATCTATTTTTATCAACCAATAAAATCCATCGTAACGTCTATCAAACGAAAGTAGAATATATTGTTATTTTAAAAGGAAAGAACGTT
The DNA here is from genome assembly GCA_917208275.1 of Patella pellucida. Taxonomy (NCBI): domain Eukaryota; kingdom Metazoa; phylum Mollusca; class Gastropoda; family Patellidae; genus Patella; species Patella pellucida. Next base: position 61,774,621 of record OU795038.1, read on the forward strand.
AATATTCCGAGTCAAAATTCGGGTCATCGTACAAAATTCATAGCATCCAGCTATATATATTCTGAAAGGTAATTGAATCAGCTTTCTGCATAGTATTAGTAAAAGTTGACACAATCATATTAAAGGGGTGCGCTCTCATCCTAAACTACGCCGACTTTTCAATATTTTAAATATAAAGATAGGCCGGTAATGTTTTCGAAGTCGAAATTCGGACCATCGTACAAAATTCAGAGAACCCAGTTATATATATTCTGAAAGGTAATTGAATAAGCTTTCCAAATATTATTAGTAAAAGTTGGCAAAATCATATTAAAGGGGTGCGCACTCTTCCTAAACATAGCCAATTTGTTCATTTTTCTAATTGTAACTAGCGACAGGCCGGTAATTTTTCCAAAGTCCAAATAAGGACCATCGTACAAAATTCTGAGCATCTAGCTATAAATATTCTGAAAGGTAATTGAATAAGCTTTCCAAATCTTATAAGTAAAAGTTGGCACAATCATATTAAAGGGGTGCGCGCTTATCCGAAACATGGCGAATTTTTCAATATTCGAAATGTAAAGAACGGTAATGTCCGGAGTCAAAATTCGGACCATCGTACAAAATTCAGAGCATCCGGCTATATATATTCTAAAAGGTGATAAGATAAGCTTTCCAAAAATTATAAGTAACAGTTGGCACAATCATATTAAAGGGGTCCGCTCTCATCCTAATCATTGCCAATTTTTTAATATTCTAAATGTAAAGAAAAACACTGCTTTTTTTTCAAAGTCAGAATTCGGACCATCGTACAAAATTCAGAGCACCCGGCTATATATATTCGGAAAGGTAATTGAATAAGCTTTCTAAATATTATTAGTAAAAGTTGGCACAATCATATTAAAGGGGTGCGCTCTCATCCTAAAGATAGCCAATTTTTCAATATTCTAAAGGTAAAGAACGGTAATGTCCGGAGTCAAAATTCGGACCATCGTACAAAATTCAGAGCATCCGGCTATATATATTCTAAAAGGTGATAAGATAAGCTTTCCAAATATTATTAGTAAAAGTTGGCACAATCATATTAAAGGGGTGCGCTCTCATCCTAAACATAGCCAATTTTTCTGTCCGGAGTCGAAATTCGGACCATCGTACAAAATTCAGAGCACCGAGCTATATATATTATGAAAGGTAATTGAATAAGCTTTCCAAATATTATTAGTAAAAGTTGGCACAATCATATTAAGGAGTGCGCTCTCATCCTAAAGATAGCCAATTTTTCAATATTCTAAAGGTAAAGAACGGTAATGTCCGGAGTCAAAATCCGGACCATCGTACAAAATTCAGAGCATCCGGCTATATATATTATGAAAGGTAATTGAATAAGCTTTCCAAATATTATAAGTAAAAGTTGGCACAATCATATTAAAGGGGTGCGCTCTCATCCTAAACATAGCCAATTTTTAAATATTCTAAAGGTAAAGAACGATAATGTCCGGAGTCAGAATTCGGACCATCGTACAAAATTCAGAGCACCGAGCTATATATATTATGAAAGGTAATTGAATAAGCTTTCCAAATATTATTAGTAAAAGTTGGCACAATCATATTAAAGGGGTGCGCTCTCATCCTAAACATACCCAATTTTTCAATATTCTAAAGGTAAAGAACGGTAATGTCCGGAGTCAAAATTCGGACCATCGTACAAAATTCAGAGCATCCGGCTATATATATTCTAAAAGGTGATAAGATAAGCTTTCTAAATATTATAAGTAAAAGTTGGCACAATCATATTAAAGGGGCGCGCTCTCATCCTAAACATTGCCAATTTTTCAATATTCTAAATGTAAAGAAAAACCTGTACTTTTTTCAAAGTCAGAATTCGGACCATCGTACAAAATTCAGAGCACCCAGCTATTTATATTTGAAAAGGTAATAAATAAGCTTTCTAAATATTATTAGTAAAAGTTGGCACAGTCATATTAAAGGGGTGCGCTCTCATCCTAAAGATAGCCAATTTTTCAATATTCGAAATGTAAAGAACGGTAATGTCCGGAGTCAAAATTCGGACCATCGTACAAAATTCAGAGCATCCGGCGATATATATTCTATTGAAAAAAGTGCAGGGTTTTTCTTTACATTTAGAATATTGAACATTGGCAATGTTTAGGATGAGAGCGCACCCCTTTATCATGATTGTGCCAACTTTTACTTATAATATTTGTAAAGCTTATCTTATTACCTTTTAGAATATATATAGCCGGATGCTCTGAATTTTGTACGATGGTCCGAATTTTGACTTTGAAAAAAGTACAGGTTTATCTTTATATTTAGAATATTTAAAAATTGGCTATGTTTAGGATGAGTGCGCACCCCTTTAATATGATTGTGCCAACTTTTACTAATAATATTTGGAAAGCTTATCTTATCACCTTTTAGAATATATATCGCCGGATGCTCTGAATTTTGTACGATGGTCCGAATTTTGACTCCGGACATTACCATTCTTTACCTATAGAATATTGAAAAATTGGCTATGTTTAGGATGAGAGCGCACCCCTTTAATATGATTGTGCCAACTTTTACTAATAATATTTGGAAAGCTTATCTTATCACCTTTTAGAATATATATAGCCGGATGCTCTGAATTTTGTACGATGGTCCGAATTCTGACTTTGAAAAAAGTGAAGGGTTTTTCTTTACATTTAGAATATTGAAAAATTGGCTATGTTTAGGATAAGTGCGCACCCCTTTAATATGATTGTGCCAACTTTTACTAATAATATTTGGAAAGCGTATCTTATCACCTTTTAGAATATATATAGCCGGATGCTTTGAATTTTGTACGATGGTCCGAATTTTGACTTTGAAAAAAGTACAGGTTTATCTTTATATTTAGAATATTGAAAAATTGGCAATGTTTAGGATGAGAGCGCACCCCTTTAATATGATTGTGCCAACTTTTACTAATAATATTTAGAAAGCTTATCTTATCACCTTTTAGAATATATATAGCCGGATGCTCTGAATTTTGTACGATGGTCCGAATTTTGACTCCGGACATTACCGTTCTTTACCTTTAGAATATTGAAAAATTGGCTATCTTTAGGATGAGTGCGCACACCCTTTAATATGATTGTGCCAACTTTTACTAATAATATTTAGAAAGCTTATCTTACCACCTTTTAGAATATATATAGCCGGATGCTCTGAATTTTGTACGATGGTCCGAATTTTGACTCCGGACATTACCGTTCTTAACCTTTAGAATATTGAAAAATTGGCTATGTTTAGGATGAGAGTGCATTCACCCTTTAATATGATTGTGCCAACTTTTACTAATAATATTTGGAAAGCTTATTTTACCACCTTTTAGAATATATATAGCCGGATGCTCTGAATTTTGTACGATGGTCCGAATTGTGACTTTGAAAAAAGTACAGGTTTATCTTTACATTTAGAATATTGAAAAATTGGCAATGTTTGGGATGAGAGCGCACCCCTTTAATATGATTGTGCCAACTTTTACTAATAATATTTGTAAAGCTTATCTTATCACCTTTTAGAATATATATAGCCGGATGCTCTGAATTTTGTACGATGGTCCGAATTCTGACTTTGAAAAAAGTAAAGGGTTTTTCTTTACATTTAGAATATTGAAAAATTGGCTATGTTTAGGATTTTGTACGATGGTCCGAATTTTGACTTTGAAAAAAGTGAAGGGTTTTTCTTTACATTTAGAATATTGAAAAATTGGCTATGTTTAGGATAAGTGCGCACCCCTTTAATATGATTGTGCCAACTTTTACTAATAATATTTGTAAAGCTTATTTAATTACCTTTCATAATATATATAGCTCGGTGCTCTGAATTTTGTACGATGGTCCGAATTCTGACTTTGAAAAAAGTACAGGTTTATCTTTATATTTAGAATATTGAAAAATTGGCTATGTTTAGGATGAGCGCGCACCCCTTTAATATGATTGTGCCAACTTTTACTAATAATATTTAGAAAGCTTATCCTTTCACCGTTTAGAATATATATAGCCGGATGCTCTGAATTTTGTACGATGGTCCCAATTTTGACTCCGGACAATACCGTTCTTTACCTTTAGAATATTGAAAAATTGGCTATGTTTAGGATGAGAGCGCACCCCTTTAATATGATTGTGCCAACTTTTACTAATAATATTTATTTGGAAAGCTTATTGAATCACCTTTTCGAATATATACAGCCATGTGCTCTGAATTTTGTAAGATGGTCCGAATTTTGATTCGGAACATTACCGTTCTTTACATTTAGAATATTGAAAAATTGGCTATGTTTAGGATAAGTGCGCACCCCTTTAATATGATTGTGCCAACTTTTACTAATAATATTTTGAAAGCGTATCTTATCACCTTTTAGAATATATATAGCCGGATGCTTTGAATTTTGTACGATGGTCCGAATTTTGACTTTGAAAAAAGTACAGGTTTATCTTTATATTTAGAATATTGAAAAATTGGCAATGTTTAGGATGAGAGCGCACCCCTTTAATATGATTGTGCCAACTTTTACTAATAATATTTAGAAAGCTTATCTTATCACCTTTTAGAATATATATAGCCGGATGCTCTGAATTTTGTACGATGGTCCGAATTTTGACTCCGGACATTACCGTTCTTTACCTTTAGAATATTGAAAAATTGGCTATCTTTAGGATGAGTGCGCACACCCTTTAATATGATTGTGCCAACTTTTACTAATAATATTTAGAAAGCTTATCTTACCACCTTTTAGAATATATATAGCCGGATGCTCTGAATTTTGTACGATGGTCCGAATTTTGACTCCGGACATTACCGTTCTTAACCTTTAGAATATTGAAAAATTGGCTATGTTTAGGATGAGAGAGCATTCCCCCTTTAATATGATTGTGCCAACTTTTACTAATAATTTTTGGAAAGCTTATTTTACCACCTTTTAGAATATATATAGCCGGATGCTCTGAATTTTGTACGATGGTCCGAATTTTGACTTTGAAAAAAGTACAGGTTTATCTTTACATTTAGAATATTGAAAAATTGGCAATGTTTGGGATGAGAGCGCACCCCTTTAATATAATTGTGCCAACTTTTACTAATAATATTTGTAAAGCTTATCTTATTACCTTTTAGAATATATATAGCCGGATGCTCTGAATTTTGTACGATGGTCCGAATTTTGACTCCGGACATTACCGTTCTTTACATTTCGAATATTGAAAAAATTGGCTATGTTTAGGATGAGAGCGCACCCCTTTAATATGATTGTGCCAACTTTTACTAATAATATTTGGAAAGCTTATCTTACCACCTTTTAGAATATATATAGCCGGATGCTCTGAATTTTGTACGATGGTCCGAATTTTGACTTTGAAAAAAGTACTCGTTTATCTTTATATTTAGAATATTGAAAAATTGGCTATGTTTAGGATGAGAGCACACCCCTTTAATGTGATTTTGCCAACTTTTACTAATAATATTTAGAAAGCTTATTTAATTACCTTTCCGAATATATATAGCTGGGTGCTCTGAATTTTGTACGATGGTCCGGATTCTGACTTTGAAAAAAGTGCAGGGTTTTTCTTTACATTTAGAATATTGAAAAATTGGCAATGTTTAGGATGAGAGCGCACCCCTTTAATATAATTGTGCCAACTTTTACTAATAATATTTGTAAAGCTTATCTTACCACCTTTTAGAATATATATAGCCGGATGCTCTGAATTTTGTACGATGGTCCGTATTTTGACTTTGAAAAAGGTACAGGTTTATCTTTATATTTAGAATATTGAAAAATTGGCTATGTTTAGGATGAGCGCGCACCCCTTTAATATGATTGTGCCAACTTTTACTAATAATATTTGGAAAGCTTATCTGATCACCTTTTAGAATATATATAGCCGGATGTTCTGAATTTTGTACGATGGTCCGAATTTTGACTCGGGACATTACCGTTCTTTACCTTTAGAATATTGAAAAATTGGCTATGTTTAGGATGAGAGCGCACCCCTTTAATATGATTGTGCCAACTTTTATTAATGATATTTGGAAAGCTTTTTGAATCACCTTTTCGAATATATGCAGCCAGGTGCTCTGAATTTTGTACGATGGTCCGAATTTTGATTCGGAACATTACCGTTCTTTACATTTAGAATATTGAAAAATTGGCTATGTTTAGGATAAGTGCGCACCCCTTAAACATGATTGTGCCAACTTTTACTAATAATATTTGGAAAGCTTATCTTATCACCTGTTAGAATATATATAGCCGGATGCTCTGAATTTTGTACGATGGTCCGAATTTTGACTCCGGACATTACCGTTCTTTACATTTCGAATATTGAAAAATTGGCCATGTTTCGGATAAGCGCGCACCCCTTTAATATGATCGTGCCAACTTTTACTTATAAGATTTGGAAAGCTTATTCAATTACCTTTCAGAATATTTATAGCTAGATGCTCAGAATTTTGTACGATGGGCCTTATTTGGACTTTGGAAAAATTACCGGCCTGTCGTTAGTTACAATTTGAAAAATGAACAAATTGGCTATGTTTAGGAAGAGTGCGCACCCCTTTAATATGATTTTGCCAACTTTTACTAATAATATTTGGAAAGCCTATTCAATTACCTTTCAGAATATATATAACTGGGTTCTCTGAATTTTGTACGATGGTCCGAATTTCGACTTCGAAAACATTACCGGCCTATCTTTATATTTAAAATATTGAAAAGTCGGCGTAGTTTAGGATGAGAGCGCACCCCTTTAATATGATTGTGCCAACTTTTACTAATACTATGCAGAAAGGTGATTCAATTACCTTTCAGAATATATATAGCTGGATGCTCAGAATTTTGTACGATGACCCGAATTTTGACTCGGAATATTAACGTTCTTTCCTTTTAAAATAACAATATATTCTACTTTCGTTTGATAGACGTTACGATGGATTTTATTGGTTGATAAAAATAGATGAGTTTGGGCGTTTTTTGAATTTATTCTGAATAGGTTGCCAACGAATAGGTTGCCAGCTGGATTGATCGAATAGCTCGCTAGCCGAATAGCTCGCCAAATTGTGTTCGGTCGGCTAGCCATCCATATAATAATAATGCCTTCCTCCTTCAAGTTTCAAGAATCACATCATATAAATAGGATACAATAAATAGATCACTAATGACAGTAGACTTAAGTTATTTCAAAAAGGACAAAAACAAAACCCCAGTGCTTATTACTCTCTTGGCCAACTGTTATTAAGCAGGTCAGAAATCTTCCCCACTTTCGTTTGAAAAAGTTGATTGTTATATTAATTACATGGTCAGATGCTAAAACTTAAAGATATAATTAATAGCGACTTAAAAGGAGCTAAATCGCTAATTAATAGTAATAATTTGGAACTAGAAATTGACACAAATGAGTTGCACTGCATATAATAATGAACCGGGTAATATGAATGTGTATCCATGATTTACATTCAAACCAGAGGTCTCAATCGAATGCCAATCTCTAGTGTCTAGCGTCTGGTTATTCAGAAGTATTCATTGCGCATGCTCTCCAGATAAGAATAAGGGGGTGACCGTTTGACATAACTTGTGGAATAATGTCTGGCCTCGCTCTTTGAGTCCCTTGTTACAAATGGTGCTGAAACGAATTAAGATACGCGATTCATGTACCAATGGTAAAATGTTTATTTTGTCTTGCATATTGGATAGCAGAAGCCCATCTTTTCCCTGTAAGATCGCAACATCAATATTGACTTTTAAAAATTTAAATTTCCAAATAATTTGTGTCTTAATGTCAAACACTTTGGATGATATTTTGAGTTAGAGACTTGTTATTATATTTAGCCTGATAACCCTCAACACCCTTTTTTTACATGTCGACACATATTATGAGATGTCACAATCTCAAGAATACACAGACCAGGTAAAAGGCCCAAAGGCCTACATACAGCTGACAAATTATGAATGAAACAATCTTAACACTCAGTTACGAATAGTATTATTAGTATGCATAGATAACCAGGTCTTCATATAGCCACTCTCATGTTACCATAGCAACGACTGCAAGTTTTACAACATCTTGACGTTACCCTATCTCTCTTTAACGCAGACATGTGAAATGAAATTGGGTTAAACATCCTACTGTTTGTTACACAGGCACACTTACATCAAACATGGTGACCTCCACGGAAACCTTGACATTGAACGAACCTTGAACTTTGCAACTAAATTATCACATGTAGACATTTTAGCTGTAAAGCGCGACACTTTGTTTTCACATTGATCAGGGAATCTGATAGGCCCCTAGCTGTATCAGTAGCCAATTGAAATAAGTGCCGAAATATGCAGGGTGTTATGTGATGGGCTTGATAAGATGTACAGAGTTAAAGCGAGATCAAGCCTTCTATTGAGCCACTTTGAAATAAGTACTTTGTGTAAGCTTATATGGATTGATTTGAATTTATATAGTTTTGGGATTTGTATTCTCCTAAAGCTGCGTATATTTTAATTTAAAGAACGTAAGACGGTAACTCATAATCCTCTAAAATCTTCAACATCGAAAACACGAATTATTGGTCAATTTAAATCAACATTGATGATATTATTATAAAATTACCAGGAAAAGATGAGCTTCTGATATCTGCTATTTAAGATAAAATAATTTTCTTAACAATGACCCAAAATGCGCTTTAGTCCCAGTTGTGATGAGAGACTCGAGCGACAAGGCATCAAATCAAACAGCCTTATGTAGACTGGAATAACCAGACGCTAGAAATTTTTTCGCCGAACATAACTGATTTGAAATTGGAGTAAAAACAGAAACCATTGAATGTAAATTAGTTTATATACATTCATATTACAGTATTATATGGCTGCGACCACTTAAGGTCCAAAATGTTAGCGATTTAGCTCCTTTAATTATAATATATTTTAATGGTTACTTTTTATTATAACTTATATGGTAAGAAATGCTCACATGTGTTAAATAACATCAGTGGTATTAAAGTGTTTTATCAAAAAATATATTTTCTAAAATTTTTAAACACTTGACTTAATTTTTGTAGACATAATACTTTTATGTCTGTTCCTATACTTGAATTATTTCTTTATTATATTCAAATTTGTATTTAGATGCCGAGATATTCATCACGAAGAAAGCGATCACCTAGTCGTGAATCGTCATATGACAGTAGAAGGTATAAACGCAAACGAAGTGATTATTACGATGATTGTTATTATGAGAATCAAGGAGGACATTCCAGGAGGTATGTGATGATCATGTTTCTGAAATTTTTTAAAGTGACATTGTATTTCATTGTAGTCTATCTTGTTGAATAACATAGGCTTGGTTGTTATCTTGCATGCTGGTTGGTAATAACCCCAGCTTACTTTGTACTTCACACATTGCGCTTTTGATTAAATAGTGACTACAAGTGTGACATTTAAAGTCATCTCATGTACCTAGTCCTGAAGAATGATATGTTTTTATCCATGATTATCCAGGCCATAGATTGCAGCATAAACAACAAATTTTAGTGTCGATACTTGTTGAATTTAAATAAGGAAAATACTTATTAATTATGGTAACCTAAGAGGCTTTAAAACTCTCCATTTGTTAACCACCCACATTGTTGAAATTATTGTCCCCTGCCTTTCGAAATCTTGATTCTATCTGATAAAGAGTGATGAAACTTAGTGTATAGAGTGATTGTTTGATACTTGTAAAAAAAATTAATGCGATTAATTTATATGTGTCATCTATTTACTTGGGGATTTCGGCGGGGGACACCAGCCTCACTGTTGGCTTATATTTTTTTATATAACCACAGATAAAATTAATCTTTTAAATCAATTCATTTATAATGCTTTTAAATTTTTCACTTAGTATCTTTAAAGAAAATTGCTGGTGGCAATTCAGATGAAACCTATACATACATACATGTACATGTACACTACATTATGTACATGTACATGTGTTTTATGGTCCAGTAACACACTCTACAGTAGATATCACTTATGTGATTAATTTCATAATCTACTGCGATGTCTCCTCGCATGAATTTGATAAATAAAATCTCCTACATGTACTTGTCTTTTTTGATATCAATATATATCAACACTTGTCATACTTTATTGACTTGTGTTGAAATTTTTGATTAAGAAAAAGACTTGTAGGTGATTCTCTATATGAAGTTACATGTATACAATTCATTTACCTGCCTAGGTTTAATAATTGGTCCTAGACTAATATTTCAAAAGTTGTGAATATATGTCAATGAAATAATTTACTCAAGACTTTAATTGTACATCTGTTTTTATTTGAAGGCAGTTTATTCATGAATTATGTTATACATGTACATGTAATATATTACATTAGTACTGTTTATGAATACCATAAAAGGATTAGCACCATATGTCAGTCCTTTAATACATAGGGTACATAAAGATTATATTACCCTGTTCATGCAGTAAAAGCATGGACACTCGCATGGCTTAGTAAAATGTAGTTATCTCCCTTGCAATAGCTTGAAGAAAGCAGGCAGTTCAATTCAGAAATAGAACATAAACATATTATTAAATCTAAGTACAAAAATATTTATTAATGAAAAATATGTGTATAAGAATATAAACTTATATCAAATACTAACTGGAAAGACAAACTGTTATTGTATTTCTTTGAAAAAGGATCATTCACAACACAAATCTTCAGATAATTTCACTAACTGCGATATTGTAACATCGATTTGGTCTCAGCTGTAATTGGTACATTCATTGATGCTTTGCGCAAGTAAAAATAGCCTGAAACAAATAATTACCAACACATATCGTCACAGTGAAGTGTAGGGGGTGGGGGGGGGGGGGAAGTATTTGTATGAACCATTAAAGTAGTCACCAGAGAGTATCTCTGATAATGTATTTTACATCTTCAAAGCAACTTTTTTTATGCACACAAGTGGCCATGAGGTTACCCATGTAAGGTCTCGATTAGCCATTTAATTTTTAAAATAATATTAATATGTGATAATATGGTTTCACTTTTATTTCAATGTGGATTAGTTTATTTTATGTTAAGTTACGGGTAGTACCTTTTGTGGCCAGATTAATTGGAAATTGTAGCCCCAAATAAAAATAATTTCTTGGATTCTGATGATTTTTTGAAAAGTGATGTCAAATGAGTATAACACTAACAGTCCTCTGACTTTCCTAAGTGATCCACTGCAAATGAACATCTCCTGGGTAGCCAAGGATCTGTTTGAAGTGGTAAAAAATTCTAGGCCTCAAAACTTTATCCTGAAAGATAATAAATTAATTTCATTTCAATGATGGTCTGAAAATGATATTGTTGCTATGAAATGACTATTCAGTCATAATCAGACTGGTTAAATTCAAAGATTTTTAACAAATGAATAAAACTACTACAACTCAATGAACTCCCACCTGACCTTTAATAACTAATGGTGATATCTTCAAAAGAAGACATACTGATATTGACAGGATGCGTTTGATTTCTAATAGTTTCACATTCATGGGCCTTTTAAAGGATACATCCTACATGTATTTACCAGGTGTATCTCAGTGTATAAAAATGATTAAATGTCGAGTTGAAAACACCTAGAATTCTTTAGTACAGTCCCAAACAACCATCTGAGGTTCTGTGAAAGGTTATGATAAACAATTTTCAAGACAATGCATTGTGACAACTTCCCCCTATACTCAGGCGCGGATCAAGGGGGGGGGAGCAGGGGGTCCATGTCCCCACCCCCCTCAGCCCCAGCAAAACGGGTGTGTCTTCCCAGGCAATGCGATGAAGGTTCTGGGGATAACACCAAATCACTGATGCATGTGGCACTCTAATGATTACCATTCGTTACAATGTATGCCCCTCCTCGAAAAAAATCCTTGATACAGGCCTGATACTTTCCTGCTTTTGTTTTATTCCGGTGATGTAATATGATTTTGTAGGTAAAGGTGGTATTCCAGTTATTAATAGAAATGTAGGTTAATGTCATATTCTAGTGATTAATACTAGGATTTGTAGGTTTATGTTGCATTTTAATTACCTCTTGTAAAGTTTACAAATGTATCAAATAGTCACATTTATTGGGTCTCAGAATAAAACATTGGAATAAGCATTTAAACTGTTTATACAATCATTTCCAAGGGATTGTAAGTAATGGGGAAATTTTAGATGTGTTAAATAGACTTTTTCTTCTCATTTGGTTTGTGAACTTAACTATCTTTTATTACACAATGGAAACACTCAGAATTAGCACTCAAAATTATTGAATTTGGTTCTCTCAAATATTTTTGGAATAGCTTGTTTAAACTATTGTTTGAAGCTAAATTTCAGATCTGATGGATTGTCGAATGAGTCCTTCTCTGTTCAAAGGCAAGATATAAGCATTGTAGAAAAATGATACTTTGGATTTCCTGAGTACCAATGGACGCCTTTTCCTTTAATATGCATAGAGTAATATGTACAATAGTACCATAATCAGGATTTACATTTAGATCAGAGTCTTGGGTGGATCAAGATCAATAAATAGTGTGTTGACAAAGAAGAATGGGATATTTATTAGACTAGTGGGGTCAGGGATCATGTTGATTGAACTGTCTAGCAAGTTGTAATTAATATCTGAGCTTGATCTCAGCTTTAGAAGCTGGAGCTACAGTTGTCACATAGTGGTAAATGTCATGTCAATCATGTGATATCTGCTGGTATGGTTCAGGAATGGTACCATATACAATAACTGTTGTAGATTCTTAAATCTTTCAAAATCATTTTTAACTTGAAATCAGTACTCATTTACACCATGCATGTAGCTCCATAAGGAGGGATATTAAGGAATCAGCCCCCCCCCTCCAAGAACTTTTGCTGATCATTCATAGGAAGGATAAGGCATTGAACTACTTTGATTGACACCACTAAGATTAAAGAAGATATCATATATGAGGTCAATTCACTTTAAGTAAGGCTTTAGTTTTCCAGAAGTATGAAAATCACATGAGAAATTTCAACATTGTTTGCAAATAAAATCCAAGGTCAATGATAGGATTTGAAAGGTTTATGAGAATTCCTAGACTCATGATTTAGAATTTAGAGTCAGTTTTAAGTAGTTTAATCTTTGTACGTTAATTAATAGTTGTCATGGTAAATTAAACTGTCCATTAGGCCTTAAGACACCATTGTATTTAATAGAGTGGGGAAAAGGATCTCTCTTGATTTTATAGACATTTCAAATGCCTGAACAGCAAAGAAGATATTCAATGTATAAATAATGACCCTGAGAACATTTAGTTACATTTAGGAATTAATATATTTTTTACTTTACTTCAAAATATATTCCACCAAAGAAATATATCCGCACAAATTGAGTTCAATAGAAAAATGTAATTGTATTAGTTTATATTGTTTAAGTAAACACAGACATGTTGATTGCTGAATGTAGGCCAACAAACTTTTCTCTCTTAAATTGATTATATAATATATAATAAGAGTTCCTACAGTACATGTAGTTCAGAAAAACTAATATAAATTTAAATTCGAAAAATTCATTTTAAGACATTGAGTTAATCTTAGAACACCGATGATGTTATCTCTCTAGAGGCAGAGGGTAAATCCTTTGCAACAGTTATGTTATTTATCATTCACATTTCTTGCAAACACTCTACACACTTGATATTACCACCTAATCTTTTTAAATTAATATTATATGTTGTTTAATTTTAACAATTTCCCTTTAATACATCTTCTAGAATTATAACTATTTATTGCCCTTGACCATGTACATGTAATAGAATGTTTTCAAGCAGGTAAAAATATTTTGCAGTATAGAGCTACAAATATGTTGTACAGAAAATCAGATATGTATATCCCAACCAATGGCTCTATCTATCTGTTGACCAAAATATAGACCGATTCACAAAACAAACAAATTAATGCATCAAATGTAATTGATTATTTTTCAACCAAGTCAAAAAAGTGAGGTAATTGTTAATATTCATAATTGAAACTAAGTCTAAGATACAAGGCATTAGCCCTATTTTATGATACATGGCTGATCATAAAACAGGTTTACACAGATTGTTTTACACTTTAAACACTTTAAAGCTGACAATGTCACACTATTACCAGTAAGAATAACATATCTCTATAACTGTGATGGAGCAAAATATAATGTTACACAATAAAATATTCTCTAGAGGAGTAGAGTATAGTTAGTGATCCATTCCTGGGAAATCAAAGAAAAATAGGAACAAAGTTAAATCCGGCTTTAAAGATCCCTTCCTGCATACAAACTTTATATCCTTCTCAAAACATTGTATTCGTGAGAGAATAACCCTGCTATAAAGTATCTGTTAAAAGAGGTCATGTTTGTGTCATGTGACGTGGTTGATGCGGTCTATCAATGGGTGCAAAGCCGGAGGAGAATTCGAAGACAATTTTGTCTTTAATCGCTATTTTATTTATCATAAATATCAAAGCCTCATTAAATTGTCGGATTACCCACTGCCTATGTCTTCTTCCATGTTTTTTTTTTTATCTCAAACTCTTGTATGCTTAAGCTGACCATTAATTTGATCAACATACACATCAACTGCTCACTAATCAGACAATCTTTGACATCACTCAAGCAGACATCCCTCATGGTTGGGTTGCGGGTGAAGGAAAGCCTTACATTTTTGTCCTGGATGCACTCAATGAAATCCGGTAATTTTCTAGTAAGATTTGATGTTTCTACATTCTATATATACCAAAATTTCCATACTTTTATTGGAAATAACCATCCGATAAATATTTTTGTGGGAAAATATCTTTAATAGTATTAAAGATATTTTTCCACAATTATACTATTTGGGAAAAAAGACTAAACTGTTGTAGATATAAAAGTTACTATAGTGGAAGACTTAACAGCCCCAGCCACTTAATGCCAGCCACTGAAGAATCCCTTTTTGTGCATCCAAATTGAAATCTTATTAAATTTTGTTACAACCACTGTCTGCACATAGTCCACAACAAAGAAAATACATTTATCAATGCTATCTTGCTTAATTTTATTTTGTTTTTACATTAGTTAGTTAGTCTATAAAGCTTATTTGATTCATATTACCGGGGTAATTAAATTCTAGAGTTATTGCCCTTGGTCATTTTGTTGAATGTTGTTACAGTTTCAGCAGAAAAAGCTAGTCCAACCTAGCTCTGTGAGCTGGCATATTGCCTGGCAATCTATCTTTAATAGTTTGAAGCCTGTTCTTCTTTATCTTCCCTGTTGCTCTTTTGCCAGCTGCTAGTTCTTAAGTTTGTATTTTAGTAGAGTTTGGTAGTATCTCCTATATTTACATCAGCCTTTGAATTCCCTTTGTTTAATGGTTCTCATTTATCAGTCTCAGAATGACAAGGCATATAAAAGGGGGACTAGAATCCTGGGTTTATTACTTTATGACCAAGTAGATCACAATTCAATTCCAAATAGATGTATCAAATTATAGGTACGCAAGAAGGGGCAGATAATAAAAGTTTTTATTGGCGTAAAAGGCTTCGTCTTTTATACAGTCGTGTAATCTTGCAATAAATGAAATGAAATGCTGACTCTTTCATAAAAACTTCCATGGTTATTCTGAGGATTCTAACCAAACACAAGCTGATGACTCAAGTCAAGTCAAATGAAGCCAACAGTTAAAATGGAAAATCAATTTTTTTATGGGTTTTTTTTCTACAGATTGAATGATTTGTGGCATTTGCCACCATTTTATAACTGTCATTTTATTTCTCCATTTTACAAGGTGGCAGTTTGGATTAATTTTGTAAGAGTTGTCTATATTTATGATATAATTGTTTCCTATGTTTGATTCCGTTTTAATCCAAGTATTTTTTAAAGCTGTATTGCTTCAAGAATCAACCCCATCTTTATTAGTCCAGTTTGAGCAGAAAAGTAGGATTTTAAACCCAATTTCATTTCAAGAATCAGAAGATAATAACACTATAGCCTTGTTTACACCTGGCTGCGATAAGTACGTCGTTCTGGGCACAGTACCAGGCCGTGATAAAAATCAAGAAATTGACTTGTCCGGTCTCAGAACCGTGCCAAGCATGCCATAAGTGGAACTCTTCACAGAAAAGTTAATTTCAGTCCCTATTACATATTCCCCCAGGGAAAACAATTATTGTGGTTGATTTAGTTTGAGCAGCCATTTTGACAGAACTGATGACAGAACTGTCAAAGTATGAGGGGGGAAAAAGGTCGAGGTTGGTTTACGCATGCGCAGACAGTTATCTGTACTGAAACCATGCTCAGACAAGATAGCGTTAACATAAAGAAAATTTAACTGCGTCTGGCTCGGTGCCTAGACCACCTCATTTTAGTTGGCCAGATTGGTGCGGTACGGCACGCATATGTGCCGAGAGCCCGAGACCACCTCATTTTAGTGGGCCAGATTGGCGCAGTACTCAGTATGCCAGGTACGCTTTAAATTTGTAATGTAAACGGGGTGTATGTTTTATCTAAACTAAGTAATGCTTATTTTATTATCATGTTTTCAGTTTTTGACAGAGCACGATTTGAAATTAGTTCAACTGTATAAAGAGCAGCTCTTTATAATGTATCAGATATAAAGTAGAACAGTAGAATCTGTATTAAGCAGCCACCCAAGGGAATTTTTATGACTGACCACTTAAAAGGGAGTGAAGGCTTTATAAAATCTCAGTGTTTGTTAGTGCTGGCATTAATTAAGTAAATTTTGCGCTTGGATGCATCGGGAGCAAACATCAATTCTTTCTTCGGTAAATTTTGCTGTCATGAAACTTGCTCCAGATGAAAATTCTTTGACTCGAATCTCTGATACAACTTCTGTAAACGTGTCATTTTGTACAAATATTGATACTACATATACTGTCTACTATTGTGATGTATTCGATAATATTTATCCATTTTTGTGAAGAAAATCCGTGAATTAAAAAGCATATGTCCAAAATACCATTGCTGAATTTGTTACCGTTTTTCAGAGGGCGTAACTCTGTAATATAGGATGTGCTTAAACTTCTTTTTAGCAACAAAGTGGCAAACCTGAGTTAATTGTTATTTTCATGGTTCTTTTAACTTGATAATTGGAGGGGGGGGGCAGATAATTAGATATTAATCACAGCTGTTGAATAGGCGAAGTTTTGTTAAATTTATTAGTAAAAAAGTGACAGCTGGCCACATTACAGCAGTGACCATTGATTAAAAAGTGCTGAAACAATAGAATATTTACAGGGAGGAATTTATCATGACCATTTACAAGGAGATGTCCCTGAATGAATAGGAGTGGCTGCTCATACAGATTCCACTGTATAACAATAAATGTACCGATAAAAGAACCTGTTATAGCGTCCTGAATTTGGATGAGTGTAGACTGGAACTGCCAGCAAATTTCACTTTTTTTTGCATGTACTCATAGTTTTAAAGGAGCTAAATCGCTAATATTTGGGACCTGGAAATTGACTCTTATGGGTTGCAACGCATATAATAATATAATCTGATTGCATATACACTGATTTACATTAAATTGTTTCCGTTTTGACTCTAATTTCAAATCAGTTACATGTATGTCCAGCGAAATACGGCATGAGTCCTAACCCTATTAAGTATTTCTAGTGTCTGGTTATTCTTGTCTACTGCGCATGCCCTTCAGATAAAATATGGCCTCATCTTTTGACAGGAGTTGTGAAATGAGTCTAGCCTCGTTCTTTCTGGTCACTTGTTACAAATGACGCTGGAACGCTCTATGGTACAGGATTCGTGTACCAATGGTAGAATGTTTATTTGTCCCCCGCCTTTCGAAGAAAGCAGGGGACTATTAAAATGGGTTCGTCCGTCCGTCTGTCTGTCTGTCTGTCACACTTTTTGGGACACAATAACTCTCGTTCTAATTGAGCTAGAATGTTCAAACTTAGTGTAGGTGTTTATTATGGCAATACCTTGATGGAGTTCGAAGATGAGCATTTTCCGCTTAAGGTAAGCAGAGATAAGCAATTTGATTGGTTGATGCTTTGGGACA
Source organism: Patella pellucida (assembly GCA_917208275.1). Classification (NCBI taxonomy): domain Eukaryota; kingdom Metazoa; phylum Mollusca; class Gastropoda; family Patellidae; genus Patella; species Patella pellucida. The sequence continues at coordinate 61,792,664 of OU795038.1, forward strand.
CGATAACTTTAGTTCTAATTGAGTGAGAGTGATGAAACTTGGTGTATAGTTTCATTACATCAATATCTTGACTAAGTTCGATAATGAGCATATTCAGCTTAGGGTAAGCAGAGATAAGCAATTTGATTGGTTGATGCTTTGGGACACGATAACTTTAGTTCTAATTAAGTGAGAGTGATGAAACTTGGTGTATAGTTTCATTTCATCAATATCTTGACTAAGTTCGATAATGAGCATTTTCTGCTCAGGGTAAGCAGAGCGATAAGCAATTTGATTGGTCGAGACTTTGGAACTGAATAACTCTCATTCTGATTGAGTTAGAATGTTCAAACTTAGTGTGAGTGTTTATTAGGTCAATGTCTTGATGGAATTTGAAGATGAGCATTTTTGCTTAGTTTAAGCAGAGGCAAGCAATTTGATTGGTTGATGCTTTGGGGCACGATAACTTTAATTCTAATTAGGGGAAACAAAGAAATTGGTGTGTAGTTTCAATACATCAATACCTTGACTGAGTTTGATAATGAGCATGTTCTGCTCTTGGTAAGATGGCTGATAAGCAATTTGATTGGTCGGGATTTTGGAACACAATAACTCTCGTTCTAATTGAGTTAGAATGTTCACACTTGGCATAGGTGTCTATTAGGTGAATACCTTGATGGGGTTCAAAGGTGAGCATTTTCTGCTTAGGGTAAGCAGAGATAGGCAATTTGATTGGTTGATGCTTATTAAGTTCTGATTAAGTGAGAGTGAGGACACTTGGTGTATAGCTTTAGCTTTATTACACCGATATATTGACCAAGTTCGTTAATCACCTTTTTTTGCTGAGGGTAAGCAGAACGAAAAGAAATCTGATTGGTTGATGCTTTGGGGCACGATAACTTTAGTTGTAATGAAGTGATAGCAATGTAACTCAGAACTCAGAGTATAGATTCATTTTATCATTACCTTGAGTCCTTGAGTCAGAACTCAGAGTATAGATTCATTTTATCATTACCTTGAGTCCTTGACTAAGTTCAATGTTGTAAATTTTCTGCTTTGGCTAAGGAGCGATAAGCACTTTTATTGGTCAAGACTTTGGAACATAACTCATTAGGCGAATGTCTTAACTAAGTCAATAATTAATATTTTGAGCTAAAGCTAATATTTTGAAAAAAATAAATGTTCGATTAATTAATATGTGTCATCTTATTATTTTGGGATTTCGGCGGGGGACATCAGCCTCACTGTTGGCTTGTTTTATTTTAAATATTGGATATCCGAGGCCTACCGTTTCGAGGTAAGATCACAACATCAATGTTGATTTGAATTGACCAATAATTCGTGTTGTCGAAGATTTTGGAGGATTTTGAGTTACGGACTTAGGACCTTTAATAGATAAAAATAACTTTTGCTGGTATGAAAATGTTAAGGGTCAAAGTATTGTGGTAAACACCTAGATCTAATGTTTTCTCAATTGATAGTGTAGACCAAAATGTCTGTCAGAAAACACTTTATGGAATGGCAAAGAGCTTAAATCATGGAAATTCAATATAAATGTGAGTGGCAGCTATTGCCTGGTTTGGTCAGATCCACAATAAGGAGGGTAAATTACTGTGGTAACGATAGGGTAATGGAATCAATGAGGTTTTTATTGATAATTTAGGAAGGGGAAGCTGAAGTTAGGAAAAGATTGGGTGTCTTTGGCTATAATGGTAGTCCACTTAACACAACTTTGTCACGCAACTGCTATTTATTTCGGCCCCCTTATATTTGATTTTCCGTTAATGTAATGAGAATACTATTGGTAAGGCGTTGTGTTAAAAAATATTTTTAGCTTTTGCTTCCCAAAAAGATCTTTTCCTAAAAGCATTAGACTAGAATGAATACATGTTAAAAAAAGGAAAATTGTCATATGATAGAAAATGCTAATAGATTGAGAGTGTACACATTTTTGCTGATGGCTGCCAGATAAAGATAGATCTGGATTTTTTTGTCAGTTGATGTCATATTCTAAACAGATTTGTATCTTTAAAGAGGAATTATGCAAGAGCTTAACTTGCCGATGGCCATTTATTTTTCTGCTTTCAAATGCTATAGAAATTATTAATATTATTTAGAGATTTATTTACGTGAGATCAGTAATATGGTTGAGATATTGAGTAGATAAGACAATGTCAGCCATATACAATACCTTATAATGGCAATACTATTTGAAATTGAGAATATGCACAATTTCTTTCATTATCAATATTGGAATTATTGTAGCAAGAAAACAATGTATCGTTAATGCAAAGTAAAAATGATTTAATGGCACCATAAAATAACCAATGTTTACTAGGATATTTCAAATGTTTCTAGGATATTCCAAATGTTCCTAGGATATTTCAAATGTTTCTAGGAAATTCCAAATGTTTCTAGGATATTTCAAATGTTTCTCTCCCCTAACTAAAATTGTTTTGTTTGTATGTCTGGCTGGACTGTTTCAAGATTTTTTTGGCATCATTCACATGGTATTTGTGGTTTAGTCCAGTTATACATGTACAGGATCATAAAACAAACATTTTATATGCCTGGCCTACAATAATGAGAGTTTTTATTTGAAAGTAATGATTATATGACTGGATAGAATGAGATAGTTGGTACTGTTTACTCTATATATTATTGGAAAAAACAATGATTTTATTTCTTTTTTTTATCATATAAAATCACTGTTTGGATAATAATTATTCTCAAGTTGAGCATCTTAAACCTGCTTTTATTTTATATAAATCTTAAAGTCCTACACTCAGGCCTGGAAATAATAACCTAACATTAGTACCTATCATTTTATGAACTTCATGCAGGACATGACATGTGGATCTATACAAACCAATTGAAAAAACCTGGTCAAATTAAAAGACAAATATTTACCAGGCAAAATTACCAGCAGCATTTACAAGTGCTTTATCAACCCATTTTTGGTAAATTTTATATTGGTTATCTACCATTCTTTTTAAAATGTAGAATCCTTTTGATTTTCAATGTTTTTTGATAGGAATTTCCAGAATTATTCCACTTTTGTTTATAAAATCTTGTTAGTTAGACTTACAGGCTTTAAAAATTTGTTTGAAATTTTTATTGGTTGTTCACTAATATCATAACTGATGATCTAACAGTAAGTACAAATGTATGTACCGTAAGGTTCATTGTGTGGCAACCTATGTTTCTTATAAGCTTACAAATTTAGTCTATCAGACTCAACTTGAATTAATAAATCATTATACTTTTATATTCTCTTTTTTTCTCTTTTTTTAGTGGAACATATGGTCGTACATCAAGCAGAAAGATGGATAGGTACCACCATTCATCACGTCGAGAACGTTCACCCACACCAGAAAGACACTATCGTCGCAGTCGTAGTAGAAGTCACAGATATGATGAAACAGATGATAGCCGCTCACAGCGTAATTCTGACAGTCACTACAGCAGTCGGCATAGGCGTCATCACAGACGAGCTCATCGTCATCGGCGCAGGTCATATTCGAGTGGCTCTAGTAGGGTAGGTGTCTAAATTTGCATTTCTATTTTTGTATGAATTTATTTGATTGGTTAGGATAACTGCCATGCTTCAATACATAGGCCCTACATATTTGGTATACTTCCTTGTTAATATCTTTTTGAATGTTAACTCAAATTTGAATACATGAATTTTGAATTCACACAGTGAAAAAAACTTCTAATGAATTATATGTCTTATCATGTTTTAATATTTTTGAAGATGAAATGTATTTAGGCTTGGCTTATATATATTGACCTATTTTGAAAGTTAGGGAATATAATTATCTTTTTAGATAATGACAATTGATTTTGAAAATTTTAATTGAAGGGGGCCACTGTTTCTAAATTATGTGCAAATTCTAACAATTATGTCAGTAAAAGTCATACCTGAGTAACATTTATATATGCACACATTTTCATGTGGACGTATATACTGTCGTCACCCCTGTCCGTCCACAATTATTATCTGATTTTGATGAGACTAGAAATGTATGTTTATAACCCAAAGATATTGGTTCCTATCGATAATCTCGCATATGAAACTCCCTGGATTATGTCACCTAATTGTATGAAAAATCATGTTTTTATATTGTGGTTTCTCAAGAAGTCACAATTTTTATTTGATTTAAAAAAACATTTAAATATATCACGGTTCCGCCATAATTACGGTTGACTTGGAATTTCGGAAAACTGCTTGACAAAATGGATGCTTCTTGTACCGGTACCGAATTGTGTAAAAAGTATGTAATACGAAAGTTGTGGAGCATCTAGGGCCACTAGAGGTCACAATTTATATCCGGATTTCGGTTTCTATCCATATCGCACATTTTAGACCATAACTTCCTAGATTATAACCCCTGATTTTACGGAAAATGACCTTTTTTTTATATTTAGCTTGTTCTCTATCCATCTCTTGCAAAATGTGGGTGTATCTTGTCTGGCAAGCGCTGGTTTAGTCAAGTACCAGCTCTATCATTGCTCTGTAGACTGATACGAGTTAGATTTTGAACTTACAAAATGACCTTAATTTTTAGTTTCATTCTTTGTTTACAAAACAATTGTATGTCATTATCTGATAAGTAATTATGATTTAGAATTAGGTAGGATTCTAAAATATTTTTGTCATATTTTTTATGAAAGGTAAGTTTGTTTATGAGTCTTAAATGTTCATGCAATATTAGAGAATTTGAGTGGGTGGGAAAACAATGTAATGATATTTGATATTCAGTGCATGTAACAGCAAGCCAAATTCCAAAATATAAGTTTGATATAAGCTTACCATTTCTTCTTTTGGAATCATGATAAATTTAATTTGAACACTACAATTTTTAGAAGGAATATCTCTAGATTAAATTTACTGAACGTGAGTCGAGATGCCCTATAATTTATTTGCTTTGCAGTGTGTCTGAGAATCTGTAAGTTGTCTCAAGATAATATATTGAGTAAAGAATCCTTAAAAGCTTGCCAATCAGTTTGAGAGGCACATTCTAACGAAGTTGCAAGTGAAAAATTTGATTCAGAATAAACTTGATGATATAGACATATTTGAAAAAGAAAAATCTGCAGCTCTCGGTCTTTTTTCAGATTTTATTTGAATGTCAGTCGTCATTCATTGTGACTAATTTAACAAATTGCTCTAATTCAATTGGATTGATAAATTAAATGGTTTCAATTCTTTTATTGATCTTGAAAAATCTTGAATTTAGCAATAACTAGCCTAGTACCGGTAATATACATGTATTACTACATGTTTTCATTGTTCGTTATATTTTTGGTCAAAATATTCAAATCTTTTGTTATTTTTAATTTCCAACTAAAAAAATGAGCAAAATCCATCAATTTATTCTAAGACTGTTCATTACAAATATTCCTATTCTGAGAAATTGTGGTGTTCGATTATAACTTGCGGTTAAAAAAGATATGAATGTTGATTAAGCAGGTCTGATTTTTAATTGAAAAAAACAAAAAAGTAATTGGAAAATGTAAATTCTACAATAAAAAAAACATGATAAAGCTGTGTTACATGCACGTGAATAAATTGAATGTATTTGAGGTAGTTATTAGGGAATTATAAAGTATTCAAAACCAGTGACAGTGAAAATGATGCGGTACATCCTGAATAGAAAGACCATTGGCAAACAGAGGAAGTACAGCCATTGATTTTTTTTTTCTTTCTCCTATGTCCGTTCATATATGATAACATTACAAGAGCGTCTGTTAGTCTGGACTTCTTTTTGCTTGGTAGAAAGTCTTGCTTCTTAAGGAAATATGATTTTTAGAAGGATTATTTGCGAGAATGTTCAACAAGATATTTTGCTTGTGTTGCTCTCTGACTTGGAATTGCTTTGAAATATTGATTGGAGAAATATTTTGAGTGTAAGTTTAATGAGTGACAAGGTACATTAATTTGGATGTGGTCTCATATCCACTGGTGATTGTGAATAGACCCATGGGTACATGTGCACTTAATTATTGTTTTCAAATTGGAATTTTGACAAAATGAAGGAATATTTTAAATCATTTTGTAAATTAAATTTGGTTTGTATTGTATTTGATTAATTTGATAACTCAGGACTGTATGACGAGAAGAACTTCCACGATTACTTTGAATGTATTTTTGGTGTAGGTAATTTTGTGGACATTGTTGCTTCCCAATATATCCAGTTGTGACACAGGTGTTGTGTTTAAGAGTAAGACAAAGTATACTTTAATTTTCTGAATACCTGATATAACTGGGTTAATATGCTGTGTTAAATTGGTGTAACTATTCATGCAGTTTTCTTATATTGTCTAGCTTAAACTTAAATACTTAAATCCAGGTCGAATCCATTACATCAGTTAGTTACATATATGTGTAGTCTTGGGTGCTGTGCATGAGGCAGGGTAAGGATACTCTTTCTAGAACGTCTAATATCACTTATCATCTGTTGTACTTTTTACAAATTTGACTGTGATCCAATGATGTCGAGCCCTTTTATGTATTGATGTAACACATTTGAAGAAGATCCATGAGATAAAAAAATCCATTTAAATCAACAGTTTAATGTTTGACTATGATCAAATAAAGATGTCTAGCCATTTTAGTATTTTAAAATTTTGATGCTATCTTGATATTTAATTTATATGATGTAGTGATGCATAAAATACCGTCAGTTCAATATTTTCAGTTCAAAGATACTTATCTTCCATTAAAAAAACAAAATTACATGGCATATGTTTTTTCTGATAAAGGGATTCACCAAATTGATGAGACGCAAATATTGTCAATGAAATTATGATGAAAAGATGAAAAGCATGGATATCGATTAAAGTTAAAGTCATTGAATAAGTAGAGGTGTAGACAAGATACAGTATTTGTTACAGGGAAAAAACAAGAAAATTGATGATCGTTTTATATTTGTCATTGATTTTTTATCATTGGGTATGATCTGGTGTATATGTATGAAACCAGAGTTAAATTAAATGGACTTGTTCACAGAGAACATCTAGAGATTAAATTCAGATAATGATCCCTCATCTTGTCTGTCTAGAAAATACTTTGAATTCTTTGATGGAAGTGAGAATAGTTTAGATGATAGGTTTGAAAGTTAATTTTGTAGACACATTGGATCTGTAAGCCCAGTGGATATCAACATTGAAAGCAGACTACTGAAAACTGACTTTAAAGTTTATTTTGCCCTTTTGGTTGAAGGCATTCCATCCAACTTTCTGTTTCATCCACATTTAGTCGGCTGTTGCAGATTTATATGTATCTGTATTCCAATTTTACCATTTGTCTTCTGGAACTAAATGTATATATTATAATTTGGGGTTTGTATTAGACCTTTTGTATCAAAATATTGGAATTTAATCTCATCTAAAATATTGACATGTAAAAAAAGAATTTTTTGTTGACATAAAGAAATATAATTTGTCATCATGTTCTGTGATTTCTAGAGAAGAAAAAACCTATTTAAACTTAACTTGCTTTGGCAATGTGTCTCTTTATTAATGATTCCATTCATAACTTAGTGTGATAAGTAAAGTCCACATAGGGTGTATCTAGGTCTAAGTCTATTATATAGAGCATGTTACAAATTCCTTTTCTCTTAGTCACTGTTTTACAGACCATGTCACATATCTAGTTAAATTATATTTTCAATTGTTGAAGTCTATTTTTTGTGACATCTTTAACCTGTGTAAAATTTCAAATCTTTATTTGTGCAATGCTGCATATTTTTAGTGTTTGAAACAATTCTATCTTTGGATGTGAGAAATTGAAATTGACATTTGAAAACATTTTAAAATTCACAGTTCAGCTTTTATTTGTGATTATATCCTACTTTCAATACGCTTATATAATAGTGTTGGTGGCAGTTCATTAATTGGATTTCAAGGTGCAGAATGGAACATTAGTATTCTGATGATTCTGCATGGTGGTGTTAAAATTATGTAATAAATGTGCATTTCTATTAAATTTTCACATGATCATCGTTTTCTGTGAGTAATGCTCTATTTTATGTGACAATTTTGACCTATCAAAGGATGCTGTCATCTGTGTTTCAATTGAAAATAATCATGGATATTCTCCAGAAATTACTAACAACAAATTTTATAGTGTGAAAATACTTTACTGGCACAAGATTAACATACGTGAACTTTAAACTACTTTTACAAATTATAGGCACGTATCATTTATGTGAAATTGTGCATTTCAATAGACAGATAATAATCAAAATATAGTGTGAAAAAAAAAAGTCAAATGAGTGATGGGAATTTCAATTGTTTTAGAATAATATTGTATATAGATAGTGGAATCGGGTGAATATCAATCATTAGTTTGTGGTTATGGAATTGTTTTCATTGTCAAGTAAGCTAAAAATAATGTGTATGGAAAGTTGACAGGAAACCCCCAAAGAAAGAACTCTATTGGTCAGTGTTTGAATTATGGATAATGGTTAGAAATTAGTGTAGTTTATAATTTAATATTTGACATTTAGGGCAATGATGTCATTCAGATTTTAGCTTACATCCTTTGAACTTTGACCTCTATTCAAACTCTCATGAACTATATAAAACAAAGAGAATCTGATGTAGGAAAATATAATATAATAATAATATGAGTTAGCGGTGTAGGTCAGAGTTAAAATTACTTGTAGTGCTAATACAGAAATGTCACAAATCTCCTGGACCACTTATTATACTAATAACAGCTAGAAGTAGAGGATGAGGATATACTTGCTATACACTTCTAGTTGTAATAGCTGAACCCTTTCGTTCATTACTAAAGAAAACACCAGTGTTTGTTAAAAGTTGGATTCAGATGTGATAAAGGATATAATTATTTAGAGTACTGCTTATTATTGATGCTGTGACATTGTTAGTAATTTGTTTTTTTCAATTCCTTCAACATTATTAGCTACACAGTTTGTTTTAAAAAAATGTTGGATTCGATATGGATACTTTTATTTGTATGAAATTGACTCTCTAAAGTTGAAGTCTTCCATGCTAAATACTTCAATAGAGATATCTCAATGATGCAAACGTTAAATTGTGTTGAACTATTTCTAATTGGAATTTTTGGATATGATTTGTCTGCTAATTAATATTATTAGGAAGACATTGGTGTTGTAAGTGTGGTGCTGTTTATGGATTTGATAAGAACATTAGAAGTAATCATTGTATCTCTTGAACTATGACCCTGTAGTTGTTAGATGAGAAAGTACATGTAGTGGTAGGTAGGGTTTGGTCATGAATCAAAATCTAATTTAGAGATGATTAGATGCTTGATGATTAATAGATATTAAAGTACAATATTGGTGTCGGCCATTATTTAGATGATAGAACTGGTTAAACACATTCCAATTATAAATTTAACACAAAAATCATTGATACAGTAACAGAGATTTAAAGAAAAAGGAAGTGATGCAAAAATTGGAAAACACAAAGAGGTTATTCTTATATAACTGACCGTGTATCTATTATCATTTGTTTCTTTATAATAGCATATATTTTTTTCTGCATCACTTCCTGTTTCTTCAAATCTTTGTAATACACTGATAACTGTTTGAAAATTATATATTTGGAATGTTTTTAACCAGTTCTATCACTAATTATGGCTGACTACATTGTCCATGGGCTATGTATTTATCTTACCTCAACAAAAGGCCATACTTTTTTAATTTTTTTTATTTTAATGCCTAATGTCATGATGCTTCTTCTCAGTTAATAGCATTATTCTCAATTTTGAATTCCTATGTCCTGCGTCCTTTACTGTTGTTTTATTTTTAATAGGAAGTTGGATATCATATCCTGAAAGCTTTTAACAACATCCTCCTCAACATAATTAAGAATTTTCTGAATAATTGGGATATATGTATTAGCACTATCTGGTATAATTGCAATGTGATAGAAATGTAAATATTATTTCTATGAAAATCACATTAAGGTATTCAATAAAACCATCTCGAGAGTGAGATTTAATAAAAAAGGGTGCTAAGTGAATATCCTTTTGAGATTTCATGATTGTTAAATATCTCTTGGGAAAATCATAAATAATAATAAGACAAGAATAACAAGATTTAAAATTCATTATCATTGACCACCATTAAAGCATCTCACGACACATAAAAGTTTTGTTGAAATTTCAGAAAAGTTTGCTCTGTCAATATGACCTAAGACATTAAATTCTGTTCCATTCAACTCTAATAGAAAAGCTGTTACTGGATTATAAATGCAGAAAACAGATGATGTTGTAGTTTTAGCATCCCACACAAATGATTGGAAATGATAATAATACACTGTAAATTGACATTTTGGATTCATTTTTGCTTTCAGCTGCATTATAAAACATCTCCTTTTCAACACCATTATTACAACACAAATTGATATAAAATTAATAGCATAAAAAGGAAATTTTCTTTGATCAATAACTGAATGTAGGCCTACATATGCAAGAAATGCTTTCACCATTGTATCATGTCTTTTAAAGAAAGTATTTTCGCAAAAGCTTTTTCAAACATATTCAAAGAAAGTAAATGTCTTCACAAACAGGTTGCATTTTGATAAAAAGATCATTTTATAATCTTATTAAAATCATATTTTCTCCCCGTTTAGTTTTTTTTTAACTTGTACTACATTAACAATGATATCAACATGTGACATTATTTCTCTGAAGTCAGTTACCATTAAAATGTAACTTTTAACTTACTTTTGTTAATATACCGAGCTGCATATTGTGATTAATTCTGAGATGCTTATATTAAAATGATTCTTAGTGATTTAGGAGTTACCATTTGGAATACAATTGTCTGATATAGATGTTATTCTTTCTGGCTAGATGCGATGATCATAAGCTGGTTAAATTACAGTGTAGTCTAAAAATCGGTAAAATGAGAGAAGCGGAATTCTACAGATTGCTGTAAGCATGATATAATTAATTTATGAACAACAAAATCTAATTTGAATTAAAGAATTTTATGTCATTGATTATTAAAATTACCAAGCCACTATTTAAAAATATAAGATCAAAGATAGGGTTTTGTGAAATTTTAAAGGTTGTATTGTATGCCATGTTGAATAGCACTTTATTTACCGGTATATCTAATAATTAACACAATGTAATGGTATAAGTATATAGTGGTTTTTACATCTAAAATCTGTTTCTCTTCTATAGACAGGCGGTCAATTCATTATATCTCTGTTCTATGTCCAATAGAATTTATATTTGGTCAGAATTAGTGTTTAGTATCAGTTTCTGAATTAATTTGAATACTAACCAAGTCCAGATGTATTTATACTTAATATAATTTCTTCTATTCTATTTGAATTGGGTCAGATGTAATAATAGTAGCTGTTATTTTATAGATTAATATATAATGGCTGTAATTAAATTTGAATAATAGTCTAACGCAAGCAGCTCCATAGTCTAATCAACTTTAGATTATTGTAAAATTTCATTCCTTTAGTTTGACACCAAACAGAATTATTTCGGAGCGGTCAATAATGAAGTAAAAATTTGTGCTATTCAGTTTAGATACGGTACTGATTGTAGAATTGGGTTAGCATAGTCAATGATGGCGATAATTTGATTTGAGTAGTACTTAACCATCTACAACGACAGTGTCAGCCATGTTGTAAAGTATTGTAGTACTAACCCGTACTAACCCTTTGTAGATCAGAGTACCCCGAACAACAATTATTTTTGAAACCAAAGAATAGACTTGATAAAAAATTTTAGAAGATTATGAAAAGAGACTTCTTATCCCAGTGATTTCTCCTATAAATTAATTTAATATTAGATCTTATATCTTGTCCCACTTTAGTTTAAGGTTATAGAATTCTGCTGAACAACAATTAAAACTTTGTTGTTAGGACAACAGAAGAGTTGATTTGTGTCAAGTCTGCAATTATTGTTATTTTATTTAACTCAGATGTATAAGCATCCTGCAGGAAATCAATAGAAACTAAACATAATTTATTTTAATAATTATCAGACCAAGTTTTCCTAAAAGACAAATTAAGAATATAGAAATGTGGGTTATACTCTTGAACTATGTTCTTCACTTAAAAACTTGGTTTGTTGTCCCTTTAAGAAAATTGTCTAGGGATAAGCTTAAATTGCAATGATTGGGTTATTATACCAAATTGTACATAAGTATAACCATCAAATGTCAGGCAATATCTTCATTTACATATTATACTCAATTATGTAAACTGATCATTTATTGGCCAACTTCTCACTATTTCCCTTTAGGTTTGTAAACACTATGAATTTATAGATCAAGTTAGCCTCATTTCAGGCAATTTTATAACACAATCTCAGCTGCTTACCATGTTCATAACTAGCCCCTCGAGTAGTAGAAACAAATATCAAATTTACCTATTTTGACAGAAAATTGGTCTGATCAGTATTAAAGCTAGTTAAAAGATTCCTATTTTATTATATAATATGAAGTGATTTCAACAACAATTGAATACCGGGTATATCAAAACGCACTGAAACTAGAGAACTGAACAGTAACATATCATATTTATAATTGGTCACCTTTAATAAAACACAAAACTTGATGGAATACAATCACAATATTGGAAGCATCCTATTCATTTACAATGTCTTCTAACGCTAATAGCGGAAGTTTTTCAATGAACCGTTGCTGTATTAATTTTAGTAATTTTATTCTATAAAGTTTTGTGTTTCATGAAACAAATTTACCAGTAAAAGTGAATTTTGCTAGATTTGCACTTTCTAACAACATTGCGCATGAGATTTGACGAAAAAAGGAAATAAACTGAGCTTACCATCTAGAATCTATCCATTTAAAAGATTGCCATCCAGAAAGCGTTAAATGCCGTCTTCAAGATTCATCAAAAAAACGTCCAGTTTATGCTATGTGGTTTAGTTAAAGAAACAGTGTTTAGTGTTGACATCGGTCATCTAGTTTATGGAACTAAATGGTCATAAACCAGACGACCAATATCAAAACGAAACTAAATGGTCATAAACTAGACAGTGTTTCTTAAATCTTGATGGCATTCAATACTTTCTGGAAGGCAATCTATTGGATACGTGCATTAGATTCTAGAAGGTTAGCTCAGTTTCTTTCCTTTTTTCATCAAATCTGAATGATACCAGGTCCCTAGTGTTAATTGACATCTGTGTAGATGTTCAAGTTTTCCTCTCTCATTATCAGTGTTTCAATTGAGAACATCTTTGTATGCAAATTAAAACAGTATTTTAGTCATAGTTCATACAAAACTTACACATAAACCCATCTTTTATCAACACATAATAACAACAAGTACTGTAGAACTTAAAAAAAAATGTAACTGTTGCAGAGTAGTATTCACAAGACATTAAGATTACATTCATTCAATTCATTATAGCATCGTTGTCATGAAAGGGGCCAACACACTGGAATTAATATTTATTCTATTACTATTGGAATCAAAGAGGTGCACACTCCCTGAAGAGCTGCTTTGAAGTAGAAAATAATTGCAACATGTCGTGTTACATTACAATATATTAGCTGTCTACATTACTCTAATGAGTAAGTAAGTCATAGTTATTAGTGTCATATAAAATGTTAAATGCAGTTCGTACAACGAAATAAATCTCACTCATAGCTTAGTTATTGGTGACTAAACCAATAGATATTAACCACATCTCAGAAAGAAACAAGACAAGGCACTCATTATCTGTGAATAATATTAGAGCGAACAAAAAAATAACAAGTAGAGGTGTTTTATTTATTCTGGAAGGATATCTTCACAGCAAAAAAACAAATAATATGTAAAAAAAAAAAACAACTCCAGTTTGTGTTCTTTGTTACTTCATCAATTAATTGAGGATGTAAATTTGTACATAATAAATATGGTTTAATGGATATTAGAAGAGACATGATTAAATTTATTTTCAGTACGATACAGGAAAGTTGTAATTAGACTATATATTTAAACAGTTACGTTGATTATTTTAATAACACACTTCCTGAAGTGTCTCCATATCACTATGTTTCAATCTTAACTCCGGAAATAGACCCAACCCATAGTGACATCAATATATAATCTGTCAACATCTGGCATAGTATAAATGAACAATATTTAATTATTTTAAGTAATTATATGGTATAATAATACTAGTCTTTGTTTTCAAATAATAATTGGCCTTTGTATCGGTTCAATTTAAGTGCTTAAACTTTTGAGTTATATAGCAAATAAGATTAATTGCATAATACCTTAAAAACAAATTACACATTAAAACTGCAAGGGGATGATCATTAACTTTGAAATAAAAAATCATTGATTACAGGAGGAAACAAATTATCAGTTTTCTTTGAAAAATCCAGATAAGGTCCTTAATTGATTTATCTTTTTAAAGGTTTGTGTGAAATATGATATCCAACTTCTAAGACTGTTTTAAGATAAGACCATTCTTAGATCTCTGACTCACTAGTTTGATTTGGTTTTAGTTTTAGATCTTAAAGTCTGAAAAAATGTAACTTGTTAGTTTGTAAAAGAAGTTATGGGCCAGACTGAAGTATTTTTTCGTAACACAGTGGTGATAGATAATTCTTGGAATTATTTTGTGAAAGTTAAAGAATGACTCTATGCAATATCAAAAAAATTGGATCAAAGCAGAACTTTGCAACATACAATGAAAATATAGCTGTTTGCCTTCAATTGGAAAACAATTGGAAAATTGTGCATATATGAATATGAGCGAATAAAGTGGTTCTCATCAAATTTATGACAGAAATTTGCAACCAATTGTGGATTATTGTTGTTCAATTTGCAGAATTTGCATTAACCGTGCAAGTAGGTGAAGAATATTTCAAATAAATATCTTCAAAATTGTGTCAATTTATGTTAATACTTGCAACAATATGTCAAATTTGCAACATTGTGAAAATATGGAGAGTTATATTTCTAATCTGTGATATTTATTCTAGTGGCAATCAACAAACTTTGAAGTGAATTAAATTTTATATGTGATGGAAAATTATTCTAGTTCTGGAGAATTACCGTTTTTTGTGTGTTTTTAAAGAAGCGAATGCAATTGCGTAATTAATTTTTTTTTGTTGTGAGTAATGCACAGGTGTGTAATTGTGATTCTTCTTTGGAACATTCCTGAAAATGTGTGACCTAAATTCCATTGGGAAAATATAATCCAGTTGACCAAGAAAAGCTGATGAACTCATAAGATACCCTCAAACGAAGAACATTAACTCAGTCAGGATCATAATATTTCCACAAGCGGAAGATGTAGATGGTGTAAGATCGTAATATCCTACTGGATAGATGGTTCTATAGACCTAATCTTTATTACTCACTCCTGAAATCTCTCACTCATAGAGATAGGAATGTCTGACATGTGCACTCACTTCTTCAGAAGCCACTAGCAACTAAATACTATTTATAGTATATTACACCCGTATCCAATTACATACTTGTTTTCATTCTTATTCACAATCATCCAGTCCTGAAACAACACATGTTCATTTACCGTTTTAGTGGTGTCTGGTGGATGTTAACCAAAAGGTGAAAACGTTTTACAGCCAATCAGAAACGAATTCAATGGCACAAAACACTTGATTGTCCAGTGCCTTATTTGTTGTTTATTCTTTTGGCATATCTTCCAGCATTGTTATGCCTTCGTATTTCTGACTGGTATGACCAGGACTTAATATTTGATTCCTCAACCAGCAATTAGGGGAAGATTTTACTTATCAGGACTTTATTATTATCAAGTGCCTTTTTACATGCCAGTATTAGTGCATCTGTATATATATATATATATATTGTACTGGATGTTTAGAGTAGATAGTTCACTGACGCTGTTCTGACGAAGCCTAGACCTGCTTAGGGCCGGGATAACTACTGCTACTTTTAGAAATTTAAGAAGCTAATTAATTGAATGAGGTGCTAGATGTTAATTTCTGGGTAATCTAGACAAAACATAGAAAAGTGATTTATTGGGACCCAAATTGACTTGTTAATCTTAGCTACCACATGTAGGGCCTTTAACCTGGAACAACTTGATAACCTGAACTAGTTGTCTTTAACATTAAAAGCAGATGTGGCACCATACTTTTAATGTACTGGTTGTTCACATCTATGACATGTTTATGTGAATTTAAATAGTGAATTGTACAGTCACTGGTCATTCATATCTACATAGAGAGTATTTTTGGCGAATGTAGCTTATATTGTGTGCCAGATGAACTGGTAGTTCCTATCTACATCTGAAGTTACATGGGATGCTAAACTGTGCCAGGTTTAAGATAGTCTAGCCTGATTTCGCAAGAGTCTGGATAATATAATCTACAGTTCCTCCATCTGTGGCAGTAGTTATTGCTATGAAATTGGAGTGTATAGAACAAGGTAGAGCAGGGACTAGGCAATGGGGCAACATGCCGACTTATCTAAATCGACGCCGTGGTAGTAAGGTAGGACCATCGTACCTTCATATGATGTCTTCATGACATAAAACATTTGTCAAGGGACCTTTCTGCAAGTTTTGTGAGTTTGTAAAAGTTTTGGAAAGTTTTATCCAAGTTTTCTTGTCTGGATTTGCTACCCGTCTGCTCTTCTGAAGTCAGACATATTGTTTTTCTGTTAAGCAGACTTGGAAGGAATGTAATCATGGAATTCCTCTCTTTAGGGACAGGATTTGAACCTTTTTAGTAATTACTTGCCCTCCTGTATGTGTATCCTTAATATTTTGTTGGAAATTTTATCTAGATAATTTTGAATTTTAATGGAGCTTAAAACTAGTTGCTATGGGTTACAGTTACAGATTTTTATCTGACAGGCAGACATTTTGAGTTTTGACATTTCAGTATCTTTGGAAACGATACAGTTTGGTAGTTTTTATTAAGTTGGTTTGGTTATAATAATTGGTTAAGTTGTAAAACTTTATACAAAGATTGTAAGATTTTTGATTTAATATTCTTGTTTTAAAAGAAAATCTGTCAATTCCGATGTTGTGAACATAGAAGGTTTCCAGTGAGCTTTCCATTTAGAATCTTTTGGAAATTTATAATTTATAGTCTTGAATGCATAAATGGTTCTCAACCCATAATAAATTATTGAGATCCCAAAAATTTGGCATTTCCAATTTCGAAAACAATTTGTCCTGTTTTGAGACGTTTTCAGACAGTTTAAGTAAGTAAGGTTCTGAAATTTTATTAGCTAGGAGTTTATTATTAATGGAACCTGACTTAATCCTGTTAGAAGAGGGTTTGTGTTTTAATTATCTGAGGAAACTTTGAACACCACAACTGGTGTTTGTGAAAGTTAGTTTAATTTGTGAAGTACCATTGTTTTGGTGAGGAATCTAGGCTCTGTGTCTGTTTTTATGATCCGTCTGTCAATAATTTTAAGAATATAAAAGGCAAAATTATATTCCAAACAGAAGGACTGTATTTACATTGGGATTAGTATCAGATGTTAGCTTTGGATTCTAATCCATGTGCGAACTCAGATACTTGCCCAGGATAATTGTCTTTGGGTATATAGTAGGATTTGATTGAAAGGTTTGTGTAGAAAAGCAATATAAACTAGTATCAGATGTTAAATTGGATACTAATCCACTTGGTGTATACGTGAATGTGTATATGGTACTTTAGGTGATTGTTTTGGGGTACATATATAGTAGAATCCTTAGTTAAAGGTTTGTGTAGATACTTAATAGAAATGTGTTGGTGTACGCTAGAGCATTGCAGGATATCACCAATTTCAATTTTATGACATTTATATATTTACAGAATATATTTCATGTGGCGTATTGCAGATAATTCTGCCTACATGGATTCTAATCAGGCCAGCTGTCAAACACAAATGTTGGTCCCATTCTATTTGGTTCTGGTAAATATGGTTCCGGTAATATCAGTGTAAACCGGGACCTAATATCATAGGAAGTTTGGAAAAGTAGAGTACAAATTGTCAGACATATTATAAAATTAGTGAGCATACCAATATCATCTAGAATATTGGTCTATTGACTATTTATTACGATTCCATTGGATGATGAAAACGGAATCTCAACATTTATTGGAATTTATCTAACAACTTAAAAGTAAATCAGTATTTTAAATTTAGATGAGCAAAATTTCTTTGATTTTTGGTCCAAATAGACGACTGTGATAAAAAGACTTAGCTCCTTTAAACCCAAAATTTAATTTAAATGACAAATGTATTGAACTTCACAAAGTGTATTAATGATCATTGTTCTGTCTCTTGTCATTGTAACATGTAAATCGATATGTTAAGCAGAAGCCAACTACTAATTAATTACCTCCACAGTCTATATGTGTTATGTTATATAATAAGATAGTAGGGAAAAGAAACCACTTACATATTTATTCATTTCTTGCTTCTTGGATTACTTGTTATTAAAAGTAAAGACATAAAGTCTTCAATTTTCCACTAGTATTGACTTAGATTCAATTATAACATCTTTTTGCAAGTGCAATGATCTGATGATGTAGGCTAAATTTTCTGTGTGTTGTTTCCAATGTTGATGATCATTTACACTAAGTAGCAGAAGAAAGATTAGGCAAACTCTTTTTCTGATTCCTTGTTATAAGAATAGTATGAATTAAGAAATTTGAAGCTTATCTTTATACTCTGTGAATTATAACTTAAAGTATACAATGACATTACAAGGAGTGGGGTAGATTTGGCAATCCCCCATCTCACCCCTCTCTGAAACAAATTGACCATTTATTTATAATAATACAAATATAAAATGTAAGTTTTCGTTTATCCTTTATTAGTTTTATTAGTAATACAAATCAGGTGTATGGTTAATATAAGCTTATGAGTGATAACATTTTTATACTTGACATCCAAGTAATTAGTTCACTTGATAAAATTACATAAAAATTTATGGAATTCTCGATAATTACTGTTCAAATTACATTTATGGAATTCTTCAAATCCAAGTTGTTACTGGATGTTAAAGAAAAAAAGTCATCATCTGGCTTGCGTTATTTGACTTTGAGAGGTAATAATTCAGTAACATAAAATAAAAGATTAATTACCAATACTTTTATTAAACTTTTAAAGACTCAAGTTATTTGAAAATAGTTACTGGATATCAAAAAAATAAAACTATGTCATCAGCTGACTTTTCCTGAATTTAGGACAAGGTTTTAATCCAGTAAATGTAAAATAATAAATTGCCAATAATGGTAATGGAGTCTCGCGTATTTAATGTAATATTAATATTATGTGCTCTGCAAACTTTCTTCAACTTTTGTGTATACATTGAACATATGTATTACATGTGGATTGTTTACACTCTGTATGTAATAAAGTAATATACTCTGTATACTAGGTAGATAGAGAAGGTATTGTGACTAAAATAGACTGATGGTAGCGGTTGATAAGATGAGTGTGAAGAATAAAATACACAGATGGTAGAATCATATCCAATTACCATTTTCTAAACTAAATTCTCTCCCTCTATTATACCTTCCCACTCTCTCAGCTGTTAAATATATTTCTACCTGAACTAAATATTTTGATTAATTGTATTTAGTACCTTCATGGTCAACCATTATTTTAATCACTTCATATACTTAAATAAGACATTAAAATATGAGCACAAAAGAATTTGGATTCAAAAACTTCCATTACATTATATTAGCAGATTATTTTAAAGTTTGCAGGGCAATAATCCTGGCTGAAATTTCCAGGTTGTGTTACTGTGAAATTGGCATAGTTCTTGGACACCTCTGTAGCAACAGTCATTTAGCCAGTACAGAAAATTAAATCACATTTCATTTCTCTGTAGCAGATCATGCCAGTTTAAGTAATTACCAAACTTTATTTGGCACTGTATACATAAATTATAAGTCTATTAAAAAAAAAGTATTAGAACTATAAAAATGTTAGGCAAATGTATGTGAAGGAAGCCATAGATTTGAAGTGATATATCTATTATGCAAAAATGACTAGCGGTCTATCATTATCCAAAAAAAAGCCCCAAAATCAATTTCAGAAAAGTACAGATCATTTTAGATAATAAAACCCATTCTTGATTTTAGTAATGAAGAAATTTCTATAAATAAAAGTTTTAACGTGCCAACCAACCTAAAAAAGTGTTTTATGAGAATCTAAAAATCATACTGACACAGGTCAAAAGGAATCATCAGTATTCTTGATATCCATTTCCGACTTGTCAGCAGTGCTGCATCATTTGGATACATGTAGAAGAACCCTATACACAATTGGAATTCAACTGGAACCCTCTACAGTTGGAATTCAACTGCTGTCAGGGTAAAATTTCCATTATAGCACATTGCAATTGAGCGTATGCCTGTCTTTATTAAGTTGGTTGGTGCAGAAATCTAGGACATTAAATCTTATTCATACACATTTTCAATTTAGTAAGTTTAACAATTTTTCTGAAATATAAAAAAAGTAAAAGTTAAATCACTAGCTTGTGATGAACTCATTTAAAAACAGATTGATTTTGAAATAAAATATAGTTCTATTTAATTTGTTCTGGTTCTTTCATGGTTGTAATCTGTGTTTTAAAGGTAAAAAAATGAAGATGCAGTGGTCTAAATTGATTTATGAGAAAGTATGTGGATAATTTGGCAATGAGGTTTGCTTAGAATTTTTGGCAACGATGTTGGTTATTGTCAGGAATAGGTTTATTTTAGAAGTTAACAGGCTAATTTCTAGTTTCTAGACAATTAGCATTTGAATATTCTGGAATCCTACTCATTACTTGTATACCAAATCTATTTTTATATCAGTTGTTTTCGGTTTTTAATTCATAAACAAATTAAAGAGAATACAGATGGATTGGTTTACATAGAATATGGTACCTTGGTAGTTGGACATATGGTGGTATTAAGAGGTCTCTTGACAAATGTTTTTATATACTTTATAATTCTTTATTAAATTCAATCAATGTTTCACAAGAAATACAATTTTATCTTATTTAAAACTAAATATTCTATTAAATCAAATATAATTTTATAATGAAATAACTAAATTAAATATTAAGAATGTAACGTAAATTATATTTTCACTGTCACGATTATGAATACTTGAGTAAAAATTTAATTTGATGCATTGTTGTGAAAAATATGACACGATCTTTACCGTGTTCCCCCCCTTATTCTATCGCATATCGCCATGGCTACCTTCCACTCTGAACACAAACGAATGAAAATACAACAACAATCACTGGTCCTGAATTGATGAAATTGTGACCTATGGTGCTTGAAATATGGTGCTGAATCTGATGTGTTGATGGGATGAAAATAACAGGACAGGAAAAACAGTGGAGAAAGAGCGCCCTCTGTGGAAGATGATATTGACGGCCATCTTATATATCGTCAAGGAGATATTCTACAAGCACGATGTACACAAATTTCGTAATGTTTAGATAGGCTCTTTATCCTCATGTTATGTTTTTTTTTTTTTTTTCAAATTTTTTTTTGGTTTACTTTTTTATTAATTTATATTTTTTTATATGCAGTAATTTGCATATTGTTGATGATATTGCATTATATCTGATATCATAACCACTAATGTATTCATTCTTTTTTTATATCAATTACTCGAAAAGCCCCTTCCCCACCCTCTAAGCCCCATTCATCATTACAACACAACAGCAGAACTTAAGGACTTTTAATACAAGTAATGCAACTTGTTCTTGAATATTAATTCATTGCCTCCCTTTGTTTTGTTTCATAATACATGCTTATTAATGCTTTTGATAAATTTTAAACTTTAAAGGATGGAAGTATTTTTTGGTTTATCTCTCTAATATATCATCTAAACCGACTTTCTATCCAAAATTAATATTGAAATAATAATAATATATTAGATCTCTTTATAACTGTGGCAAATTACATACAAATTACTGACAAAACTGCATACAAAATGAACATTGATAGTTAAAAAGGGTAAACAAAAATGAAAAAAAAAACGACTTGTCAAAAGTATTTTGCCCAATTTGATAAGAACTGTTTGATCTAGAATTCAAATCTGAAGAAATTATCCTAATATTGATTTAGCACATATAAGCTTATATTGAGAAAATGATTAAAAATGAGTTTTTGAACTGCACAGACAAGGCGAAGACGGAAACTCGATAAATATTCTTTTGATTTCTGTCAGTATGATTTTGCATGTCAGATTTTTCATTAAAATATATTTTGTTTTATCAAAGTTCAGATTTGAATTGTAAATTTCTAAATCTATGTAATGTTAATCATAAAGATTTCAATATAGTCTTGATCAAAAAGAATAATCATTAATCGTAAACACTTGAGTAACTTTAATATCTTAACTTTCTGATAATAAAAAAAGGAAATGAAATCGACATCTTGATATCCAAATAGACATTGATCGACACATTCACCTTAATACGATGACGATAGTGAAAGAAAATAAAAGCGGAGGAGGATGAAATGGTGAAATCTTGAGACGTCAAGATAGGAGTTAAATCTATTGCCAATCAATAAATGTCTTTGATTCGGTATAATTTAAAACAAGCATCCGGCTCGGATATAGAACTGACCGATTCATTTTACAACTAGGTTAACCTTACAAACACAAAGCTAAAGTAATTGGAGGAAAGTCATTTCAATATAAGCCAATTTTAGAAAGTCCTCTTTAAAACTGTGATGTACTATTATTCAAATTTAACAAAATTAAAGACTGATGAAGTATTCTTTAGATGGTAACTTAATTCTAAAAACAAAATGGATAGAAATGAGTTATCCTTCAGTCATTAACTGGTCAGTACTAGAGAAGCAACAAAAAAAAGATGAAAACATGAGAACATTTTGTGAACTGTAGGAGTACAGGGGGGGGGGGGGATGGCTGAATGGTTAGCATGCTCACGCTTTATCATAAAGCCTGTCATTGAGTCAACTGTCTTGGTTTTAAAACCCTGGTTGTACGCCGCCTGTTTAACCTCGTAGGCTTTCTCCGGGTCCTCAAGTTTTCTCCCATCGCGCAAGCGAATTATTGACATAAAATTAAATCATATGTTAGACCCGAAATGACCTAGTTTGTGTCGAGTGGATGTTAAACACCATTTCTCTCTCTCTCTCACTTGCTTTACTAATAGGATAAATATTGTGCATAGTCTAAAAGTCTACATGTACCTTTTACTGAGAAATGTTAACATCTTTTTATTGGATTTTTAGAATAATCATTAAATCTAAAACCATAAAATGTCTGAACAATCAAATACAGCTACAGCTAAACATGTTAAAACACAATAATGTTTATAAATAATGTGAGGAATTCAGAAACATTAAAGTCAAATTAAAAGAAAGTTAATATCTTTGAGCTCTGGAGAATATAATTTGAAATGCATATCCCAGACATTGATTTTTAGGAGGATTTTGAGACCTGTGCATAAATTGTTATTTTAGCTCTTCAAACTGCCATTGGAATCATTCCCATGCATGAGCAGGAACAAAACCGATTAAAATTTAGATGAGAAGGGATCAGACCAGGGATCTTAATCGGCTGTTTTTTGTCGGCTTTAGCCGATTGATCTTTAATCTAGCCGGTTCGTAAAACAATGAACCGGCCATCAAGGTATCATTAATCAATCAACTTTCGGCCGATAACAAAGAGTTAATTATTACTCGTCGGTTAAGAACCCATCATATTAATCTAGCTGGTTTTTAAAACAATGAACCGGCCACCATGCTATCATTAATCAATCGACTTTCGGTCGATAACAAAGGGTTAATTATTACTCGTCGCCCATCAAAGAATCAGTCAATACAATGAATACACTCAGCCTCAATCAGTATCGGCTAATTTCCTAATTAGTTGAGTTAATCCTGCCACGTAAAGGAATGCATATAATCCAATGTCGGTTCATTCATTTCTATATAATTATAACACAATGTTGAAGTACTTGAACACCCCACAGAATGACAATAAAAAATGTAAACGAGATTTAGCCGACGATAGTGATGGTGGCATTGATCCAGAACTTCAAGCTTGCACGACCTCATTAGAAGTTCCAAAAGCCTTAGAAACTACCACGTAAAATAGGTCAACCAAAATCTGAATCATGACAATTGGCCACGTGACTTTTAGTCTCTTTCATCCAAAAAAATATTCTACATGTTGAAGACTAGGAGGTTCTGGGTGACCGAGGCTAAGTGACTTATCGCCATAGATTTCTATTTATAACTCTGCTTTTCGTACGTACGGCATAACTCGGCAAATCACGGCATTTCCAAGTTCCGACTATACACGGAAACTAATTCGTGCTTATTTGTTATTATTGATATGGGCTTATATTCTTTGTTATTTTAATATATTGACACATGATTACCAATAAAATAATTGTAAAAAAAACATAATTATATTCACTGGCAGTTTTTCTTGTTACTAAATTATAACTTCCGTTTGGTTGGATGAAAGCAAAAGTAGGAAAATGCATTATGCAAGTTGCTGAAATTTGACTATAAATTCCGATATTATTATCTATGTATGAATACAGTTATGCAATTACAACAACGGTTTTGTTTATTAGAAGTTTAAGCTATTATTATTCGAAATACGTTATGCAATTATTATTGACGTGAATAAAGTATGCATAAACCAACGTACATGTTGAACATGTGTGTTGTTGAAAATACGACTATCCGTAAACCGTTAGCCTTACCCGTGGCCGGTTCAATTCAAAATGGATTAAGAACCCTGGATCAGACAGGGGCATAAATTAAGATCATTAAGATACTTAATAGATTCAGTTAAAGCAACCATTGGATTTTTTTCATTTTCTCGACTTTTAAAAAATATGCTTCTCTCTTGATGAAGATTATAAGAATTTTCTTAACTTAATTTAATATAAATATAAAGTATTAGGGGACCCTTCGGGACTAAATCTTATAAAATTGTATGGCCGTCCGTTGCAACGTTCTTAAAAGTCAATTTGTTAAACTGTTAGTCTTACATTTTAACTTTCACAGTACAAATAACACTGTTCTAGAAAAGCAAAGCATTTATAAGCATGTCCCAGATTCTGTCCTCTCCACCTGAAGGCCTTTGTTAAATATACATTTGTATAATATAAAAGTAAAAACATGGTTGTAAGATTATGAAATGTTTTTATTTTAGATGAAATAGTCGGTACTTTAGGAGAAGGAACTTTTGGAAAAGTTGCAGAATGCAAGGATCTACAGAAGTTAGTATATTTTTTTTGTATCTTATTAAAACTATATGATAAAATAGTTTATTTTTATAGAATGTCGACAATTTGTAATTTTCTTTTTTTTTGAAAACGTTCAGCCTGATCTAACCATTCACTTGTAAGTCTGTGACCCATTGGATTTTTATTGTGTTGGGGGGGGGGGGGGGCTAGATAGTATTTATTATCTTGTAGTAAATTTAATTATTACTCATATATTTCCCATAAATTGTTAAATGAATTGCAGCATAATTACAGCCCCAGTTGGGACAGGAATACATCTTTAATATTTACATTGATGAAATTATCTATCCAGTGGGAGTTGATGAATGATATTAATAATTTTTAGTCAGAAAAGGAGTGTACTTACAGTTAATTATGTATTGGATCTGTTCCATTATACTGTATTATGATTAACTTAGTTAACCCCTGATGGATGTGAATTCTAACCCAAGATTCAAGTTAATATAAAAATGATGATCAATAACTGATAGTAAGGAAGGCCACATTAACCATTCACATTGTTTTGACTTACTTTTAAAATACTATTAGTTTTGGTCTAGAAGGATGTGATTAATCTTGTCTGGAATACCAAAT
The DNA here is from genome assembly GCA_917208275.1 of Patella pellucida. Classification (NCBI taxonomy): domain Eukaryota; kingdom Metazoa; phylum Mollusca; class Gastropoda; family Patellidae; genus Patella; species Patella pellucida. Next base: position 61,818,450 of record OU795038.1, read on the forward strand.
AGGCAAATACCAATGGTCACAGTCACACTGAATGTAGATTTTACTATTGGAATATACTTCATCATCTAAATGTTGTTCAAATGTTCCAATTGAGATGACCTAGAAACAGTATAACTTGATCTTTTTCTTTGTTTTTGGACATTAATTGATTTCAATAAATTAGTTTCCATAAGTAAAATGTGATGTGTAGTGTTTGACTTTCAGCTCTTTCGTATGATTGTGTAGACTACATCTAGAATACATGTACTTGCATAACAAACCCAATAGACATATCCTAAATAAAATACATCTGTACTGTAAAATGATCTCCTATACAGTATAAACTGCAGTTATAGTATAGAAGTCTAAAGGCCAGCACATACAACAGTGCCATTTGTTGTTGAATACATCATGCTGTTAGAACAACATAGCACTGTTGACAGTCAGTGTCCATTCAGTGGTTTCATATACCTCACCATTTCCTTATAGCATTTCTTTGGAACAGTAGAGAAACTACATTTAGCATCCAATGTTATAAAAATTTATATGTTCTTGTTTAATGAGATAAAGAAACATATAGATATTTCGGATAAAAAACACTTTCTGTAGATTTTTGATAGGCTTCACAAAAGCAAGTAAAAAGGAACCTATCAAATTTTGCCAATATTCATTGATTGAATGGCAGTAAAGTTATTGCTCACTTCGTTGAATCTTGTGTGTGCTCTAGCAACATTTTGAATTCTCAATTTTGATATACAATATATACAGGGGGTCCAGCAAGAAAAATAGCCTGTCGCAAGATCAGTGCAATCGGTCGCAAAATAAGAGCAGTAGTTATCAAAATAAGTGCTCACTGCACATGTCATGCTACTCATAAAAAACTTAAGATTCTTTTCAATTGATTCACATTTCTGGTCCTCTCTTCCACAAGACTTTCTCCCAGCAATGACCTCAAATGCTAGGATATTGACTCAATTTTTCAATAAAACAAATATGGCCATGATGTGTTCACTGGCTTGTTATAAAATGTATTATAGCATGGCCTGTATATATTCATTTATTATACAAGGGTTTCACTTTATAGAGACAATGCTTACACCAATATCTAGTCAGTATAATGGGAAACCACCTTATTAAATCCTGTTATATAGTGAGGTCCCAAATGGATTGTAACGAGGCAATAATTGTCAATTATATTTAAATTATAAACGTGTAAAATAGTACGCATAATAACCGTTATAATGTTGGTAGGAGGTTTTTATAGTATTTGGATGATTGCCATCTTGTTTTTCTCATAATATATTGGAAGATGTACAGTACTGTTTAAGAGGCATTTAACGGTAGTAATTGAACACATTAAAATGATAAAAACAGCTCTATGGAGAACAATTAATGAATTTTATCGTAGTTTATTTCGTCTTAAAGTAATCACAAAATTTTTATCAGATCAGAGTTATCTTTGTACAATGATTTTCGTATCGATTTAACCATAATCAAAAGTCAGTAACTGTTGTAATTATTTATATTAGAGAAGACAAATATGTTGCTGTCGGTACTTCGGAAGTTCTGAAAAATTAGCAGTTAAAGTTGTGTTTTGTTTTTTTAGAAATTAATTTATATTCATGCATAAATGTTTCATTACCAGTTGTCTTTTGGGTACCGGTATTGAAACATTTGTTTTTTAATTGAAGAAGAATGTTTAGTGTAACTGTATAATAGATAGTTAAAATGTGCGAATCACCTGTACAAGAATTTAAATATAATTTTAGACATTTGTGTAGAATTTATCCTGATTATAACAAATGGGTTACTCATGCTTGGAGTTGATCCAAAAGTTAGCAATAGGAAGTAGGAACTGTTCCTCAGCTTGTTGTATGTATAAGGGAGTGTAGTTGGGTTATGCATAAATTGGTATACATGTGCTTTACATAATATAAAAACTATTGGACAAAAATGGTCCAATGTTAAGGACATAGAATTCAGATTTCCCCCCCCCCCCCTACAAATCCATTCAGCTTGTATTTGTCCTTAGACGCTTTCCATTTACCAAAAATATTGAAGCCTTACTAAATTTTGTAAATGTTCTTTGCCAACGTTTTTTTTCCATTGTTTGATCGCATAGTCTATTGAACGTTCAGGTCTCTCAATATTCTCACAACCATTAGATCAACTAGAAGTCACTCAGACACACTCAGTTAGTGACACCCTTACAGTTTTGTCCAGTGGGTGCCCAATAGTTGTTTTCCAGGAATTCTAGTAATTTTCTGTTAAGATTAAGTTTCTCTAAATTCGATATATCCAATATGTATCGTTAATTCGGTTTCATATTTTGTCTTTGGTATGGTAGTTCAACAGTCAGGGCAACAAATTGTCTAAAACATTCCCACATAAAGCTCATGTTGTTTACCCACAGTAAAACCTCACTCCAAATATCTGAAATTTCATATGATGCCATCATGTTATCTTTATAATGTGAAAATAAACCTCACAAGGAAACATTCAATCAACATGCAGCTCTCCTTCCTTCTCATAAACTTTCTAAACATCTTCATTGGCCAGCTGCTACTGGAGTCTAAGGTCATTTGAATGGTAGGTTATTATATTAGGGAACATGTCATGTGGAATCATGGACAGAAAATAAAGAATTTAATTTAAAAAGGTACATATGAAAAAAGTTACTTGCAAACATTTAACCAATGTTTTGGGGATATATTCCTTCTTATTGTTAGTTTTCATTTTTTGAGTAAAGTCTGTATCACTAATGGCCGGGAGTGTACAGAGCAATGGACGCTTACGGCTAGCCCCTGAAACCATTCACTTAATTTGATATGTTCGTTTGTTTATGATTTCTGCCTGTTGTGTCTTGTCCATATATTTGTTTTTGTGTAAATTATGTTTGGTGCAGTCCCATGCACTTACTATACAGGTTTGGTGATGCAAAGGGTCATCTCCTTGATTGTATGCAGCCAAGACTCAAAGTAGGACCTAGTACACCAAAATATGAGAAAGGGAGACATAGATATATGTCAAAACAATTGAGATCAACTTTATTTAAATTAAATAGAACAGCCTGTTATAGAACAATGTGTTATAGAACAGTAATAATTTAAAATACAACTGAATTTAATATCCCTTTTTGATTGGATGCTCCTCTAAAATGGATGCTTGCTATTATTACTTCATACACTGTATCCATTAAGAATAAAGAAGACTAAGAGACATAAATGTGTAATAGTAAGTAAGTAATTGAATGAATTAAGATATAAATGTTATGTTTGTCTAAGAGTGAGTAAGAATGTAGTGATGTAGGCGGTGTTTGTTGACCAGTTTGGCTAGCTTCCACTATAAATGTAATCTTCCACTCTTCAGACTATCACCAGTTTCATATCTACCATATGTATTAACTAGATTTACCTATGATAGTATATATTCTCTTAATATTAGATTACTAATCGAATGGCAGAAGGTGATAATTGTTGCCCCCTTGCTGTGGCTAATGATAATGCACTCTTTATTTGTTTATGGTGCATAGCACTCCCATTGCAATCTGTAATCGGACACTGGCTCGCAGAAAAATTTCCTCTACATTTTTTTAGCTTAGTTTCCTCTTGCCAATTGTGCTGGACGCGTTTCAAGGAACATTATCTGGTTGTTTGGATGGAACTAAAAAACAAGGTCCTGTACATGTTTGTTTGCCTGTAAAATGCCCATTGCCAATTGGAATTCGATGAAAAACAGGTGGAAATCCCACTTTCTTGGGAAAAAAAATCCTCACTGCATGTCGTATTCTCTGTCTTCATTAACACAGTTGGTTCAGAAAAGTAGTACCGGTACATTGAATCTCATTTCATATCATGCTCAGTCTGATCAAATGCTCATTGTTAAATTGAAACAATAAATTACATATGGTTTGTAATGTATAGCCTTCACTCCTCAATCCTGAGTATATTTTATTTTTAAAAGTCATTTGCACTTTATCAAATATTGTAAACATTGTCTAAATTGAGACTAGTTGATTGAGACTAAGCATATGGTTATAATGGTACTTACTGGAACAGCTGATTTATAATGACTTGTGGCTGGATCACTGAATCAATGTAACCATGTATGGTATGTGACCTCTGACCTCATTGAGAAGGGGTTAACTGTGATGATGCTGAAGTTAAGGAAAACTGTGTTTTGATTGGTTCCAGGGAATACAATGTTTTGTTTACACATATGGAAGAATGTATGGCATTATGAATAAGATAATTTTGTTTTGAATATGTTTTAAGGTCAATTATTCAAACAAATAAGTGTGCTGTACCTAAAATTCTGTTGAAAAATGTGTGTTCTCAAAAGTCATTGATGCATTCTGGAACAATATGGCCTTATGCTCAGAATTTTCAGAACAACTTTTGGGAAATCTTTTTAACACCTTTCATGTACAACCCATAAACAAGTTTACGTCATGTTAAGTCTTATTTGGTTCCATAAAAATAATTGGTCCTGTGAATGATATTTATAACTTGTGATAGATAATCATTACCTCTTCTGTTTTCTGGCATGATCAATTAAATGACTTTTATCTGAATTGTCAAGGTTTCCTTCCTCTTTATAATCTTAAAAAAGGACCCAACACGAATCAATGTAAAAAAGATAATAATATGTTAGTCTTCAATTGACCTATTTTTCTATTAGTATATTTTTTTCGTGTATATCCTGCCTTTGTCTTGATAAAGATATATATGATGTTTTGTCAGTTAGTGATGAACAATCATTTTGGCAGCCTCTCAAATGATAAAAACAATTTTGATGAGGAAAGCAACTGGATTCACCCAAAACAATCTTTCTAATTTTACAAATGATGGCAAATCATCTGATGTCAAAATTTGTTGGTTTCGAATCTTTATTTAGTTTGTATAATTAGTAGACTTAGTTCTAAATCTAGAATGTGTACTTATTCGTATGTAATGGGGTTAAATCTGTTTACAGTCGACTCAAGCTAAGATGGGTTTTTGTTTGGTTTTTTTCTTCTTTTACATCATGTTTGTTTAGTTATTTTGAGATGTCACATGCAGTAAATTAACAATTGTAAATTGATTTAATTCTTTATCTTTTTCCCAAAAGGCTGATTTAATTCAATAACTTCTAATGGTTTTATTGAATGCTGCTTTTGTTTTTCAAGTCAAATGATCTAATTGAGGATTTATTTTGTGGTACTTTCTGATGTTTAGAAAGTGTGAGTGACACATTCAAATTTAATTTTCCACTACCTGCAATTTTTGAGTATTTAGTCATTTTCAGTTTTCATTGGATTAATATTATAAGCAACAAAAAACTAATATCTTCTTTTATTATTGATTACTTGTAATAATAACCATCAAATACAAGATATTCTATTTGAATAGCCTTTCGAATAACAGAATATTTGTGTTCTGTCTAATTGAACTAGTTCTCCTCAATAAACACTGATTCTTTGGTCAAGGTAATCGACATCTTGAAATAAAAGATATGACTGCTATATCTTGCCACTCCTATAATATCAACCATTGTATGAAATTAAACAAACATAAATTGGCCTTTGAGGATAGTAATATTCTTTTATTTATAAAAATGAAGTTAATAGAAATGTCAATTCCAGACTTCCTCCTTGTAAATTGTGAAAAAAACATCTTTGAAGACAATAGATTGGCAAGTAATTTGTTTACATGGGTTCCCTTCTTTGAATGGGTAATGATTTGGTGCAAGGTTACTGAGAGTGTGGGGGGAGAGGGTAGTTGTCGGAGGCATGCCCCCCTGACAATATTTTGGCTCAATTCCATTGATGCAATATTTATATATACATTTTTATATTGCCGTCGCCCCCGTCCGTCCGTCCGTCCGTCTGTCGGTCCGTCCGTCCGTCCGTCCATCGTCCACAATTTCTTGTGAACGCTCTAGGGGCTAAAATTAATAACCGATTGACTTTAAATTTATACACAGTGTTTAAGGTCATGAGAGGAAGACCCCTATTGATTTTCAGCGATTTCCGATAATTGCTGTCAGAGTTATGGCCCTTGATCACTCCAAAAAATCTTGTGAACGCACTAGAGGCTAAAGTTAACATCCGATTGACTTTAAATTTATACACAGTGTTTAAGGTCATCAGAGGAAGACCCCTATTGATTTTCAGCGATTTCCGATAATTGCTGTCAAAGTTATGGCCCTTGATCACTTCAAAAAATCTTGTGAACGCACTAGAGGCTAAAGTTAATATCCGATTGACTTTAAATTTATACACAGTGTTTAAGGTCAACAGAGGAAGTCCCCTATTGATTTTCAGCGATATCCGATAATTGCATCCAGAGTTATGTCCCTTTATCATTTTGAAAAATCTTCTGAACGCTCTAGAGGCTAAAGTTAATATCTGATTGAATTAAGATTTATACACAGTGTTAAAGGCCATGAGACAAAGAAGCCTAGGGATTTTCAGCCATATCCGATATGGCCCTTGATCACTTTGAAAAATCTTGTGAAAGCTCTAGAGGCTAAAGGTAATATCCGATTGAATTTAAATTTATACACATTGTTTACGGTCATGAGACGAAGAAGCCTAGGGATTATCAGCGATATTCGATAATTACTGCCAGAGTTATGGCCCTTGATCACTTCAAAAAATCTTGTTGATGCTCTAGAGGCTAAAGTTAATATCCGATTGACTTGAAATTTATACACAGTATTGATGGTCATGAGACGAAGAATCCTATTGATTTTCAGAATATTAAGTGTTTCGTATACTAAACGTTAGCATGGAGGAGAACTTTATCAAAGCCAAACAAATTTGAATGATTTTCTGATAATTACATAATGAGTTGTTACTTGTTGTATGATTCTAGTGTATTATAAATGTTTCATTACTGAAAAAAGTAAAATATGCGACAACTCTTGTTGACTGCCCGGACGATTGAGCTGCTGTGGGCGTATGTTTCGTTGCCTGGCAACCTATCTTGAATTTTATTTTTCAGTACCGGCGAACGCCTTGCATTAAAAATAATAAAAAATGTGGAAAAATACAGAGAAGCTGCCAAGCTAGAAATAAATGTTTTAGAAAAGTTAAAAGAAAAAGATCCTGAAAATAAATAGTAAGTTTACAGTTTGATGGTTTTGGGTTATTTTTTTATTTGGCAGATCTTTAGTTGGTCATTTTCTTTAGTTTTAAATTGCTTTGTTGCTCCATTATAATCTTGAGGAAGTCCATTACTATGTATTGTTTTGTTTTTAGCTATTTGTACACAAAAATATCTGCCAAAACAGATAAATAAATGAGGACTATAAAAGTATATCATTATAACACACCTCAAAAGGTCCTAGTTCATCGATAAATTGACATCCACAAATTTGATCATACATTACAGATGATAAAATATATGTATGGTAATTGTTTACTTTCAGTTTATGTGTAAAAATGTACGATTGGTTTGATTATCATGGTCACATGTGTATTGTGTTTGAAATGTTGGGTCTCAGTGTATTTGATTTTTTGGTAAGTATTTAATATAGAAATTTATTTATAAAGGGTAAGCTTATTATTGTGTTGCCACAAAACAACAGTTTTTAAAATTAAAATTTCAACAGAATACGATATACAATTATCGTGATCATCAAGTCCTTTGTGAAATGTTAGATTTTCAACAAAATTAATGTAAGTTTTTATAAAAAATGAAACATTAAAGATGTGTTATTTAAGATTTTGATAAAGAGCTCGACATTCAAGCTATAATAGTTCAAAAATAGATATACCGATAATCCAAAAAAGTACCTTAAAAATTCCATTCATAGTGTTTGAAGTTTTGACAAAATGATTAGCTTTTATGACAAAACTTGAGTCTTGATTATCCATTTCATCATTAAATTTCTCAATCTGTTTAAAACTAGGTAAACCGATGGTCTAGAGAGTTGTCAAAATAATAGTTGATATAATATTTGAAGATAAAAAAAAAACCTGCGATAGCTATAACATAATGAATCTTTACGGTAATTCAGCTGTCTTTTTGCTGTGCTGGATGTTTGATGACTTTAATTCATCTAATTGATTTAAACAGTTTGAATTGAGTGGGCCTGTCATATTTGATACACATTAATTCAAACTTGGAATCCAATTATTGTGTTATTTTGTCCATGAATTAATCCGCAAGACCGGAACTGTTTAATCAGAAATAATATGTCCATTATTATATGCTAGTCTATCAAGACTATATTCTACTTCCTTATTCATGAAAATGTAAATGAAAACATTAGACTTAGATCTTGTTAATAAATGTCTATCAACTAGCGAAGTCCAAGTAGGTTGAACATACATAATAAACTAAGTTAATGATGCATTAGCACATTGGAGGTAAATAATTAATGCTTAGTACAGTGATTTGATACACTTTATATAGGTTGTCCAACAGTTTAAGGTCCAAAATAGTCAACCCTAAATAGGATAATGCTTGGAATTTTGGGTGTATCAGATTATTTTGAATGATAAGCGTATTTTTCAATTACATTTATTTTCTTTCAGTGAAAATGGCCTCGTTAATTTCAAAAACCTCTTTTAGATTTCATTTTCCTGAGTTACTTAGGCAATTGATAAATCCAATCAAGGATTCTTTAATTTCTATTTCTACTTATTATATTGTTAATCAGCATTATCTAGGCAAGTAGGCAGCATCTTAATTTGATTATTTTGAGAGACAATACCATGGCCTTGACCGTCAAACCACAAAATTGACATTAATCTAGATAATTGGAATTGTTTAGTTGTATTCATGTCTCACTATTTCTATTATGGTACATTATTCAACTTTACGTTGTTATGATTCAACAATAAAAAATCTTGTTAATCAGCAATAATAGATTGAATTACCGATGCCATCACAAATGTATTTTAGTGAATCAGATGTGTTAAGTCTATTTGGAAGACACTTATCCCAGTCCTGTACAGCTATCTGATGCTCTGTGGTGTTTTCTTCATAGAAATGCGAACTTTCAGTTTCCAAATGTGATTGACACAAACATCCTAAATTTCATGATATCTCTAAGTTCCTGGATAACCATGTCAACAATCTTAAATATATTATAGTAGTGTTATTTGGCAATTATCAAATAAGTTGTGTAACCCTGTTAAACAAATCTAGTGAATTTCCCAGACACACTATTTGTGTTACCTCTTTACAATTCAAGTTGTATACTTAAATCTACGTGTATCCATTGAAATATTGGAATGCTAGTTAAATTTATTTAATGTTTTGTAATTAATTACAGAAAGAAAATCACTATATTCCATATAGCTTAGATCAAGTTCGACATATAGCCTATCAACTTTGTTATTCTGTTAACTGTAAGTATCATTGAAAACCACGATACAGAGTTCTCCTCCTATAATCTGTCTGAGAGCTTTCAACGGTCAATCACATATCAAGCTTAGTATCATTGGTAACTGTTGTCTTATATGTCCAATAAGAATGGTCACGACATTGAGAAGACATATCAAGCTTAGTATCATTGGTAACTGTTGTCTAACAATATGTCCAATAAGTATGGTCAAGACATTGAGAGTGAATGGAATAAGAAAAGAGTATATTTCAAGCAAAAAACCTTTTGAAGCAGTCAATTACACGTAATCTGTAGAAAACTGTAATCCTGATGTTTTCACCAATATGTGTGATATAAGTATTTTTTCATTATGGAACATAGTGACTAAATCCAAATAATTTTATTGTGATTCATGGTCTAGTGACTAAACCCAGGTCCACCCTCTTGGTTCCTCTACTATTGCTAAACCTAAGTACAGTATTTAGTCTCTATATAGATTTTTTTAACTTTAAATTTATGTCTAATTTAACTGTTAAGATATAATGTTTCACCAAATTCATTATAGTCCATTCTACAAATATTTCTGTCAGTTCCTGCAAGGTAAATGAAAGTTGTATATTTTAATAAATGTTATCTTTTTTTCAGTTTTACATGAAAACCAGATAACCCACACAGATCTTAAACCCGAAAATGTATTATTTGTTAATTCAGATTGTACATCAGTTTATAATTCTAAAAAAGTAAGCACTCTTCTCTATATTTGTCTTTGCTATTGTAAAACTTGAATAATGGGGTCAGTCTTTCTAGCAAGTGTTCAATTTCTTTACAAAATGTCAACAAAGCCTTTGCTGAATTAGATGACCTCAACTGTAATCCAAATATAACAATCAGAACAAATGAGTTATCTAAGCTGAAACTATCAAATGTGGCTCAGAATGTCAAATTTGTTAAGGTGGCTTGGTGATGATGCTGCTGGCTCACTAAATTGGAGATCATGGTATTGGCCAGAAAAGTTCCTCAGAATTTTCTCGGCTGGTTCTAAAGGACTTGGCATGTGAAAGTATCAAGGCTTTCAGATGGGACAAAAAACTTTCATTAACCCATTGATGTGCATGAAGAGTGGTTAGAAACACTGCTGTCCAGCCAATATTTCCCTTAGTCCCGTGCTCGGTATAGCGAAGTACGACATCAAGACCCATTTCATGAAATGAAATGGGCCCTGAATAGAAAAGAAAACCCAGTTTTAAAATAGTATTTCACCAAAAATGAAATTTACTTTTTTTGATATATATTATTATATGGTGATGAATCGTTGCCTGTATTCAATACATGAATTAAGTATAATCATTGCTGAATGCATATGTTTTATTAATTTGATATTTTTCATTACAGAGGAGAGATGAAAAAACAATAAAAAACACTGAAATACGTTTGATTGATTTTGGTTCTGCCACATTTGATCATGAACATCATAGTACTATTGTCTCAACTCGACATTATCGAGCTCCAGAAGTTATTTTAGGTAAAATAACATTACTTTACTTCCAACAAAGATTTAAAGGTCCCTAGCACTTTTAGTTTAGTGAGAATTTTCCATCGTGTGGATAAAAAGATGTTTTACTTGGATAAAATTATTCATGTACTAGCAATCTTAATTCCACGATCAAACTTGTCTTAAAAAGATTAAATTCTTAGTTTGATTGTAGTTTATGTTCTGATTTATTTTGTGAGATGACAGTTTGTTTCAGTTTTCAAAATTTTACGATCTTGAATAAATCAAATTTTATTGTGCTTTGATTATTCCATAGTTTTAATGATATTAATAAACAAATCAAGCTTTGTCTGTGAGCAGTATATAAATAATATGACAGATCTCAATTCAGCACTCTATTTCAATTTAGATCAGAGAGGTTAAACTACTTTAAGAAAAACATTCTAATATGATCTTATTAAGTGTCACATTTGCCACCATAAGTCTATAAAGTAAAAATGCTTACCTGTGTATAAGATGTTTTACTTTATCAAATTAATTATATTTGATTTAAAAAATTAACAAATTTTATGTGAAAAAATAACAAATTTTATGTGAAAAAATAACAAATTTTATGTGAAAAATTAACAAATTTTACATGAAAAATTAACAAGTTTAATGTGAAAAAGTAATAAATTTAAATTGTACATTCACTAAGTCTGTACTTATCTAATTGTATATTATTTTAGAATTAGGGTGGGCCCAACCGTGTGATGTATGGAGTATAGGAACTATAATGTTTGAACTATATACAGGATTCACATTATTCCAGGTTTGTATAAACTTAGTTACATTGAAATTATTTCATCCATACGGTGCAAGCCGAGTTACAGATCAAGCCCATGAAAATTCTGTTTTCTGCAACTTTTTTAGGTTAAACTTTCAGGATTAAAACTTTGTACAAAGTTTTGAACAGCAGATTTACTGAACATTTCAGTGACAATTCTGGTTTCTGGAACTTTTTGAAGTTATACTATCAGGATTGAAATTTGGTACACTATTTTGCACAGTTGCCGATTAGTTCTGTGACAATTCAGTTCTATAAGTATTGGCGGAACTGTAAATTCGTAGTAGCAATTGTAAAACATTTAAAGGCCATTACTCAAAAAATGTTTGTTTTCATAAATCTATAACTCCACGACAGTTTCTGCAATTTGTAAACAATATCCATACTCTAGCCAGACAAGTTGTATTTGATGAAAGGCCCATCATTATCTTTATGAGGCTAATTGAATTAATAAAATGATTGTTTATAATTTTACAGACACATGATAATAAAGAACATTTAGCCATGATGGAGAGAATATTAGGATCTATACCATACCGATTAGCTAAAAAATCCAAGTAAGCTCCATATTCTATATTTGAAATATTAAGACTTTAATTTAAAGGAAAAATCCCAGAAATAAAAAATGCTCTAAAAACACTACATCTTTTTGATATTTTGTAGCTTTATTATCCAGCACCAAACAATCATGGGCTTGTTTTAGTTAATTTAGTTTATAAAGCATATCACACCAAATGTTCAAGATATCTTTATGAAACTATGTACACATATCAAGCTATTAATCAAGATCTCTTTAGACACATCAATCAACCTATTATTAGATGCTCAAGGGCATAATCACTCACAAATGGTACTCAAAATCATGGGGTTTTTTCATGAAAAATAAGATTTCTGGGATTCTTCTATTTTCAACATGTAGCTGTAACTACGTTAAAAATTTAAAAAAATGATATTTTTGTTTTACCCATGTGCATTATATTTACTTAAAACATTTTCTTGAGAATTTTCCCAATAAAAGAAAGTGAGGCAAAATAGCAAAGATAATATTTTTTGTCTTCTGTTATAAAGAACCAATTTTTTCTGGCATGGTCGGTTGGATTGGGACCCTACCACATCTGCCGGACGTTATGTCCGTGAAAACTGTAAACCGCTCTACGTAAGTACAAAATGCACGAACAAAAATTCAGACCCTGGTTTGAAAAAAGTTGAAATACTTTGTCGGATGAATTTTGAAAAAATATATATTTTTCGTCTCACGGTTAGACCACATTGAATAAAATTTGAATTAACAATTTCCTAATATCAATGAGTTCGACAAATACTTTCTCAACTTTTTTTTAGTTTGTATACCCTACTATGAGTGTACATGTAGTCATGACTAACCAGTTTATGTATCGTGCATTGTGCTTTATATAGAGCATGCGTTATTATCTTGTAGATAAACAGTATAACCTGGTTGATAAAGACTTCATTTAATACATAAACTCATTTTTTTCTTTACTCATTGAAATAAATCATCTCATTAATTTTGAACTTCCATTGTCTTATTTTATCAGACATTGCTTAACGTTTTTTCTTCTGTTCATTTGAACATAGAAATAATTGTTTTCATGTATCGGTGACGATCAGACAGGTTATATTGTAGCTGTGTGTGTATTTATTTATATATTATTGCCTTTATTTCTTGCATGCTTTTATCCGCTTGTTTTGTGTTTTTTCCTTTCAATTTATCTAATAAAGAAAACAAAAGTATTTTCATCGTGGAAGATTGGATTGGGATGAAAAGAGTAAAGCTGGGCGATTTGTCCGAGATGATTGTAAACCGTTATCGGTAAGGATAAAACCCATTTTAATTATATATATAAGCAATTCCAAATAAAGAGAGATATCCGATAGACATAGACGTTCAAGGAATTGGCAGACTATTTACAACACTTCTCACAGCTAACATATGACATTTCATAGAACTGACTGACTATTTACAACATTTAACACAACTGACAGATTATAAATTTAAGTTTTATGGAACTGGTGACACATTACAATGTTTCACAGAACTGAAGATCAATTACAATATTTCACAGAATTAATGGGTCAATCGCAATATTTCACATGACTGATGGACCAATAACAATGTTTCACAGAACTGATCTGATGACCAATTATAATATTTCAATGCATTGATGCATCAATTACAATGTTTCAATGAATAAAGGCAACAGTTACAATAGTTAACAAAACTGGTGGATCAATTACCATATTTCACAGGAATGATGAACCAATTTACTGACCTTTTGACCTCTTGAACTCAAAACAACCTTAGTCTTATTAGATATATTTGGGATTGGAAGAGAAGAATGGGTTAATAATGATTACTAAAATACTAAATCCTGCAGTTAGCACATCATGTATTATATTTCATGCACAAATATTTATGGTACTAACTGTTTAGTTCCGCTTTAAATTGTAATCCTTTGTGTTTGTTGTCAGCAGTATATTTTATTATTCTTTTACTTCATACTTTAAATTATTTATGTTATTATCTAAATGGCTGTTTTGTGAAGTTGATGACTTTACCACAAACCCTGTTGTTAATTACTGGACGACAAAATCAATCTGATTTTCCTATTGATTTTCGCACAGCACTTTATGACCAATCGGATTAAAATAAAAGTTTCATCCTGTCGAATTAAAATCAGATGTCAGTTATGTTTTAGCTCACTATTTTGACATTTGATATTTTATCTTTGTTGAAGTATAAGTTTGGATCTCATTTATTTATTGATGAATCAGTATTGGTAAACAGGGCTTTGTTTTATGGGAACTGTTTAATAATACTGGCACATGAGTGAACCATATAAATTGAAATGTATGTTGAATTACAATGTATAGTGAAAAATCTGAAAACTGATTACAATATTGTAGTCAATTTCAGATTGTAGTAACCAAGATGGGCTGTAATGAACATATTTTGTAAACTTTTATTTTGACCTTTAGCCTTATTTGTGGAAACTTAAAGTAAATTAGATAATGCCTTTTAGACAATGCCTATTGGATAATGCCTTTTCAGTGAATGAAAAGAGTTACAATCCTATCTGAGATTAATAACTCTTTCTCTTAGCCAAAGAAAAGGCACCACCATTAGAATCTTTTAGTTTGAGATAGCAAATTTATGACTTGCTCAAATGGTGACATGCATAATAAGGGCTTGTAACTTAATATCACAACAACTTGGGTGTTGTGCTGTTTAAGCCATAGTGTCTGTATTGAATGTTTAGTTTCAAACCATTGTTGGCAAATTGTTCAAATCTGTTAAGAATCCTCAAAAATATTGGGTTCCTACTGTTATGTAGCTTCAAATGGTCCATCTAGAATAGATTATGAGTGTTGGATTTAAGACTGTTTAATTTTACTAGCAGTGTTTAGTAGTTAGTTTGTTGATTACATGTACTCTGCTTGTAAACATTTGTAAACTGATTGAAACTAAACATTAAGGAAACATTAAAACAGCTCACTACACGATACACAAGTTAAAGTGTATTAAAAGTAATGTCATAAATTAAAGAATACTTTATTTTTAGCTTTGGTAAATGTAGCTTCATTGTTTTGATATCTGCAAAACTTTTTTTGTAATTGTTATAACTTGCGCATAGTTTTGAGTCATTTAGTAAAAGTTTACTTAACTTTGCAGTTTCTCCATTTTATGTATGCATTGACCATCAATCAAAATCATGTTTCACATTATATTATTAAGTACTAAACCCTTGTTTGTTTTTCTTACAGTTTTTATCTACTTTATCGTGTGTGATTTACTGCATTTTGTGTTGATGATATTTTTGATGCATATTATTAATATTTTTTGGATTTGATTGATTCAGTGACTGTTTATAAATAGAATATTCATAGCTTTTGATCGATTGAAATTTTAAGTTTCAGGTAGATAAAAATAGATATTTTTGCTGAAATTTTTTACTGATATTTCATTCTCTTCTGCCTTCTCTCTCTTCATAATTTCTCTGTTCTATTAGTTTATTTCATTTTATGTCTTCTTGCTCTCCCTTTTATTGCTCACTTTCATATCTGTTCATATATTGTTGTCTCTCACCATTGCCTGGGGGTAGCAACCAGTGTTTCGGAACCACCTACTCCAGCATTGGTCCTTTTTTCCTCAACGTTTAGCTTTCTTATTATTGTGTCTAGTCATCTTGATTTATGTTCCACAATAATATTTACCAAATTATTTTTTAAAAAAAACGATAAATATTTATCTAAAATTGAAATAAGTAAAGTTTTATTATACAATCAGTAAACAAAAGTTATTCAGAATAACAGTTTGTAAAAATTGACTGAATAATAGTAGTAATGGTAGTTGAGGCTTCAGTCTGATTTTTATTACCAAGCCATATGGCTGTAACAACGGGTGTAATTACATCACATACAGGTATAAGGTCAAGGTGTGGCTATGATATTTACTGTTGGATGTAAAGAGCATTTTTACATATCTTCACTTAAGCTAATGCCGGCTGTCATTAATTATACTAATTTCTACATAATATGCGTATTTAATTGGGAAATTCTGACAGTTAATAAGCTTCGTTATTTAAAATACTTTCAAATAAAATGAAGTTAAATCAGGTTTAACGTCCAACTTTTCTGCACCGACTGGGCTTATGAAAACACTTCCAAATAATATTTCATGGTAACATTATGTGTGAACAGATGCTATTTTGGAAACCAATTAATTTAAGAAGTAGAGTTTTCAAATGTTCTTTGAAGAACGTGTGGGAGTAAGATGTAAATGGCCATAATATATTAGGCTTTTACATTATGCAATGATAGGGAGGACAAGATTCAAGTTGTGTGGATAGATACCAATATTTTTTACTTTAAATTGATATGTACGTTTATTCTGGCAAAACATCCTCTTATTCAGTCATTGATATTGGTTGTGACGTACATAACACTAAAAATAAGCGTACACATAGTTCAGTGTGAATATCAGGTTAGGAACATGAATACTTACCATGATCATTGACTCTCATAAGACATTGAAAAGGCACTATTGTTTTTTTTCTGAACAACTTATATATAAATGCCCTACCCGCTAAAAACTTAATAAAGTATATATGATTGTCAAATTTGAGACATCTGCCAATCTTATTGCAGAGATAAAGAAATTTTTTATATTCTGTTAATGAATTATAGTTTTCAATTAATTCAGATTATTGATAAATTATTTTCTTCTTGACAGTGAAAATGTTACGGTAGTGCAAATTTATGATAATCTTTGTAAATGTACTTAATATTTATACATATGCTCTTTCCCACAACTGTTAACTTGGTTTTCAAACAAATATTCTACAGTTTATCACATTTACAACAACATATTTTGGGATATGTTCCAAAATTAGACAAGTTTAAGATTCTTGCCAAAAATCTCGACACGTAAATCAGTGGTGTAAAGTTAGACATAAAAACATTGTTTTTCTCTACATGTTTATCTCCAAACATTTGCTATATTTAACCATAAGGAGTTGTGCACATACCAAAATAGATAAAACCCATTTCATTGATATAGTAAAATTAATCTAATAAAACTAATTTATTCATCCCTTGTATTTCTTCTTTAATCTTTCTTTTCTTTCAATTGATAAATATTGTGGTTTTGTATAGGAAGTCCGCATGATTATTAAATTAATCTCTGATTTAAATTATAATTTATAAAAAAAATGTGTACCTGCTAAACCTTAATAATTTATTAATATGGTATAGTGACCGAAATTATGTGAATATAAAGACTTTAAAAATGAATTTGTTTCTGTCCTAAGTAATTTGGAATAAACAATTGAAAACATAACACATATTTTTGAAAATGAATTGAAACTTTCAGATTTTTTTTTTTGTAGCTGACGTTTTTATTATTTTTCAGCACGGACTATTAGACAAGGGAAAAGAACATTTAGAATTATTTGATTTGATTGAAAAAATGATAGACTATATGCCAGAAAATCGTCCTACATTACGCGAAGTCTTACGCCATAAATTTTTCAAACTTTACCATTGGGAGGATCCCCCGGATACTTCAGCACCTGATGCAAGTCTTGCGCTGGACAGTACATCAGCTTCCAGTAGTACTAAGGCATCACCTACTAATCGTTTTTCTGGAGAGTTTAATTTAGCATTAGGTAGTGATTTAACGGGTAGTCCATTAAATTTACAAAATCCAGAACATTTTGTGAAAAGCCAGAGCCCTCATCGTAACTTAAATGATCCATCGTCAAGTAGTGGTGCTACAGCACAGGCAGACAGTCATGAGACACCTTCCAAAGACTCCAATGTCAGTAATAGCATGAAAAGTACATGCAACATTCAAATGAAGGATAAAAGAAAGAGTCTAACCAATTTAGAATTGTCAGGTATTAATGAACTCGATATAGACTTTAATATTATTCCTCCCACTCCTGTGACCCCAGTTAATAATTTGGAACAAGATTTAACAATAAGCTCCACAATAAATAATGATGGAGACAACCCCTCAAAACCTGCTGAAGTGTTACATGGCCAAGATATAGATATTGATAAAATTCTAGGAGTAGCAGATGAAGATATTTTTGTTGACTTTACACAGAGACGACTTTCGTTGACTCAAAATGGACTCAATGGTATTCAGAAGGACAATGAAGAAGAAGGAACAAGTGTGGACCAATCTAATTTGGGTGTTGTGCTGGAGACAGTGCCAGAATCGGGCACAACGCCAGAAGTAGAAGTATTTCTCGAGGCAGATCCAGAACCATCCACGGTACCCGAATCAAATGAAGTGCCAGAAGTTGAAGTAGCTGCAGAAGTGGATGTTCCATCAGAATTTGATTTGGTACCAGTGGTAGATGTTGTTGCTGAAGTTATTGTAGTACCAGAAAATTCATCAGAGGTTGTGCAAAATGCTGATGAACATGCAGAAGATGTTAATCAAGATATACAGTTTTCAGTTGTGGTTGATCTGAATCCACCTGATGAGACCAAAGTTGAACCAGTAAAGGAACAGCCAGAAACTACAGATAAAACTGAAGATTTAGAACAATCTCCAAATAAAGGGCCCCAAATAATTGAGGAAGTGGCAAAGACAAAAGAAAATTCAAAAATGGAAAATCCAAATGAAATAAAATCATCAAAAGAAATATCAAATTCAAAAGAAGGTGAAGTTAAAGAAAATGATCGTGGATCAGATGAAGTGACAAAGGATGAAGTTAAAGCTAATCCTGGTAATACAATAGAGGTCAAACAAAACAAAGCTGAACAACCTCCTAAAATTGTGACTAACAGTTTGCCTGTTATTAATTTAGCCGCTAAAGCCATGCAGGAACAGGGTGTTATGCAAGCTTCGAAACCTGTCGAAACTAACACTATACAATCTCCTGCCCAGCCTCCCATTGGTCAAAATTCTCCACGACCTCGCGTAAGACGGCGGCAGCGTAGGCGGTTTTCTGACAAATCCTGTCAAACATTCATAACTTTTCCCAATCATGATGCCGAAAATGAAATTGTTCAAGCAGCTTTTCAAAAATATGCAGCCAAATTACTGGCATCTAAGAAAGGGGATGACGAAAGTGATGATGAAACCCTCCAATTCTATGACAGTAGCGAAACAAGGTGATTACAGAATTGCTATATTTAGCATGTCCTAAAATAGATTTCAGTCACTTGCAAAATTTAGATTTTTAGCGTTATATAATCTGATATTTTTGTCTGTTAAATTGTTCATTTATTTATTTTTATTTATTTCTTTCTTAAACCTGTGTTACCTATCATTTATATTTGCAAAATAAGTCTCTAAATATTTGACCAAATTTTACACCTCTGTTTGTTGACTCATTGATAAACAAAATTCACAAGAAGGAAACTTGCCTGGACACAATAATTACTATTATGCATGCATGCTTCTTGCGTAGCATTGTCAAATTTCATTATATTTACACTCCCCAAAAAATCATTGAAAAAAGTCAACCAGAAGCCTATGGGAAATTGCTTGTAACTTTTTTTGTTTTACTTGGGCTTTTTTTCATGTTGTTTTACCCCGGCTTTTTTTTTCTAAGTAGTTTTCAATAATTTTGTATTCTGTTTTTAAAAAGCATGAAAAGCAAGTGACTGAAAAATGATAGTTGACGTTTGTTTGTTTTTTGGAGTGACATCATCTTTCACCATTAACACAAATCATTTATAAAAAAAAACAGTTTGTTTGTAAGCTTGAACCTTGTCATTTTCACTAATCTCTTGTCAAAAAAAATTCATTGTACAGTCTCTTTAATACCATCTCAGCACTCAGGTTTAAAAATGAAGATTCTTAAAGGAACCATCTGAGATAAAGGACCTGACAGGAAAATTGATGTATAGTTGATAAGATGAGATTAATAATTGAGGCAATAGTGTATACATTTAAAGAACTATTGACAGTAAGCACTAGGAGAAGAATATGCTGTACAAATGGTGTGTCAGGGAGACATTAAAAGTCATAGTTTTCCTTTCCTTGTTAACATTAACAATTACATCCAACCATTACAAGGATAACAGCAGCCAGTCGAACTGCAGGGTTTTCTCTGGTTATCTCACACTAAATTTCCATTTTTGATTTAAAAGATCTTATTTTAGTCCTGAAATAATTTAGTTGTGTTGTGTGGATTTATACCCCATATCCTGATTAATTTGATAATGAATTTGTGTTTGATGTTTTAACCAACCATATTTACTAACAATGAGGTTTTTTGTAGAGAAAAGTGGATAGTGAAGTGGATATGCTGTTACAACACATAAGTTTCCATATAAATTTAAATTCATGCATGACTTTTTACACTTAAGCCAGGTTTTAGTTTAGTTAAAATTTTGAGAACGCAGCTTTTTCATTGGCTGTGAGTGAAATTTTGTGCTGTTTTTTTATGTACCAAGCCAATGAAAAGGTTGCAAATCTGAAAATATTTGTAGCTATTAAATTTAAATTAACAGACCCAGGGAAACGAATCAGAGACACTACTTTACCACAATGTGTATAGCAGTGGTTATTGAGATGAGAAGATTTATAACCATTGCTTCCTTCAAGAAATTGTGGAAGTGATAATTATATCTGGAATAATGAAAATATGTCACAGATGATAAAATAATCATTAAACAATTGACTAGTTAACGCATGTTATTTTTATGTTGTCGCATTTGTCATGTTTAACTTCTGTATCTTTGTCTTTTTATTTTAATCAAATAAAGTATTTAATTTAAAAAGAAAAAGTTCACCTCAGTAGGTTAATTTGCTTAATTGTAATAAATATATTATATTGACACCGCCATGTTTACACCCCTAGATAATTTTTCCACCCATAAAGAACTGAAATTAATAATCACTGTGTCAGTGTGCACTACATGTAGCTTCACCAACAAAACACCTGAGTGTGCGGCCAGCCTTTGAGTGTTTAAATAAGGCCAGAAAGAAATCAGATTTGTGATTTATTCTAAGATTCTAACCTCACACTAAAGATCAGCAGAAAGACACAGAACAACTCTATGACTGCTAAACATTGGTACCAATATCTTACCCTTGACAGATTTATGGTCAACAACAAAGCAAAGTAGTGTGTTCCGACCATTTCAAGGATGATAGTTATGTATTGGACTCATTGGAGAAAAAAAACGTTTTAATTATTAGAATTTATAGACATTAATTTATTTTCCCTTTAAAATGTTTTGCTTACATGCATGAAATTTTTTTTTAATGATGAATTCGTTTTTTTAGATCTTCCTTAGTTAGTGAAATAATAATTGTGTGTAAGGTATGAAAGAAGTCACATAATATGCTTGTAGAAAAATATTTACTGCAAGAGGGCCAATTATTGGTTATCCTCTAAATAGCTATCTAGGATTATATTATTTATTACATGAAAATGAATTCATTTTTTTTTTCAACAATCTAATGTCTTTTTCAATGTATCTCATTATGAATTTAGATATTGTAATAATTAGTAAATCGTGAATCAGTCTAAAATGTAAATTTCTCATATTGTGTTGTGCATTGTGCAACCTTTATGTGAAATAACAACTTTGCACTTTTATTCACGCAACAGTTGTTAGTTAACTTGACAGTGGATACTAGTATTAAACATACATTTTGCAAGGGGCAAATCTGCCTATAACAGGTCTTTCTTTAAAACGTTATACCAAAAAAGAGTAGCATTATCTAAATCTTACATAATGTATGTTTAAGTAATCATTGTCAGCAGAAAACAACACTATCAATTGATATGTGGTTTAATGTTTCAGTCAGTGCATTGTAATACTGTTTTAGCAATATCACAACAAATTAGAGTTAATTTTATCAGCAAAATATATTTCATTCTAGACTCCTGTACCAATACTAAGAAAAGCTTATAGGTTAAGCAAGTGACGTGATAATTCCATCAGTATAGATTTAAATGTGAAGATAAGATATCTGTTAGATGATTTTTCCAGGATCAAAATTGAAAATTGACAAAATTTTGGTTTCATTGCCCATTATTAACCAATAACCAATGACTATTTTTTGCGTGAATAATTATTAGCTTCTGTCTCGCATGTATAAGCATACATTCTTTCTAAAAAGAAAAGGGAGAAAGATATGGATACCAATACTGTTGTCTGCAGAGTTTTCAGTATCAAGGGCAGCAACTCTGTGATTGCCATTACTATCTATGTTTAGAAAAACTCTAATCTGTTGTGCAGCCACAAATGATTGTTTATGATGGACCAGCAAGGGTAACTGCAATGATTGATCAAAAATAATTTTATTGATTTACAAAAACTTTATCAAAAAATGACTCTATTGTTAATATTTATTTCCATTTGTTTTTTCAGCGTTACATAAAAGAGCCTGATAACCACGATCATACTCAACTATTTGATGTCATCTCGAAAATGTTAGAATATGACCCAAAGAGTCGCATCACGCTGAAGCAGATCTTCCGTCATCCGTTTTTTCTTCGTCTGTATGAAGAAGATTTAGTAAAAAGCATAGACATGTCAAAAAACGATGAACGCTCTCGTTCACATAGTCTAAGTCGTTAAATATTTAACGGAGTAACATAATAACCTTGTTGAAAGCAGAAGTGATATTTTTCTGTGTTTGAAACTTTATTTGAAATGACTTTCAAATTAATAGTCATTGTCCTTATGAGTGCAATATTTATGTCATAAAAACGTTATGAGCTGACCTGGCCCTAAAAAAAATGAAAAGCAAAAAAAAAAATCCCTGATGTTGATGGTCAACTTTAGGTTTTTGATGGGATTAAAAGATACTGGTAATTAGGAACGAACAAAAGAAGTGCTAGATTTGTGTGAATTTTTGTATGAAGTTCGATCAACAAGGTTATTAATGTTGTCTTAGCGTGAGCGAGAGCCATCTTTGTTTTTTGTGTGTTGTGTTTCTGAAGCAGATTTTAACCAGGAGTTGCTTTTTGAATGTTAAATAATTAACTGACATTATTATTATTATAATGTTGGTTGTTATCTCTAAATGAGAGATTAGACATTTGATGTGCAGAGATGAGGCACCAGTAAATCTTTACAGATGATTTTTCGTCAAAGCTTATTGTTTTAAGCCATTACAATTTTATTATTTTTGCTCATGTTGAAAACGAAGTGTTCAAACTTATATTGTGTGCTGCAAGCGTTAATCTGGGCATGTTTTAAAATGCTATACGTAAAGTGTTCTAGGACTTCACGATACGCCAAGTGAACAAATCTATTATATTTATTCAAATGAAAATCATAGTAACGTTTTGGGAATGTTTCATATTATGGAGTAAACTGTACATTAAACATTTTTGGGGTTATTATACATGTACAGCTAAACGTATGAACTGTGCTAGGATCTTATTGTTATAAGTGACGGTGCTATTTAATTGATGAACATGTAGATTTTATCCTCCTTCCCCCATCATCTATTTATAATTACCCCCAGTCCTTGATACACACACCCCATCCCTCCAATCATCAAATTGTTTAATTCTTATAAGACATGAGGTCTTTAAGCTTAGTGAATTATTAGCTTGAATCTCTTAGGCTCGATTTGTCTCTGGCTTAATCAGAGTATATAAATTTGTTGGCACATATATTTCACTTTGAATTCATGTGTATCCAGACTTTTCAACTGAACAGTGAACATCCAACTAAAAATCAGAACCAAGGAAGCATAGTAATAATATTCTGTACTTTTCACTAATGTTTTATTATCCAGATAACATTTACTGTAAATTAAATACAAAAATATTTTGACTTTATGGTTTAATATTAAAACATAATTTTCACAGTTTCAGTAAAACAATTTAGCATGACATTCGGAAATGAAGTTCAACTTACAAATCCTGTGATAAACTCCAGTTTTAAAAACCCCATGTCTTTTTGCCAACGTTCTGTTTTATTTTGCATTGTATATTTTTCATTAAACTCATGGTGTGTGTAAATAAATGTGTGTGATATATTATGAAAGACTGTACATTGTACATGTGATGTCAATAGATAATTTAATTATAATATGCTACAACTTACTTATATATTCAATATACTCTTTAACAAGTTGCTGTGAAATTTGTTCACAATTTCTTTAAGTATTTCTGTACAAATGTACCCATTTAATAATATTCTACTAAAAATATAATTGTGTAATTTAGATTTAACTGAAATGCTTTGTGAACGATAATGCCAGAGCATTGCCAAGTATTACAACATGGACGATATTTCTTTAACCACATGTGATTTATAATGTATCAGCAATGAAAATTTGTTTAGTAATGATTGATAAATATAAGAAGGCCCAATATAAACACATGTAAGAAACATTCATTAGTAAGGGGCAGTGTAATTTGATAAAGAACGGGTATCATAGTTTCTAAGTCTCAAAAACTATCTGTTAACAGGATATATTAATATGCTCTCTTAAAAGGGAAAATTTAACATCTATTTTTTTGTGTGTAAAAATAAACTTAAAATCGGCCTCGAATTATTTTTAAAAAATTTGTCACAATTACTTTTGCTAGGAAACCACTGCCATATATGAACATCAAAATATTTTGTTTTCTTTTAAATGTTGT
Source organism: Patella pellucida (assembly GCA_917208275.1). Taxonomy (NCBI): domain Eukaryota; kingdom Metazoa; phylum Mollusca; class Gastropoda; family Patellidae; genus Patella; species Patella pellucida. Next base: position 61,843,165 of record OU795038.1, read on the forward strand.
GACTTCAAACTAGGCATAATATATAGTTTGCCAATCATTACAAACTAGTGAAATGTTAGATTTTTGTAAAATGATCAGATTAAAAGATGAATAGAAGAGTGAATGATAGGTGCATGATGTAGATAGTCAACTTGTAATTACTGTGTTTAGTCTGTACATTAATTTCTGATATATTAATTACAAAGCGATACTTTAGTTATTTAAAGGGATATTGCCAGATATTACAGCTGTATTTTAACCATGTGATTTACCATGAATAAACATGGTATTGGTAGGTTTTTCATTATTAATTCGAATCGAAGTATGTCAGGGCCCAGTGTCAATATAACCCTGATTAACCAAACTATATTTCTTCTCGAACTATTCTGACACAATTAAAGTCAAATTTACTGTAATTAAATAGTTTTAATGATCTTTAGACAGAGGTAATAATATGTTGAAACCAAATTTACAGGATCAGGAAATATTATTGGTTTTATTGTAGTTTAGAACCAGAAATATATCAAGGTTATCAATTTGGAAATGTCCTATTGAAATAATTTGGGGCAGAAATCCTAAATTAATTTAGTTTATATTGAGTCTTTTTCAATTACTTTTACCAAACAAATCACAAATAATACTAATAATAGCTTGATTTTCCCTTTATGAAAATGAATTATTCAAGAGCAGTGAAAGGGTACGTTTGACAAAGGGTATCTCTATCTGTTTTTATCCATAAAGTGTGTATATTATAATGTATGAAGTGCAGACGTACATGTCAATGTATATAAGTATATTCTATTTGTAAAAAGTGTCTAATATTGTATAGAAAAGTTTAGGAGCGTAAAATATAATACTATATTTTTCTTGTTGAAATAAGTGATCTAGAGAAAGAGTGAGAAGTTCAGTGAATTCGGCTGTAGAGCCTTGATTTGTATTAAGTACCTGATTTATTAAAATTCATTGGAGTGTTTTGAGAAACAGACTATAGGAAATTGCCAAACAATATAATTTATTTTTAGGCTTTCTAAATATTTTAATTACAAATGTTTAGTCTTATAATTATGTTAAAAACCATCAAATTGAAAAAAATTATGAAAACCATGAGTGCTTTTTATGTCAAAATGCTGTTAATAGCCAGTATATAGACATTAGTCTTGTTCAACCAGATGAACTTGTTAAGCCTATTCTAGATATTGTTGAACAGACTACTTGTACTTAAAACTAGTCAATTATTATTTTATGTTTTGATGTTTAGTTAAATTGAGTGATAAGTTTTGAGTGTAATGTTTATGCTGAATTTCATTCATTTATGCTCATTTTATAGCAGAACTGCAATACTGATGTAAAAGTCAATGAAATTACTTCCATTTGGATGCTTTGCAATTATTGAATCTTCAGTGCATGTTTATTTACTAATGGGAGATTATTTTGAATCTAATTTAAGATCAGTATGGTAGTTTTATCATTTGGCTTGTGTAAGGGACATACTACGAATTATCTCCTCTTCTTAGTATCAGAAATCCATCTTTCTTTATTACTATAGTTTTTATGTGGCTATGAATACCAAAAGGTAATAGAAAAAAGGAAATCCTGAATCTTTCTCCTTTTTCATTATAAACATTTATGAAACCATTTGCAGTTTGTAAAAATAAAAAATACTATTGTTAATTAAATCAGTTTAAAGTTATAGCATATATAAATGCCTATATGAAGCTTGCAAGAGTTCTTTTTTTTCTGTATTTAGTTGTGAATATATTTTCTGCTCCATGAAATAATCTATATCAAGTTAAATTTCTGACAGAAAATAAAACAGATAATGCCTATAATAAATTGTTAGTGTTTTGTTGCATTTAAGAAGATATTGGCTGTCAAAAGGGGGGTTTATACAGAGCACGAACACAGCTTCTCGTCATGTTTAAGAGGCCCCAAACAAAATTTATTTCTCACAGCTAGAAAAAGACAAGCAATCACGAAAACCGTCGACAGTTTACTACGTTTGGGTCCAATTTGAACAGTGAAACTGCTCAAAAGTCGGGTTCACGATGGATGCATTCGAGTACGCACTCTGTAGAAGATAAGGTTTGTTATCCATGGCTTCAATCCACGAATGTTTTCTCTAGGTATTCTAACATCCTCCAACTTAAATAAACCTCTTGGTACAAGCAAGTTATAAATATAACAAAGTACAAAGGTGCTGCTGACCGACGCCCCACCCCACACAAGACACTGCATTTGACATTAGGGTAATGACTATTGGAAGTGTGTTGAATGCTTGTAGGGCTACAGAGTAGAGCTTTCTATATAGGCATATACATATACCAAAATACTATCTGCCTTCGTCTTTGATGTGGAAAAAGATTAAAATTGTCAATGTGAGTGAAATTATACAGAACTAACGTCTTACTGTTCTGCTACAGCGTGCTATGAAGGAAATTTTGCCCGGACAGGCGGCACTACGGCCTACTCTAATTCCATATGCCAAGGGATCTTTTACATGCATGCCAAAATATAATTTGGATTTCGATTGTCCGTCCCATCTGAGCGACTAGACAGCTGTACTTGTCAGGCCCTTTGTCCTGCACCACTGAGATAGGGAACTCATGCTGGAATACTCATGATGAATTTTCTAGGCCTATGCCAGGGTCCAACCCTGTCACTGAGTCACTGCGGTGCCAATAAATCTTAAGATATTTGGCTAATTAATACAGGTAAATCATAAACAGTCTACATCTTCTAAATTAATAATTTAAAGTGTTGCAGAAAATATTAAAACAATAATTGATAGACAATAAATTTTATTTTGTTTACTGCACTTCGTTTTACACCTTAATCATCAAAAGGTACTATTAAATCATTTTACATAATTTGCATCATAATCTACATTTCCAATCCTTATCTTTCTGAGAGCATGCACCCTTTGGTTATTACTCTTGATGTATATTAGGGCTTCTTAGGTTGGGGGTGAATAGCTCTAATATCCTATGTGAATATATGTAGTAAACTTATTTCATATCATAATATATGCATAAAAGAAACAAAGGTAAATCTGCCTATTGTAGGTCTTTCTTTAGGCCTGAAATGTTATGTAAACTTTTAATTAGACATTAAAGATACATTATGTAAGATGTAGATAAATAGCTGACAGTTCTTACTATAATAGTTAAAAACTAGATAATGTAAAGGTAATTCGTTGAAAATTTCAGTCAAATTGGTCCACTATGAACCGAGATATCAGCTTTTTGCATTTCCGCCTAGCCTCGAAATTTTCAGCAAATTGCCTTTACATTATCTAGTTTTTAACTATTATAGTGAGAACTGCCAATTCATTATCTAATCTCCTACAACGTATCTTTAATTTAAACAAAAGAAAAAAGAAGGAACAATTTAAATGTTGAAGATAAAAAATTACAGTATCTATTTAATTTATAACATGGTAAAATTAATACGGTCATATATACATAAAATATTAATAAAGGCTTTATATAATCTGTAGTTAGCTTTTAAAAAAATATAAGTAGCAAATGGTTGACCGCATTGAGTAATTTTGGGATATTTAGTGATTGACTGGGGAACTTTTTGGTAATTATGAAATCTGACTGACCAAGTTATATGAAGTGGAGGTCGTATTTTTTGTACATGCAAAGAGTAGTGATCTCTGGTAGCATAAAATTCCAATTGGAAGGGCATAATGACTGGGCATTACAGGAATAAATTCACCTAATGAACCTGTTGTTAGGTCTAATATCAATATAGTATGAGAAGTTTTCTTTCCATGTAATTTATAAGAAAAAAATAATGAGGAGAACAGTACAGATAGTAGAAAGTATTAAAGGCACATATTCCAATATCAAAGGTACTAAGTCATTATCTACTCCAGGTTTTGGAGGTAAGCTACTATTTTAAACATAGGTTGCCAGGCAACGAAACATACGCCCACAGCAGCTAAATCGTCCGGGCAGTCAACAAGAGTTGTCGCATATTTTACTTTTTTCGGTAATGAAACATTTATAATACACTAAAATCTGATTAAAAGTAACAACTCATTATGTAATTATCAGAAAATCATTGGAATTTGTTTGGCTTTGATAAAGTTCTCCTCCATGCTGTTCAAGTTATCTAAATTCATTGAAACTCAATATACTTGTTCGTCTCATGACCTTCAACAATTTATATAAATTTAAAGTCAATCGGATATTAACTTTAGCCTCTAGAGCGTCCACAAGAATTTTTGAAGTGATCATGGGCTATAACTCTGACAGTAATTATTGGAAACTGCCGAAAATCAATAGGATTCTTTGTCTCTTGACTTTAAACACTGTGTATAAATTTAAAGTCAATCGGGTATTTACTTTAGCCTCTAGAGCGTCCACAAGATTTTTTTAAGTGATAAAGGGCCATAACTCTGACAGTAATTATCGGAAATTGCTGAAAATCAATAGGCTTCTTCGTCTCATGACCTTAAACACTGTGTATAAATTTCAAGTCAATCGGTTATCAACTTTAGCCTCTAGAGCGTCCACAAGATTTTTATAAGCGATAAAGGGCCATAACTCTGACAGTAATTATCAGAAATTGCTGAAAATCAATAGGCTTCTTTATTTAATGACCTTAAACACTGTGTATAAATTTAAAGTCAATCGGTTATTAAATTTAGCCTCTGGAGCGTTAACAAGATTTTTTAAAGAGATCAAGGGCCATAACTCTGATTGTTATTATCGGAAATTGCTGAAAATCAATAGGCTTTTCCGTCTTATGACCTTAAACACTGTGTATAAATTTAAAGTCAATCAGTTATTAAGTTTAGCCTCTAGAGTGTCCACAAGTTTTTTTGAAGTGATCAAGGGACATAACTCTGACAGTTATTATCGGAAATCGATGAAAATCAAGAGGCTTTTTCGTCTCATGACCTTAAACACTGTGTATAAATTTAAAGTCAATCAGTTATTAACTTTGGCCTCTAGAGCGTCCATAAGATTTTTTAAAGTGATCAAGGGCCATAACTCTGACAGTAATTATCGGAAATTGCTGAAAATCAATAGGGTTCTTCATTTTATGACCTTAAACACTGTGTATAAATTTAAAGTCAATCGGTTATTAACTTTAGCCCCTAGAGCGTCCACAAGATTTTTTGAAGTGATCAAGGGCCATAACTCTGACAGTTATTATCGGAAATCGCTGAAAATCAATAGGCTTCTTCGTCTCATGACCTTAAACACTATGTATAAATCTAAAGTCAATCGGATATTAACTTTGGCCTCTAGAGCGTCCACAAGATTTTTTTAAGTGATCAAGGGCCATAACTCAGACAGTTATTATTGGAAATCGCTGAAAATCAATAGGCTTCTTCGTCTCATGACCTTAAACACTGTGTATAAATTTAAAGTCAATCGAATATTAACTTTGGCCTCTAGAGCGTCCACAAGCAATTGTGGACGCCGGACGGACGGACGGACGGGGGCGACGGCAATATACGACCACATTTCAATGTGGGCGTATAAAAAATAAAATTAATTGCAAATTCTCTATTAATGAATAATTGAACATATAATATTATTAACATATTCATTTATTTATACTTTCAATGGCCTACACTACATGAAGATCTGACAATTTGTACTGGAAGGTCGTGTCAGGGATCATACAAGCAGCTTTATAACCTATAGACATTGATTAATGATTTACCCACAGTTCCATTAATGGCACGCCGAGAAGTTGCTGTAACAGACCGTTTCATTAGCTAATCCCTCCCTTCAACCAAAACACTGGTAATATAACAACTCTTTCAGATCCTAGTGTAGTGAAGACAAGTGAAACAATATTTTGAACTATAAAAAACGAAACATTAACGAAACAAACATTAAAATGATAATTGAATATAAAGTACCGTATTATCATACTACATGTATATGAATTAGTGTAGTAAACTAAATGTATTTGACATCATATTAAAGATACTTTCCCACAAAAGTATTTATTGGGTGGTTATTTCCAATAAAAGTATGGCAATTTTGGTATAATAATAATAATGATGATATATCTAAATTTATGTTCGTGCAACAATACTAATTCAAGTTTTTATTGCGCTAGGCAAATTTTTCAATACTGGTCTTGGAAAGCAGTTGTGAAAAGGAGAGTCTTTATCTGTTGTTTAAACACACTCAGTGATGATATTATTCGAATACGGGGGGGGAGAGAGTTCCACAAGTTTATGGAAAGTAGAAACATCCACTGTTACTAGAAAAATACTGGATTCCCTGTAAAACACCAAGGAAGTGCGTACAGGACAAAAATGGAAGGAAGTTCCCGAACTGGCAACACAATGATAAGGGATGTTGTGACGTCAAAGAGTCAAAGGATCCATGCAAAGATTGTCTGATCTACCAGCGTTGGTGAGCGCTTGATGAATATGTGATAAACTTGATGGTGACACAAACATGACTTCTTTTAATAATTTTTTGTAAAGCAGTATTCCCTAGAAAATGCAATGTTTTGAGAAGGATTTGAAACAAAATCTTGACAGATTAATTAGTTTGAATATGTGTTTAGTCAATATATATAATTAAATCACCCAATTTGTACGCTGGAAGGTATCTTTAAGCATAAAAGGAATATATATTCTTAATGAATTAGTTGGCACATTATATATAAACTAACTCACATATACAAAACTTAAGTTATAATTATTTGACCTTGAACTGGGTATATTGATGAATGACAATAATTGTATTTTTCTCTTATATTTATACCCAGTGGCTATCTCCATCTTACTATCTCCATATAACAATTAAACTAGAAATATTTGAACATATACATGATAAGAATTAAACATATAATACAAAATGTGATATAAATGTATACCAAAATATGCACAATAAGATTTCATTCAATCCTATGCTCCCTTAAATTCAAGTCATTTTGTAGTTAGCTTTAAGTCTCATTCAAAACTATTTTTAGAACTTCCTACTTTTCGGTTAATTAATTGGTTTTTTGAACGTAGTATATCAGATTGTTAATTGGAATATTTCACTACACTTTTTGGTTAATTAGTTGGTGTTTTTTTATTTTGAAAGTATATCAGATTGTTAATTAGAATATTTCACTACATGATGCATCCTCAGATTCCTTCTCATCATCAGACATATTTATGTCCGGTTCCGTTTCATTTAATTCTTCATCTTGTTCTGGTTGTTCTTCTGTATTTTCTTTATTTACAGGTATTCTGGAGCTTTGAGATAATATTTCTGTTCCCTGCAAATCTCTGTTTTTCAAATTCCCCATCCAGAATGCTTCATGACATTTATTCACAGTTAGCATTAACATAACTCTATAAACCAATGTTTCTAAAGCTTTCTTCATCAATGGTACCTGGGTTGTTAAGGATACATCTTTAATTATCTTGGAATGTCCACACAGATGGTGTAAAGTTCTCGTACTAAGTTGTAATGCTTTTAATAAACTTTGCACATCTTCACGATGAAATTTAAACATATTATCGAGTAATGGCATAGCTTGTCTATGAAACACTTCTATAAACTGTCGACCATACTTAAGCACTGCACCAAGTATTCCCCTTCCATCAAATACCTTTAACAAGTCAACTAAGATGTGATGTATTCTCACAGCAATATTCCATTTTATTAGTTGATCCCTTTTCAACTTATCATTTTCTGTTGGCTTTGGTGTAGAAATCAATTTACTACTTTCCACCAGTTGGCTGAATATAACATTGAAGTAAACTTGAAGAGAATTCCTTGTGAGAGATTTGTAAGTTTCAGAACAACCATTTTTATCTGCTTCCATCAACTCTGGAAATGCTTTGGAAGCTAAATCTTCAATAGACTTAATTGGATCATCAGTGTATATCATGTTATACCTAATAACTGTTTTCAGCAACTCGTTATGTTTAGCTCCTTTCGCTCTCTCACCATCTGTTCCCAGCCATTTCTGCTTTAACATCTCATTGGATAATGTAGCAACTTCAGGATATAACTCTTTACTCTTGTCTATATCTGCCAATGCTTTCAATAGTTCTATTAACATCAAACCAGTCTCCAAGTCAGTGATTGTAGTAGAAAAGTTCTTAAAGTACTGAAAGGTTTCCCTTATTAGGTACTGCTGTGATTCTTGTCTGGAATTTTTATTTTTAACATGTGAAACTAGATCAGACAGTGCACTTTTTAATAAAGAATGGTTTTCATTCATAAGAAATCCATTCCATGTGAAAAGATAAAATACGGATTTAATCAAATGCTTAAAAACAGTGGACATGGTTTTAAGTTCTTTGTTCTCTGATTCCGATCCACCATCTACCATGTAATCATCATCTGAAAGTCGAATCTGGAGAACCGCATGTATTTCCTCTAAATGTGTGCATAATGAAGGAAGTAGATCAATGACTTTAATGGCTATTTCTTTTGATGAATATTGATCAAGATGAGAAAAAACTGCATGTCTAGCTCTTTTGGTCTTAAATGCAGTTCTTATTTTGGGTGCCTTCAAAGCATGCACCAACTTCTCTACCAAATCTTTTAACATAAAATTTAATTGAGGTGGTGTCAATTTCAACAATTCTGGTGTTTGAGTCTTATTTTTGGCATCGCTATCCACTGCGGGCTCAGATATAAGGACTATTTTTAATAAATTAAAAACATCCATGTCTAATTCTCTAAAATATTGTCTGTAATTTGCTTGTAATGATAATACTTTAGATTCCACATTTCCTTCTGTAGTAACCAGTTCCTTGACACTGGGAGATTCCTCTAGATTTTGAACGGAAGTGTCACATATTTCGTTTAAGTCATTTGAATCCTCCTTTTCCAATTTCTTTTCTTTCCTTGATCCTTCACTCGAACTGGGTTGATCACATAGCATTTTTTGAGATTCAAGATCGAAATGTGCTAATGGTGCTTTAAAATTAGTTGTTTCTGCTAAAAATATCTCCAATAGCTTGCAACTATCTAGAATGTTCTGTAATCTGTTGACAACTTTTCTCTTCATTTCCCTATCACTTTGTAGTGCAAATCCATTAACAATCTCAATAAACCAGTTTACTTCATGAAACAATGTTGTGCAAATAGCTCCTTTAACTTTCTGTGATAGTAAGGATATCTTATCGACAACAGCTCTCTGAACAGTGTACAGCGGGCAACCTAGCAATGCATCAATTCCTTCCAAATTACCATCTTCTTCTCTTTTCTCACATACCTGTACTAAACGGAAATGGGAAGACAAACACAGAGGCTCAGGAATTCTTTGAGTACCTCTACCGAAGGATTCTTTAACAGCATTTCTCATAACCAGTGGTAAAAGATCTATTGCAATGGTACTTTCTTCTAGATTGTTCAATCCAAGACATAACTCCATAGGAACAAACCACTGCTTATCTAACTTATCTTGTTCAATATCCACTACAAAATCATCTTGGAAATCACAGGTAACATTATCTGAAATCCATTCCTTAATTTTGGGTGCAAGTTCACCTCTTATCAACACTGTTGACAGTTCATCCATAAAGAGAGCAAATATTTCAGGCAAAACTGAACTACTATTTCTCACCAATTGTAACAAACTTACAACTTGGTGACCTAGTTCTTCATTTAAAGATTCTCTTTTGTCACCGACAGCAGCAATAATTTTAACAACCATGACAGCACCAATAACACCAATACATTTATATTTAGGATTCGAACTGGACAGTTGTTTCCGTATAATAATGTGCAAGTCATCCTGTATTGGACTAGTTTCTGCAGAACTGTAAAATGCCAAACAACTCAACATGGAGTAGAGATTACGTATTTGAGTAATAGACAGATTATCTAAATAATCCAGAACACCCTTCACTAATACAGCATAAGGTATCATCGATTTCAAATGATTTTCTATGAGATGTGAAAGAATATTTAATGATGAATTGATTTCATCATCGGCTCCACTGCCAATGTGCATAACAAGATTACCAACCACATCCTGTTTACACAAAGCATCAAAGACAATAAAACACTGTATATAAAGAAAACAGGCTACAGAATTTATTACTGGCTCTGGAGATCTTAATAACACCTCTGCTAAAGATAGGATACTTGGGAAAAAGTCCTGTAGAGCCTGTGAATGTGAATTAAGCGTTGTATACAACAAATCTTCTGAAAAACAACCAGTGCGAATTTTATTCCGGAACAAACTTTCTACTGTCTTTCTTCGATTTGTTGAATAGATTACAAAAAGAATACAAACATCAATTGTTTTCTGATCATTTGGATTTCTAATTTCTTCTATTGCCTTGATAAAACCTTCTGCCACACTTTTATGAAAATTGATTCCTGTTTTTATTGCTTCCAAAATAAGTGCTACAAATCCCTTCTCAGATGTATTCTTCAATTTGCTCAAGGAATCTTTGGAAGACTTTGTCATTCCAGTTTTCAAAACTAACTTGCGTCGAATTTCTCTAACAACCTCACAGGTATCTTGAATTGAGACAGTTTGCAAGAGGAATTTTATAACAATTGGCAAATTTTCTAATTCTATAGAATCCAGTTTTTTTAATACTGATTCCCTTACCTCAGTTATAAGTTCTGGAGACAGGTTCAAATTTGATAAAGCATCCAGAACAGGTAAAATCAATTTATTGCTCTCCAATATAAAATCTCTAAGAGCTTTAGCAACTGTAGAATGTTCGGAGTCTTCTACTATATCTGGTAAACATGTTATTATTTCTCTCTGTACATCTATAGACGTGATACTGATCATTTCGATCATCCTCGTTGTAAGACACTTGGAGTCTTTTATTTTATCTAGCCATAAGAACTGACTCAAGAATAATTTTGGCATCAATAGCTTTTCCCCATTTTCATCACAAGGATCATCATCTCCAGTAATTTCAGGAAGCTTTTCTAGTACGAGATTCATCACCTGCATCTGTAAAATGTCAATACCCATCAAAATATGAATGACACTATCTTGTATAGACGCCCTGGCACTATCACAATCAGCACTAGTAATTGTTGGCATCAACATTTTACGAAATCTTTTAGGTTCCAGAATATATGACTGTAATCCTTCGATAACATCATCAACAACCTCTGGATAGTTTCTATGATTTTTTAATGTCATTGATAGTTTCTTTTGAAAAGTAGTTTGGTTGACATTAATTTCATTATTTGCACTACCATCTTTAAGAGAGATCCCAGCATTACTAACCAGCTCACAGAATATTGAGGCATCACCAAAACTATCACTGCACTTTGCTTTTTTAATCAAGTTTCCGGCGTTGGAACCTTTTCTTTTTCCTTTTTTGACAACTGAATGTGAATCTGGGCATAGCTTTACCATGTTGACCTTGGCATTAACAAAATAGATTTTCAGGCAACAAACAAAAGCAGGTTCAGTAATAATACGTAATCAGAATCTGACTGTATTTTCTTATACTGACATAACTGACACAGTATACATTCGTATTATTAATCTGGCATGAGGTTTCATTATCAACCATAAATTTCACACAAAATTTCCCGCGCTTTTAATGATATATGACAATTCGCCCCAAACGCCACTTGAATGAAGACAATTCGGACCAATTCAAAATTGTATATCATTTATAATGCTTGTCAAGTTCAACTTGTATTAAATATAAGTTGTAATCATATCGATGTTTTGTTTATTGATTTTCTTTCATGTGCTTCAAGATGAGATAGTTAAACACGGGTGTAGACCACATACACAAATAAAACAAACCAAATACAACTATCAATTTATTACAACAACTAGGCCTACTTCATTATTTCAAAAACATATTGGTCCAATAGTGGTCTTCCAATCTTGGTCCGAGTGGTTTGGTATCCCGTAACGTACGATCAACTTGGTAAAGGAGATTATATTATTGGTCCGAGTTGACGTAATCCTATTGGTCTTTGGGCCGATTTATCTGACTACCAATTAGTGTGACCTCGTGATATTAGTTTGATGATCCTGTCATATACGGGCTTGTAGTTTATATTTACCGACAATTAAAAATTGTTCTCTAATTAAAATTTAAATGATAATATACATTTCAAAAACATTCTTCTTCATTAAATGGATTTATCTCCCTTTAATGACGAGGAAATCCATAATGATTTCAAGACGGATGTTGATTGATTGAAATGACAACAATTTTTGACTCGTGACAGATGCATGATTCACTGCATGGCCGCAATTAAACTAAAACTGCATCAGATGGCGCAAGTAAGTATCGGACTATTAAGGATTTTTTGTCTGAACATGTGATAAGAGATTAGCCTAGCGCATTTTGAAACTATTATAGATTTGGAGCTCGGCCAGTCTCCTACTTACAGTTTAGCTTAGGCAGCAGCTCCCAAGAAAAAAAGGGAAATTGAAAGTAGACAACTTTTTCTGTAGACTTATATTTTGCGCTATAAAGTTTGTTATCCATTTAAAATCGATTTAATTCAATTAAAACATGGTAAAGATAGGTAAATGCCATGCAGTGTGCTATGATGGGGGGAATTCGCTCAGACAGGTGCATTTCCAGCTGCTCTTCTTCTCATCAAATTCCAGTTGGCAAGAGTTAACTTTTGTTTGTGCATCATGCCAACAATTACAGCTCTTGATTTTCCGCCCCATACGAATGACTAGATGGCGTTCCATGTTCGTCTTTCTGTCGTGCACGACTAGCAAGGGAGAACCAGGCTGGAAAATCCTAAATCTGATTAAAACACTTATTATCTATTTTGTTTCGTTTTTATAGTTCAAAATTTCGCTATACTTAACTTCACTACCTAGACTCTGGAAGAATTGTATAGGCTACAACTGCAGTTCTAATTAATGTTAAGAATAAGCCAATGAAATGGTTTGTTGTTATAGTGACTTGTTGGTATTCTCTGCGCAGAACTGTGTTATATAAACCCCTATAGAAATGTCAACGCTGATTGATTAATCAATGTCTGATGTCATAGAGTCAAAAGCCACTCATATGACCCCTGACGCGACCTCCCTGTATAACTGGTCTAATCTGGATGCCTATATAGGCCATCGAAATTATACAAAAAAGTGAAACGAATTATAGATCTGTATTTTAATCAGATTGGAAAATCCTGAAGGACTACCTCAAACCTAGGCTTGTTTCTTGCCACTGTTAAAAACTCCAGCACACCAGTAAATTATTAAAATAAAATATATGTTTATAATCCCGAAATGACACATAAAAAGTGATAAAATAACACTATTTATACATCTGATAACAGATCCATATGTGAAATATGCAGTACCAGTACCGAACGTTATTTTTGTTGCTTTCAAAGCCTTGAACAAAAGCAACTTGTTGCTGAATTCCAATGGAGGTTATAGGTGTGTTCTCGATGTTACATGTAGCTTGGGATGAATGGAAATCTTATTCAAAGATTCATAATTGCGTCAATAGGAGTAAGGGTAGCAATCTGAGTTACGACAAACAATAAAACAAATAAATTACTGTATGTCCCAAAATCGACCTATGCACATAAAACTGTATGTTAGTGATCAGCCGTCTATGTGTATGTATTTCCATTTCAGTATCGTCAGTGATAGAACATAGTGACTCAAAAATTAATATGATTCTAAAATAGAGTACCATAGCCATAAAAAATTGTGATGTCTGCGTCCGATGAAGAATTTGAACATCAGTTTACAAGTCTGGAAGAAGAATTTCTTCATGCCGCCAGAAATGGAAACTTGGACACAGTGGAAGTTATTCTGGCGCAAACTAGTGTTGGTGCTAACTTTGATATTAATTGCAGAGGTTTGTTTTGTTTGATATTTTTGTATTGTTTCTTTTGAAAGAGTTACAGTTGTTATTAAGTTAGATTGTCGTGTTGATACTTTGCTGCGAATTCATATTACTCAAATTGAGGTTTTATAGAAATTAAATGAAATGAACTGGGGTTTAACGTCCTTCTGTTCTGCTCCGACTGGGCTTCTGAATACTGGCATACACCATACACTGTGATGTTATATCAAATTCCAACTGCTAAGGATCTTTTAAGTGTAAATCCAGAGTAAAACTAAAAGAATAGGTTTTAGAGTTTTCAGTAAGTCTACATAGAAATAGGTAAATCCACAGTGTACTATTAAGAGAATACATGTAGGTTTTCAAACTTTTCATAAAACAGGTAATAGTCTCTATTTATTTAAAAATATCGAAAAACCAGTATATCGTGATAATTAAACATAATTATCGTGATATGATAATTATGATGTCCCAATATTGATGATAATTTGACATCTAGCCATGATTTTCGGCCCAAGTATTGAATTCAAAGTTTGACTTCTAAGTTCTAAAGTCACAAGTATAAATTTTCACGATAAATAGAGAATCTCCTTCAAGTCTTTTTTTATATTTATATCAAAAAATATCAACAAAAGTTGATCAAGAACAGTTCATTTTTTTATTAAAAGTAACTTCTTTCTCATTTAAGAAGGAACTATTTTTATTTAATTGACCTTGATGGAAACACTGCCACTGGGTCAATATAAATGACTTTGCAATGTTTTAATTGCTTTCAAAAAATGATGTATCACTACGTCATAATGTATTCAGGTTCAGTAAAATTGAAATCTATAGAAAATAATTATATTTAGTTATTTCTGCATGTAAGAAGGGATTGTGTGATAAATAAAATCTCCTTCCTCGTCTTTTTTTAATTACAAAAATATCAGCACCCGTCGATAAAGTGTGTTGATAGCAGATTTTATTTTTACTTTATCGACGAGTGTTGATATTTTTTTATATCAAAAAAGACTCATATTTAATCTATCAGCTCGTTATCTTAATCTTTAGATAACAGTCACATAATTATGTCATGTTATTGATTTAATAACTGTCTAAATAATATCATATAATAGTAGTAGTATTTTTGTTGAAGGTTTAAATAGGAATTAGGCTACATAGAAAATCAGTTGAATATATACCATGCCATTCTTAGCTCAAGTTTAAAATTTCCAACAGTTCTCTAGGCAAATTTGAAGCCACTGAAAATTGCAAACCGCCAAAAACCAATAGACATTGTGGACCGAGTTACTTTTGACTACGTCTTGCAGCTCCCTTCCACAATTCCATCACATGTCAGCATGATAGCAGATTAAAATTTGCATGTATCAAAAAAATTACAACCTTCGGACAAACAACAGTGGTCTGGGATTCAGTAAATAAGGCTATATAACTTGACCTGAACTTAGTTCTCACAAGACAGATAGCAATGGGGTGACTATTCCAGATATTTCATGAAATTTTAGCCATTTTAATTATAAATTGAAGAAATTACAAGCAATTTTCGAATCGTACCTGGAATAGACAGTAGTCCCTCAGAAAATGTTTGGAAATTGAAATTTGTCAAGGATCAGAAGTGTCATGTATTTTAACTCTCTTCTTCTTTTACTGGAGAATTGATTTCAAATATTAGTATTATCTTAACTTCACTGAACATGTATACATGTACATCTATTTCAGGAACAAACAAGGCAAATCGTGGTTGGACGGCGCTTCATTTAGCAGCATATTTTGGACATATCGATATTGTTCGATTTCTTTTAGAGGTAAAGTATATCATGCAGTCTGCCTACAGGCCTTAAAGGACAATATTGGTGCCAGTCATTTTCACATAATGGGATAGAGCTGGTTAATCACATTCCAAATATACATTTAACGCAGAGATCTTTGTTATGACAGCTGAGTAATACACGTTTCCCGGATCAGCAGTGGCGTAGCGAAAAGGAAAACACAAGCGACTGCTCTATATAACTGACTGAAGCGACGATTGATAACAGACACACGGCTAAATTTCTGCTCACTAATAATTCCTTCAAAGACTAACAGTTGTTAAATGGGACTATAAGAGGATATCTGACAATTCAATTAAAGTAATTGAAGGTCATTAGATAAGAGAACACGAAAGAAAAGCAGAAAATATCCCTGCATTACCATGTTTTATAAAATATATAATTAATATAAACAAGGGAATGTACGGACTATTTCTATTTTTCTCGTGTAAAAATATGGTAAATCAAGGTTGTGGACTTCGTAGAAGTCACAATATTAATCTGATTTGGATGAAACTTGAAACGATTTTGGTTCTTTTCGATAATTGCGCATATCGATTTGTAACTTCATGAATTGTGGCCCTTGATTTTAGGAAAAATCACTTTCTTTTTAGCTTGTTCAATTCTCTATCCAACTCTTGTATGTAGGCGTATCCTTCCTGGCAGCCGCTTGTTAAACTATTATTTTGAGAACTGTTAGCTTTTTATCTAAATCCTTACACAATGCATGTGTAATTTAGTTATGTTATTTGTTATGTAGAGAGGAGCTGATGTGAATGTTGCTAATAGTCTAGGAGATACACCATTACATAGAGCTGCTTATACAGGAAGACTAGTAAGTTGTGTTTATTTATGGAAATGAAATTGCATGGGTTTAACTTCCTGCTGCTCTGCTCCAAACTGGGCTAAAGAAGACAGGCCTACACCATACAGTGTGCTATGAGGGATTTTTGCTCGAACAACAGCACTACGGCCTACTTTTAAGAGCACGCCAATTTGTACATTTGGGTTTCTATATTTTTTCAATTAACTTCATACCTTTAACACAATGAAAAGGGCAGTCACTTTCCTCATGTTATCATCGCCGAATTCTCACTTAATAGAGCCACCGATGAATGCATGCCCTTTACAAATCATGGCTAGTTTGGCTTTTCTATTAGTTAGGTTGACTCTACAGCACAAAGGGAAAGTTAGAAACTGAATTTTTGAATGACTAATATTATAATGAATTTTCAATAGTTTGGCTTTTCTATTAGTTAGGTTGACTCTACAGCACAAAGGGAAAGTTAGAAACTGAATTTTTGAATGACTAATATTATAATGAATTTTCAATACCAGTATTTTATGGTTTAATTTTGTCAGGAATTGGTGACTTTATTACTACAGTACAAAGCTGATGTATTGGCCTTGAACTCTGAAGGTCATCTTCCAAAACAACTTGCTAAACAAACCGATATTAAAAACCTAATAGAAGGTAAGATATATAGATAAATGGTTTAAATATTGTGTGCATGCCCAACACTGGGTGTCTGAACGTAAACAATTGAAAAAAACTAGGAACTTTCATTCCGGGAACTAAATATTCTACACTGCAGTAGCAGTCATACCAACATTTGTGGTCACCAACCTCTGATGTCTGAATGAAACAAGTAAAGGCCACAATTTGACAGTACAATACAATGTAGGGCCTTTGTTGTCTCACGGGGGGTTGGGATGGCCTAGTGGTCTAGAGTGTCGTGCTTCGACCTCAAGCTGGCCTGCCACCACTGGCTAGAAGCTGTGGTTTCTAGCCCTGCTGTGAGTGTATGTGGCATGGAGATAGGGGTGCCTTCTCAACCTCGTGGGTTTTGTCTGGGCACTCCGGTTTCCTCCCACTGCTAAAGACTCCTACGCGCAAGCGAATTATTGAAATAAAATTGAATCATATGTTAGCCCCGAAATGACCTAACTGTGTTGAGTGGACGTTAAACACATTATCTCTCTCTCCTGTTGTCTCACATTTATATACTTCTTACTGGCCTTATGGTGGGAATTTGTTCTATCTCATGAGTCATAAATACATGTATCAAGGTTCCTACTCCATTAATAACCTTCATAGATAATCTCTCAATGACCTCTGTCTTTTTAAGATTATAGATATTTTAACAAAATGAGATATGTTAGATATTTCATGACACTTTTGATTATCATTTAGCTGCTGAACATCATGAAAGTAAAAAAATACAAGAACTTTTCCTGGCATCAGCTTCTCAAGGTGATGTTGACACAGTCACAGAACTGGTAAGTTTACTCCACTGTCAAATCTTAATCATAATATCATGGTTACAAGTATTAGAAAATATTCCTAAATGCAGCATCGCCGAAGAAGGAATTACATTTCTTTAATAAAAATGAATCTATTTATAGAATAATCCAGTGCTTTTATAATTGTATCGAATGAAACTAAAACAGCATTAAAGAAGCAAAAATAAAATGGGGTTTAACGTCTTACTTTTTTTCTCCGACTCCTGGTAATGAAAACGAGCATTCGCTATGTAGTGTGCTATGAGAAACATTTTGCCTGGACAGCGGTGCTATAACCTTCTTTTATTTTGAATTCCATCTGTCAAGGGTTCTTTTAAGTGGTACTGGTTAGCGAACCAGCATCTTACTAAATGAATCACCGTGACTCAGGCCATTTAAAGTAGCAATTATGTTATTAATTTATAAAACCCTGACTGTCTTTGCCTGTTGTTACAACATACTATATTATGGTCATCTACATCCTCCTTGTAGTGTTTCGTTTGATTAGAGCTCATCCCACTAAACACTGCTTTTATGGAAGCAAATTTCTGTTCCAAATTATGACTGGTCAAAAGTCCAATTAACAACCAATATCTAACTGCTTAACTGCTTTAAACAGAATCCAAATTGGACCAAATATGTTTACATAACGTTACATCATGACTCACAATTTTATTATGCCCTATCATCCAGTGCTCAGCAGAAAAACTAATTGCATGACAAACGAGGCTATCATATAGTATCAACATGGATACAATGAAAACAATACTGTATAGAGACAAAGAATACTTTCACCGTTTTTTAATACCTCAAATCACTGTCCAAAGTTTTAGGGAAGAACCCAGATTAAACAAAGGGCTGTAACTAGCTGTACTTGTGATAGATTTGATTGAACAGGAATAATATACACACTTCCTCAAGAGCTCAAGTATCTGAAGCCAATCCAGAAATGGGAAGAGAAGGATTTCTTGGGCCATTGCTGTAGGAATATGAGTCATCTACAAACTTATTGAATCTAACAGACCTTCATATTTCTTAAATACCGGTACCATTAACTTGGTTGGATATCAAAATATGTATGTTTAGCCAATCAATATTGCAGTATCTACTACAATTTGGATTTTATCTTTAGTTAAGATTTCGAGAACCCAGGCCCTGAGCTTTATCTTAATTCTTAAAGGGTATTCAACAATTGATATGATTTGAAGGTGATATATGACAACATTTTTTTCTGGGTTCCATAGACTTATTGCCTCTTTAAATATTGTAGCTTAAGTCACCGACAGCACCGTCCATTAATTGTCAGGATCAGTTTGGTAATACAGCCCTTCATTTATCTGCTTTACGTAGTCGTAGTGAGGTAGCTGTACTCTTATTACAAAATGGTATTAATACAAGTATTAAAAATAAAAAAGGTAAGATAAATTTATTATAGCCGCAATGTGTGTTTGGGTGGCTGAATCGTCTAAGGCATACACTTTAGATCATAAGGTCTGTCATTGAGTCAAGTAGTGTGGTTTTGATTTCCCACTTGTACATGACAAGGAGTATTGAGTTAAGTGGAAGTTAAACCCCATTTCTTTCTCTTTATAGCCACAAGATCTTAATTCATTTTTTGACAAATTGGCTACTCCCTTATTACTTATTAAAATAGACTATTGTTTTATCTATCCATATATCCTGTTGAGATGTTACAATTTGGCACATTTTGTGAAATTGGGTTAAATCCTAAACCATAAAATTTATTTCGGGTTAACCCTCGACCAGTGTGAAAATGATATATAAATGTGTAGTGAAGATGGACGTAACTTATTCATACATCATGTCAATTCACACTCAGAATTTCAATGAGCAGTGATGAATGCACCACTGAGCTTATACTCCTGTTGCGTGTTGACAAAGATACAGAATATTGAATGTGTTATTGTAAAACTAGTCATTCATTCAATTATCAGGTGTTTTACATGTAAACTGTAAAACACAGAAGATAGACCTAATACAGGAATTAATCTATGTAACAAAGCCCAGCTTTATGGTCCTGATGCGCCCACATCCAGGGCCCTGCGGTTCATGGCAAAACGAGAAAAAAATAAAATTCCAGATGTTAGTTTCACGGTAATCAATCTAGCATGTAAACACTTAAGATAAAGGGTGACTGACAAGTAAATATTGAAGGTGATATGTGATTGTTATGTCCTTAATTAAATATATTTATATTTTTTTTTAGGGCAATTGGCATCAGATATGACAAAGACAAATCAGATGAAACAATTGCTAGATGTCCAGCCAATCAAATCACTTAAAAGGATTCCTCAGCGTTGTGAGGGTCAAATTTTTAAAGTGAGTCTTAATTTAAAAAACAATACTTAATTAGAAGTTTTCTGTTTTTGCACTTTTCTTTTTGTTCTAAAAATGTATTCTTTTAAAATAAAGTTCCTCCTGATGAAATATAGTGCAAGGGAAGTAACTCTTGTATTACCTATTATCTGCCCTTACACCACGAAGTCCATTACTTGAACACTAACACAATGTACATCTTTTACAAGCTAATACAATATACATCGTTTACAAGCTGTTATTAATTTTTTACTAAATATTTTTGATATAGATTTCCATTTAGGTTTCTAGATAAGTGCATCATTAATTTTGTTTTAATGGTATCGATACTGTTTATATAAATTTAAGTTACATACTTTTATCAAATTATAATTTTTATGCATTGTTTGAAAGAAGTCATGTTTTTTTAATGTGATAAATACAAAACACTGGAAAACTGATATCTTTACACTGACTTTAGATATTTCATGTAACATGTAACTTATTTCCTGCATTTTGTTTTTTTAAAAAGAATTCAAGGTTTACAGTCAATGTTCCTTTTTTTTCTAGAAATCGAAATTATTTGGATATCGTATGTTTTATGCGGTACTAGAAAAAGGGGTGTTATCGTATTTTCAGAACCGGTAAATAATTTATATTTTTAAAACAGCAGACTGATTCCTGCTGAGGTGCAGGCCTAAACTAATTTAGGGTAATCTTTCTAAATACAATGTCTGGTTTATAGCTGGGGTTCTTTTTCAGTCATATTTGGCTGTCTTGTCCGACTGGATCATTTAACGTGATCTTTTATTTAAAGAAGAACTTCTGCTATTGATATTTTTTATTTATTATTTATTAATAAGGCTTAAATTTGAATCTGAAATGTCAATTATTTCATGTTTAATGAACAAATCAGTATGCCAAATGTGACATTATTTAGAGCTTATTTTAGCCACCAGTTTTTTATCCAAAAGGAGGGTTGGATGGCCGAACAGTTAGCACGCGAGCGCTGTATCATAAAGTCTTGTCATTGAGTCAACTGTTGTGGTTTCAAATCCCCGGTTGTACTTGACAAGGTGTAGGGTCGCCTGTCCAACCTTGTGGGTTTTCTACGGTTTCCTCCAATTGCTAAACACCCCTACGCACAAGCAAATTATTGAAATAAAATTAAAACCATATGTTAGTCCCGAAATGACCTAGTTTATGTCGAGTGGACGTTAAACCCCACTTCTCTCTCTCTCTCTCTCTCTCTTATATCCTTAAAAAGACCTTCACTTTTGCATATAATTTCATTTTAGGGGTGATGCTGTGTCTGGTAGCAAACGAAAAGGTATGAAATATTTAGATGAAGCTAGATTACAAGAGAATATTGGTGTTAGAGAATTTAGAATATGTTTTTCTGATGGTACCGTGCATAATTTAAGTACTGAGGCTGGTAATGGTTCTCGGGTTTCAAAACAGGTACGGTATGGAATTAGTCTAAATATCTGAAGATTTTTAAATCACTAGTTTGTTAACCTATTAATTGTAAAAAATGTGAAAACAAAATAATTTGATGCAATTTACAATATGTAGGCTATGATTGGTTGCATTAATAATTTCCAAATGAGTCGATGATTAAAACTTTTTTCTTAGATTTTGAGACCCCAGTAGTACTAAAGAGCCTGAAGGCTGACACCATTGTACCATAGGCTAGAGGGGGGTTGGATGGCTGAATGGTTAGTGTGCACGCTGTATCATAAAGCCTGTCATTGAGTCAACTGGCGTGGTTTCAAATCCGCAGTTGTATGTGGCAAGGAGTAGGGTTGCCTGTCCAACCTCGTGGGTTTTCTCCGGGTCCTCCGGTTTCCTCCCACTGCTGAAGACCCCTACGCCCAAGTGAATTATTGAAATAAAATTAGAACCATATGTTAGTCCCGAAATGACCTTGTTTGTGTCGGTGGACATTAAACCCCATTTCTCTCTCTCTCTCACCATAGGCTAAAGCATTACTGTTTCTTCATAATGTGAACTATTTAATTTGGATTAAAATTAATTTAAGAAATGGGTAACAGCGTTAAAAGAACATATTGCCTTTAGTACCCATTACACCCACCAGGGGGAAGTACTGAGTGAAGTAGAGGATGAATTAATGCCCTTAGGAACCATGTTAGAGGCCCTACAGGTAAGTACTTTAGATTAATTTTTTTTTTGAATATTTAAGACTAAGTGTGAAGTGCCTGCTGCTTGCTTCACCTTCAAAGCTGAAAATGGCAATAATAGTAATTGTCAGACATTTAAAGGAGCTAAATCGCTAATCTTTTAGAACTGGAAATTGACACAAATGGGTCGCAACACACATAATAATGTAATACGAATTTATATAAACTGTTTTACATTCAATCGTTTTCCTTTTAATGTGAATTATCATCAGTTTTATATGGCAAAATATGCCAGAATTCCAACCTAAAGTCAGTTTCTAGCGTCTGGTTATTCCAGTCAACACCGATAGTATTTAATTGCACATGCTCTCCAAATAAGAATATGGCAACACTATTTAACATGACTTGTGGAATATGTCTAGCCTCATTCTTTGAGCTCTTTGTTACAAATGGCGCTGAAATGCATTATGGTACACGATTTGTGTACCAATGATAAAATGTTTATTTTGTCTTAAATTTTGGATATCAGAAGCCCACCTTTTCCAGGTAAGATCACAACACCAATGCTGATGTAAATTGCGAAAAGAATTGTGTTTTCAATGTCAAAGATTTTGGATGATATTGAGTTGCGGACTTAGCTACTTTAACAGTTCTTTCTGCATAATTATGGGTACATTGATAATATATCTTGTTAAGGACACATAATTCCAGACTAAAAGGTTAATATAGACTTTCAGTCCAGACACATTAAGAAGTAGTCTTAACAAGATTACCACATCAGTGTTGATATTTGTAGAATATGTATAACAGAATGACAGGTGCATTGAGGCGTTAAAAATATTCAAACTTTTTATAAAAATGCATAAATACTAGAATATTAATGTCAAATAAAATGTTACTTGTCAAATCTCCCTCATTTTTTCATTGTTTCATTTTGTTTGTGTATTTTAATTATAAAGTGTCTATTGATTTGATTTTTATTCAGAATGCTCAAGCTGCTCAAAAGGTGTTGGAGACTCATGTTAGTAGATTACATAGAAGTATTGAAGTAGTAGAATCAACTAATAAATCTACTGGTAAGTCATGACAGAGAGAGAGAGAGAGAAATGGGGTTTAACATCCACAAGCTAGGTCATTTCGGGACTAACATTAATTTTATTTTAATAATTCGCTTGCGTGTAAGGGTCTTTATCAGTGGGAGGAAACCCACGAGGCTGGACAGGCGACCCTACTCCTTGCCACGTACAACCGGGGATTCGAAACCACGCCAGTTGACTCAATGACAGACTTTATGATACAGCGTGTGCACACTAACCATTCAACCATCCAGCAACCCCCCACCCCACCCCCCTGGTAAGTCATACTTCTTTTGGTATTTCCATATTTATGAAGCCCAAGCCACATATGTTATTTTTGTTCCTTCCTTTAAAGAATTAAAGAGACTATTAAAATGGGTTTGTCTGTTTATCTGTCAAACCTTTTCTATCACAATAACTGTGCTTTGAGAGAGAGAGAGAGCGAGGAAAGGGGTTTAATGTCCACGCGACACAAACTAGGTCATTTCGGGACTAACATATGGTTTTAATTTTATTTCAATAGTTCGCTTGCGCGTAGGGTTCTTTTAGCAGTGGAAGGAAACCAGAAACTCTGCTTCGAATTAGGGTACATTGTTCAAAGTTGGTATAGATGTTCATTACGAGAATGGGGGTTGAATTGTCAAATGGTTAGCGCATGCTCGCTGTATCATAAGGTCTATCATTGAGTCAACTGGGGTGGTTTCAATTCCCCAGTTGTATGTGATAAGGAGTAGGGTCACCTATCCAACTTCATGGGTTTTTAATAAGCTCCTCTGGTTACCTTTCACTGCTAAAGACCCATACACGCAATACTTTCCTTCTTGATTTAACGATATATGGATAATAGAGACTATGATGTTTTTCCTACAGACTTTAGTTATGATGATCGAGGCTATGCAGAACTTTCAAGAGCTCATTTCTCGGTTCATACTCATAGTGGATCAATTTGACTGAAATTTTCAGCAAATTGCCTTTACATTTTCTAGCTTTTAACTATTATAGTGAGAACTTCCAACTCTTTAACTAATCTCCCATAATGTATCTATAATGTGTGTATTTTAGATGACGTGAAATCTATTAAAACTCCGTTAAATCCTATATTAGAGTCATCAAGAGAGATGTGTGATTCTTTATCACATTGTATGACTGTATTTGTACAACAAGAAGAGGTTAGATAACTTGTTTTTATACTTTAAAAATAATAAAAAATCCCGGGATCCTGTTTCTTGAAATCTCAACTAAAGATCAAATCCAAATTTTAGTAGATACTTCAAATTTGATTGGCTAAGCACTAAAATCAATCTAATATTATCCAATCAAATTACTAAAACTGGATTTCATGTTAGTTAAACTTTCGTGAAACAGGCCCAAGAAATTAATGTGATCCATGATACTCTAATTTTTTTTAACCATAGATTAGATCTTAGTAGGTTCTTGTCAGTTGGAAAAAAATATTTTTGTCAATTACTGATAACTGTACTTACTTTCTAGGTCCAAAATTAATTGAAAGGACAATTCACAGATTTCAGTGATAAAGGTTAATTCTGAATATGTGTCTCTTATAGAAGCCGGGCAGTTGGATGGCCGAATGGTTTGCATGTGCGTGCTGTATCAACATAAAGCTTGTCATTGTGTCAACTGGCATGGTTTCGAATCCCCAGTTGTATGTGATAAGGAGTAGGATTGCCTGTACAACCTTATGGGTTTTCTCTAGGTCCTCCGGTTTCCCCCCTTCCACTACTAAAGACCCCTACACGCAAGCAAATTATTGAAATAAAATTAAACCATATGTTGGTAGGAAATGACCAAGTGTGGGTCAAGTGGAGGTTAAAACCCATCTCTCTCTCTCTCTCTCTCTCTCTCTCTCTCTTATTATAAGCCTTTATCTGATATAAAGCCACTAAGAGAGCCCCAGTGGTGCACTGAGTAAGAAGTTGGCTCTCTAACCTGGAGGTCCTGTGTTCGATCCTGGTGTTGGCCTAACAAGGTCATCGGTTCCACTTATCAGGGGTGCAGGACAGAGGGCATGGCAAGAGACAACATACATGTAGTTGTTCATATGGTACCAAAAAATGAGGTCCTGTGTACCCATAGGAGTGCACATAAAATAACCCTTGACAGGACAAAATGTCCCTCCTAGCACACTGTATGGTGTATGCCGTCTTCCATTAGCCCAGTCAGAGCAGAACAGTAGGACGTTAAACCAAATCTCACTAAAACCGCTATCTGAAGTTCTGTGATACAGTTGTCAGCTAGAGATGGAGACAAGCTTACTAACTAGCAATAACCATGTGCCTGGATAAACATGTCTATAACTTCTTCTTTTACTGTCATTTATCCTCGTGTTTATTACAGCTCCAAAAACTACAGTTAAAAGAAGAAAAGGAAAGGTGCCGTGTTTTACAGGAAGCGTTAAGAGCGTTAGCTATGGAACATCATGAATTAGAGCGATCTATCACATCCAGACGATCATCATTTAGAAAATATGATACAGATGATGATGAATTTTATGACTGTGATAGTGAAGATGATAAATTTGGTAAGGGATCACCTATTGTAAAGAAATTTGAACCTTGAACCTGTAATACTAATTAAATAAGAAGCCAGAGGCGCAGAACTAGGATACAGTCTTTAAATAACAAATTTATATTTATTTACAATTTTAATCAAATTTTACTATTTATAACTATCTTAATTTTCTGAAAACCTTGTGAACATGATTACGGTTATTGTTTTTTAAATAGATTTTCAAATTTGGCTGGAAGCATTTGGGTCATGAGAGGACATTAAGTTTACAACCTTAAGTTCCAGAGTTATGCCTCCTTATCTGAAAACTTTGTGAATGCAGTAGAGGCCTCAGTTTTTAACAGATCTTTTTCAGATTTGGTGTGACGCATTGGGTTTATTAGAGGACATACCCTATTGATATTCAGAAAACTTCAACCTTCCCTTTCAGAGTTACTGCCCCCCCCCCCCCCATTTCTTTACCAAACTCTTACTGAATGTAATAGAGGCTACGGTACACTAAACAGTTTTATTTCCAATTTGGTATTTAGCATTGCTGTCATGCGAGAACGAACCCTGTCGATATTCAGCAATCTGTGACCTCCCATTCCAAAGTTATCCAACTTATTGAAAACCTTGTGAAGGTGAAAGAGGGTACAGTTTTTAACATATATTTTTCTAATTTGATGTGAAGCATTGGGACATTGAAAGGATGATCCTTATTGATTTACCCTTTTTCTCCTTCATCTATTTCAAAATGTGGGCGTATCATGGTGACCACTTGTTTTTCTCTTCAGGTTCGATGAGTTTTGATAACCAGTTTGAAAGTTTTACTGATGCATGGTCAACCTTTTCAGGAGAATCAAATAAGCAAAAGGACAAAAATTGTGGTGGAACTGATAAGAAATATAGGTAAAAACATGAATATTTGTACTTTTAAACTACACTGCACACTGTCACATCCGACATCGTACAGAATCGTTACAATATGTCGGATCACACAGAGTGTCGGAATACCAAGTTTTCTCAAAACCGAAAATATTGTAACTTAGAAAACCAGGAGTATTATTATAATGTGGCTTCTAAACACCAGAAAGTTATTCCCTTTAAAAAAAGGATAAACCTTTCTGTACATTCAAAATTTTATTACATTAATTATTATTTCATTTAACATGTGTAGGCATTTTGAATAGGCAAAGTCTGTCGTAAATTTATCTTCTTCGCCGTCTTCAGTTGGTCGCACTCTTGTCTTTACTATCAAGTGTTCATTGATAATGGGCGAACTTGATTGAATGTTTCGAAATTGAATTCTCTCAATCGCCAACATAGTGACAATCGAGTGAAAATTGGTACTTTGGGCTACAACACATGTGTTGACTGGATATATAAATATCTCATCTAACCATGCAGCCGAAAGCTGTTTTTTATCGGGTTTAATTATGTCCCAATTCTACTCACACCACCCGTGGGCCAGGACGGCAGAACTGCAACAGGACTAAATATTCCACGTCACTCGATTGCAATTCGGGACAGTAAATCGAGCATCACCAGATCGCCGTCACACGGTTCGCAGAGATCTGTAGGATGGCAAAACTTATAGGTTATTCAGGTTCAATCGGCATGCACAACGAATACAGGTGCTAGGAATAGCTTTACAACTGTGAATTCGGGTGAAAATTCGTGGATATTTATGAGTATTTGTCACAACTGTCGTAAAATTATCAAAGTAATCAACACAGACCGGTGCTAGCGAGTTTTAATCTC
This sequence comes from Patella pellucida, assembly GCA_917208275.1. NCBI lineage: Eukaryota > Metazoa > Mollusca > Gastropoda > Patellidae > Patella > Patella pellucida. The sequence goes on from OU795038.1 coordinate 61,870,796, forward strand.
ATAGATAATTGATTGGTGATTGCTTGTTAATCTTTCATGGCCGGTTTATATGGTGTCGATTCAATGGAAATCATAGGTTGGGACAGCTGATTGATGTCTTAATCTGGAACGTACAGAGGTCGAATGTGACAGATTTTTGGGCTGAAGTAATAAGGAAATAAATCGGGACATGAAAATGATGTTGGAGGTAAAAGAGATCCAGAGTGATTAGAGATCAGATGTGACAGAGTGCACTGTACATACTAATTTAGCTGTTTGTGACTTTTGTGGAATAAAAGTACAAATGATATCACCTCGGTGGAAGCAGACATTAAATAAAGCTATTTCACATACAGCTTTTACAATATTTTGTATGAGTCTGCCATGGAGGATGGTTAGTATCAGTTGCTGTCTGCAATGGAGGATGGTTACTGTAAGTATCAGTTGCTGTCTGTCATGTTGTGCAGGTGGATGCTTTGTACAGTGTTTCCACTTCAGTGATCCAAATGTCTAGAACAGTAAGTAGTAAGGAAGAGTAAAAATGAATGAAATGAAATGGGGTTTAACGTCCTACTATTATGCACCTTACCTGGGCTAATGAAGACGGGCATACGCCCTACAGTGTGCTATGAGGGGCATTTTGCCCGGGAAGGGGCGCTACAGCCTACTCTTATATCGAGTTCCAACTGCCAAGGGATCTTTTACATGCAATTCAATGTGTACATGGGACCTTGGTTTTTCATCCCATCCAAACGACTAGGCAGCTGTCCTTGTTAGGCCCTCCTCCTGCATCACTGACAAGGAGAAATCACACGGGATAATCGAGATGAACTATTCGGCCAATGCAGGGGTCGAACACCCGACCTCCAGGCTAGCGAACCAGCGCCTTATCCACTTAGCCACCGTGATCCCCATAGAAAGAGTAAGTCCATAATAAAAATTATATAATGATTTGCTGCATTGAATCAAGACACAGCACAAGAGGTGTTACTATGTTTGTTTCAAGAACAAATGAATGAAAGGTGGTTTAACATCCTACTCTTCTGCTCCAACCAGGCTAATCCAGTGAGGATTCTATGAAGACGGATTATTTTAGTCATTATTTGGATGTATATATTGTTTCTATAAATAAGGATTAGAACAGGGTTTAATCTTTGGTATTTGTCACTTATGAACATTTTATAGACAAGAGTTAAATTTTGATCAGTATTAAATTTATAGAACTTCAGCAATTTCTGTTAATAACATGTAGAGTCATGGCACTTGTTGCACCTTGTGAATGCTCTAATGACTAAAGTTGTCTTGTAAATGCTCCCATTACCTACAAAAGAATAAATATGCAGCAACCCTTGTTGACTGCTCAGATGTCAGATTTTTAAATGATGTTAGCACTTGTTTTGTTGCCTGGGAACCTATGCCTAAACATGCTTCATTTACCATTATTTTCTAAAATTATTTTTGTACAGAATTAAGCCATTAGACAAAATTGGAAGTCCTAAGGAAAAATAGTGTAATCAGCCGATGGACTGTTCACTGCATGTAGGCCTATAAAATACATGATTAACAGTGGTGACATGTGTAAGGAAGAGTAAGATTACCCTACCTGGTGCCACAGCTGCATCCAAACCACAAGACGAAATCTCGGTAAAATAGTGCAATTAGCAAATGGACCAATCCGATTAAAACACAGATCCTATATTGTTTCGTTTTTTTATAGTTCAAATTTTCGTTTTACTTGTCTATACACTAGGATATGGAAGGGTTGTTATCATTGACGTGTTCTGGATGATGTGAGGGAAAAGTCAATGGAACGGTATGTTAAGGGGAGTTTTTGGTGTGATGTCATAGGTGAAAAGCCGCTCATATGACCTCTGACAAGACCTTCCACTACAAATAGTCAGATCTTCATGTCGTAGAGGTCATTGAAAGTATAAAAAAACAAAACGAAATACAGATCTGTATTTTAATCAAATCAGACAATGGACTTTCCATATGCAAAATGCACATGATGAAAAGGAATAAAAGATGTTCTGATATTCCTTTTGACAACATAATCATAACTGTTTTAAAAGCCAGAGGGAAATTAAATAATTAATGTCTACTTAACACTAATTCCACCAGTCACATTTGAAAATAAATTTTGTTAAGATAAACAAGGCATTATTTAAATACATGCTACATTTAGAGACAACTTGTTCATAAAATGTAGGAGTTAGTAAAGTTACCTTAATTATACATGATCTAAGCTCAGCACCATAGCTCGTTTATTAATTGTGAACATTATAACAGTTACATATTATGTGCACATTTATAAGATAACATGCTTTATAAACATAAAATACACAGTAAATTAAATTTGTAAGCATAGGAAGGATATTTGGCTCCTTGAGGGTCTATGGCATACGGTTGGCAGGAATTGGGGCACCATTTTATTTAAAAGGGGGATAGTCCGTCACAAACAGATTATTTTGTAGTTAAATACCCCCAAACCACATGGATCAAGTCAGTTATTTTGGCTGTCTGGTAAAATCACTTTGCCTTAAACCTAATCTACTTTACTAAATCCCAAGACACATTATATGAAATGATTCATGGGATATACCAGAACAAAATAACTGACTAATCTGAAGAATTAGCTAGGAAAAACAGTGGCATTGTAAACAACACCTTCTTCACTGATGCAGTGTTTTTGATTAAGAAGAACCAGATGCCTCTTTCACAAAATTTTAACTAAGATAAAATCCAAATTTAAGTAATTTCAGTGTTTGAAAAAAAAATGAAAAAAAAATGAAATAGAACCTGTGTTTTAATCAGACAAATAATATAGCAATCATAATAATCACACTGCCATCTATAACGCTCTTATCTGCCCATTCTTCATTTTTTTAACTCTGCAGTCTGTCTGTGTAATAAAATAGACCATAATTGTAACATACTCAGCAAAATTTATGACTTCCTGGTTCCTTGTATAAATGTAATATCATTTCTTTACTAAACCGCAATCTGTCACAGTTTCTTTTACGAGTACCATAACATTTTTTGTGCCATTTGAACAACTAGACACTTTACCTTGCCAGGCTCTGCACCACTGACAAATTGAAATTAGACTGGAAAATTCCAAGGAACATTCTCAGCCATCATTTATAGCCTGTTCAGACGCTTATTTTTAAACCATTTCATAATCGCCGGGCTATTAAGACAGCATCGTGTTGCGTTGACACACACTATAAGTCAAACCTGTTTAACTTTTCTGACCTGTTTGGTCGAAGGTAAGAATTAACTACACATGGGTAGCTTCATATTCTTTATTTGGCTCTCGTGTGCTCTTTCAATAACATTGGCACTGCTAGACCCTGATATTTTCCGGGAATGTAACTTACTGCGCATGCGCAAAGCAAGCTGAGCCAGGTTTTTAAAATCGACCTGTTCACAGTTTAATAAAAATAAAAAAGCCTTCTTGAAAACAGGTTGCCAACTGGGGTTTTTAAACTTGTTTATTTGCCCCACATTTGCGTTAAGACGCTTAAGTTAACCTGGTTTAATGATCCCAAGGGTTTTTAAACCAGTTCAACTTCAGATGTGGTGGCTTTCCTAAAATGGTGTAAGAGCTTTTTAGAATAATGTTTTTAACATGTTTTGTTGAGCTGGAACACTGTAAAACATGATTTTCAGTTCATCTATTTGTATCTCCAATATCTTGGTTTAGCTATTACTTCAGATACATTTGATACGAGTTGTAGGGGAAGCAATGTAGGGTAAATTTATTGGATCCCTGGAGATATTCCATATAAATTTGTGACCAATTGCATTATTGGTAGATATATGAATCAGAACTGTAAGTGAAAACTGCTAGAAGACATTTGGTTTATTTTAATTGATTTATAAATAAGTCAAAATTTTAATGATTTTTCCCAGCTGGCTCTCTACCCCATATTGACTGTTGGATCAGCAGACTACCAGACTATGTCTATGAGTTCTCAAATTTCAATCTCACTATGACCTATTATTGACTGGTTTGTTGATTTGTGTTTTATTTCTCAGGAGCGATATCACTTTTTATGAGGTCGCCGAACATCATTCTCATTTTGTTACATAAAATAAATATTCAACTACTTAGGTTATGAATAATTTAAAGTGAAAATACTTTAACAATTATGACAAAAGTATTAAATTATGTTTATCAGATGAATTATTTCAGTTTATTTAGTGGTGAAAACTCTGTGGTAAATCACGTTGATTTGCTTCTCTAACCCCTTGCTAAAAGACAAATATATATATTTTTTATTATTATTATATGAATGCCTGCCGCTTTATATTTATGCGTCATTCACTTGGTTGTACGATCGACGTTTAAAAGGTGTATTATCGTTATAAATAATTGGGACCAGTTGTTCGGATGGGACATTAACCTTAGTTTGAATCGTGCTGATTGCACATATGCAGCCGTGTTCAAAATAGAAAAAGGTTTTAACGTTACCAGGGTACCCCGAATAATCTATTCTGTTTATTGCAAAAGTCAATGGAATGTCATTAGGTCTACTAAAAACACAAAGTTAATATTGAAGGGAATGACGAAAGGCTCTATTTCTTATATGAGCGTATATAATTGTAACATACTCAGCAAAATTTATGACTTCCTGGTTCCTTGTATAAATGTAATATCATTTCTTTACTAAACCGCAATCTGTCACAGTTTCTTTTACGAGTACCATAACATTTTTTGTGCCATTTGAACAACTAGACACTTTACCTTGCCAGGCTCTGCACCACTGACAAATTGAAATTAGACTGGAAAATTCCAAGGAACATTCTCAGCCATCATTTATAGCCTGTTCAGACGCTTATTTTTAAACCATTTCATAATCGCCGGGCTATTAAGACAGCATCGTGTTGCGTTGACACACACTATAAGTCAAACCTGTTTAACTTTTCTGACCTGTTTGGTCGAAGGTAAGAATTAACTACACATGGGTAGCTTCATATTCTTTATTTGGCTCTCGTGTGCTCTTTCAATAACATTGGCACTGCTAGACCCTGATATTTTCCGGGAATGTAACTTACTGCGCATGCGCAAAGCAAGCTGAGCCAGGTTTTTAAAATCGACCTGTTCACAGTTTAATAAAAATAAAAAAGCCTTCTTGAAAACAGGTTGCCAACTGGGGTTTTTAAACTTGTTTATTTGCCCCACATTTGCGTTAAGACGCTTAAGTTAACCTGGTTTAATGATCCCAAGGGTTTTTAAACCAGTTCAACTTCAGATGTGGTGGCTTTCCTAAAATGGTGTAAGAGCTTTTTAGAATAATGTTTTTAACATGTTTTGTTGAGCTGGAACACTGTAAAACATGATTTTCAGTTCATCTATTTGTATCTCCAATATCTTGGTTTAGCTATTACTTCAGATACATTTGATACGAGTTGTAGGGGAAGCAATGTAGGGTAAATTTATTGGATCCCTGGAGATATTCCATATAAATTTGTGACCAATTGCATTATTGGTAGATATATGAATCAGAACTGTAAGTGAAAACTGCTAGAAGACATTTGGTTTATTTTAATTGATTTATAAATAAGTCAAAATTTTAATGATTTTTCCCAGCTGGCTCTCTACCCCATATTGACTGTTGGATCAGCAGACTACCAGACTATGTCTATGAGTTCTCAAATTTCAATCTCACTATGACCTATTATTGACTGGTTTGTTGATTTGTGTTTTATTTCTCAGGAGCGATATCACTTTTTATGAGGTCGCCGAACATCATTCTCATTTTGTTACATAAAATAAATATTCAACTACTTAGGTTATGAATAATTTAAAGTGAAAATACTTTAACAATTATGACAAAAGTATTAAATTATGTTTATCAGATGAATTATTTCAGTTTATTTAGTGGTGAAAACTCTGTGGTAAATCACGTTGATTTGCTTCTCTAACCCCTTGCTAAAAGACAAATATATATATTTTTTATTATTATTATATGAATGCCTGCCGCTTTATATTTATGCGTCATTCACTTGGTTGTACGATCGACGTTTAAAAGGTGTATTATCGTTATAAATAATTGGGACCAGTTGTTCGGATGGGACATTAACCTTAGTTTGAATCGTGCTGATTGCACATATGCAGCCGTGTTCAAAATAGAAAAAGGTTTTAACGTTACCAGGGTACCCCGAATAATCTATTCTGTTTATTGCAAAAGTCAATGGAATGTCATTAGGTCTACTAAAAACACAAAGTTAATATTGAAGGGAATGACGAAAGGCTCTATTTCTTATATGAGCGTATATATAGCACATTCATCGATTACCACTGTATACCGGCAATGGTATAAAAATACTCGTGGCTTCGTCTTGCCAATTCATTGAACAGTTAGGTTTGTTGCCGCTAGCGGGACGAAGTACAAATATTTTCGATCGAAACTATTGGATTCCAAAATTTCACAGTAACCATATTACGCCAGTTGAAACAGACTAAGTGAAGGGTCGGTCGTCTGCTATAGAAATTACTAGTTTTATTGAAATGGTCGCGATCGTGTGTGTTCTATTTATACGTCTCATATAACTTTCCGGAATGTTAGCAACGTGGTGAATATTTCAGTAACCTTATTATTCTAATCAGTGTTAATTAATTGATGAAGGATGTCTATGGATTAATTAATGATTTTGAGGTTGATAAGAATTTCATCGGTATCACAGTCTTGGCTTTCAGATGGATTCTCGGATCGAAGTTAAATTGCAAATGGGTCGAAATGCTAATTTCTACGTATAATATAAATAGCATTTTAAGCATTCAAATGATTTGTTATGGCAGTGGATAATAGAGATACAGAATAGCCCGAAATAACGCGTAAGGGAATAATTTTAAAAGCATAGTTTACGACAGTTATTCAAATATGGAGGACAGAGAGTGTGAAAAACGTGAACAAACTAAGTTTGTTTTACATAGGTGAGTGGGTATAAATCTCTTAGTTTTATGTCAACTAACGGTTAACGAGAAATACTGGTATGGCGTGAATAGTAACTAGTTTATTTATTGGTCATTTTATTTTTAAAAATTCACTGTTTTACTGTAGCCCGATTTGTGCAGAACAGTAGAGGTTAAACCACATTTAAGTTGAATAAACCCATTTTTGTGTCTCAATATTTCATTGTTGTTGAAGATTTTGTCTTACTCATTGATTTTAATATTAAACCACTAACCCTGAATTTATAGGTTTTAATCTCAAATACCAGACCCTAACCCTGATCCTTAAAGTAAAAATTAGGGAATGGAAAACTGATGTAAATGGAACAGGGAGTCGGATCAACCATGACCGCTAAAAGTTCAACTAGTTCTTAACTACCTGTATATCCTGGTACACATTCCACAAACAGTTGACAATAAATGAATGAATGAAATGGGGTTTAACGTCCTAAGCTTAAGCACCTAACCTGGGCTAATCAAAGACGGGCATATGCCATACAGTGTGCTATGAGGGAAATTTTGCCGGGGGAGCAACTGAATTCCAACTGTGAAGGGTTTTTACGTGCACGTCAATGTGTACACGGGACCTCGGTTTTTCGTCCCATCCGAACGACCTTGTCAGGCCCTCCTTCTGCATCACTGACAAGGGGAAATCATGCCGGAAATTCGAGATGAACTTTCTTGGCCAATGCAGGGGGATCGAACACCGACCTCCAGGCTAGCGAACCAGCGCCTTATCCACTTAGCCACCGTGATCCCCAAACAGTTGACAACTATCGACATTGTTAGCACATACCTGAAGTAAAGAAATGATATTATAAGGGGCAATGTGCAAGTAAGGCATTGGCTCGCTAACCTCCAGGTTCCGTATTTGATCCCTGTGTTGGCTGAGAAAGTTTATAAATATTTCTGTTGTGGTTCCCCCTTGCCAATACTCAACAGTGCAGGACAGAGGGTCTTGTAAGAGACTTACAAATTCGAATTGGACAGAAAACTGTGCTCTTGTACATATTGGTGTGCTTGTAAAAGTTGGAATTTGATATAAGAGTAGGCCGTACCACAACTATCCAAGCATGGATGCTCGTCTTCATTAGCCCAGTCAGAGCCAAAAAGTAGGACACTTATTTCATTTCAACATAGCCTTTACCTCTTGAGATTTTAGTGTTCATTTCAGGCCACTTGATCAGTTTTCAACGAGCCTCCTTTTATGTGTGTTTAGTATTTGAAATGTATACAAATATATAATCCTAAAACTTTTCATAAATCATGGTTATGTTCAGAGGTTTATTAAAGTGGCGAAGTTCAATCTCATTAAAACTAGGACATTGTTTTCATTTTGTATTTTCAAATTGGCTTGATTACAGCATTGATTTCTGGGAGCCACAGAGACACTTGGGGAGCAAGGTGATAGGCTACTGTGCTCAGCAGCTAAGAGAGATCCAATTAAAAGTATTCTCCAGCATGGTTTCGACTTGTTAGTGGTACAGGACATAAAAACTTGCAAGGAATAGTAGTGTCGATTTTAAAACTGAGGTTCGGTAGATACGTTAGTGTGCACGTTAAAGAACCCTTGTCAGATGAAATTCAATGATGAGTTATAGGTAGAAACAAAACTTTTTGGGCAAAATTTCCCTCATAGCACACCAGATGGATCAGAAAAGAAGGACATTGAACCCTATTTTATTCCATTTACTGTGTTGCAGATTTTGATTGGTAGGTTGATCTAGAGTTGACCAATTACAATCTGTGCTTTACCATAACTGTCCCATAAGACCTACATGCATAATATATTATAAGGTGCTTGAACAAACCTAATAAATAAGGAATAAAGCAGAATAAATAACCTAGAAATGGATTAGAATTATTATTTTATTATGCTGGAAATAAGACAGATGTTAACTTTCAACTGGTATATCATGAAGTTAGAACAATATTTACTCACACAATCTATAAATAGATATCGTGAATATACAAGCCAGAATGTTTGTCAATTAATTTTTTTTCTCTATTTCTTATTATTCTTAACAAAAAGTGAAAGACATTTCTAACATCTGTTTTTTTCATATGATTGGACAGTAGAAGTGCATATTTATATAGTATAGTTTGTCAATTCTGTAATAGGTAAATGCTTGAGATAAAAATTGGAAAAATTCAACTACCGGTAAATGATTTGAAAAGCCTAACATAAACCTTTTCAAATGTTTCTTGGATTTAAACATATTTTCGAACTTTTGAACCCTCTGAACAAATAAAATAGGATGTAATGGATAATTTACACAACAGGTAGGACACTAAACATCTAGTAGTTAGAATAAGACTATTATTTTTTTTTTGGAGCTGTCAAGCCAGGAAGAGTGTTATTGTCCCTAGTAACCATTAAAGATGGGTTCCCAGCAAAATATTTATCGGCTAGTTATTTCCAATAAAAGTATGGCAAATTTGGTATTTATGAAAAGTATAGACACCCATGCCAATCTTAGTAGAAAAATACTAGATTGCACTAACTGTCAACCCGACAAGATTTGCTGAATTATTGTCGGCTAGCTTAGGCTAGGCGGTTTTGGGACCATTGCGGTTTGTCAGGGTACAAAATACTCTGCAATTAAAAGGTGTGAAAAGAAGTTGACAGAAACAATTAAGAATTTATTTAGGCCTCAATTATATGGTCAATGTAAAGTAAGTAATGATAGATACATTTTGAAATATGGACCCCTCCCACAATGAAGTTAAGTTGGCAGACATTGCGTTTAACAACAGCTTACTTACAACTATAGGTTTCCACGGCGAAAACAGAGTTTTGAAAGGGAATTGAAGCAAATTTTTGATAGATTGGTTACTTTAAATATGTGTTTAGTCCAAATATATCATCAAATCACAAAGATTGTACCCGGGAATGCATATTTAACAGTAGTAAAATGTCATTTGCATAAATGACTTTGTTTTTCACATTGAAAAGAAGAATACACTGTATTCCTAATTTGATCAATTGTTCTCTATGCATAATTAATGCTTGGAGGTTATGGGTAGTTGGCTGTAATTTTGAAGTAATTTTATTCAAAACTCGTTCTAAATTTTTGATAGGGTTTTTAAAATAGACAATAGACAATAATCCCCCATTTCTTATTCATGTAGTGTATAATAAACTACATGTATACAGTGTATACCAATGAGTTGAGTGTAATATTATCTTTTCACTGTATTATATTGATTTGTGTATAAAAGGTTGGTTGGTATAAGATCAAATATAAGGCTAATTATATCATAGTAGGCTAATATATTCAATTACAACATAGTCACAATACTAATATATATATATATATATATACCAAAAATACTAAGATTTGGATGGAAAGACTATATTTTAATTACATTTACATATTTGCCAAGATCTTTCGGCCTATGTAAAAAAAATAGCCCTGAAGACGCCGTAAGGCCGAAAAATCTTGGCAAATATGTAAATGTAATTAAAATATAGTCTTTCCATCCAAATCTTAGTATTTTTGGTACATAAACCTGAGAGTTGAATTTAGAATCTTTTAGATATATACTGGTACTTATGGTAGTATTATATACTTCTATAAATGTATAAAACATCCCAATAATCAGAATATTCATATTTTTTTTATGGCAGTGGCTACTGTTACGACAAATCGTAAAAATAGTCCACAGCTATTTTTACGACAATACTTTCAAAGCCCTCCATCCACGAAGTTAAAACTTGAAAAGTCGTAAAAATAGTCCTAACCCTAACCCTTCCCATCTCTTAATTGCTGCCTTCAGTATCATTTCAGAGTTGTGTTAAATGAATCATTTATTCTGAGGACATATTTTTGATGAATCGGCATTTTACACAAGCTGAATATGTTTAGCCTATTCTGTAGTGAAAATGTGGCATGATAATTTATAGATTTAAACATAACAGAAGTTTATATATGTATAGACTTGACACAAATCAATTATTGTCGTTGTATAATTTATCTGAGAAAATAATATTGTGTTATGTTTGTTCTTCAGATTTTACTGCTTTTATTTTTAAAAGATTGTCATTCATTCATTACTTTCTGATCTCGGGCAGTAATCTCATTGACACCATGGCCATTTGCTTCCTCTGACAGAAACAGAGTCTGTTTTAAATCCTGTTCGTTCTGTTTATCTTCATACATGTTCCAATGTAAGGCATTGTTGGGCAGCACTTAGGGGTTCCAATTTGGAACCCTCATAGCAGTAGTACCTATTCTGTAGGATGATGTGCCGGTGTGCGGAAAAAAAGTCACAGTAAAAAAGTCACAAATTTGCCTAGGTAAAAAAGTCACAGGAAAAAAAGTCACAGTAAAAAAGTCACAAATTTTCTTAGGTAAAAAACACACAGGAAAAATGGAATGTCTGAACCATAAAATCATAATTTTCAACATTACCATTCTGTTAAAATCCATGTATTTGTGTTTGAGAGAAATAGATCTGAAGGTGTTGACTAGATTGTCAAAACAGGATTCTAACATGTAATTGTCGTTATCTGATGTTATTACATTCAGATTTATAAGATTAAAGTGTATTACTCATACAGTACATTGAATCTACGGTTGTATGTGACAAGGAGTAGGGTTGCCTGTGCTACCTCGTGGGTTTTCTGCGGGTCCTCCGGTTTCCTTCCACTGCCAAAGACCTCTACGCACAAGCAAATTATTAAAATATAATTAAATCATATGTCAGTCCCAAAATGACCTAGTTTGTGTCGAGAAGATGTTAAACCCCATTTCTCTCTCTCTCATATAGATCAGTGGTTGATTCCTTGTGGGAATCAGTCACCTGTTTTATCATTTACACAACACAAATGATAAAATAAAATGGTAACACTTGTCACATGTTCAATAGAATTAAATTGATAACGTAGAAGTGAATTGAAGAACCAGTGATTTTAATCAGATTGAGCAACAAAGTAATTGTCCCTGTCTTTTCAATTACAATCACTGGTTGTATACATGTATTTATACAATCTGTTTTACAGAGTTAAGACAGTTATCTTTTATCTCTGTCCGAGATGACTGCATGATCTTTGAAAGGCCAGACCACTATAGTTCTATGCGGTATCTCACATCTTTTTTGTTTATAATGGAAAAAAGGTCGATCTGTTCTGGGGCCTATTTCACGACATTTTAACTAAGATATAATCAAAATTGCAATCATTTGATTGGATAATATTAGATTGATTTCAGTACTTAGCCAATCAAAATTGGTATATCCAATAAAATATCCAGATGCGCAGGTTACCACCCCTATTCCCAGCAGAACTCTGGGATGTTCATTTGACAACACTTGGTGGTGGGTCTCACACTAACAATCTATGCAAGGCTTGGAACAGGGTGTTCAGTTCATTGCTGGGAATATCACACCCCACAATCTGGCGGGCTCTTAAACATCTCTGTGTGGATAACCGCAATGTCAAGACTGCACTCCTGCAAAAGTCACGCAGACAACCACCAAAGAAGCGAGATCCTAAAACATCATAAGATCTACAAGAAATATTTTACAACTTGTGTGCATCATATAATGATAAGAACGTATTTCAAACCCCAAAAGGTATTGGACACAACATCTGCTGGAAATAATTTCACCAAAATACATGTAATTACAAATAAAATATAAAAATAATCGATTTTGTTGTGTACTGTACTTCACAAACCACATAATATAAATATGGGGGGTTTTGACCAGAGGAGGTTCTGACCTAGGGTTTTTTGACCACATGGGGTTTTGACCGTATCCCACTGACAATCAAGTCTTCGTTAAGGATATTTGTCAAAACTTCAACCACACATAACTTCTCAGAATAAAATCAAATTGACTGAAATTTTTCATATTATCATTTTTATTATTTATTTTTTGAACTATTTTAGCAAGAACGACTGTTTATCTAAATCTTGGATACTGTGTGAAATGTACATGTAATAATATAAGCTGTCTTACACATGATATGAAGTGATTAAGAACCAAGAAGAGATGAGTATAGACAATGATAAATGAAAAATCAATATTAGCTCCGCAAATAACAAAAGCCTTTCTTAAGATCTGGTATTTTGTCTGAGATTAATTAAAGGCAAATCTTTAATTATGATACCAAGGTGTTCTTATCACACTTAACTTAATGTACCGTAACTCGAACTGTAACTTTTACTTAGTTACTGGTGGTAAGTGGTAACTATGATTGTCTATACATATTGCAAGGGCATAATTAAACACTGACATTTAGAGAAAGAACTGGCTGTTCTTGTTATAATAGTTCATAAATAAATAATGTAAAATGAATGTATTTAACTGGAACTATATATACACTGTATATATAGGTACATTGTATAAATTGTATTATACTTACTAGTGACTGTTGTAACGTTGATTGACTATGATTACACATGACTAGAATGAAGAGGATAATTATACACGGACAGTAAAGATGCATTATGTAAGATTTAGATAGAAAGCTGACTGTTCTTTCTACAATAGTTATGAATATAACAAATTACGTTTATTCTGAGCCAAGTTATGAATGATTTTAAGTTTTAACAAGAAAAAGTCTGGATTGTCTAGTACCATTGCCACGATAATAAATGATATCTTGGTTTTCAGAATTTCAGTTGGCAGCTTCTTTTATAGTGATGTCCACATTTACTTTTAACAAAGATATGAGAGGCATGTCTAATCCATTCAAAGTAGTTGTGGGAATTGTCTGTTTTTGGTAGGAGGGTTTGGATTGCCTAGTGGTGAGTGCCACGCTTCAACCTCTAGCTGGCCTGCCACCTCTGGCTTGCGGCTGTGGTTTAGAGCCCTGATGTGAACGTATGTGACATGGATATAGGGGTGCCTTCTCAACCTCGTAGGTTGCCGCCAGGCACTCCGGTTTCCTCCCACTGCTAAGCTAAAGACCCCTACGCACAAGCGAATTAGTGAAATAAAATTAAAACCATGTGTTAGTCCCAAAATGACCTAGTCGGTTGAGTGGACGTTAAACCCCATGTCTCTCTCTCTCTCTGTTTTTTGCACCAATTGGGCATGTCTTTAACGTAAAAAAAAATAGATGTGTTGATGACCCATCACCCAATCCAGTGATGGTATGGTCCTATGTGTAGGATGACTGACTCCCGTCTCTTCATCTACTAATTGCAAGGTCAGAAATACTGGTAGATCTTTTAATCTTAATCATATACTGATACTAATCTATTGTGAATTTATTTTCAGGACCCAACTGCCTGTACCAATGTTTTCAAGTCGAGACTTCAGTTTGTGGAGTATTTTGAAACAATGTATTGGCAAGGTATGTACCTAGTATTAAATAATTCCTATTACAGATTGAGTATCTTTTGCAGGTGTTTTTATTTGATACCTATTATGGAAACATCTGTTGATGAAGTAAGCAGTCCGAGGTTCAATGTTATTGTCATAGTAACGATTAGACATGTATCCAACAGTGTCTAATTAATTGTTCATGGGTTAATCCATGCTAAAGTGTTCTCAAATTTATTATATTACATTTTATTACAAGAAAACAGCTCTGATTCAATCGGATATAAAAGACACTCATTAAAACATATTACCAAACTTGTTAATATTGTCTGCCGAAGAAACCAAACATTTTGAAATATTCAAATCGTCATATCTTGTTAATACTGAAGAAATATTCTCATTTTGAGTTTCAACTTACACAATAAACGAGTTGACAAGATTTGGCAATCACTGACTTTAATAGAAAAAAAAGTAGTATAAAAGTAAATGATAGAAACTTCAAAAGCAAATTGGAGTAATATTTCACCTGTGCAATGAATGTATGGCTTATTTGGTGATAAAGAATTCCCATGCCATCTTCTTTGCATTCTTCAACACAAGCCATGTTTTGATCATATTTTTCTTGAATGCTAATTCAGTTTATCTTGTTTTTTTTGCATGGCATATTTTCCAATATAGTCTTGTTAATTCCTACAGGGATTATTTAACTAGCTATAAGAAAGAATTTTAAAGCTTGTTTCAAACTTGCCAAGAGTTTATTAAAGAATGGTGATAAAACGGATATTTAAAACAGTCCTTAATTGTCACAGAGTTATTGACATAGACTACTAGCTCAGTTGGTTAATTTTCAAGATCTCAAAAAAGGTGTTCTGGTTGGGGATTATTTTTATTGAGCAAGTCTTGAAGGAGAAATCTCTTGAAATTTAGAACTGTTTATGGCAGTGAGGATGCTTCTGATTTCTATAGAAGATGGTGGAATTTAACTTGAATCGTAGTCCAAACTGTCATTCTACTTGGTTAATTAAGTATTGATGGGTATCATGCACAAGGAAAAGCATGCTTACTCATTCTAGGATATCTGATATCACTACTCATTTATGATGTTAACAAAGCTGACAACTTGTTGTAACTTGAAATGTATTCAATCACCTCTACTAAAGTTCAGGTTCAAATAGTAATGGGTGTCATACACAAAGGGATGTAGGCTTATTCATTGTAGAGCATCTGATGTCACTTGTTATACTTTTGTATTTATTGAATAACCTGTACCATAGTGAGACATTAAAGTAGTGATGGTGTCATGCACAAAGAGGGGTGGGCGGTATGTTTACTCTTTATAGAGCATCTGATATTATTTCTCAGTTAAGAAGTTCACATAGCTAACCAATGTTTGTTGTGTATGTATTACATTAAGCAAACATTATGCAGAACTAAATCTGACTATATCAAGTCTTTCTTTTTTAGGTCTGAAATGTTATCTAAATTATTAATTAGACATTATTTAACTCATCCAGACCATCACTAGCCTGCAATATTTAGTGTCATGGAATCATTTTGTGTAGAATGATTTAACGTAAAAACGGATAATCAAGATCTTGATTTATATTGTACTGACTTTAGTAATGATGACTGAGGCTAGCCTTAAATTCAAAAGCTAACAATCTGTTCAGGGTTGAGCAATTTGACTGAAATTTCTATTTCATTTTCCTTTTTTATATAAAAAATCGCTTTTGTTTTTAGCTTGTTCTCAATCAATCTTTTGTAAGTTGTTGGTGTATCTTACTGGCCATGGTTGGTTTAACTATGAACTATTATAGCAAGAACTGCCAACTTGTTATCTAATCTCCCATAATGTCCCTTTAACATACTATAAGAGCTTTATTTTATTTTTCAATTTTATTACTATAATAAACTGAGACATTTATTTCGGACTTAGATGTTTGAAAAACTACATTTTCAGACTGTTTAAGACTATATTTACATTGTATTAATGTGAGAAAATAGATTGACGTGACAATAATGATTATAATGTAGCATTTATAAGCATGTTGAACAAGAAAAGAGAGAGAATAAGGAGAAAGGAAATATTGATAAATGTTAGTAGAAAACTTGGTTATAAATTTATCATCTGTACTATTGATTAACTGTCATCTGGCTGTTCTAATTTATCTCTCAAAGGATCAACTACTCATATATACATCATTCCAATATCTTCATTAATTCTTACACTGGCCTTTTCTCACAAAACATCTCACTAAATTCCATCCTGTCTGACATTTGATTTTTTTTTTCGATCTTAAATTGCCTTTATTTTTTTCATTCTTTTATGTTTTTTTTTTCTCATTTGTAGCAACAAGTGTGTTTAAATCATTAATATATTAATTATTTCATTGTCTACTGGGACTTCAGGAAATGTTTAGCTCCCTTTATCTCATATAAGCCTCTTACCAAAATGGCGGTGACATTTAATGATTTTACGCCCACTATTTGGGTATTTACAAATATTGTTTATTAATGGAAAGGAGGAATGAGTAAATATACTCCCACCCATATGTCAGTAAGCATATAAAAAGACAAATATAGGAATATCTTAAAGATACATTATCGGAGATTAGATAACGAGCTGGCAGTTCTCACTATAATAGTTAAAAACTAGATGATGTAAATGGAATATGCTGAAAATTTCAATCAAATTGATCCACTCTGAACCGAGAATTTAGCGATTGAATTTTAAGTATAGCCTCAATCATCATTACTTAAGTCGATACGATAAAAAGCATAGTCTCTATTATCAATTTTTTGATTTATTCAACCATGACATTTGAGCAGCAGATTGGATTGTAATCAAGTAAATATCGTAGGCTAGAGATGACATCAAGAGTTAATAATTGTCTGGATAATTTAATTAATGTCTGATTAATAATTTAGATAACATTTCAGGCCTAAAGAAAGACCTGCAATAGTCAGATGTATGTTTAATTTAATACATACAATGGCACAACAAACATTGGTTAGCTATGTGAACTGAGAAATAATTTCATAATGTATGTTTAAAATCTGGAATAGATTTGTAATGTCATAAGCATGACTGATTTAAAAAAAAATTCAGCATGTCACTAAATGTAAAGTGATGATGGGTGATATGCACAAGATCGGGTATGCTTAATCTCACTTATACTGCCTTCAACCCTAAATGTAAACAACTCTTGACAAAAGGTGCAAAACTTTGGAACCAGTAGCAAAAAAAAACTATGAATATTATTTTGCTTAGCAAATCCGCATTTAACAAGAGAATGTTTTCAAGAAGTCTGCAATGATAAACAATGGAAATAAACTGTTTCTATGGCCATAGTGGTTTTTGAGCATATGCAACATCCGCATTGATTGTGGTCACTAAAAAAAGATCTTGTTCGATACACAGAGCCAACTCCTTGATTGTATGCCACCGAGACTCAAGTATCGAGCACACTACTTGGTAATGTGAAAAGGAAGACATTTCAAAACAGATCAGATAAATAATTTAAGTAGAGCAGCTTGTACCATAGAGTTAACAGCAATGATTTCAAATGTCAAACAGATAAATTAATTTCACTCTTTGATTGGATGGACAATTGGTTAGCGGGGGGGTGTTGTATTATAAGGTCTGTCATTGATTCAACTGGCGTGGTGTCGATTTCTCGGTTGTATGTGACACGGAGTAGGGTTGCATGTCCAACCTCATGTTGTTGGGTTTTTTTTTTCAGGTCCTCCTGTTTTCTCCCACTGTTAAAAAAACATAAAATTTAAACACGTAGTCCCAAAATGACCTAGTTTGTGTCGAGTGGATGTTAAAGCCCATTTCTCTCTCTTTGATTGAATGTCTCCTTAAAATAGTCGTCTGGGACCGCCTTCTCCTCTGTCCCCTTTCTGCTTTCCTTTGCTCCCTTTCTGCACGTGACTGATCATCATGCTATTGTGTCAATTTCATTTTTGTTCCAGGTTGTCTAGTTTTACATTATTCAATGTATTATAATGTAAAAGCTATATGGTTTCAGTTTGTCGAATGTATTAAATATAAAAAGTTATATAGATGTATAGTGTATGTCTACAAGCATTTTCAGCTTGTCCAGTTTTATAGTATACAATGTATACAAGGGAGAGGGGTTTAATATAGGCTATGCCTGTTCCCCTATCCCTATTCAGATACAAATCTGAATAAAAATTTTGCTTATAAAAAAAAATGTATTAAATGTTTCAAGCTATAGATGCTATGTGTTAATCTACAAGCATTTTGGATAGATATTAACGTTTGTATACTCTATTGATCTGATAGATATACACCGAGACTAATGGTTTCTCTGGTTCATGGCATCACGTCTATCTCTCTCATACAAGATTATCATGAGCAACTTGGGGTTTTATACTCATTTGGCGCCATATAAACTGTTCATCATTGAATAGAAAAGATTAAATAGCATCAAAGAATGGAATAAGATCCAATGAGATAGCACGTTTATTAAAGGGCTGGTCCTTAATGTCTTGGTGAGTTCAGTGTCAAAACCTAATAAATCTAAAGTTTGTGACGAATTAAAGCTTGGAAATGAGGTTTATAGAATGGTTGAAAGATAACTATTGTTCGATTAGATGAGTGCAGAGACTTAATTGTGTGCCTTATGTCATAGTTTTGATACTGCAATAGAATATATATTGTACCCTTCGGCTGAATAATTATTTTATGTTGTCCACACAATAATTTCTAAACTTGTCTATGTTAGATAAAAATAATAGGGTTTTCCGTGTGGTAAAAAAGGGTAGCTTCAAATTGTCGTTTACATTTATTATCCTTCACTGAATTTTTATCCTGAATAATAAAATTATTGAAGGTTTACTTCTACTTTGTAGGGCATTATGTATTTCAATAGCAATTCTATTGTAAGTTTTGATTCCTGTTATTACCAAATAGGTCAGAGATGATATTCTCAGCTTCATTCCAAAAATGTTTCCAATCTGTGAAGCTTATCAAATTTTCTTGTACTATATATGTGATTTTGCGATATCATCTAAATCAATTATCTGTGTTATTTGAACTAGTCGAACAACATCGATTTCCATCTAGTAACAAATCTCTATCACAAATAATCAATACATAATTTCACTCATCATTGTCAATTTCTCCCAAAACATGCCAACCGCAAGATGCCTAAATCATGTCACTACTGGTATCATAGAAAGTAATTGTAACAATTTTAAAAGACTGTTTCATAACATTTGTTTCACCCGTAAAAGCCAGAGGCATTCCCAATATGGAAAATTTCTTTTGGAAAATCTCTCCCTCAAAAATTGGTAGTATAAGGAAGGATAATTTGGAAATGTGAATAATTGATTTCAACATAATGTAAGGCATGGCTAGGAGGATTATCCATGGACACATTTTTCAAAAGCTGGTTCTGAACCAGTTGAGAGTTTAGAAAACCAATCAAGAACCAATTTTATTTGTTGTGGGTTTCCTTTAAGTGCTAGCGAAGAATCAGACAGTTTGGTCTACGGTTTCGTACAGTGTGAAAGGGTCAAGCACTTCAGAAACAAGATAACTGAAATTAATAATAGCTTTGATTTGATACCATGCTTCCTTCTGTAAAACCAGTCTATAATTATTAAGGCCATTTCATCTGGCTGATGTTAAATACTGTTTTTATCTGAGCTTATCGACCACTTAAAGTAATGGCCGTCATTGATATTATGATTTAAAGACATGCTATTTATTATATAGTAAATGCAATTAATGGCTGTTTATGGCCTAGGGAAAAATAGAAGTTGTGATCATATATTTAATCAAAATGGAGGCTTGATTTGCTAATATTTCTTTTAGATGTGTTATGCAATCTCTTTTATTTTAAAATGGGACAATCGCAGTTTTTCTAGTTACTGAAAGTAGTTTAAGAATGGCAACAGATGCCAAACTTCTGATTGGACGCTATAAGTTTGGAAATTGTGAAGTAATCTAGCGTTGTCCTGATGTTGTAAAACTTACAGTCGTTGCTTCAGGATGCGCGGGAAAAAAGTCACAGTAAAAAAAGTCACAAATTTGCCTAGGTAAATTCCTTGTCCAATTTATTAGCAAGAACCAAAGTGTATCTGGAGAAATTGCTTTTTTGATTAATCCTAGGATGATCTTCCTTAGATCACCCAACCGCAACCATTTCTATTCCAAACTAAAGCTCTTCTTAAACCAAATCAACTTCTCCTGTTTTATATAATTGGCAACATTTGGTGCTCATCTGGTGGCCTACGATATTGTAACATTTTTAAAGAGATTGTAAAATTCCCCAAAGATAGTGAGTAGAAGGTTGTCGCTGTTTTTCCTGGAATTGTATTTATTATCTTCTACACATGTTCATTGATTAGTTGGGTTTGTGGACTCAAGGGGATGAGACAGTGTCATTAAAAACAATATGAACAATGGCAGCCGTTCATCATATGTCTACTGTTGACAATAAGAATGGCTGGTGTTAGAAGACATTAATTAGCGTAAGGGCTCTCGATAGGGAGGGATGGATAGACATGTATATCAAAGGACATGGATACATAACTTGAGAGCAAGGATAATGTATGAATATATACAAGTTCATTAACTGAATGAGTCAGATTTTTAACTCATCCCTTTCCTTTCATCAATATCTGGAATCTTAGGTACCATTTGGGGATCAAAGAATTCAAAGAAAGAGAACTTGATACAGCAGACAGTTAATTTACGCCATAAAGCATTTAGTATGTCCAAGAAACTGGAAATCCGTTTTGTCTGTATTTATGTGGTGTCTGTGGAATAGTGTCATCATTTTACACAATATTACACCTGTAATATTCAGACCTACTGTATATGCCATTTGTAGCACAGTTTAAAATTGAAATAAAAGTAGGCCATTATAGCACTGGTGTTCAGACAAACTTTAGCTCATAGAACTCTACATGGCTCATCTCTGTAAGCTGCAGAAAAGGAAGACATTGTGGAACTCTCTTTTCTGGCAGTAGGATCCTGTTTCACAAAATTTTAACTAAGATAAAAACAAAGTTTAGCAATTTGATAGAATAGTATTAGATTGATTTTAGTGCTTAGTCAATCAACAATGAAGTTTCTAATAAAATTTGGATTTTATCTTTAGTTAAAATTTTGAGAAGCAGGGCCCAGTACTGGTACATTGTAATTCAATTCACCATTTTTTACGATCTTTGACATAACATCGACATATTTTATTCCCATTTTTTCAATACAGTAAGTAGAGGTATGGCATTATATATAACATTGTAATACCGTTTTAAACTCCAACCCTAATAGACATAAATGTACATTTCAAAATATGTCATATTTTGCGTAACCTTGTGAACCATTGTTGAAACATGTTGAATGTATGAGTAGTGTTTACAGTGTAAATTAGCAAGATAGAAAATGTATGATACAAAAATTAATGATTAAAGGATGTACATGTGCGTATGATAATAAGCGTCCAGTAATTATTGAACTTAGTATTGACCAAATGACTACTATAAATAACCAACGAACCTGGCTCGTATTTTGTCTGCTATTACAGTACGAACTTGGTAGTCAAGTGGTATGACTTATATTGATTCATTCGTTCACACTTTGGATGTGGACTAATGACTGTAGAAATACAAAATGTAACACAAGATCAAATGTTAAAGCGACATGTATTCAGAATGTATTGTCTCCTAGGAGTCGGGTCGCCTGTCCAACCTCGTGGATTTTCTCTGGGTCCTCCCTCCCTTTGCTAAAGACCCCCACACACAAGCAAATTATTGAAATAAAATTAATCAATTTGTTAGTCCAGAAATGACCTAGTTTGTGTCGAGTGGACATTAAACCCCATTTCTCTCTCTCTGTATTGTCAACCACAAAGATATGTGTTTGTGGAACTTAAAGGAGCCGTCCCAGTTTTACTTTAAGGTGTAAATCTTGATAATTATAGTGAACATTTGTCTTAGTCTTTTGCAACTATCTGAAATTCTGTGATATATACATCTTCAAATTTGACTATCAGTCCATGAAATCCACGCTTTATAAATGTCTGGATGGTCATGTATACTGCAGTTGTAGTATAACGTACAGTGAACGTGATCATCATAGTAAACAGCTTACCATAAAGGTAAACAATGAAATTTTTAAAATAAATTATACAAATGTAGTGATCATTTTCTTACATACCCATTTTTTCTGGCATTTTGCCGTTTGATTTGCATGTTTTGTTAACTGATAACCTGAGACACAGCTCCTTTAACACTAAAAACATGCCTGAGTTATTGCTGTCTATAATTATCAATCTTAACAAACACTGGAGTAATATTATTTTATGGTTATTAAAATCTGCTGTGTTTTAATTACCTCTGGGCAAAGTTAATGTTTTGGAGGGGGGGCATGTCCAGCAACTAATGCATTATATGTCTTTATTTTTCGGCGATCTACTAAATGAAAACTAAGACTTCTTTAATAATAATTGGGGTATTATTTTTATGGTACTTACTGACCAAGTCAATTTCAGTAAGAACAAGATAACATTCGCGTAGCCCATTGTAAAAATGTCAGTTTGATCCTTTAAATTGCTCTTAATGTGGGCGTTTAGATTTCTACTGACCTGATTACAGTCCTTAAAAGCCATCAAAGTTCTCTTTATATTGACAAAGATCTTTTATATAAAGAAATAGCATGTCTCAGTTAATGGATTATTATGTACAATGACACCTTATATATTGATCATTATTAAATCTATATAGATAAATCAATGATCATTTTCTGCTAGCATTATAACAGCCTTCTCATAAATTATCATACTTTGGTGGGGTTTTTTAATGTGAAATAAAAACCATTTTGTTGGTAGAGAGTTAACAAATAATCGTTTATTTTCAATTTATTTTAAAAAAGATAATAGATTAGGATTATTCGAAATAAAGTGCCTGACTTTGTTTAATTAGATTTAATTTCCAACATTTTGTTGTATTTTTCAACCACTTCCAAGTATTTTTCATTATTTCTATTAATAGGCCAGGTTTTTTTTATAAAATTTAAAAAATTAGATTTGGTTGATAGTGTGCCTACCGTTGCTTGATGGCAACACAACTGTATGTATTTAAACATACCAGATAAACAAGAAACAACATTTCCAGATATTCCTTATTAACAAACATAATAGAAGTATTAACTTTGATCTGTTCTGATACGTTTATTCTTTTATATCCATATTCAAAGGAGAGGGAGGTTTGGATGGTGGAATGGTTAGCAAGCGCAGGCTGTATCATAAGGCAAGGAGTAGGGTAGCCTGTCCAACGTTTTCCCCGGGTCCTCCGGTTTCCTCCCACTTCTAAAGACCTCTACGCACAAGCGAATTATTGAAATGAAATTAAACCATATGTTAGTCCCGAAATGACCTAGTTTGTGTCCAGTTGACATTAAACCCCATACTTCTCTCTCTCTTTCTCTCTCTCTTTCTCTCTCTCTCTTTCATGCCTGTTCCTCCATCCCTTTCAATTTTTGCTTAACATTTTTTTTTTCTGAAACAAACAAAACCAGATCACAATTTATCAGATATATATATTTTGGAGGTACAGATTAGTATTTTGACACAGAAGTAACATTATCAGATGGGATATAGATAAGTAATAAGACAATAAGAATTGGAAACATTAATATACATAGGTTCGACACAATATTTTTACCTCTATATGACTTACAACACCTAGCCAATATAATTC
Organism: Patella pellucida; assembly: GCA_917208275.1. Lineage (NCBI taxonomy): Eukaryota > Metazoa > Mollusca > Gastropoda > Patellidae > Patella > Patella pellucida. The sequence continues at coordinate 61,894,749 of OU795038.1, forward strand.
TTTTGATACACTGAGGTGATGGGTTTCTCTACTATTTGGAAATATTACAAGCTCTGTTTTGTCTCTTTTAGAAAAAGTTTATTGATTTGGCTTGTGATATTATATATTCATGCATGGTTCTTTTCGGTTCGGAATCAAACTTTACACCAAGATTTGATCAAATTAAAAATAGAATTTCCCATTTGAACAGAACCAATGTTTATTATATCTAGAACAGTTTTAGTTCTAAATTGAATTACTTCAGGATATTGTATGTCTCCAACACTTTGTTCAAATTTTAATACCTTTCTCGTTTAGATGATGACTTTTGTGAAAATTGAGTTTAAAAAGTCCAAGTGTTGAAGCTTTAAATAAATAACAATGACACAAACTTGAAAGCAAGCAAATCCAAAGCATTTAAAGGCCTAACCTAAGAGGAACATGAACTATAAATCACTTAGAGGTACATGAAATATAAATCACTATTTCGAGTTGGCTGGAAGCTACATACCCCATGTAAACTAGGGAACTGATTTTTAACTTTAAACAAAGCGTCAATCTTAATGGATGATCACACAATATACACCATTATGTGTTCTAAAACAAGGGATCACAATATAAATTTCATTATAAATTGTAAAAGCAATGAAATCTGAACATGCAGAACTCACAATCACAACAGATAACACAAAAACCACACACTGTGTTATTAACAAAATATATTGTAGCTCTATCTCTACACTGAATTGTCTGCATTCATAGAATTTCAGTTACAGTATGATGAAAGCACGGGAATAGATAGCTGGAAATTGCATGATTAATAAGGAATATATTATAAAATACAGACAAGGACTGAAATACAAAGATCATTATTATTAGCATAATGTTTATTTCTGCAAACAATCAGTCAAGTATGATTCAGTCCATTTTAAAGCACACATTATGTTTTATTAAAACACTGCTCTTTGAGACCTAATGCAATGTACAACACTTGTGTTAACAACAACAATATTAAAAACAAACATTGTGTTGTACAGCACTGCATTAGGTATCAATGAGCAGTGTTTTAATAAAATATATTTAATACAATGTGCTCTGTACTTAGTTTCTTTGGCCCTTCTCACATTAAACAGCAGTTGACTGGAGAAGATTACCCAGACCTGACATAAGTAGCGCCGTACCCATGGGGGTTTTGCAACAACACTACGATACCTTTATGTCATCCAACATCTGACACAAACGTTGTACTTCTTTGTCTTTTTGTATTGATAGACTTTGAGTTTGATAGCCCTATATTTTATTAAGTGAAATGAATGAATAGTCTAGAAATTTAGCCTTGTAGTTTGTCAGTCATTAATGAAAATTTCAAATCGAGTCATCTATGTATTGCAAGTGGTACATACTGACTCATTTTATGGTGGTTTTATAACTCTTAGTCCATTGCATGATTTATACATTTATTCAAATCAGAATGAGGATGCTCGATTTTCAGTTCAGAACATTCTAAATTTACAGAACTGCAATCGAGTGAAATTTAAGTCAGTCACATCCCATTCTGTCTGTCCCAATATGTTTGACCTGTCAGGGTTGGTTGGGATATTTCCTTATGCAGTCATTCATTGTAGTCACTCAGCTATATCTATTTTGGGGATTGAGAGACTTCAATGTCATAACGTTCAATCAAGTCTCCCCTGTATATATTCCTATGATTCTAGTACAGCAATTGATTTAAAGCTATCATTAACCTAGTGTACCTGTCTAATTTTGATTCAAAGGGAGATAATTTTAAACACGTATTGAATAACATGACTGTTCTTTGTAAATTAATAGAATTTAAAATACATATATGTGATGTCATCCTTTGATGTTTACGTACCATTATTTCAAATAATCGTACGGGTCAAATGTCAATCGTACCTTGTGAAATTTAGACTCGTGTGACATATTTCACTGTAAACGCACGGGAGGAGTGTCTGTATTTAAAGCTGTTTAATGGTCGAAAGCGAGACATTAAGTCATATATTGTAACAACAAGAGGACCCTGAGGTCTGAGTGTTTTTACAATATATTACGCAATGTCTTAAAGGGACAATAACACTCTTGCTGGCTTGACAAGTCCAGAAAAAAAAATTAGCCTTATTCTAACTACTAGATGTTTAAGTGGTCTTTCTGTTGTGTAAATTATCCATTACAACCTATCTTACTTGTCCAGAGGGTTCGAAAATATGTTTAAATCCTAGTTGCATTTGAAAGTGCTTACGTAAGGCTTTTCAAACCATGTTACAGCATGTAGTTGAATTTTTCCAATTTTTAAAATTAGGTGTGTTAAGATGAAATTTGTATCATTTTTTAATTGAAATATTGTAAAATAGTACAAATTGTTGACCAGAATAAAGATTGAAACATATTATTCAGTTACAACAAGAGTGGTATTGGGGCTTTAAGCTCGTAATTTTTATGCTGTGAGAGATAATGAATTGTGATATCATCAACTATAGAATCAATATCAGCATATTGTAGCATGTGTATATTTAGAAAAACCAAGAGGGTGAACATGGTACGAAGGTAATCATGAAAGAAATGATATATTAAGGTAGCCCAACATCAATAGAAACTTATAATGTAAACTTCAAAATGGCATTATAACTTATGTTTGGATTGGCAAATTGAATTATTTTTTTAACTCAGGCATATATTCTACTTTTATATTGTCATAGACCCTATAAAGATTCTATATTCACTTTAAATTATTAATTTGTGATGTACATTACGTATTCTTGTGATTGGAAATTAGTTTTACACACAGTTGCATTTCAAAGACAATTCAGTCAACTGCTTCGATAAAATGAATTGTATTGATCACCAGATATTGTAATCACAACATGGGTACACCATATCTGTGACCGAAATTGTTCATTCATCTGTGAAATTAATATTGAACATGTTGCCTATTTTTCAGGAATTGTCAAAAATAACCATGCCAGTTGTTTTCAATGAACCTTTGAGTTTTCTACAGCGTCTAACAGAATATATGGAATATTCTTATTTACTTGATCGAGCTAGTCAAACATCTGATCCCATAGAGAGATTACAGGTAATTAACTAACGCTCTACTCATGGTCATTATAGATGATATTCTTAACATGATCAGAAATAAAATGAGGTTTAACATCCTACTCGTCTGCATCATCCTGGGTATGCAAAATTATGCATATGCCTAGACATTCCTTTTACATGGTACACAGAACCTCTTTTTCTTTTTGCCCTGTCTGAACATTGTAGTACACAGCCACAGAACATGATATTATATGTAAGCTCAATTATTTGAAACTCATTTTTAAAAAAATATTGTGTGCTTGCAGCGAAAAACTTTCAATATTCACTGACAAATTAAACTAAAAATTACTTTGAATTTAAAGAACATTAATTTTGTTTACACACTATTCTATTTCAGTATGTGTCAGCATTTGCTGTATCGGCAATCTCATCGAACTGGGAACGGTTAGGGAAACCTTTTAATCCATTATTAGGTGAAACCTATGAATTAGACCGGTAAGATACTTTTTCTACCAGAAACCTTTCACTTCTTAGGAGAAAAAACAGATTTTCAGTGAACTTGTTATGGAATTTTTCTATTGTAAACTACTTTCAGTTTTTATACGCCCACATTTTCATGTGGACGTATTATGTCGTCGCCCCTGTCCGTCCGTCCGTCCGGATGTCCGTCCGTCCGTCCACAATTGTTTGTGGACTCTCTACAGGTCACAATTCTTGTCCGATTTTGACGAAACTTAAAATATAGGTTTATCCCCAAAATATCTCGGCTGCTTTCGATATTGGCATGTATCGGATAAAAACTTCATGGATTATGGCCCCTGATTGTACGAAAAATCACGTTTTTAGCTTGTGGACCCTATAGAGGTCACAATTTTGAACCGATTTTGATGAAACTTTATATGCATGTTTATAACCCAAAGATCTTGGTTCCTTTCGATATTTGCACCTATCGTAACGTAAATTCCTGAATTATGGCCCCTGATTGTCCGAAAATTCACCTATTTTAGCTCGTGGTACCTCTGGAGGTTACAATTATTATCCGATTTGAAAAACCGTTCGATTATATCACCGTTACACCCTAAGGAAGGTTGAGTTTGAATTTCAGAAAAATGGGACCAAAATTGCCATACAAAATGGCCGCCATTCGTACGCAAATACTGTTATAAAATGGTATATCAAGGTTGTGGATCCTGTAGAAGTCAAAATTTTAATTCGATTTTGATGAAACTTGAAATGCATGGTTATAACCCAAAGATCTTGGTTCCTTTCAATATTTGCGCATATCGGATCGTAACTTCCTGAATTATGGCCCCTGATTATACGCAAAATCGTCTTGGTTTAGCTTGAGGTACCTCTGGAGGTTACAATAATTAACCGATTTAAAAAATCGTTTGATAATATCACCGTTACACCCTAAGGAAGGTTGAGTTGAAATTTCGGATAAATCGGACCAAAATTACCATACAAAATGGCCGCCATTCGTACGCAAATACTGTTAAAAAATGGTATATCAAGGTTGTGGACCCTGTAGAGATCACAATTTTAATTCAATTTTGATGAAACTTGAAATGCACGGTTATAACTCAAAGATCTTGGTTCCTTTTGATATTTGCGCATATCTGATCGTAACTTCCTGAATTACGGCCCCTGATTATACGCAAAATCGTCTTTGTTTAGCTTGTGGTCCCTCTGGAGGTCACAATTATTATCTGATTTAAAAAATCGTTTGATTATATCACCGTTACACCCTAAGGAAGGTTGAGTTCGTAATTTGGGAAAATTTGGAACAAAATTGCCATACAAAATGGCTGCCGTTCGTACGCAAATACTGTTAAAAAATGGTATATCAAGGTTGTGGATCCTGTAGAGGTCACAATTTTAATTCAATTTTGATGAAACTTAAAATGCATGGTTATAACCCAAAGATCTTGGTTCCTTTCAATATTTGTGCATATCGGATCGTAACTTCCTGAATTATGGCCCCTGATTATACGCAAAATCGTCTTGGTTTAGCTTGTGGTCCCTCTGGAGGTTAAAATAATTAACCGATTTAAAAAATCGTTTGATTATATCACCGTTACACCCTAAGGAAGGTTGAGTTCAAATTTCGGAAAAATCCGACCAAAATTACCATACAAAATGGCCGCCGTTCGTACACGAATACGTTAAAAAATGGTATATCAAGGTTGTGGACCCAGTATAGGTCACAATTTTAATTCGATTTTGATGAAACTTGAAATGCATGTTTATAACCTAAAGATCTTGATTCTTTTCGATATTTGCGCATATCAAATTGTAATTTAATGAATTATAGCCTTTGATTGTAGGAAAAACCACTTTCGATTTTGCTTGTTCTCTAACCATCTCTCGAAAATGTGGGCGTATCCTGCCTGGCAGTGCCAGCTTACTATCTTTAGCTGTTTCATTGTTTATCAAGTTAAAGAGGCGTTATGTCCGAGTGACATCTGCGTAATGCAGGTCTTCCTTTTGGCTTTAAATGTTATATCAATTATTAATTAGACATTTATTAATATGACAGAAGCATAATCAACTCTCAATGCCATCGGATGACCCTAATTTTAAGTAGATAAGGACGGTTCGGCCATTTAATGATTTGATTTGAAAATGAAGAAAGGCTTAAATAACCAGTACGGTGGTAACGATGAATGCACACATCTTGTAAAACTACAACCATTGATAACTTATTTGCTCAAAATAAATTATTTGAATGAAATTTTCAATGTATTATTCATTTTTCATTACTATGTTTGAAATGTTGTAGCGAGAACGGACAGCTCTCCATCTAAATCTTATGTAGGTAATGCCTTTAATTTGTTCTCAAGTCTGGAGCAAGATGTAGGGTTGCCTGTCTAGCCTCGGGTTCTCCGGTTTCCTCCCACTGCTAAAGACCCCTACGTGCAAGCGAATTATGAAATAAAAAAAACATATGTTAGTCCCAAAATGACCTAGTTTGTGTCGAGTGGACTTTAAACCCCATATCTATCTATATATCTCTCTCTCTCTCTCTCTCTCTCTCTGGAAACATGATATCCTTAATAACTACATATTTGTGTAGCATACCTAGCATGAGCTTGAGATTAATATTGTAAAGACAAATTAAGGAAAGTGACATTATATATAATTGAGTATGGCACCCCAGAGATACATATTTGTATTACTTAGGGATTTTGTTTTTGAAGCTGAATAAGCCTACTTTATGAGCTTCAGTCACTGGTACTCAGACAATATGACAATTGATCATGATCAGTCCTTTGTTTGTATCTAATCCCATTTACTCTCATCCTAAACAAAGAAAGCAATGTCTGGCAAGTGAATCGGGTTACAAATGAATTATTTAAATAAAACTATATCATTTTACTCCAAAATGTACTTTTTTGTGTTGAGTGGACTTAAAACCTTATTTGTCCGTATACATGTAGACCTGTCGATTTATGAAACAATAGGGGTCATTTCAATCGCTACAAAAGTGCAAGGAAAAGTATTTTAATAGTTTCTGGTAATGTTGGGTGTGCAGAAGTTTACCGCGATAGGAGTACCAGAAAGTATGGATTGTTAGGGTTAAAGTAACTTAAAGCCAGGTTCTTTAATACTATCTACCGGTGCATGTATCTATGGTTCCAGTTTCGGACTGAGTATGGTTGCATTTTTATACGCCCACATTGAAATGTGGTCGTATATTGCCGTCGCCCCCGTCCGTCCGTCGGTCCGGCGTCCACAAGACGCTCTAGAGGCCAAAGTTAATATCCAATTGACTTTAAATTTATACACAGTGTTTAAGGTCATGAGACGAAGAAGCGATTTCCGATAATAACTGTCAGAGTTATGGCCCTTGATCACTTAAAAAAAATCTTGTGGACGCTCTAGAGGCCAAAGTTAATATCCGATTGACTTTAAATTTAAACACAGTGTTTGAGGTCATGATTTCCGATAATGAGACGAAGAAGCCTATTGATTTTCAGCAATTTCCAATAATTACTGTCAGAGTTATGGCCCTTGATCACTTCAAAAATTCTTGTGGATGCTCTATAGGCCAAAGTTAATATCCGATTGACTTTAAATTTATACACAGTGTTTAAAGTCATGAGATGAAGAGGCCTATTGATTTTCAGCGTTTCCGATAATTACTGACTGAGTTATGGCCCTTGATCACTTTCAAAATTTTGTGGACGCTCTAGAGGCTAAAGTTAATATCCGATTGACTTTAAATTTATACACAGTGTTGAAGGTCATGAGACGAACAAGTATATTGAGTTTCAATGAATTTAGATAACTTGAACAGCATGGAGGAGAACTTTATCAAAGCCAAACAAATTCCAATGATTTTCTGATAATTACATAATGAGTTGTTACTTTTAATTAGATTTTAGTGTATTATATGTTTCATTACCGAAAAAAGTAAAATATGCGACAACTCTTGTTGACTGCCCGGACGAAATAGCTGCTGTGGGCGTATGTTTCGTTGCCTGGCAACCTATATCATATTGTAAAGAGTGTTTGTGTTTTTAGGATTTTTCCTGAATATCTACCAGCATATATATATACTGTTACACAAATAGTCTACATTCTTCAAGCTATGTTAATAATTCTTCAGAAGATAATTCAGTTAATGGGACATAATGGGGGATTAGAAAAGGGGCTGACAGTTCTCACTATATATAGTTAAAGAATAGATAACGTTAATAGAGTATGCTGAAAATTTCACGCTGAACTGAGATATCAGCGATTGAATTTTAGTCCTAGTCTCAAAAACAAATTCACAATTATCCATTTCAACGTTGAATCATCCATCACAAAATGTATTAATATCCAGTAAATATCGCAGGCTAGCGATGGCATCGAGAGTTGATTATTGTCCCGATAAGTTAAAATTTAGATAAAATTTCAGGATTAAAGAGAGAAACTAGGTCATTTCGGGACTAATTCAGAATTAAAGAAAGACCTTTTATAGGCAGATTTAGCTATTGCATTATGTATGTTTAATTGATATTTGATTTATATAAATTTTAATTTATTTTCAGTCAAGAATTGGGTTTTAGATTAATCAGTGAACAAGTTTGTCATCATCCACCAGTCAGTGCATTCCACATCGAATCACCTCTTTATAAATTCCATGGCCAGATATATCCTAAATTAAAATTTTGGGGAAAATCGGTTGATATTAATCCAAAAGGTTTTGTCACTTTAGAACTCACGAAGTAAGTGGCTTTCATCTATTCCATTGTTTCTCTCATAACATGTTGTTGCTTTCCTACTCTGAGGTTTTGGTTCTCGTTATTATACACCCACTCTACAACCCATATTTATTATCCAATCTTTTTGATCATCCAATCTGTATGAAATTTATATGATTGATTTCAATTAGAGAAACAAAGCCTATTGAATTTATAGAGCAATTTCTGTAAATTACTTTTATACTTATGGCCCTTGTGAATGCTCTAACAACAAGTCATCATCGGTTTAATGTTAAAATTGTATGCATTATTTAAATTAAGGTATCGAACAAGCCTATTGAATTTCTGTTTATAACTTCTAGAGTTATTGCCTTTGTTGAATCTTGTTAATTCCCCAACAACAAAAGTTTTTACTCGACCTGTCTGAAATTTCTATGCATCATTTAAAATAGTTATTGGATTTCAGCAATTTCAGTCAATTACTTCTACAGCTATCAACCTTGTTTAACTTAAAGTGGAACCATATGAACGCTCAAAATTATCATCAAATCTGTATGAAATTTATATGCATCATTGAACTAAGTGATATGTAGAAGCCAATTGAAATAAGGGAAACATAGAGAAGACTTAAAATTCAACCATTTTTATACGCCCACATTTTCATGTGGACGTATTATGTCGTTGCCCCTGTCCGTCTGGACGTCCGCCCACAATTGTTTGTGGACTCTCTACAGGTCACAATTCTTGTCCGATTTTGACGAAACTTGAAATATAGGTTTATCCCCAAAAGATCTCGGCTGCTTTCGATATTGGCATGTATCGGATCAAAACTTCATGGATTATGGCCCCTGATTGTACGTAAAATCACGTTTTTAGCTTGTGGACCCTATAGAGGTCACAATTTTGAACTGATTTTTATGAAACTTTACATGCATGTTTATAACCCAAAGATCTTGGTTCCTTTCGATATTTGCGCCTATCGGAATGTAAATTCCTGAATTATGGCCCCTGATTGTCCGAAAAATCACCTATTTTAGCGCATGTTACCTCTGGAGGTCACAATTATATCACCGTTACACCCTAATGAAGGTAGAGTTCAAATTTCGGAAAAATCGGTCCAAAATTACCATACAAAATGGCCGCCGTTCGTACACGAATACTGTTAAAAAATAGTATATCAAGGTTGTGGACCCTGTAGAGATCACAATTATAATTCGATTTTGATGAAACTTGAAATGCATGGTTATAACCCAAAGATCTTGGTTCCTTTCGATATTTGTGCATATCGGATCGTAACTTTCTGAATTATGGCCCCTGATTATACGCAAAATCGCTTTGTTTAGCTTGTGGTCCCTCTGGAGGTCACAATTATTATCTGATTTAAAAAATCGTTTAATAATATCACCGTTTCACCCTAAGGAAGGTTGAGTTTGAATTTCGGAAAAATTGGACCAAAATTGCAATACAAAATGGCCGCCATTCGTACGCAAATACTGTTAAAAAATGGTATATCAAGGTTGTGGACCCTGTAGAGGTCACAATTTTAATTCGATTTGATGAAACTTGAAATGCATTGTTATAACCCAAAGATCTTGGTTCCTTTCGATATTTGCGCATATCGGATCATAACTTCCTGAATTATGGCCCCTGATTATAAGCAAAATCGTCTTTGTTTATCTTGTGGTCCCTCTGGAGGTCACAATTATTATCCGATATAAAAAATCGTTTGATTATATCCCCGTTACACCCTAAGGATGGTTGAGTTTGAATTTCGGTAAAATTCGGAACAAAATTGCCATACAAAATGGCCACCGCATGTACGCGAATACTGTTATAAAATGGTATATCAAGGTTGTGGACTCAGTATAGGTCACAATTTTGATTCAATTTTGATAAAACTTAAAATGCATGGTTATATCCCAAAGATCTTGGTTCCTTTCGTTATTTGCACATATCAGATCATAACTTTCTGAATTATGGCCCTCATTGCCCGAAATATCGCCTATGGTCCCTCTGGAGGTTACGATTATTATCCGATTTAAAAAAACGCTTGACTCTATCACCGTTACACCATACCGAAGGTTGAGTTTGAATTTCAGGGAAATCGGACCATAATTGCCAGACAAAATGGTCGCCGTTTGTACGCTAATAGTGTTAAAATATGGTATATCAAGTTTGTGGACCCAGTATAGGTCACAATTTTGATTTGATTTTGATGAAACTTGAAATGCATGTTTATAACCTAAAGATCTTGATTCTTTTCGATATTTGGGCATATCAAATTGTAGTTTAATGAATTATAGCCTTTGATTGTAGGAAAAATCACTTTCAGTTTTGCTTGTTCTCTAACCATCTCTCGAAAATGTGGGCGTGTGCCTGGCAGTGCCAGCTTACTATCTTTGTTTATTGCTTCTAAAGTTATTGCCCTTATTTCACTTTGTAATGTCTGGTTTTCTCGCACTGCTAAAGAGCCCTACGCGCAAGCGAAGAATTATTGAAATGAAATTAAACCATTATGATAGTCCCAAAATGACCTAGTTTGTGTCAAGTTGACATTAAACCCCAATCTCTCTCTCTCTCTCTCTCTCTCTCTCTCTTTCTCTCTCTCTCTCTAATAACATTAGTTTATATTATATGCCTACCTTGTGAATGGTATTTCGACAAATTTTGTCTGCTCTGTATGAATTGATGGTAGTGTCCCATATAATGCCCCCATTATATCTACAAAGGAATAAATATGCAACAACACTTGTCACACGTGGGGGCGATTTAGCTGCTGTTGGCACATGTTTTGTTGCCTGGCAACTATCTTTTTGTTTTTATTATACTTGCGTTTTGAAAATATGATCAGAACTCAAATCCTATAATCAAACTATAAGGAAATATTCAAACCAAGTTCAATTTGCAATGCATGAGCCATTTCTAATGACAACATTAAAGGAGATAAATTGCAAATATTTAGGATCAACAATGTTTTGAGAAGGATTTGAAGCAACATTTTGAATATATTTTTTGGCCAAATATATCATCAAATCAAAAAGTTTGTATGCAGAAATGTATCTTTACTTTAAGTATATAATCAATGTTTAGAAAAAAATATTGAATATATCTAATTTATATTTTAGACATCTTTGTTGCACAAAACATTTATATAAGCCATTTTGCAACCTGATCATTAGGGTTAGATAGAATGCCTAACAGTACCCCAGGTAGCAATGATGAAAACAGTGTTTAACACTCTGAACTATATTGATTTAATTGATTGTAAGCTTGTATAATCTGAGTAGATGATTTAAATAACTGGCCATTAGGAAAATTGTAGTCATACAGAAAGGTAAGTTTTGTGGTTTAGATATGGTTTTAAAGGGACAATAACACTCTTACTGGCTTGACAGGTCCAGAAAAAAAATGGCCTTATTCTAACTACTAGTTGTTTAAATGTCCTACCTGTTGTGTAAATTATCTATTCCATCCTATTTTACTTGTCCAGAGGGTTTAAAAATAAGTTACATTTGAAAAGGTTTACGTAAAGCTTTTCAAACCATGTAGTTGACTTTTTCCAATTGTTTAAATTCGATGTGTTAAGATGAAATTTGTATCATCAATTAATTGGAATATTGTAAAATAGTACAATTCGTTGACCAGAATAATGACAGGGACATATTTATTATTCAGTTACAACAAGAGTGTTATTGGGCCTTTAAAGTAGCATATATATATAAAACACAGAAATAAGATGATTTTGAATTTTTAAAAACTAAGTTGTCATTATTTTCAGATTTAATGAAGTTTATACGTGGCAGAATGTAAATTGTTGTGTACATAATATTATTGTTGGTAAATTATGGGTAGAACATGTGAGTAGTTAATTATTAATAAGTTCGACTAAAATGTCAGACATAATTTTCTAATAAGATGACTTTTAATCAATCCTTTGTGACATTGTTTGTGTTACCTCTACAAAGATAGACTACAAGAAAATTTACAATTGTCTAATATTTCCCCTTCGAGGTATCAATATTTCAAATTTTGTAAAAACAAAAATTCATTATACGGATTTTGACCTTAAAGCAACTTTGATGAATATGCTACAAAAAAATGTTATTGGCATATAGATTATCTTGCTTTGTCCATTGATTACATTCTTGTCACTAAGTTTTCCATATAAGCTATAAAACAAAAGACACATTGTCTTTATGTGCTGATTAATTTGAAAAACCGCTAATTATTATCAAACAAGTGCTATATATACTGTCATCTGTTTAGAAATACGTTGGTGCAGCTGTTATATTACTAAAGTTATAAGTTTTGCAGGAAAACATTATTGCATTCAATGATACAATGAGTTTCATTATGAGATTAAGCATGATCAATTTGAAATTGTTAATGATCTGGACAATGAATAGACTGGCATGAATAATTCAAGACATCGTAGTGTATAGGTATATCACAGATCTCGTGACTATTATATATGACTCATACAGTTGGATTTCACACATGCTTGATAAACTATGAAGCTGGGATGTCATTCATTTCTCAAGTAATATGCGTCCATACTGAAAGAATTCCATCAAGGTTATTTGATAGTAAAAACTTGGTTCCATGTGAACTTATCGATGGTAGGAGAACCGTATCGGTAGCAAATTCCATATTAACAACAAAAAATAACGTTTGTCAACACACGAGTTCGTAATGAATGTGCAGGAAAACTGTGCTATAAGGTAAACAATGAGGTCAAGTCGGACCGCCTCATTTATGAATTATGTCCCATTATCTCTAGCAAGGACGCTCATTCATATTTATGAAGCAATGGTTAAGAGCATTATCAGTTTTTAAACCATTACAACAACAACTATATAGTCGTGATTCTGATTTAGTAAACACAGAAATAGACTTTCTCTAAGTACGGGTTCAATGTCCACTTTCTGTCTTGTTACAACTAATAATCCTTTTCTACAGTTTGGATTAAGATGTATCTGTTATAAAGTCAGTAATTAAAATAAAATTGAACCATATGTTAGTCCTGAAATGACCTAGTTTGTGTCAAGTGGACATTAATCTCCATTTCTCTCTCTATTTCTGTATCTAACATTTTGATTCGTTGACAATTTGTCACTAAAAAACAGACATCAATAATTTTGGTCTAAATGTGGCTGTGGTTAATATAATATGGCAGCTAAATGTTGTTCATGCAACTTCGGTGGTATCCCATTGTGTAACAAAGAGTGGGTATATAATTTTTTTCTACTATTCTGTTTTTCTAGTACGGTACAATGGAGATTATTAATCATAGAACGAAACATCGAGCTGTTTTAAACTTTAAACAAGGTGGATGGTTTGGTAAAGAATTACATAAAGTTGAAGGCTATATCTACGATCCAGAGTAAGATTCTTTTACTCAAGTTAATAATCGACTATCCATTTGAATATCAGGGAGGGTAGACAGCGGAATGGTAAAGCACATACGTGCTGTATCATAAAGCCTGTCATTGTGTCAACTGGTGTGGTTTTGAATCCCCAGAGTAGGGTCACCTGTCCAACCTCATGGATTTTCTTCAGGTACTCCGGTTTCTTCCCACTGCTAAAGGTCCCAACGTGCAAGCGAATTATTGAAATAAAATTGAACCATATGTTAATCCCAAAATAACCTAGTTTGTGTCGAGTGGACTTTAATCCCGTTTTCTTTCTCTCTTCCATTTGAATATGAAAATAGTCATTCATTTGGCAACTACGATTCACAGTAAATTAATTGAGCATCAGCATTTTGGCTTTAAATTGACCAAACTTCAGTGAGCAAAGTTAAGATCTTAAAGATACTCTCTGTTAGAGATATCAGTGTTAGTATAAAACAAATATTGACGTACTATATGAACCAGGAACTGTGTGTCATCATAACCATCTTGGAATTGTGCATTCATATCCAAAATTGGAAATCTGTCAATCGATGCATAAGTGTCAAGGAACAAGCATGCCAAGTTCATATTGATTGTTCTTAAATTGTTGAAGTACAACAAGTTGAAGGTAACTAGTCAATAAAACTATACCCTGTGACGGTAGTTTATCCATAAAATTGTCATATTTTCATGTTATGTAACAGCTGTTTTCTTATTTCACCATAAATAAGCATAATACAAGTGGGGGGGGGGCTGAATGGTTAGCGTGCACGTGCTGTATCATTAGCCTGTCATTGAGTCAGCTGTCGTGTTTTTGAATCCTGGGTTCTACGTGACAAGGAGTAGGGTCTTCTGTCCAACCTCGTGGGTTTTCTTGGGATCCTCTGGTTTCCCCCTGACTGATAAAGGCCCTTACGCGCAAGTGAATTATTGAAATATAATTAAACCATGTTTGTCCCAAAATTACCTAGTTTGTTTCAAGGGGATGTTAAACTCCATCTCTCTCTCTCTCTCTCTCTCTCTCTCTCTCTCTCTTTCATGTTATTTAACAGCTGTTTTCTTATTTTACCATAAATTAATACATGTATTTTGTTGCCTGTTTTTCAGTAAGAAAAAGTTAAAAGCTATATGGGGTAACTGGTTAATGGGTTTATTCTCAGTAAATGCTGATGTGTATGACGCACATGTCGCAACATTGGCAAAAACTGCTTCACCTACTCATCAGGCAAAGGTAAGTTTCAATTTATGTTAAAAAGAAATAAGTCAATCCAGTGTTACACTGTAGATATGTGAGCAAATAGCATTTCATTCCCATGTATTTAACAAAGTCAACAAAACACAATATTTTAATCTAAAGACTGTTGCTATAAAGTATTTAATACATCCTGCCATACTTACCAAGCTACCGTAGCTCATAGCTCGATATTGCTTTGTAAGAAGACTAGAGAATTTCCATACAGATAAAAATCTATTTTATCTTGTAGATGAATGGAGCAGGTAATGGAGAACCTGAAGATGTTTCTGATGATATTCCATGTAAAGACTTTAATTCATTTGATCTAAATATTCCTAATCAGGTGACATTATGGCAGGCAACACCTAGACCAGAAGATTCCTCAAAGGTAACTTTATCAAAATTTTGGGTACAAAGGTAACATAACCAAACTGTACTGTATGAAGCTAACATTATCAAAATATATTGTACAAAGGTAACAAAACCAAACTGTGTACTGTACAAAGGTAACATTATCAAAATTTGATTGTACAAAGGTAAACATAACCAAACTGTACTGTACAAAGGTAACATTATCAAAATTTATTGTACAAAGGTAACAAAACCGAACTGTACTGTACAAAGGTAACATTATCAAAATTTATTGTACAACAGTAACAAAACCAAACTTGACTGTACAAAGGTAACATTATGAAAATTTATTGTACAAAAGTAACAAAACCAAACTTGACTGTACAAAGGTAACATTATCAAAATTTATTGTATAAAGGTAACAAAACCAAACTTGACTGTACAAAGGTAATCCTACCTGAGTCCAGTGTGATATACATGTACATGAATTATTTGGGATTGTTAAAATGAATATAAATGTAAATCTATGTTACAGTATTATTCATTCACCATGTTTGCTATGACATTAAATGAACTGACTGAAGATCTAAAGGCTGTATTACCACCAACAGATTCTAGATTACGTCCAGATATAAGATTTTTAGAAGAAGGCAATATAGGTAAGCTCATTACTCTTGATAAGAGGATCTAAAAATGTTATAAGATGTTTTATGCCATATGTATCGGATTGGTCTCTTTGTTGTCTAAAACTAGAGATTTAAAGTCACTAGTCTTGATATATGTTCGAGGATTAGGTTACTTAGTAGGTTATAGGGGGGTTCGATGGCCGAATGGTTAAAGCCTGTCATTGAGTCAACTTGCATGGTTTATATTAAAATTCATTGATTATTTTTTCAGTATACTAGATTAAAAATTAACATTTATACTGGAGTTTTATAAAGCATCTTAAAATTTAAAAATTCACCCCATTTTATCTTTTTACCATACTTTAGATGCTGCAGCAGATGATAAGAACAGATTAGAAGAAAAACAACGACAAGCTAAAAAGGACAGAAAGAAGAAAAAAGGAGATTGGTCGCCAGAGTAAGTTGACTAACCTTATTCGGGTGATCATGTGGCTAAGGTGGTAAGGCACTGGCTCGTTAGCCTGGAGGTCGGGTGTTCGATCCCTGCATTTGCCGAAAGGTTCATCTCAATTTTCCGGCGTGGTTTCCCCTTGTCAGTGATGCAGAACGGAGGGCCTGACACGGACAGCTGCCTCTTCGTTTGGATGGCACGAAAAACCGAGGTTCCGTGTACACATTGCCGTAAAAAAAAAACCCAAGGTTCCGTGTACACATTGGCATAAAAAGATCATGACAGTTGGAATTCGATATAAGAGTAGGCCATAGTGCCGCTGCCCGGGCAAAATGTCCCTCATAGCACACTGTATGGCTTATGCCCGTCTTCTATTAGCCCAGGTTAGGTGCAGAAGAATAGCAAGTTAAACCCCATTTCATTTCATTTTATCTAACCTTAATTCTTAAAATAGAATAGGGAGGGGGTGGGTAAGATTGTATTTAGTTTATTCATTCTGTCACCAATATAGTGTTTCTTTGATTATACCAGACAAGAAATGAGGGTAGTCTTCACTGTTACATTTAGGTTTCATGACCCTGTTTTATTATCTTGTACTTATTTCTCGGTTAATAGTGGATCAATTTGACTGAAGTTTTCAGCAAATTACCTTTACATTATGTAGATTTTAACTATTATAGTGAGAGCTGCCAACTCGTTATCTAATCTACCTTAATGTATCTTTAATGTTAATTATCTCTAGAATCTTTATAACCAAAAGAGAGTTCAAATTGATACGTTGGAATATCCATGACTGAATCAATTCAATATGAAGAACTTTCTAGTGTCTATATTTTACACCATGAGTGTCCTTGATGTTTTCTTTGAAATTGAAAGTAAACTGATGAAAGAGTTTCTTCTTTGCAGGTATTTTCAGTTGAGTAAAAATCCCAACACTGGTAAAGAAGAATGGGTTTTTAAGGGAAATTATTGGCGACGAGAATTCAGTCAATCACCAGATATATTTTGATCCAGTCCTATAATTAGAATCTATCAAGTTATGATATCATTTTGTGTACCAATGAAAATCATGCAATTTGACTGTCAACTTTTTCAACACCCCACATTGGATGTTAACCACAGAATGCGTACTAGGCAAGAAAGGAAGCAGGAATTAAGAATGGATTTTGTATGCAGAAGTGAATGAAATGCGTCTCTTAAAGCTGTAGAACGTCATGTCTTATTCCCCCATAAACGTAAACTTTACGTAAAATTAACATCATTTTGTTATGTGGGTAAACTGTACTCCGTGGATAATCTCTCAGATTTTGTTCAATCAGATTAAAAGAAGCTGATTAAAAGATTTTAGTAAAGGTAGTAGGTGGAGCCCGTTTGTTTTGATCACATCATGTTTATATTATCGGCTGATGAGGATGCTGAATGTTGACAAATTTTCAAATCATCATAACTTTGTAAATACTGACATTTGTGGACTGGTGTTCCTTATAGACATTCCAATTTAACGATATTGTGGTTTGGAAGGGATTAAAGGATTAAAAATCACTCAAGTGACAACCAGAGACAATGAGGCAAGATAATTATACAGTAATATCCAGCAAGACAAGAAATATATCAGGGTACATGTTACTATCCTATAGTTTGCATCGAAATTTAAAACCTGGCTGCGTTAATGTTTTTATACATATTCAACTAATTCTTAGTTTCCATAATAACTTAATTTAGGATGATATAGGAGTATTAAAGGTACAACGAGATTTTTTAGAAAATATTATAAACCAAGTCGAAGTGATATGATATATAATTGTAGGTAATTTTGTATAGCATCCGGTATATATGTGTTTATATACAGTGTACATAGATAATTTAGATTAGATTTATTTAGATCACTGTGATATCCATTGCATTACAACAATATATGATTATTTATTTTCTTCATGAAGTGGAATTTAATACATAGTTTGTAGTACAAACACTGAGCAGTGGTGGACACAGAATATTTGGTTAGGGGTGGTCTATGAAAAATAATTTTAAGACCTGGATTATTTTTTCGAGGGGGGGGGGCCCCATACATTGTAACTAATGGTAATCATTAGAGTGCCGCATACATTAGTGGTTTGGTGTAATCCCCAGAGCCTTGACACATTGCCTGGGCATAGACAATGCGAAAATCATGTTTATGTCATGAATTAAAAAGCAAAAATTCCAGTCTCGCCGGGGGTGGGGGGGCTGGGGCCCCCCCTGGATCCGCGCCTGATGACAATGATGATTTGTGAAGCTATATCTGGAACCGAATATAACATTCAATTAATGAAACCAAAAACAAAAAAGAGCTCAAATTTTTACATTCATAGAAACAGCTAGA
The DNA here is from genome assembly GCA_917208275.1 of Patella pellucida. Taxonomy (NCBI): domain Eukaryota; kingdom Metazoa; phylum Mollusca; class Gastropoda; family Patellidae; genus Patella; species Patella pellucida. Next base: position 61,913,394 of record OU795038.1, read on the forward strand.
ATATGTGAAATTTTTAATACTGGGGGGGGGGGGAGAGGCCCTACCTGGAGCCACCACTGATTCTAGAAATGATAATTTATGTATTTAAATTGATTGGTGGTAAGTTTTGATATATGATGTAGGTAATAAAATCAGATTTGGTATACCTGTAATATATATTGTATTATTTAATTGTATAATATGAGATGTTTTTTTGAAACAAAGGTGAACAATTATGACAATTACCTCTTTCGAATGATTTGTATCTAAATATTGAAATGGATTTCTGAATCTAGATTGAGAAGATTATAAATGGATTTCCAACTCTTTAAACTATAAATAAATAGGATCCATTTACATTGATTAATCTTTCATTTAATATTCCATGTTTATTACGCAAGAACAATTATGTTTGGAATTTTTCAACACAGCAAAATTTTGAAAATCTCCAATATTCATATATACCTGTGGATACATATTGAATAATTTCTAGCTTGAGTAGAAGCATGTGATGTATCAATTGTATATATAAAGCACTTAGCCAAATGTAGAATTATTGATATGTTCGTATAATACAATATAGTTATATTGATTGCTATGAATTTAAGATGAACTGTCTATTGTTTACTACAAATATCATGAAGAAACTATTTGTCATTGCTTTATCAAATTTGTAATTCTCCATTTAAAATATGTTTTCACATTTCTGAAGCATTTATCACTCACAATTATTCGTAAAAATAGTATAAAACAGGCATATTAATATTTATAACATCTGGAGTTTGGTTTAGATTTTTTGTTAAATTATATGCTATGAATAATATTTTTGTGGAATCCCAAAAGGATAAGTTGATTCTATGATAATTTAGTATAAATTGTTAGTATTTTTTTTCCTGATTTATATGATAATGAATTTTAGAATCTGAGATATTTTTGTTTGTGATTAGATAATTAAAGGCCCAATAACACTCAACATGATAATATGTCCTATGTCCCAATTTTACTATTTTACAATATTCCAATTAATTGATGATACAAATTTCATCTTAACACACCGAATTTAATAAATTGGAAAAAATTCAACTACCTAAACCTTTTCAAATATTTCTTAGATTCAAAGAGTGTCATTGTCCCTTTAATGTAGGAGTGTATTGAAGTAGAAACATATTCACCTTCATGTATAATTTTGAATAATTACCAATATACATTAAGTTTCTAGAATATGTCATAATATTAAAATACAAGTCCACTTAAGCCAAAAGTTTCCAATGTGTCATGAAAGCGATGTGATATCCGATCATTCACAAACTGCATCAAATACCCATTTCTTGTTTAAGTCTAAACCATTGATATATGCTGTGTATATAGAGCATTGTTTGCTGAAATACCTGGGATATCTTCTCTTTGAGAAGTTCATAATATATAGTTAAAATACTTTTGTTTTTCTTATGTAAGTTTAAAAAGCCAATCACTTCCGGCAAATATGATTAAATCAAAGACTTTCCATAAATTTTGTTTTAAAATAAAATTGCTAAGCCTGTCTACACATTGCTGTTAATTGATGTATTTTCCACGGATTTGAATTAAATATTAACGATCCATGTTTTATAACAGTATATGATCACAGGCACTTGAAGGGATTAAAATAAAACTTCTTGCTACTCTTTGAATATATATTACAGTAATAAGAAGGTATATCAGCTGCCATTTTGTTTTGACTTGTTGACAACATTTCGTCCGCTATCATCTCACAATACTCACTAGTTCTAACACTTTCCATCATTTTTATTGCCAACTAGACTTTATTTGATCATTATACACCTTCCAATGTAATAAAATTGGTCGTTTTAATTACAAATTAAACTTGAAGCGTTATCACTTGATTATTCGTATGTTCAACGGACCGGGTGTGTTGTTGTTGTTTTCAGTAATAATTTAAAGATCTTAACATCAGGTTGATATAAACCTGATGTATACAAATATAGGGCTAAGAAATATTTGTTTTTTATATAATATTAGGGCTGGGGTAATGAGTAATGGAAGATTTCAAAATTAATGAGTAAAAAATGTAATGATCAATTACATCTCAAATAATGGTTATCTGAGGCAAATCCAATACATTTAAGCTACAAAAACAAAAATGAGTTCAGACATGAAGAATGTGAATTATTTATCAACCCTGTCTCTACATTCAGTTAATGTTTGTTTTTAAATTGTTTAAGAGATTTAGAGTTGAAGTAGTATATGTTTGTATATTTGTAAATATATCAATGTAGATTTATTATAGGGCATCATATTGGTAATTGAGACTACTAGGGGTATGTAACATTAACTACTGGTGGTAAAAATAATTTTTATATGAATAATATTCTAACTAACGTCCTATACTACTGATTCAAATCATTACTCTTGTCTATTCTAACTTGATATAAAACATAGGATTATTTTTGTAAGTTGCTGTTCTCAGATTTGTTTAATTAAACAATAATTTAGTAAATGAAATATATATATATTTTAAAAGAGAATGAAGAAATTAATGGGTAACCATCACAAGGCATACAAAAGTGATTTTAGTATCTGGTTGCCCTGTTTATGAAACAGGGGGGGGGGGGGGAACGGGGGTGGCACGTGCGTGCTGTATCATAAAGCCTGTCATTGAGTCAACTGGCGTGGTTTCAAATCCACGGTTGTACAGGACAAGGAGTAGGGTCGTCTGGCCAACCTTGTGGATTTTCTCTGGGTCTTAAAACCCCTACGCGCAAGTGAATTATTGAAATAAATTTAAAACACATGTTAGTCCCGAAATTAACTAGTTATTGTTGACTGGATGTTAAACCCCATTTATCTCTCACTCACTCCCAAAATGACCTAGTTTGTGTCGGGTAGATGTTAAACCCCATTTCTCTCTCTCTTTATGAAATTTTTACATGCTACAACCTGTAAACATGTGAGTCTATATTTAGTAACTCGTTTGTTGCTGATTATTATAAATCTAACTAGAAATACTGGCATATTAGACATTAAGACAACTAATTTTCTAGAATAATTATATAGATTAATGTTACATACCTTAGTTGACTTGGATGTTACATACCCTGGTAGATGGTCATGTATTCATTTAGATAATCAAATAAAATGTCATGTATCATACATATATATATATATATATCATTGTTATGTATAAAACTGAAAAAAAATTGTGATAGTTTAAACAGGGACCAATGTTATATAGAATAAATTTAGAGTACATGAATAGCAGGTTTATATCTTACCATGTAACCAGGCCCTTAGAGTACATGAATAGCAGGTTAATATCTTTCCATGTAACCAGGCCCTTAGAGTACATGAATAGCAGAATATCTTTCAATGTAACCAGGCCCTTAAGAGTACTAAATAGCAGGTTTATATCTTTCCATGTAACTAGGCCTTTAGAGAACTAAATAGCAGGTTTATATCTTTCCTTGTAACAAGGCCCTTAGAGTACATGTATAGCAGGTTTATATCTTTCAGAAGAAAACAACAATCGAACATGCTCTTAAAACATGCTTAAATGAATGATTTTACACGATGTACTTAAAATCTTTTTATACGCCCACATTTTCATGTGGACGTATTATGTCGTCGCCCCTGTCCGTCTGTCCGTCCGTCCGTCCACAATTGTTTGTGGACTCTCTATAGGTCACAATTCTTGTCGGATTTTAACGAAACTTAAAATATAGGTTTATCCCCAAAAGATCTCGGCTGCTTTCGATATTGGCATGTATCGGATCAAAACTTCATGGATTATGGCCCCTGATTGTACGAAAAATCACGTTTTTAGCTTGTGGACCCTATAGAGGTCACAATTTTGAACCGATTGTGATGAAACTTGACATGCATGTTTATAACCCAAAGATCTTGGTTCCTTTCGATATTTGCGCCTATCGAAACGTAATTTCCTGAATTATGGCCCCTGATTGTCCGAAAAATCACCTATTTTAGCTCGTGGTACCTCTGGAGGTCAAAATTATTATCCGATTTGTAAAACCGTTCGACTATATCACCGTTACACCCTAAAGAGGGTTGAGTTCAAATTTCGGAAAAATCGGACCAAAATTATCATACAAAATGGCCGCCATTCGTACGCGAATACTGTTAAAAAATGGTATATCAAGGTTGTGGACCCTGTAGAGATCACAATTTTAATTCGATTTTGATGAAACTTAAAATGCATGGTTATAACCCAAAGATCTTGGTTCCTTTCGATATTTGCGCATATCGGATTGTAACTTCCTGAATTATGGTCCCTGATTATACGCAAAATCACCTTGGTTTAGCTTGTGGTCCCTCTGGAGGTAACAATAATTATCCGATTTAAAAAATCGTTTGATTATATCATCGTTACACCCTAAGGAAGGTTGAGTTCGAATTTCGGTAAAATTGGACCAAAATTGCCATACAAAATGGCCGCCATTCGTACGCGAATACGGTTAAAAAATGGTATATCAAGGTTGTGGACCCTGTAGAGGTCACAATTTTAATTCGATTTTAATGAAACTTGAAATGCATGGTTATAACCCAAAGATCTTGGTTCCTTTCGATATTTGTGCCTATCGGAACGTAATTTCCTGAATTATGTCCCCCGATTGTCCGAAAAATCACCTATTTTAGCTTGTGGTACCTCTGGAGGTCACAATTATTATCCAATTTGAAAAACCGTTCTATTATATCAACGTTACACCCTAAGGAGGGTTGAGTTCAAATTTCGGAAAAATCGGACTAAAATGACCATACAAAATGGCCGCCGTTCGTACGCGAATCCTGTTAAAAAATGGTATATCAAGGTTGTGGACCCTGTAGAGATCACAATTTTAATTCGATTTTGATGAAACTTGAAATGCATGGTTATAACCCAAAGATCTTGGTTCCTTTCGATATTTGTGCCTATCGGAACGTAATTTCCTGAATTATGTCCCCCGATTGTCCGAAAAATCACCTATTTTAGCTTGTGGTACCTCTGGAGGTCACAATTATTATCCAATTTGAAAAACCGTTCTATTATATCAACGTTACACCCTTAGGAGGGTTGAGTTCAAATTTCGGAAAAATCGGACTAAAATGACCATACAAAATGGCCGCCGTTCGTACGCGAATCCTGTTAAAAAATGGTATATCAAGGTTGTGGACCCTGTAGAGATCACAATTTTAATTCGATTTTGATGAAACTTGAAATGCATGGTTATAACCCAAAGATCTTGGTTCCTTTCGATATTTGCGCATATCGGATCGTAACTCCCTGAATTATGGCTCCTGATTATACGCAAAATCGTCTTTGTTTCGCTTGTGGTCCCTCTGGAGGTCACAATTATTATCCGATTTAAAAAACATTTGATTATATCATCGTTACATTGTAATGAAGGTTGAGTTTGAATTTTGTGAAATCGGACCACAACTGCCGGACAAAATGGCCGCCACTTGTATGCGAATATTGTGTAAAAATATGGTTTATCAAGGTTGTGAACCCTGTAGAGGTCATAATTTTAATCTGATTTTGAAGTACCTTGAAATGCATGTTCATAACCCATTCAAAGATCTTGGTTCCATTCGATATATGCGCATATCGATTTGTAACTTCATGAGTTATTGTCCTTGATTGTAGGAAAAATCACTTTCTTTTTAGCTTGTTCTCTATCCAACTCTTGTATGTGGGCGTATCCTGCCTGGCAGCCGCTGGTTTTTGTATGAATTTATGCAGATTTTGTTAAATCATGGTATGATTGTTATATATACTTTAAATCATACTAGAATGTTGTATTCATTATATAAGTGGTATTTTAAGAGTCAAGAGTGCGATATTAGTTATATATTGATACTGCTCAAGAGGATCAGTCTATATATAAGTGTTGTATAATAATATTTTACACAATGTATTGCTCGAGATAATTAATCAACTCAAAAGTCAGACAATACTCCGCACATGCATTACAATGAAGGTGCCAAATACCTTTCAATGAAATTTTGTTAAAATAATCTATAATTGTCAGGTTACCCTTATCTGAAATAATGATACACCAACATCAGAAGATGACATCAAAGCTGTATTTTAAAAACTTGATGTACACTTTAACCATGCTAGATAAAATATACTTTATCATGTTATCATGATTGTTATAAAGTATATTTAATCATGCTTGAATGATTTTTAATAAGTATATTAACTTAATCATGATTGTAAGCTTAAAACATTGACTTACAAATTATGCTTCCAGTATGATTAAACATTCTGGTATGATTGTTACAAATTATATACTTTATCATGCTGGTATGGTACATGTAGTTACAAATTATATACTTTATCATGCATGCTGGTATGATAGTTTTAAAATTTATACTTATTCATAAGCATGTTAAAATATTGAATAATGAATTCTGACAGTATATAATATTTACTTAGATATGTTAGATTGGCTGTTACAGATTATACCCTATGTTAATGATGTATTATTTGTTTGAGCAACAATAAACTAGTTATTATATAATTTATGTTTGTTTGGTGTTGATGGTACATTGTTTGATTGTTTTCAACAATTTGCATTTTTAAAAATCCAATATGTAATAAAAAGTCATAATGCTGATTAGATTTCATGATAATTATAGTATTTATTAAGGCCGAATTATTTATTCCCTTAAATCTACCCCCATGACAGTACAAACTTATCTTTTAACCATTTGAATAAAATCCTAATTGAATTGTCATGTTTAATTTTGGTAAGTGTAATTTATGTTAAATAACAAACTGACTAAAGGTGGTAATTGTTTCCTATGTACATGTAGTTCGTTTATAGAAAGAATCTGTAAAGTTTGGTCCATGTCAAAAACTGTTATTATGGGCCAAGAAATTTTGAAGACAACGAATGAAAAACTATCAGTCTCATCCCACATAGGAAAAAAATACAACAAGAGTTACCCCCCTTCAATGAATTTTAGGAAAAGCGGGGTCCCAGATTTGAACTGAAGTTACGGGTTTGCTGGGGGATTTCTGCTATCTGAAGTGTTGGTTCCGAAAATCATGCAAAACGCCCCCGTTCCTCGGACCAACGATACCAAACTTCTGAATTGTTCTTTGATCTCTAAAACAAAATCTGATTGCAATGGAATTGTCATTAGGGTGTAATCATCGGAAACAAAAGGTAGCCTACAACTCAAATGATCCGTGTTAGCGAAAGTGAGATGGGTAGGCTATACAGGAAATGAACTTCTATCCATTTTCGGGTCTACGAGCAAGGGTTCTTTTAAGTGCATGTCATTGTGTACACGGGAGATCGGATTAACGTCCCGTCGGAACAACTAGAAGTTTGTCCTTGCCAGCTTACCGTCCTACCTGACAAAGGAACGCAACCCTGAAAAGAATTAGGCAAACATCGGGATCGAAACCTGGAACCCCACGTTATTTATTTGGCGCTTAAAACCACTGAACCACCAAAACCCACTTTCGATAATCCGTTTATCATTGAAAGAAAACAGTCCGGGGGCTGAGGGGGGTCCTGTGTGCAATCATATGTCCCCTAATTTTGACTCTTGATCCATGTAGGGTACCCATAGGAGATTAAAAAAAATTTGGGTAGACATTCCAGATATGGGGCAGAAAGGTGTAATTCAAGATGGCGTCCAAGATGGCCACCGTACACTTATACCCAATACAACTCCATCTAGATATGTCATAAAGTGATGAATTTGGTGTCTTTACCTAGGTTATTGAAATCATTTTCAGGGTGAAAAATGTAGCGGGTAGTGGTGAATTCCAAAATGGTCACCAAAATGGCTGCCACGCCCTTTCGGCTAGCCTGTCAAGGAGCATAATTGAGCGAGGAGAATAAACTTGGTGTCTTTTCTGGGGTTTTAGGAGTCAGGGATTTCACACAGAACATTTACTCTGCTGGAAAACAATTTATCACTGTTAATTTCAGTAAGGGCAGCCAGTTGATCAGGATACTGGTTTTGCTCAACCAAATTATCAGGAGGATTGGATATTTCATTAACATCTAGAGATATAAACTATCGTATTTTGACAAGCATTTTCATCTTGAACAATGCTGTACACAATATTCATAAATCTACAAATGTTCACCGTAAATAAGTTGTACAATTAGGGTCACTTTTCTGACTATCATTTTTTTATGAACCACACCTACCACAATTTCTCAAAATACCACAATTAGGGATTTGGCATTGCTTGCACTGACTGTTTGCCTGGCATTTACAGAATATGCAGCAGCGGACGTTACTTTCTCTACAAGGACAGGAGCGAGTGTCACATTTCACACACTTACTTTTCAAAGACACGTCATCTTGCAAATTAAGATGGTATTTCTTTGGGGCGAGACATTTGTTTTCCACGGTAAACCCATAGTCTCGTGGGTTCAGTGAAAAGTCTCCCAGGCAATTTACTTGGATGTAGGTTCCATAGAATGCCCTCTGAATATGACCTTATGTAGTATAACTGGTTGGGGGAGGCCAATAAGTGTCATCGATTTTCTGTAATGGTACCAGTTGAAACGTAAATTATCCACCGTTTCAATGCCATGGTTCCCTCTGTTCATCACTTGTACCAGGAACTTCTCAGCATTTTGCACACAATCCTGTACATCCGTATGTGCCCTTTCAAAGTCCTTCAAGTGCGGAACAGGATTGGCCTTGGTGCCAGCAGTTACGTGCCAAATTTGCTGGTAATGTCACAGCATGTGTCGCAGGGAGGACTTCATACATTGGTTTTCCAACTCTCACAGCTATTACATGAACAGGGACCAATCTTGTCTTGTCGCCAATTCCCCCTCTGAGCAAAAGTTTAGCAAATCCATTCGCTGCCAACAGATGGTAGAAATAGATGGCTGCAACGAACACGTCAGTGTCGTGTAACTCTATCTGACAGCATGGACAGCGTGGGGAATCATTGGGACGTCTGACTCTTCGTGGTCGGTGTCAAGGTCTTGGTGTTGGAATACGTCTCCATTCCGTATCGACTGTGTGGGTATTCATGTTTCATCACCAAATATCAAACTTAGGACTATGAGAAGATCATGAGGATGTACTGTGAAGTGGTCCATCGTATGTCCCTTTATGAGCTGTTCCAGTTTGACTTCATTTGCTACAGATGGCCAGAAACTGTCCATATCTCTTGGCAACTTCCTTTCTACTGCAATGTTACTGTACAAGACTGGGGTTTTCTGGGTTCGCCTCAGTCGCTCGCTGTCTTTCATCGATCCTTCGATACTGCGACGATTATCATCAGGAACTGTTTGCACAATTCACCGAAGGTGCTCATTGAGGACTATTTCATCTTTCGAACGTTACATCAAAAATGTATCCGGTTGGCATATCCTTCCACTGCGTAGGAGTTATGTAATCATCTGCTGTAAAAAGCTTCTCGGATTTACTTCATCTTTGATTCATACATCCTCATGATCTTCTCATCGCCCTCTCCAGTGACACTGATGTGTTCGTTGAAGCCATGTATTTCTACCATCTGTTGGCAGCGAATGGACTCGCTGAACTTTGGCCCAGATCTGGAGTTGGCGAAAAGGCAAGATTCATCCCTGTTCATGAAATAGCTGTGAAGGTTGGAAAACCTATGTGTGAAGTCCTCCTTGCGACACATGCATTGACCGGATGTGAAATTACCAGCAAATTTTTGTCACGAAAGCTGTTAGCATCAAGGCCGATCCTGTAGTGCACTTGAAGGACTTTGGGAGGGCACATACGGATTTACAAGATGGTGTGCTAAACTCTTGAGAAGGTTCTGGTACAAGTGATGAACAGAGGGAACCATGCCATTAAAAAGATGGATAATTTACGTTCCAACTGGTACCATCACAGAAAGTCAATGACAATTATTGCCCCCCCCCCCCCCGACCAGTTATGCTACAGAAGGTCATATTCAGAGGGCATTCTATGCAACCTACATCAAAGTCAATTACCTGGGAGACTGAACCCACAAGACTATGGGTTTACCGTGGAAACAAATGTCTCGACCCAAAGAAATACCATGTAATTTGCCAGATGAAGTGTCTTTGAAAAGTAACTGTTTCAAATGCGACACTCGCTCCTGTCCTTGTAGAGAAAGTAACGTCCGCTGCTGCATATTCTGTAAATGCCAGGCAATCAGTCAGTGCAACCAATGCAAAAACCATAATAGAGGTATGTTGAGAGAAACAAAATGATAGTCAGAGAAGTGATCCTAACTGTACAACTTATTTACGGTGAACATTTGTAGATTTGTGAATATTGTCTAAAGTATTATTCGAGATAAAAACACTTGTCAAAATACGATAGTTTATATCTCCAGATGTTAATAAAGTTTCCAATCTCTGTCACATAGTAAGTCAAATCCTTCTGACCATTTGGTTAAGTAAAACCAGTATCCTGATCAACTGGCTGCCCTATACTGAAATTAACAATGCTAGATAGTTCTACCGGCAAAGTGAATGGTCTGTGTGAATTCTCTGACCCCTAAAACCCCAGAAAAGACACCAATTTTATACTCCTCGCTCAATTATACACCTTGACAGGCTAGCCGAAAGGGTGTGGTTTTAATTATGGTGGCCATCTTTGATTTCACCTTTACCCGCTACTTTTTTCACCCTGAAAATGAGTTCAATTGATTCCATTACCTGGACGCCATCTTGAATTGCAGCTTTCTGCCCCATATCTGGAATGTCTACCCAAGTTTTTTTCAATCTCCTATGGGTACCCTATATGGATCAAGAGTCAAAATTAGGGGACATATGAGATTGCACACAGGACCCCACTCAGCCCCAGGACTAAAAGCAACTCGTATAGCCCCCTTTCAGATATTGCGTTCACGTGTGACATCATCTAAATACGCGCTGTTCAAAAGTGTCAGTCATTGACGAAAAGGTATAACCAAAAAAAAAGGTATTGGTTCAACACTTTATTAACTAAATATTATTTCAAATACATATTTTAACAAAATTCCAAGTGGCACGCACATATTGATAATCAACTTATATTAATAATAAAACAAAAACAAATAATTACAACAGCTTCGCGAAATCATAACAGAATGAGAAGTCCAAGTGTTGGTAAATGATATCAAATGTAGTTATTAACACACCGGAAGTCGTGTAAATATTTGCCACATCGGACGTAAAGACCGTTAATTATCTTTGAGCTGGGCAAGAATCCTGATCAGCTGGATATACTAATTATTGATTTTTAGCCTTTCGAGAAAGTCCGATACTAGTTATTTCAGAACTAACGTTGCGCTTCACCTTTCTTGTGCTTATTACATCGGCCTTCGCTCATCTGCCCCTATTTCTCTTGCCGTCATTGGATAATCTTTGACAAACCGTGATAACTACAAATGCGCAGCAGAAATATTGGCTAGTCCACATTGAACTAGCACAGAACACCCACACCTCGAATAGATGTTCATCTATTGACACAGGTTACTAAAAGACCAGTCCAAATCCATATCATCAATATGAGGTACCTCTTCCAGTACTTCTCCACCAGTATGCTGACTCATCCTTCTTAATCTGGCTTCTAGATCTTTCTTTACAACTTCATACTCAACTTTCTTCAAACACATAAACTCCATATTAACATCCACCAGAGCTTGGGTTGCTGATATCCTCACTTCCCACATCATCTTGAGATCTTCTCTTTTAACCGTCTCGTATTTCGCCTCAAAATCAATCAATTTAACTTCAAGTGTGGTTATTTTGTCCTGTGTTCTCTGGTAAGAAGCTGCAACTCGTTGTAATGTCACACTTAGGAGTTTTAGACTTCTTATGGATGGTACAGGTTGTGGGTTCATCATCATGTTACAAGCCATCTTGATTCTTTTCTGAAGTTAAAAAGTTGTGAAAATTAAAATGAGAAATAATGAGATGAACAGGCTTTAACGCCCATTCAACATAAAACAGTTTATCCCAGGAATAATATAGTGATTCTATTTCAATAATTAACTTGCGTATCTTCTATAAGTGAGGGTGCCGGAGATCCAACGCGGCTACCCCACTCATTGCCTCGCATCGATTTTTCGAATAACCCATTGATTGTATTTAAAATAATGTATATTTCATTTAGAACACCGATTTATGTTAGTGTATATTAACTGGAATATGTTCTATATTAATTGTATTTATTAACACTGGAAGATGTTCAAAGTAGAAGATGCTTCATTTAAATTGTATATATTAACACTGAAAGATGTTCTAAGTAGAAGATGCTTCATTTTAATTGTGTATATTAACACTGGAAAATATTCTAAGTAGAAGGTAATTCATTTTAATTGTGTATATTAACACTGGAAGATATTCTATGTGGATGATGCTTCATTTTAATTGTGTATATTAACACTGGAGGATACTTCAATTTAAATTATGTATTTTAATATTGAAGCCCAAAGATCATGCCTCTATTAACACTGAAAGTTACAAACTGTTACCGATATTTCACCTTGCGTGCGTGCAGCAAGCGATTACATTTTGGGTTGAGCAATTTATAAATTTGTATTTTAGTAGTGTTTTTACCGGAATTAGTTAAGTTTTATTAAAACAAAAAACAGGTTTATAAATACTAAGATTTGTACTTGTTCCTTACCTCAAATCTTTTAACAACAATATCAAGCTATACGTTTATGGATCATAGGACAGAAACCTATCCTATACTATTATCTCGAAATACTTTTGTAAGAACCTACTATGGATAGCTTTAGGGCTGTGGATGTGTTAGAAGGATGAAGGTCAGAGGTTATTGCATAATAACTACTTTCAATTTATCACCCATTTTTCGTAACATCCTTGTAATAATCCTCCCATTAATCATAAGCGTGTGGTTAAAGGAGTTACTTACTAACACCTAATAATTTTTCTATTAATTGATGAATATTTGATTTCGGTGACTTGTCAAAATTTATAACAAATGTCCTTTATAATAATTTTAGAAATTTTTCCCCCATGCCTGTTAAATTTAAAGGATTTGTTCCTGAATTGGGAAAACCAAAACTAGCCAGTTAAGACATTACGCCCGAATATAATGTCTAGTGAGTTATCACAAGATAAGGAAAGGAATCTTCAGCTGTACAAAATAATTATTGTCAATTTGATGTCATTAACCTTTACTTGTGTATATTTAAAACATTGGATACCTTACTTGTGTATATTTAAAACATTGGATATTTTACTTCTGTGGCACAATTTGTATTGAATTTATATGAAATTTGCCGGAGTACTTACCTGAGATAAGCTGTAATTTTAACTTGAGAAATCAGGTTTATCCAATAAATAACTTTTGCTTAGAGATACTACACTTTTCACTTTGAATATAAGCAACAAACACACTCGTTTTCGTTAATGACTAGGTATTGGCATACGATTAGAGCCCAAGGACGTTCGGCAGATAATGTGTGGCTTAAATGTGTAGTATATTCCTTATATAGGTGTTTGTGATATACATTTGTTTAACGTCCACTCCACTAAAGTGATTTTGGTATATTGAGAACTTACCTTTGAATATATTATATCACCAAGAAAACAGGAATCCATCATTTCCGATAATTTCAATATTGTTTCAAGTTACATGATATTGTAATCAAAACACAGAATTTAATACCGACATTACAATTACATGTTGCCCTGTACTCAAACGATATTTAATCCAACAGATTAACGTAATCTCTTCCGGATTAAGATGCACGAAGGTTGTTTTTAAATTCTGCCACATCTCAATGAAGTGATTGGTTGATTAATCACCGTGATTTGAGTAAAATGTCCACATCTCATTTTAAATATTAATGTTTCTGATTGGTTAATAAAATTGTGTCCCAGTCTGTCATTTTAAATTTTGAATCGAACCTTAAAACTCATTTTAGTCAGTCAGTTTTTACATTTTAGCCAAAACAATTACTCTCACAAAGGGGCTGCATGCGTTATTTACAAATTGCCCAGGGCAAAGTCCATACTAATATTACACTAAACCAGTTTGCGATGTTATTTTCATGTCACGTAATATGTTCGTGCAATATAGTATGCCTACGGTTGGTAAATGGTTAGAAACGTTAATGAAGACGGACATACGCCATTGCTTGATAATGACTAGAGAAGCCTTGTCGAAACGTCGCTCAGTTATAAGCAGTAATTAAATTCCATAGAATTGCAACCTGTATACTGCCACACAGTGTGCTATGGGGGAAATTTCGCCCAGGCAGCGGCGCTACGACCTAGCCTACCCTTGTATCGAATTCCATCTGCCAAGGGATCTTTTACGTACCATCCGAACGACTAAACAGCTGCCTTTGCCAGGCCCTTCATCCTGCATCACTGACAAGAGGAAACCAGTCCGAAAAAAACTATGAACGTTTTCGGCCAATGCAGGGATCGAGCACCCGACCTCCAGTAAGTGAGCCAGCGTCTTACCCACTTAGCCACGTAATCCCCTCTGATCATAATTAGAAATGTGAGCCATAGCGCTGCTGTCTTGGTGAAATGTCGCCCATAGCACACTGTGTTGTATATTATATGCCCGTCTTCATTATCCCGGTTGGTTGACGGATCATGCCGAATGAAACAGAGGCAAATGTCTCGAGGCCACACCCCGGCAGTTTGGTGACGAAATATATTTGTATTTTTTTTATATTTTGTAGCAAACAATTACGAAGAACCATTTCCCCAAAGTTGTGAAACATAGTGGCCCTTGTTGGAGTTTTGAAATTTTTAGGTAGAGGGACCACAAGGGGCATCAATTCCACGTTTGATGGGTTGGTAGTGATAAGTTGATATCAGAAATGTTTCCATAACCCGAAACCCGTAATATATGCTAAGTACATTATTTCCATTCGCATCCCGGGATATACGCCACCGCACCGACCAGTATATCTGACCGAATTAAAAATCTTCTCGAGACAAGGGGGTCACAGTGGCAAAGTGGGTTAGACGCTGGTTCGCTAGCCTGGAGGTCGGATGTTAATAATAAATAATATTGGCCGAGACAGTTCATCCGGGGGGGCTGACATGGGCAGTTGTATAGTCGTTAGGGTGGGACGTAAAACCGAGGTCACGTTTACAGATTGGCGTGCACATAAAAGATCCCTTGACAATTGGAATTCGATATAAGAGTAGGTCGTAGTGTCGCTGTCCGGGGAAAATTTCCCTTACAGCACACTATATGGCGTATGCCCATCTTCATTAGCCCAGTATAGGAGCAAAAAAAGTAGTCGATAGGAAATCTTAAATTCTTGTATGAAAGAGTTACGTTTTATTATAGGTATTTACAATACATTCAACTAACCACCCCAGAGTGTTACGGTGATGACGATTCTTCAAACATAATTTGATTTGATTTGATATCAAGGATAAATAATACACCGGAGATGATACTAGTAATGGCTGCTATTATCATAAAGGTGAAGGCCCAGGACAATTGAACAAATGTATCATCGTATTCCGCTCCAAATATGATTACTCCCAGAAACATGAAACCGCCTGAAATAGATTACATCAGTTTTTGTTTCATACAGAAAAAAACAACAACATAATATCTAAAATTCACAATTACAGTTAAAGATACATTATGGGAGATTAGATAAAGGGCTTGCGTTTCGCAATATAATAGATAAAAATATGTACATGTAAAGGGAATATGCTGAAAATTTTAGTCAAATTACTCTAAGTCGAGAAAACCTTATTTAACATAATGTGTAGCCTCGATCGTCATTGTTACTGCTGTCACGATAATTAACAATGTTTCGATTATAAATTTTTGCGTTTAGTCATCAACAGACGTTGAACAGCATATCGTATTCAAATCTGTTTAAAATCATACCCATCATATGGCACCGAGAGTTGATTATAGTCCGGTCATGGTAATAAAGGTCTAATTACTGATTTATAATATTTCGGGCCCCTAAAAATACCTGTAAAAGGCAAATTGACCTCTTACATAACGTATAATATTTAGGTGGTATTCTGATTTGCTACGATGCCCCTAAATTATTTTGTTATAATATCCCCAGAAAGTCATAGTGAGAGCAACGTCAAGTTGACGCCCGACGCCATATTATGTATACAGATTGATGACTGAACACCCATTATAAAGAAACAATTTTGTATAACATACCATAACATAACATAACAAATTATACGAAACTACAGGGACATCTAATTTTAATTCCAATTATTGCGTATTGGGCAGAATCGAGCGTTTTGATACTGTGGTAAAGATGCTTCAGCGTGAACGTTTTAACCGACTGAAAGGGTGTTTGTGATTGACTTTAAGCACGTTGAACTTAAACATTTAGCCGCAAAAAGTTTTAAAGAATGATAGCAAATACCTGCGATAATTGCCAATAATCCTGTCATTATCTTGTACAGTTTTCTTCGTGTTGTTGACGACCGGAAGTACGTTAGTGATGCCATAACACACGACCCAATTAGAGCCATAAATCCAAGTATTTCCATAGCAATCACGGCCTTTTCCCATGCTGAAGAACACATTATTTTTATAATTAAGTTATCTTATTTCTGTCAGACCTGGTTGACAAATGCCCAGTCTCCAATCTTTGGGAGGATATATTCAAAAGATATTTAAATCCAATTCCAATATCAAATTATGTTATCCAAACCGTGTAAATTTGGCTTGAAGTAGAGTCTGAGACACAGCTGAGATTATGACAATTTGTAGCTACTTTTGACATAACCGATTTCTGTTGTGGGTTTTTTTTTTGTCAACAAGACTAAAATTAGTAGTTTAATATTTAATTCCATAAAATAGAATTTATTGAGAGTTATTCATTTTCGTACAAATATAGTTGATAATTAATTTTCGAAAATGTGTGTACCGCACAAGTTTCAAATTACATGTACATAAATTGACATTAAAAGGTTGTGGGGCGGAAGTTGTGGACATACGCCATAGCAATTATGCCCCGGCCGATTGGTGTCAGACCAACTATGTGAGCCAATTGAAACCCTGGTATTCTATGTGCTTCAACAGATGAATTTTATGTAAATATATTTTTACCTTGTGTTGTGTTGATATCTGTATGTACACATTCATTTAATATGTCATAACATGTCTGCCACAGTCCATACCACACATTACCAAATATGGCTATATTTCCAGCCAGCCAATACGGGCTCGCAAAACCAATGAAGAAGAACAGAAGAGACACAGCCAATGTAATAAAGGCTAAGGTAGAGGATAGGGTGCCAGACATCGTCGACATGTATTTCTAATCCTGTCTGGAAATAGGTAATGCGAATATTATTTTAATTCCCTTTCAATTTTAATGGCGCCTGTCAATTGTACTGGAAAACTGAGTTTCATTTACAATTTTCGGTTGATCAATCTAAAACAGAATTCCCCAAATTCCACGACTTGTAAGTGTCCGAACAACCAAATCTTTACACTTATCGAAGTTATTTTGAGACTGGTCGTCGCGGTTGTCACTCATACCAATTAAATCTACAGCGATTAGTTTCGAAAGACTAAATATTGTGATCAAATCTGATTAAAACACAGATACCATTTCCTTCCGTTTTTATAGTTCAAAATTGCGTTTTACTTGTCTTTACTACACTAGGATCTGGAGGAGTTGTTATAATTGACGTGTTCTGAATGGCATGAGGTATCAGTCCATGAAACGGCCTGTAACGGTAGCTTTAGGCGTGTTTTGCACAGAGCGATGGGTAATCCACTACTAACATCAATGCTGACTGGTTAATCATATATAATTATATAACGTCTTAGGGTCAAACGCCGCTCGTATGACCTCTTACGTGACCTAACGCAACAACCGGTCAGATCTGCATATAGTGTAGGTCATCGAAAGTATAAAATATAGATATGTATTTTAATCAGATTGATTGAAGGTTTCAATGAAGATATCATGTGGACATATAATGGGTGTTTAATATACACAGGTAAATACACTTTTATATACATCATCTGTGGATCCGGGATTTCTTTAAATAAAAAAAACAGCGGCTGCCAGGCAGGATACGCCCACATACAAGAGTTGGATAGAGAACAAGCTAAAAAGAAAGTGATTTTTCCTATAATCAAGGACAATACAAATCGATATGCGCATATATCGAATGGAACCAAGATCTTTGAATGGGTTATGAACATGCATTTCAAGGTACTTCAAAATCGGATTAAAATTATGACCTCTACAGGGTTCACAACCTTGATAAACCATATTTTTACACAATATTCGCATACAAGTGGCGGCTATTTTGTCCGGCAGTTGTGGTCCGATTTCACAAAATTCAAACTCAACCTTCATTACAATGTAACGATGATATAATCAAATGTTTTTTAAATCAGATAATAATTGTGATCGCAAGAGGGACCGCAAGCTAAAAATGGTGATTTTTTCGTAAAATCAGGGGTCATACTTCAGGAAGTTATGATCCGATGTGCGCAAATATTGAAAGGAGCCAAGATCTTTGGGTTATAAACATTCATTTGAACTTTCATCAAAATCGTTTCAAAATTGTGACATCTACAGTGTTCACAAGCTAAACGAGAGATGGATAGAGAACAAGGTAAACCGAAAGTGATTTTCCTACAATCAAAGGCTATAATTCATTAAATTACAATTTGATATGCGCAAATATCGAAAAGAATCAAGATCTTTAGGTTATAAACATGCATTTCAAGTTTTTCAACAAAATCGAATCAAAATTGTGACCTATACTGGGTCCATAAAATTGATATACCATATTTTAACACTATTAGCGTACAAACGGTGGCCATTTTGTCTGGCAATTATGGTCCGATTTCCCTGAAATTCAAACAACCTTCCGTTTGGTGTAACGGTGATAGAGTCAAGCATTTTTTTAAATCGGATAATAATCGTGGCCTCCAGAGGGACCATAGGCGATTTTTCGGACAATCAGGGGCCATAATTCAGGAAGTTATGATCTGATATGTGCAAATAATGAAAGGAACCAAGATCTTTGGGTTATAACCATGCACTTTAAGTTTCATCAAAATTGAATCAAAATTGTGACCTATACTGGGTCAACAACCTTGATATACCATTTTATAACAGTATTCGCGTACACGCGGCGGCCATTTTGTATGGCAATTTTGTTCCGAATTTTTCCGAAATTGTAATTCAACCTTCCTTAGGGTATAACGGTGATATAATCAAACGATTTTTTAAATCGGATAATAATTGTGACCTCCAGAGGGACCACAAGACAAACAAAGACGATTTTGCGTATAATCAGGGGCCATAATTCAGGAAGTTACGATCCGATATGCGCAAATATCGAAAGGAACCAAGATCTTTGGGTTATAACCATGCATTTCAAGTTTCATTAAAATCGAATTAAAATTGTGACCTCTACACGGTCCACAACCTTGATATACCATTTTTTAACAGTATTCGCGTACGAATGGCGGCCATTTTGTATGGCAATTTTAGTCCAATTTTTCCAAAATTCGAACTCAACCTTCCTTAGGGTGTAACGGTGATATAATCAAACGATTTTTTAAATCGGATAATTATTGTAACCTCCAGATGGACCACAAGCTAAACCAAGGTGATTTTGCGTATAATCAGGGGCCATAATTCAGGAAGTTACGATCCGATATGCGCAAATATCGAAAGGAACCAAGATCTTTGGGTTATAACCATGCATTTCAAGTTTCATCAAAATCTAATTAAAATTGTGATCTCTACAGGGTCCACAACCTTGATATACCATTTTTTAACCGTATTCGCGTAGGAATGGCGGCCATTTTGTATGGCAATTTTGGTCCAATTTTTAGTCCAATTTTCCAAAATTCGAACTCAACCTTCCTTATCCGATATGCGCAAATATCGAAAGGAACCAAGATCTTTGGGTTATAACCATGCATTTCAAGTTTCATCAAAATCGAATTAAAATTGTGATCTCTACAGGGTCCACAACCTTGATATACCATTTTTTAACAGTATTCGCGTACGAACGGCGGCCATTTTGTATGGTAATTTTAGTCCGATATTCCGAAATTTGAACTCAACCTTCCTTAGGGTGTAACGGTGATATAATAGAACGGTTTTTCAAATTGGATAATAATTGTAACCTCCAGAGGTACCACAAGCTAAAATAGGTGATTTTTCGGACAATCAGGGGCCATAATTCAGGAAATTACGTTCCGATAGGCGCAAATATCGAAAGGAACCAAGATCTTTGGGTTATAACCATGCATTTCAAGTTTCATTAAAATCGAATTAAAATTGTGACCTCTACAGGGTCCACAACCTTGATATACCATTTTTTAACCGTATTCGCGTAGGAATGGCGGCCATTTTGTATGGCAATTTTGGTCCAATTTTTAGTCCAATTTTTCCAAAATTCGAACTCAACCTTCCTTAGGGGGTAACGGTGATATAATCAAACGATTTTTTAAATCGGATAATTATCGTTACCACCAGAGGGACCACAAGCTAAACCAAGGTGATTTTGCGTATATTCAGGGGCCATAATTCAGGAAGTTACGATCCAATATGCGCAAATATCGAAAGGAACCAAGATCTTTGGGTTATAACCATGCATTTCAAGTTTCATCAAAATCTAATTAAAATTGTGATCTCTACAGGGTCCACAACCTTGATATACCATTTTTTAACAGTATTCCCGTACGAACGGCGGCCATTTTGTATGGTAATTTTGGTCCGATTTTTCCGAAATTTGAACTCAACCCTCCTTAGGGTGTAACGGTGACATAATGAAACGGTTTTACAAATCGGATAATAATTTTGATCTCCAGAGGTACCACGAGCTAAAATAGGTGATTTTTCGGACAATCAGGGGCCATAATTCAGGAAATTACGTTTCGATAGGCGCAAATATCGAAAGGAACCAAGATCTTTGGGTTATAAACATGCATGTCAAGTTTCATCAAAATCGGTTCAAAATTGTGACCTCTATAGGGTCCACAAGCTAAAAACGTGATTTTTCGTACAATCAGGGGCCATAATCCATGAAGTTTTGATCCGATACATGCCAATATCGAAAGCAGCCGAGATCTTTTGGGGATAAACCTATATTTCAAGTTTCGTTAAAATCCGACAAGAATTGTGACCTGTAGAGAGTCCACAAACAATTGTGGACGGACGTCCGGACGGACGGACGGACGTCCGGACGGACAGGGGCGACGACATAATACGTCCACATGAAAATGGGGCGTATAAAAAGTAATAGAGATATTGTAGTAGGTCATGTAAAAAACCGAATGATAAACATATCCAACATGGTTTACGACATAAACTTGTCGATTCCACTAAATCATAACAGTTTAATTATTTCCTTGGATGTCAATCCGTCTTGAATCGTCTCGACATAAAAGTACCGAGCTTTGACTCTTATTAGAATTTCGAATATAACATAGATGTTCTAAAATTACGAATTGATTTTTTTTAACCACAACACTATATTATAACTGTATATGTAAATACACCATACCTGTAAGCCTGCCTCCTAACTCGAAGTGTTATTGTTCTTGAACAGTTAACTATAATCTTCATGCTAATTATTTTAAGTATATTTATTATTTGTAATGTTGTTGGCTTGTTGCTAGATATTAATATCTTGAGAATTATGAAAATCTTGTCTTGAAGTGTATAAAGAGGGAAAATTTACACTTATAGAACAGTAAAACAATATAAATAACCAATTTATAAAACTTTTATTACCGCCGACCCTTTAAAGGGACAATTTTACTTTGTTGTCATTTCACTATGTAATTGTGTGCGTTAGATTATGAACCAAATCTTCAGTGTGCCAATTCTTCTGAGGTCGGTTGCTCAAAACTAAGTCATTTAACGATCCGTTAAACTCTAACGGACATATCTTGGTAACGTGTTGTTTGTTAACTTTCCGTTAAATTTAGTACAGAAAACACTATAGAATACTTTATTTTTTTTATACATAGCATAAATCTGTAGGACAAATTTGCACCACAGAATGTTCGGGGCCTTTATTTTAAGTTATCGGATCGTTAAAAGATAACGGAGCTTTGAGCAACCGGCCCCAGGTCTATATATCCCAGAGACGGGTTGAGTATATCCGTGTCACAGTTGGCCCTGAGAAAAATCTTTAGATTGACAGCCTGTAGAAGGAAGCGAAATTCTAGTGATATATCCAGCGTCCCGTACCAAGTTAGATTATGTTCAAAAGCTTCAAATTTAGGACGTTAAGCCATGTTTCACTTTAAAGGCAGTTATAAACTAAATTTAAAACTAACTGAGAAATTATGTGAATATCTTTATTTCATATATTTTTTTTAATTTACCCTATCATATGTAGTTTTGTGTTGTTGCAGAACGGACAATATTGTTTGGTATGAATGTCCGACCCAACACATTTCTCACACGTGAAGAAATTATCAGGATCCCACTTCTGTTTGATGGATAAAAGTCGATTGTAGTTATCCCCCCAAAACTCTGTCTTCCAGTCCGTGACGTTTTCGGTGGGCTCGTTAAAATAAATCCCCCCACCGAAACCCTTTAATTGGTCCCCGTTCTTAAGACCCGCTTTAGAAGCAGCATCATCCAATTTAGTATCTCCCCACACTAGCGCACAACTCAGAGAATGTGAAGCGGATCTGAAACCTGGGTTAATAGAAGTTGTGTCTTTTGGTTGGGATCTCATAGCACCTGGAATATAAAAAAGTATAAGTGTTATGTTATTTTGTGCATGACTAGCCAATGTTAATTTTCGTTCTGTCTATTCAGGTGGTTACGCCCTCTTTCGAAAAGCTCATTCTGGACAGTGGCAGTTTCATAGTAACCCTTTATCTTGATAGGCATCCAATTAATGTATAATGTCTGGATAAAGTATAGCCTATACTGTATAGGCGAACTTTGACTGAGTGACGTAAACTATGTATATTTTGCTTTGTGACAGGCAATCCTACGGTCTATCACATTCAAGAGTCAAGAGCGGGATCTGTAGCGCACAACACCCCACCCCGTCTCTCTCTCACTCTCTCTCAAGCAGCCCACATACGCTCAATATAATTGTCAATAATATTGTCAATAGTTGATATTGACAATTATATTGAGCGTGTGTATGCGATATTGAAGCTCGAAATAATTGATGTCAATATTATGATTGAAGAAATCAAAAGTCCATAGATATTTTATTGACGAACCGTCAATTTTTTTGCAACAATTGACCGTGTGTGGGCGTCATCAATAATATTGACGCAATATATTTCATTTCTCGTAGAAGGTGTGGTGGTGGGGGCAACTTTTGGGCAATCTGTCTTTCTTTCATTACGTGAAGGCCGCGTCATTTCAACGTAGGCCGGTCTGCCGTTGATATGACTAAAAGGCAAAGGTGTGGATGGAAGAAGAGAGAACAGAAAAACACATAGAGCTGAAGTGCTGAAAAAAAGCGGGTAGAACTACGCCAAAAATCGCGAGTTTTTCGGTGGCCCGGTACAGGATCACTGCTCAGTCGACGAAAACACGAATCGTATGCCTATCATCGAGAATAATGAATCGCCGACCCACCAGCAGGGAGTGATTTCTAAAGCCAGTTTCGCAAAGGGCCCAGTTTGTCGAGCTTCTTAGGGTCCATCAGATCCTAGATCCGCCTCTGTGCAACAGCCTTATTGAATGGTTGGAGTTGACGTCGGCATAGCGTGGGATTCGGTTACGAAACCATTGGACAACTTTGGTCCGACTTTAGTGTTGCTTAACTCACGGGCTAGAGAAGCAGAGAAACGCATTTACGGTAGTTGATTTTTCAAAACTTTTCTCCGGGAAGGGAGGCCCCCAGACCCCGAGACGATTGATTGTTTGTTTGGGATTCAGGTCAGCCACCAAAGGTAGGCTTCTTTGGACCACATTGAAGTTGCTGTGTTCAAGTGCTGAAAAAGCAGGAAAGCGCGTTTGCGGCATGCGGTTAAATTTTCAAAATTCTCTCTCGACGGTCCCGTCTACATGGAATTCAAATCAGCTATCTTAAAAACAGGCTATATTAGACCACTTCAAAGTGGCTGTATTCAGGGGCTGGAATAGCAGGAACATGCGTTTGCCACCGTCAAATTTTCCAAAATTGTCGTGGAAGGATTAGGGGTAAGACCCACTACACGGTTAGTGCTCCGTTCCTCCTCTCTCGCAGATGACCGGCGCCGCCGTCTATAATCCGCAATTGTTGGCCGCCCCACCAATTCTCATCGAGCCTGTACGTCTATGGGACTTGGAACTGCCATAGATAATGCTAAACAAATAGTTCCATCCATGATGGCGGCTTTGCTCAGAATGAATTTTGAGACAATATAATTGAACGTGTGTGGGAAACCGAAATTTGTTTCAATTAAATTGACATCAATAATATTGACAATTATATTGAGCGTGTGTGGGCCGCTTTATTCTTTGGGGAAGGTAGCAATTACTATGGTGGCTGATTGATATCACGCCGTAATGTAGCCCTTCATAAGGCGACAACCCGATATCGCGACATTTTAACCCGACATACTGTCATTTTAACCAGTCAATACATTTTCTACCCCGCACCACGACATTAAAAATGCCGTAATGTCGTGTAAAAATGACGTGATTCCTCTTTTTACAGTGGTGCAAGACGGAGGGTCTAGCAACGTTTAGCTGCTCGGGGGAGAGGGGGGCGAAAAACCGAGGTCTCTTTGGCGTGCACGAAAATGACCCCCTGGCAGCTGTAATTAAGCCGTAGCGTCGTTATCCGGGCAAAGTTTAAATTTCCCATTTTTCAGCAACGATCGGTCACTTCAAGATAGGCATACGCTATGCAGAGTGCTATGACATAAATTGAACAGTGGCAGTTCTTCACTGAATTATGACTGTGAAGGGTTCTTTTTTCTGTGCACGCCAAGATGTAAACAGCGACTTGTGTTTTTGTCCATCTAGACAACTTGACAATGTTGTCACGCCCTTCGTGATTCACCACCGACAGAGAGAAACCACGCTGCAAAATCCTGGAACTTTCTTGACCAACACCAGGATCAGTGTACATAATCGCACTGTATCTTGAGAGGAGAATGGGCGACAACCTGACATCACGACATTTTAAGCCAAGAATACGACATTTTTACGCAACGTTGCGGCAATTTTAATGGCGTGGTGGATGTCGGGTGAAGATGTCGCATTGTCGGGTTAACATATATCGTGATATCGGGTTGTCGTCTCGTGACATGGATACCAATCAGCCAACAAAAAATAATGCTGGTCTTACCTCCTAAAATAGTGTCTGTACAAAACATCTCAGAACCATACGGTGGAGTAACCAACTGGTTGACCAAAGTATCTACCATCCCATCATAATCGGTGTCATCTTGAAGAAGGGAGTTAAATAGATATATTCTAGCACCTCCTGTGTCAGGCTTACTGTTTTTCTCATAATCCCAGAAGGTAGTACGGTTCACCGACCCAGACGCAAATGGGGGCACTCCGATTTTCTCTAAAAGCATCTCGGCTTCGGCTTCAAGCTGAGGAGTATATGCACCATAATGAACAAGCGTTATAGTCACGGTGCCAAAGTTTGTCAACGTGGCATCAAGGGGGGCGTCGTTGAAAAGCATATAACCTCCCCATCCCGGGCTCATAGACTTCATTAACTGGTAAAATGTTTTGAGAACCTTAACACCGGGGGCTGTTTTCTTTACG
The DNA here is from genome assembly GCA_917208275.1 of Patella pellucida. NCBI lineage: Eukaryota > Metazoa > Mollusca > Gastropoda > Patellidae > Patella > Patella pellucida. The sequence continues at coordinate 61,939,021 of OU795038.1, forward strand.
AACATTGGGAATATTGCATATGCTTGAAAAAATCCACTTGGAGCAGGATGGAGCTTGAATATGAAGGATACCACAACACCCCAAGTACCACCACCACCTCCTCTCAAAGCCCAAAAGAGGTCAGAATTAGTAGTTTCGGTAACCGTTCCGCTGTCTTCATAAACCTTCGTACCGGTGGCGGAAGTCGTTACCAATTTCCCGTCAGCTGTTACTAATGTTACTTCAAGAAGTTGGTCCACGGCTAGTCCTAGGCTTGTACTAATTGGACTGTGACCACCGCCTTGGCTGTATCCTCCCATACCAACACTTGGATCGGCACCACCAACTATCACTCTTTGATATTTATCAACCTGAAAGCATGGATAGAAACCAAGAAAATTATAGGGACTATCGCACAATAACAACACTTGCGTCTAAGCGAATAACCCGCCCGCGAAACTCTGTCGGTGCGGATTCATTTGGACGCAAGTTAAAATTTTGCGACGGTCCTTAATCATGAAAAAAGACCAGATACATATAACACACAAGCAGTATTAAATATTCCCCCCCCCCCTCTCTCCAAATGCTAGAAAAAATTCCAAATTAAAAGATATGAACGGTGAGCTATTGTAAACTTATAATGACTTAGGACACAGATCACCAAAGTTATTTTTAGTCCCCCTCTCCCTTTCTCTTTTCACCTTTTTGCATGGCGATTTTTGTTAACTTTTTGGTGTAGAATCTAAAAAAAAAAGTTTGAAAATACATTTTCTGCCAGGTTTTAAAGAATGTTCATGATTTTGAGGTGGAAGGATACAAGAGTTGGGAGGTTGGTTACGTTGAAATGTAGGGCCGGAAATTACATGTTTATTTGTCTCTACCTCCACCTTATGTATCTCAAGTTTTTCATGTTGAACCTCATGCTTTTGGGCAAGAGTTTTCTACATGTTGCTCCATCTGTAGCAGAAAGCGTTCTAACCAAAGAAAATTTGGGGGAAAATTAGAGCCGGTCTAAGAGACACGAATTAACATTAAAGTCAATGCGGAAATAATTAGTGACCTGTGGCCGTAGTATTATGGTGTATATCTTGATAAAAAACGGACAATATTCGACATAGATATAAAATGATTATAGTTAGTTATCATGCCAGATGTTTGTTTTGTTACTTTGGCTCCTGGTTTTGTCCGAGAAAGTTCCTCGGGATTTTCCGGTTGTGCAGTATGGTAGGACCTGGTAAGAACAATGTCTAGACGTTCGGATCAGAAAAAACAGGCCCGTTTACACGTTGGCGAGCACGTAAAAGTGCCATTGGCAGAGGGAGTCCGATATAGCAGCAGGCTGTAATGCCGCTGTTCGGGCAAAGTTTCCGCTGTAGGATACTGCATGGCGAACGCCCGTCTTCAATTGCACTGGCGGTGCAGAAAAATCACAGTTAAACCAAATTTCAACCCATTTCACTTTTATTTGGTAAAATGACGCCTTACCTCTTGATAGACTCGACCCCACGTATTTCCACTCTCTACAGATATTTCCCCGGATGTACACCGTGTAGAATTTAAATTTATCTTGATTCCACGCATCTTAGAGAGATTTATCAATAGTCCTCCAGACACGGTGGAGCGACCGATGTACGAATGACCCGTAGACTGGATGGCTACCAGGAGATTATGCTGTTTGGCGAATCGAACGGATTTCTGTACATCTTGGACATCATTTACAAAGACGATGAGTCCGGGATATTTGGTAACTCTACGATTTTGCATGAGAGTAGCATTGTTAAAGTCAGGATCTTGAGGTTTCAGTGCTGTGCCTGTGAGAGACTTGATAAAGGTATCAATATCTGATAGTTGAGGGCCATGACAGATCGTTCCACATGGCGACGGTGATCCGTTTAACAATCTTACGTCTTGAACAAACAACACGAAAAACAATAAAAGCCTGAAAGAAAACAGAAAGTCTAGAAAATACAAAGTCGAACTTGTATAAAAAGTGAAAGTATTAATTTGGAGATCCATATATTTCCAGGTCATTATCAAGCTAATTATGGACAGCGGCACCACGACCTACTCTTGCATCTAATGCCAGTTTCAACAGTGCGCCAGTTTTCACATGGGACATCGGGTTTTCGTCATATTCAAATATGTTGCCCCTTGCAAAGTTCGCCTTCGTTTGGACCGGGAAATGACCTTGGGATTTTCTGACGTGGATTATCAGTGACGCCGGAAGCAGAGTCTGGAACATAAGAGAACCCCTGACACAGTTGAAATTCGAAATAAGTGTAGAACATATAGCGTATGTCCGTCTTTATTAGGCCAGTCGATGCAGAAGAGTAAGACGACAAAATCTCTCTTTCTCTTTCTCTCTCTCCCTCTATATCGATACAGTAACTATGAAAGACACTCCACTATGTTTCTAACACATTGATTATTGATTTAAAGGACTAAAACAATTACATCGTCTATAAATATATTAAATTTCATATACTGAACGCATTGTTGAGATCACTTATTTCAATGTTTTTAACCAACATAATATAAGTGTATAAGAATTGACGCACCTGTATCTTAACAATGGATTGACAGATTTATCTCAAATTATCTATGTAGTCTAAAGGGAATTCGGTGTACTGAAAGTTATTGATTTGTCTTAGAAACATGTGCTTATATTATACCCAGCCTGCTTATAACTTCCCCTTATAACACCGTGACATTATGGACACAGGTCACCAAATATTTCTACGCCGGTACCCTTGTAGGGCCATAGTTATTTTTAGTCTCTCTCTCCCTTTCCCTTTTCCCCCTTTTGCATGGCGATTTTTGTTGACTTTTTGGTGTAGAGTCGAATAAAAGGGTTTGAAAATACATTTTCTGCCAGGTTTTGGTGAATTTTCATGATTTTGAGGCGGAAGGATACAAAAGTTGTGAGGTTGGTTACGTTGAAATGTAGGGCCTGAAATTGCATAATATTTTCTTGTCTCTACTTCCAGCTTGTGGATCTCAATTTTTTCATGGTCAACCTCATACATGCTTTTGGGCAAGAGTTTGCCACATGTTGTTCCAGTTGTGGCTAAAAGCGTTTTATCCAACGAAAATTTGGAAAAAGTTAGAGTCGGTCTAAGAGACGAGAATTAACATTAGAGTCAATGGGGAAAGAATTAGTGACCTGTGGCCTTATAATACACGGCAAATGGCGGCCCGGTGTATTTTTACACGGCGTAAACTACGAAATACAATAGTGAAACACAGTGCAAACGATAATGCTATGTCCCCAGTGTCGTACGAGGTGTTACGAATAGAGTGTCCCACGATTGTGTACGTCCAGATACGTTCGTATATGTTTCGATACGATCAACACGATTGTTCAGACTTAATGACGATTACTCCACGATTAAAACTCCGATTTCAATACGAATTGTGATAGTGGGAAACTATAAGCGTTAAATAATTATAAGATACACTGAATACTGTTAAGTATATTACGTTGTATATGTAGTGTTTACATCCTACCTGTGCATTGCCCCTGGGTAGGTATAAGCACCTCAGTAAAAATGACCTAGATGACTACACAGCGCTCAATTATATACAATGGCTTTTTTTTATCTAAGAAAGATTAGGCCAAGCCAACAGATACCACGTGTTTAAAAACACGGACTGAATTACTGTCACCTGTGATTATCTTTGTTGCAATTTCTTGTATAAATCGTAGCTGAGAAATACAGAGGAGACGTGTATTCTATACAGATTTACATACACCAAATGGGGTTTAACGTCCACTCGACACGAACTAGGTCATTTCGGGACTAATACATGGTTCAATTTTATTTGAATAGTTCGCTTTCGCGTAGGATCTGTAGTAGGTTTGTTTTTTTTGGTGGGGGGGGGTGAGGACCCGGGGAAACCCGTGGGGTTGGACAGGCCACCCTACTCCTTGTCAAGTAAGACCGGGGAATCGAAACCACACCAGTTGATACAATGACTGACCTTATGATACAGCGCGTACGTGCTAACCATTCGGCCATCTACCCCTCCCCCCCCAACAACGAACGAGGGTGAGAAAAAAGATATTTGAAAGATATCAATATTTAATAGCGGATTTGGATGAACGGTACTAATATGTTTGTGTATATATATAAGAAAATATTATTCTTCTGTCGGGACACTAGAAGAATACACGTGAACACTGCTTTTTTTAACATCATAAATATGTTTGATGTGAATTGTTTTTGTTAAAGGCAGCCCCTCCCCCCCCCCCCTAACAGACGTCGCAAACATTATGCCAATGCATTCACATACACAACGTGAAACCACTGATATGCTAATTTCTAAATTTGTCTCCACTTTTAAATTGTGCATGTAGTCACGTTCTTCTAATCGAGGATCGCAGGAAAAGGCGGGGAATTAACTGATAAAAATGGCTATTTATGACCTTGTAGATAAGAACGTTGATTTTATGGTCATACAACTGTTCTGTCGTTTTTCCTGAATTATTTTTATATGTTTTAATGGTACTTACCTTCTAAGTATATTCCACTCTTTGATAGAAGAACTGAAATGAAATCAAATAAAATGGGGTTTAACATCCTACAGTCGTGCTCCGACTGGGCTAATGAAGAGGGACATCCGCCATTCTGTGTTCTATGGGTGAACTTTTGCCCTTGCAGCGGCGCTATCCGGTAGTAATGAAAAAAATAAATTGAAAAATTAATGTTTGTAGGATAAGCCATAAACTTAATGTATGTAGGCTAAACTTAATGTATGTAGGCTAAACTTAATGTAGGCTAAACTTCTTTTCTTTTATAATTAAGAAAAAAAACCAAATCAATTTGATTTGTAGGCATGGACAGTTTCGTTATAAATAAAATCGTGACATATGCCTGTGGAGTGTGGAGTTTCAGGGTTATTAAAGATGCATTCTGAAAGAAATAAATCGACCTATTAAAGATATTTTTTGGGGCTATTATTTCGTCATTTTTTCACATGCCCACAATCAACTTCTGGACTGTCGGACTAAAACAGTCGCCATTTAATTTAAAATGGTAAATCGAGGCTGTCGCGAGTAACAAGAACAGTTGTATGATAACCTTTGCCACATCTTGTCAAAACTTTAAACATTGGTAACTTCGTTGATAATAATGCAATTTGAATGCAATTTTCAACCTATTCAATTTGCATTATCTATTTTTGAACCACTATAGCAAGAACATCGAGCTCTTTATCTAAATCTTACATAATGCTTCTTTACTATAATGGACCAGCAAACACTTCTAGACGAGCTGTAGTAGGGACGTGTTTTATGTTTGGTAGCCTGAGGCGGATCCAGGAAATCCAGTTAGAGGGGGGGGGCGTAGGGGTCCCCTGATAAATTTTTTGAAAAAATCAGGGTGATTTGTGGCGCATGACTATATATTTATACTGTTATTTAGGGACTTAGGGGGGGGGGGGGGCACCTGGATCCGCCTCTGTTGGTAGCTGTATAATATTAATAAGTGTATCATTTATCACCCAGATTTTCCGACGTGGTTTCCCCTGCCATTGTTGCAGGACGGATGGCCTGACAAGGGCAGCTGTCTACTCTAATCGTTCGAATGGGACGAAAAACCGAGGTCCTGTGTACACATTGGCATGCACGTAAAAGACCCCCTGGCAGTTGGAATTCGAAATAAGAACACTGTATGGCGTATGCCCTTCTTCATTAGCCCAGTTTGGAGTAGGACGTTAAACCCGATTTCATTTCATTTCACTTCCCTTTTACCATCGTTTACGTCACTGATAATCACGTGATCCATAATATGCAAACCTTCAGGTCAATCTGAAGGAATGAATGAAATGGGGTTTAACGTCCTACTGTTATGCACTTAACCAAAGCTAATTGAAGACGGGCATACGCCATACAGTGTGCTATGAGGGTAATTTTGCCCGGGCAGCGGCGCTACGGCCTACTCTTATATCGAATTCCAACTGCCAAGGGATCCTTTACGTGCACTCCAATGTGTACACGGGACCTCGGTTTTTCGTCCCATCCGAACGACTAGGCAGCTGTCCTTCACAGGCCCTCCTTCTGCATCACTGACAAGGGGAAATCACGTCGGAAAATCGAGATGAACTCAATCTGAAGGACAGACTCACCCTACCTGCATAGCTACCATAAATTTCGTCACGCTAGTTACGTACGCCTTCAGGTAAAACACAATCATTTGGCGGAAAATTTGTATTAATTAGTGTACATACTTTTCTCATTAAATTATTTACGTGACAACTGTTATTTCACATCATTCCCATTTCTCCCTTTTTTTTTTGCATTTTTGGCGTTGAATTCTTTTTGGTTTAGACTGGTTGGACGAGAAGCTGCGTTTATATTTTTTTTAAGTCTTTGGCTGTTCACTATAATTTTATTTTGGGCGGATATGAATGTAAACAGACATGCTATCTAAAACCCTGTCAATATACTGATGTCATGAATAACAGTATACTGGGTAAAATATTAGATTCCATGGACTGTTCTCGATTTAACATTGGAACTACTGAAGAAAGACATGTACAGGCGGAAGACCATCATTAAATCTCATCATCTAAAAAGAATAGTCCATCTATCTGCCTATTTCCCCCCCCCCTCTCACACAGTTGCCTGGACAGTTTTGTCAACTTTGTGGTCTTGAATCGCGAAATATAGTTTAAATTGACAATTTTCTGTTAGTTTTTGGTAAATCATAAGGGTTTAGAGACGGATGGATAATAGGTTATAAGAGGTTGGTTGCGGCGATATGTTCGGCGGATGTTCCATTTTATTGTTTCTCAACATTTCAGTGGTTGACCTCATACAAACTTTGGCGTAGGCCTACGGTTATAACCAGTCATTGTTCTCTCTGTAGTACAAAAGCGTTCAGTCCTATGAAACTTTGTGAAAAATTGGATTCTGGTATAAAGAAAAAAAATTAAAAGTGGTCTTATTCCCAGATAAATAGGAAGAGTTACCCCCCTTTGTTGGTTCAATAACGCTGTTATCTCCCCTGGTCCGTATATAAATTTCTTCTGTTTAAATACTGAGAATTGTCGTTGATCATTAATTAATTTCAAAATTAATTAATCTTAAAACATATTTTAGATTGCTGTGGGTTTATCGCACAATACCCTACTCACAGGATAAATAAAATTGCAAAAGGAATGACTCAATGCCCACCACATCAAGGCATCAGCCCACATTGTAAAAATAAACGTTGACAAAAAATGTTCTAGAAGCATGTCATTTCAAATAATTTGAAAAGTTTGCAATTTTGTTGACTAATTGACCTATTAGGCATGAGAATTAATATCATTTAGAACTTTGCCAACATTTTCTAAATTATTTAAATAAATGAAAATACATTGATCCGTAACACCCGACAAACAAATCTCAATGTTAATATTTCAAAAGTTTAAACATCTTATGATAGTATTTTCAATGCCATTGGCATGTCATAACATTAGAACTAATCAAAACAATCTCCAACTCGTCGCACACTGCATCTGGAATGAATCGCGTCATTTTGTTTGTATACAAGTTTTTAATTCAAAATATTTATCTGCAATAACATTTTTAATTTTTATTACCGTATTCGTCCAATTTAAACCCACCCATGAAGGAGGATTTATACTGACAGCAACCACTAACCAATGTGACTCTCCGTGCGAATCATCGTTCGTACTGAAAGCGGCGATGGCGATATGCGTGAAAATTCTCAGATAAAACTGGCACATTGACGATTTGACCATGCACGCCCTTTTACTCCGTTCGCGCGAACAAATTTACGACCGCGTTGGTATAAACAACTTTATTCGATTATAGTAGTTCGCATTCGCATTCGCGTTAAATATAATCTGGACCGAACGTCCTTATTTTTCTTTTTCTTAATTACATGTATAGTCCGGCGGAATTGGACAAATACAGCTTTAACCGCGCTTCATTGGTGCAATTTCACCAAAATTTTTAAATGTCAATGTTTACTGAAATTCTACGCCATACCATATTGATACTTATTTGATTTAATACGGTAATTTATAAAGCTAACCATATTACTTAAAAGTTTTGTTTTTAAATTAATGAGTACATAAACAGCACTACAAATTGTATTTAGAATTCTGAATTACAATAACAATATTCTAGTAGCATCCTATCTAGAAACTATTTGGTGAGCATGCCAACTATGATACATGCCAAATTCCCTGGTTAGATATTCCGTAAGCGAATTCCCCTAAATTACTCATGTTTGATTATTAATTGATATAGGGTCGCCTGTCTATACTCTCTTAGGTTTTCTCCAGGTCCTCCTGTTTCCCCCAACTGCTAAAGATCCCATGCCAATTTCCCTGATCAGATATTCCGTATGCGAATTCCCCTAAATTGGAACACCGTTTCGTGAAGATAACTCATGTTTAATTATTAATTGATATAGGGTCGTCTGTCTCCTCTCATAGGTTTTCTCTGGGTCCTCCTGTTTCCTTTAACTCACAGAGATCCATATACGAGCAAGCGAAATATTGAAATAAAATCAAACCATGTTAGTACTGAAATGATCTAGTTTCTGTCGAGTGGATGTTGAACTCCATTTCCCTCACCTCATCTCTGCTATTATATTGGTGTCGTGCTGATTTCTGGGTGTAGCAGCTAATTTCAAAACTATACACTGTCACTCAGATAAACGGGTATCTAAAACTTGCGAACGGTCACAATAACGCGATAGGTAGCCCTAGGGCGAGTCGAACACCAGACTTAAAGATGCATTATGTAAGATTTAGATAAAGAGCTGACCATTCTTGCTATAATAGTTCAAAACATAGATGATGCAAAATAAAAATATTTTCATCGTTTGTAGTTTTGACAAGATATATGTATAGCAGTAGCCTGGGCACTGGTATATTGTAGACTTAACCTCACTTTCCCATTTTTAAATTAAACTTTTAAATGGGTCATCGTTCTAATCTAGTTAAAATTTCGAATATCCGATGCCATCGAGAGTGGATTATGGTCTTGTTATGTTAGAAAATGTCTAATTAATAATTTAGATAACATCCCAGGACAAAAGAAAGACATGCAATAGGCAGATTTAGCTCTTGCATACCGTATGTATAAGTTACTGTAAAGAACATAATGGATATATAAACTAAAGGATAAAATAATTATATAATAATACTTGATAAGAAATGTTAAATTATACATAGGAAAGATATGTTTAAATACAGAAGATAATATGGACATTTCTATAATTCGTGTTAACTAAAATTATATAAGATCGTTACATCATGTATATATTCACAAACAGTTAAATGACCTTAAAGATCAGTGAGATATCGATTCGGACATTGTTCAATTACTACTTCAACTGAAATTAAATAATAATAAAAATATATACAACTATATATACACTATTATAATAAACAATCTACGCTACATCTTCAAGGCTAAAATGTAGCATATTGTTTTTATTTCAATAAATTGATTATGCACTGCATGTCATTTCAATTGGAGGAAACCGAAGATAACCTTAATTTGAGGTTAGAAAGGAGACAGGTCATACTGCTTATCACATTAGACGTCGGGTTTAAACAATAAAAACGTCACAATATCATGATGATGAGTATAAAGGGTTAAGACAGCAGGTATTATATGGGTGCGTATTGCTAAAAGTAGCCAACACAGGCTTGGGGTCAGATTTAATTAAAACTAGTGTTAAAAATCTCGGTATCCGAAACGCCTTGAGTTCTAGGAACAAAATACCACTTACTGACGTAATAATGAGTGTTTTACAAGAATGTGATTATAAATAATAAAGATCTGTTTACACGACACAACAGAAACGTCAATTAATTATTATGTTATGATGGTGTTTATTTCTGTTTCCTAATCTCCCAACCTCGATCTTTCAGTTGGGCTGTTTTTTATCCAAAATATGAAATGATGTCACCCACCGTTTTGTTTATTATCCTTATAAGGATATGTTTACGTTTTTCAACCTTAATGGCTTTGTTTATTCTTTTTCTGTCAAAAATATTTTGCACGTTGTTTTTACCCGGGAATATACGTTTATGTTTGTTTACAATTTCACCGTATTAAATTTGATAACGAATATATCCTGTTCAATTTGTTTTGTTTTTTCTCTAAATTGCTGTCTCTGCGAACTGACGTGAGAGTGAAAGAAACTAGGTTATTTCAGGACTAATATATTATTAACATATGGATCAGATTAACTGCAATAACTCTCATGCGCGTAGTTTTTTTTTAGCACTGTGGTGAAAACCTAGAGGTTGGACAACGAACTCTACTATTTGTCACGTACAAGCGGGGATTCGAAAACGCGTAACTTGAATTAATGAAAGACGATTGGACAACTGCCGACAGGACAACTACCGACCATTTTATTATTTATTATTTTTATCATAGTTTAGAAAGGTTGATTTGATTTCCATTTTTGGTATAGTTTATTAAAAAGTGAATGAGGCAAGATTTATAAAATATACATAAAAAGATGTATACTAATATATTATTATGTAATCATTAACTACCATTGATTTCGTTCCGTTTTTTAGTATAGATTATTAATTGGTGGCTGAGTAAAATACGTGTAATCATTATTAAAACATAATTTAACAGTACAGAGACTTCAGAGTGTTTACTAAAAATTGTACGTAAGTTCAACAGTCGCCATGTGGTACTGCAAATAATATAAATCAGTCAGTCAGTCACTTGTGTTAAATGAACTGAACCTGTGCGATAATAATAAAGAGAGAGAGAGAGAGAGAGAGAGAGAGAGAGAGAGAGAGAGAGAGAGAAGAGAGAGAAATGGGGTTTAACGTCCACTCGACACAATCTAGGTCATTTCGGGACTAACATATTATGGTTTAATTTTATTTCAATAATTCGCTTGCGCGTAGGGGTCTTTAGCAGTGGGAGGAAACCGGGGGACCCGGTGAAAACCCACGAGGTTGGAAGGGCGATCATATTCCTTGCCACGTACCACCGGGGATTCGAAACCACGCCAGTTGACTCAATGACAGGCTGTATGATACAACGCGCGCACGCTAACCATTCAGCCACCACCCCCGTGATAATAATAAAGAGTTATTTTTAACAAAAAGGTCATAAATACTGAAAAGTGATATCACTATCACCAGCAGTTGTCCCACGGGTAATTGTCCCTTATCTACTGATACCACCCCAATACCCCACCCCTTCCCTCCTTCCGTCACATTTACAGAGATAATAGCACACCTGTATTGTACTTCAAGTATCTACATATATCTAAAGTTCCGGTTTGTTTTGTTTTTCTTAACTGTTTATTTATTTATTATATAAAGTGACTCATCATTTATTCGCGAACGTGTGCCTGTTACGGATCAACTAAAACTATCTTATGATAACATCTTAGACGTCAACAGTATTCGGAAAACGTCATCTAAAGTTTCGTAGTTAAAAAACAAGACGTTTTTGCTATTAGCGAGCCAACGTCTTACCCACTGAACCGCCGCGTAAACCCTTTCCCGATCGGTAACCATAAGATAAAATATTATAAACCATACTCCCACTAAATACTTTTGTAACCATATCAATGGAATGGGGTTTAACGTCCTACAGTTAGCACCTAGCCTGGGCCAATGGAAGACTACTTGTAAACTATACTGTCTTTAAAACTCTCCATTCGTCTCCGTTGAAGAGAAGACAATGCGATCAAATTATTGTTGTTCAAAAGGGGCGAGTTAATAATCCTTACGAGAGGTAGGAGATAGAGCGAGAGAGAGAGAGAGAGAGAGAGAGAGAGAGAAATGAGGTTTAACGTCATTTCGGGACTAACATATAGTTTAATTTTATTTCAATAATTCGCTTGTGCGTAGGGTCTTTAACAATGGGATAAAATCGCCTTTGATTAAAAAACGTGAATACTTTTTTTTTAATATCTATATTAGCTTTTAAATTTAAAAGCAGATAATTAAAAAAATTAACAAATTTGCAGTGACTCATATTGTACCCTGTTCTTAATACGATGATTCATAAACGTACAAAGTTTTAATCATAGAACCATAAACGAACAGTTTCCAGTAGCTATAACCATGATGACACTATCTTTATATGTGACATTGATGAAATGTACAATAAAACGAGGTTTAACGTCCTGTTTACTGTGTCTAGCGTGCTAATAAATTCTACCATGGCAGTTGGGCTTTCCGCCTACTCTTTTTCAGTGACATACACACTGAACAATAGTCATCATACATATATTACCGAGCCCAAGATAGACAGGGAGCGAGTGAAAGAGAGAGAGAGGGGGGGGATGGAGGGATATTAACGTCTACTCGACGTTATACATGTATATTATAAATATTTAAAGGACAATATTGGTGTCAGTCATTATCCAATATGTGATAGAACTGGTTAAACACTTTCCAAATATAATTTTAACGCAAAGATCATTGCTACGATAGATGAGTAATACAGGTGTCATGAATGGGAAGTGACGAACGCCAAAGGAAAACACGAGTTATCTCTCTATATAACTATCTGAATTGACAATCGATAACAAATATACGGCCGAATTTCTGCTCACTAATAATTCCTTTCGGGACAAAATGTCGTGTGAAATTGTGAGAGGATATCTGACAATTCATAAACGAATTGACTGCCACTAGATAAGAGAACACGGAAGACAAACAGAAAAAGTCCGTGCATTACCATGTTTTTATAAGGTATAGAATGAATAAAAACAAGGGAATGTACTAACTATTTTTATTTTTCTCGTGTTCTCTTATCTAATGACACCCAATTACTTTATTCAATTGTCAGATATTCGCTTACAGTCCCATATGGCAACTTTTGGTCTTCGAAGGAATTATTAGTGAGCAGAAATTTGGCGTGTATCTGTTATCACTCGTCAATTCAGTCAGTTATATAGAGGGATATAACGCGTGTTTTCCTTTGGCGTTCGTCACTTCCGATTCACGTCATCTGTATTACTCATCTATCGTAGGAATGACCTCTGTGTTCAAATTATATTTGGAACGTGTTTAACCAGTTCTATAACATAATGTGATAATTGTAGCATTATAGTATTGGCGAAATTGTTTTTAAATTCATAGGCAAGGAATAGATAACTAAGATAACTGCCTATTTCAGTAATTAATATATCTGGCAAGTTAGGAGTTCCAAACATATTCACATATATATTATATATAGTGTGCACTTAAGTAAACATAGGGTATAAATGACATATTGTTATATAAAAAAGTGTTATAGAGCCATAACAAACTGGTTCTATCTTTTAACAAAAAACATGTGACTGGAAATTTACTTATTGCATAATTTGGTTTAATGTAACCAATCATTTCATTTATTACACAAGTTCAGGGTCACGAACACGCGAGTCCTATTTAGAAACTGTCAAACAAACTTCCATTAGATTCCAGAGAGATTCCGTCTGAGTTCCTGGACAGCCGCTTGGCTGGCTAGTTGGAGAATGGTTGTGGTCAATATTGTAGTACTGTAACCAGTACCGGATGTAGGGGAGACAAAGTGGGACACATATAGAAGACAATGTATTAAGAAACCAGTAAAAAGCAAACACACAACGTGAAGGAGAAGCAAATACATTTAGATTCGATTCCCGCTCTCCACGTCAGACAGTAAGGCCCATGGTGCAACATAATGACTGACACCAATATTGTTCTTTATTCTTTATTCTGGCATGTTAAGACTTTAACAATGAATGGACAAACGTATATGACTAATTTTCAGGGTAACAATATATGAATTGAAATAAAGTAGGTCATAAAAACACCATAATAAACAGTAGTGCGGTCCTCCTACACTAATTACTATTAATAAACAGTTTTATTCTTCCAATGTCCATAAATAGATTATAAAATGCTTTGTTGTAACCACAGTCTAAAATAGGATTAACAACTGTCAGCCGAATTGTCATTCCTAAAAGCTCAATACAAGGCACTTTGCAAACGTAAACAGGATATATATTATACGTCTATAATATATAGTCAAAATGTAATAATTGGCTCACCTTCCCATTTGTTTTTAGATTCTGAATTTAAACCATTGCTACATTTAGCTATAAGTTTTGTCAAGTTTGGAACTTTTCTTTCCAGAACACGCGATACCACTTTACAGTTGTGTAGTTCACAAAGGTAACATATTAAACGGAACGGGGTTTAACGTCTTGTAAAACTGTAGTCATGTTGAAACTAATACGATACATTATATTATGGTAACTTTTCCAACTTCGATTTGTCAACGACCAATGTTAGTGTACGCGAATTCCAATATCTACAATGAAACTTTATTGCATAAAAAACCTTACAAGGTTATGTTCAAATACAGAATAAACTATAATATAAAAGAGACAAACAAAGGATACATACATATACATAATTATATAAACATACATACTTTACATAGACATGAACGAATTGTATATAAAAGCTCCTAAACATTTCAAAATGTCTACATTTTTATTTATCATAAGTATTTTAAATTGTTGTAAAACCTTCATTTTATAAAAATTCGGCTCTCGAAATACAATTAATCTGAACAGTTCTATTCTATTTTCGTCATGTCGTTTGCACTTTGTTAGAAAATGAATTTCTTTCTCTACCTCCTTGCATATATTACACAAACGATCTTTTACGTCTAATTTTAAATATCCACTGTTTCAATTTTCAATTTACGTGCGCTTATTCTAAGATTTGTTAGTGCTTTTCTGTGTTTCGGATTTCTTATCGCATGTAAATAATTTTTATAATTGATGTCATTTTTTTATAAGTTCCATCTAGGCCTTTATCATTATTTATTTTTTTGGACAATAAATTATTATAATATGATTTTAGGTCTACATGTAAATTGGATTTTATAGATTCACAATTTTTAATATATGAAAACCAGCTATATCTTCCGTCAGCATGCATACATGAGCGACCTTGGTTTCTCGTCCCATCCAAACGACCAGATCCAGTTTCCTTGCCAACCCCGTGTAGTGCCACACCTAACAAGTATGACTCGCGGCCCACTGTGGATTCGAACACGGGACACTATAATAAATAAAGACCAGGGTCATATTTTAGGAATACCGCGGTTCTCTTCGGGTAACTGAATATAAAGAAATAACTCGTTTGCCATAGTTGACTATGAAGCTACCAAACTTGCGCCATATGTAGTCCTTGAACAAAATGTATTTGCCTGCGTTAAAGCACTAATGTTGCCGATACAATTATTATTATAGATAATTAAATGCACACAAGCCCGAAAATATCAATAATGATCCACCCTTTCTATATATAGAGTGTTATTCGGTCAATTACCCCTAATAGGTTCTAAAAATAGATTAATAATAAAGGTATTATACAATGAATACTATATAGGTAAAAATGTGTTATGTAATGTATGTATATAAGATAGGGACATATATGGAAAGGTGTTGTTACTATCTTTAACTACAAAAACATGTTTACTTTACGAGAGCCGTGGTAGCCCGTTGAGTAATGGGTTGACTCACTAACTAGGAGGCCCCCTCGTCGATCCGTGAGTGAGCAGAAAAAGTTTTCAGACTGACCCCGAGTTCACAAAACATTCTCAGATATAAGTTAAAAAAATACTCAACTCTCAATCACAGTTTATAAGAAATATCTTTGATCTAGAAACGCAAAACTTTGTACATAGTTCTATATCCATGTATTTGATACGTTAAAACAACAAAAAATTGATAACGGGTTATATTTTGGTTAAAATAAGGCAAAAATTTTTGAGTAAACTTTTAACTACAGTCTGGGGCTGCTTTGTGAACTCGGGGGCCAGACTGGAAATGAAATGGGGTTCTGCACCAAGCGGGTAATAAAGGTGGACACTAACGACTGTCCCTTTTCAGACCCTCCGTCCGAGAGCTCGAGCATTGGTGAACCACGCTAGGAAATTCCAGGCAATTTTATCGGCCGAACCCGGATTCCATTCCCGGACCCCCTCAATGGTTAGTTAGCCAACGCCATACTACTAACCGCATAAATTGGCTCCCGTTTCAGTTGTAAATCGTCGGCGTAGAGAAGAGCAAAACCTCAATTACATCAACCTTGACTTCTCCCACTGTACTTATGAGGACGGGCATACGCCATACAATGTGCTATGAGGGGGGTGTTGCATGGACAGCGGCACTATTAGACCAGAGGGAGAATGGGGGTATTATCCGAAAGGTGGTCATAAAGCGGGAGTTTACTTTTCTAGAAGCATTTTTCCTCAGGAATCCAAAAATGGTGGGTGATCAGTCGGGTGAGGCAGCTTTCAGGAGTTATCGTGGTCAAAAGATCACCAGAGGTTTAAGGAGAAGGAGGGCATTACCCGAAAGGGGCCAAAAAGCGGAAGTTGACTTTTTTAGAAACAGTTTTCTCCGGGAATCCAAAAATGGTGGGTGATCAGTCAGGTGAGGGAGCGTTCAGGAGTTATCAAAGTCCAAGGGTCACCAGGGGTTAAAAGAGGCTGGTTTATGAATTTAGCCACTTCTTTTTTTTATAAGCAATATTTTATTCAGATTTGTATCTGAATAGGGATTGGGGAACAGGCATATCCTATATTAAACCCCTCTGATGCTGTCTGTCGTAGATTTCTTGTTGGAACGCAGCCGAATCATTGATTGAAACCACAACCGCAAGCCAGAGGTCGAAGCGCGGCACTCTAGACCACTAGGTTATTGCATCCCCAGGCATGCTATTTAAGACGTCTTATAAATACTCTACGAAGCCACAAAAGTAAAATAATTCGATGAAATGTTGTTTATTTTATTTTATGCTTGAAAGAAAAAGACCCCCACCCCCACCCCAATCAACACCTCCAGTTCATCTTCCTGGATCCATTTTTGAAACAGTGTTACGTCATCATAAGCTAGAACAACAAACCGTTTATTTCTACGGTGAAAACAACGCTATGTTCTCCTAAAATGTTCGTGTCAATTGTTTAAAAAAAAGAAATGAAACAGCAGCAATTTGTCATCGTCATTTGATAGGACAATACCCTTTCTATAAATATAGCGTTATGAATGAATTGTAAATTATGTGGCTTTACGTGTAAAATATATAGTAAATATCAGCTGACTCTCTACAAGGGTGTGTACAAACAAATGATCGGGGGGAGTCCCTGCCCCGGCGTGACTGACAGCTGAACCAGCCTTCGACGAGGGTGTGTGCATGTGTGTGCTTGCCCCCCTCCCCCGTCGATTTACTTCGAATGAAATTTACTATTTTAAATGTGTATTCCGTCTTCAAGAATTTGTTCTCTATGGTTTCATCAAGCGAAGAGTGGATGGGGGGGGGGTAGGAGGGGGAGGCTATAAACACTGACCTGTTCTAACCACAGTTACAATGTCTTTTACATGAATGATTCTAAGTATATATTAAGATATGTACATGTATTAAAATTCTCACACGAAAAAAGGTCAAATCGATGTACAGAGAAACGGGGGATCGCGTTGCTAAGTGGGCACGGCGCTGGCTCGCTAGCCTGGGGGTCGGTAGCTCGATCCCTGCTTTCGCCGAGAATGATCGTCCAGATTTCCCGGCTTGGTTTCCCCTTGTCAGTGATGCAGGAAGGAGGGCCTGGCAAGAACAGCTGTTTAGTCTTTCGGATGGGGCGAAAACCGAGGCTCCGTGTACAGATTGGCATGTACGTAAAAGATCCCCGGGCAAAATTTAACTCATAGAACATTGATGCCCGTCTTCATTAGTCCAGGTTAGAAGCAGAACAGTAGGACGTTAAATCCCATTTCATTTTATAGAGAAACGAAATCGATTGGAACAAAAATGAAGGACTAAACGGATTAATTATTGGAGTAGAAGCTATACCGAAACCGCCACTCATCCACTGGTGCTATTTTTTACCCTAATTTTTTGTTACTTTTTTGGGATCGGTCTTCCCTTATTTATAATGTTGCTATTGTGGAGTCATGGCAAGGTATTCACAGTTTGAATGAGGTGCATAACAAGTTTCCTATCTGATAATCTATGAAAATATTTCGGGGTACAACTAGTTACGTAGTTTTAAAATGATAAAGATCCATTTTTAGCAAATTTTGTCAATTGATGTAGAATTATCAGCGAATTATCTTTTGAAAAACGAGCACATTAATCTTCAAAGCTTTCATCTAATGGTGTCTTTAATATGAAAATAGTATATCACCTTTTAAAGATGTATTCCCTCCAGTTTAATTAGGTCATTGCAGATCCGAAATTTGACCACGTTGCATTATACTTCCCTTGTGTTAAATTAGGTCATCTATTGCAGTCCCCAAATCTTACCATTTTGTCTTACAACTGCGTCTTTCAATTAGAATAAAATTTTCAGCAACAACAAGCCAGATTTTTAATTTATTTTTCAGATCAATGGAAGAAGAAGCCTGATATATTTTTAGTAATGCTTCGGGGGAAGGAACAAGGACTAATGTGAAAATGGCAGGAATAAATTTGTATAGTTCGATCGAATATGGTATTTCCAGAATTAACATCATTTGATTGATGTATGTCCTTTACGCATTAATTTCATTCGGAAACATCCCTTTGAAATTGGTTATATGGTGGATGTAATACGCATGGTATAAATGAGTTTACGGTTTTCTAAACTACATCTAATAATGGCTTCACTATGAATTCCATATACATTGATCTTACGTTTACTAAATGTCATTGTGCTTGATAACGATAAGAGGATACTCATCGAAACGTCGTGCATTTAGAAAAAAAACTAGTGATTGTATCCCCTAAAAACTGTGTTCTGTTAATGTGTTTCCTGATCGCTAAATGCCACTAAGAGATTATCACATCTAATTAGGAAGTTTATCATACAGCATGAACAGGACTCTTTTAAAAATAGAATACGCACTCTACCTTTAATTTCCGTCTATAATAAAACTTATTTATTTTGCTTCCCTATATCTTTAAATTTAACCAAAGTTGTTTTGTCGATCTAAATGTTTTGGAAAAATGTTCAAAACAACAAAGGACCCATCGGTTAAACGACCTTGGGCAGAAATATGAAGTAAATATTATTATATGAATACACATTTAAATTATAATATGAAGTAGCTTCGGGTAATTTAGAAAACGAAAACATGCCACGCCTCATGCACAAACACTTCTTCGATTAATTTTTAAAATTTCGATTCGAAAAATACAATTGAAGAAATCACGGACATTTTAAAAATAAATTACCTTTAAGATTTATGTAAATTTAATATAAGTTAAAAATATATATTTCCAGACAACCACATAAACGTGTAATGTCATCAACTTCCGCTCTCTCCCGTACACAAAACGTGTGAACACTCTTTAGATAATAGAATTTCCCCCAAATTTGCAAGGATTTAGCATTTGGCTCACAAGAAAGAACCTGTCGTAGTGCAGAAAGTTTCGATCCCAAATAAGAACCATACAAAAACTTTAAGATCGTAAATGTCGAACGTCCTTCGCGGAGTTATCTTTTCGTTCACATGTTCACTTTAAAGTGGCTGAGTGTCAGTATTATCCAATGTCGTCCAGATTGAAAACACAAATTATTTGTCAATTTAAATAACATTGATTTTGTGGTCTTACCGGGGAAAGATGGTCTTCTGATAACTATTTTACAATTGGTACACGAATCGTGCACCATAGTGCGCTTCAGTGCCATTTGTAACATCAATGCACAAGACTATGCATATTCCACAAGTCATGTCAAACGGTGACGATATATTCTTATCTGGAGAGCATGCGCAATAATACTGTAGGTGCAGACTGGAATAACCAGACGCTAGAGATTGCTATTCGATTGAGACTTCTGGTGTATTTCGCCGAACATAACTGATTTGAAACAGTATGACGTTTAACCCCTTTTTATTTCATTGCAACCCATTTGTGTTCATTTCTAGTGCCCAGATATTAGCGATTTAGTTCCTTTAAATGTTTGGGACAGTTCATAATGAATATTTATAGGACTTGCTCTGCAGGATTTGTTGACGCTGATTTTAGAGTACCGCTGACATCACTGGTGATACAAACACCTCCTTCTCTTTGAATATTAAAAACATGCTTAATGCCTTTTTAAATTTGGGACACACTATTTATTGCGAGTCCCTTTAAAGATGCATTATGTTAGATTAATGTGTGCGTGGGAGAGAGAGATAGAAAGGGAGAGAGAGAGCGAGGGGGGGGAGAAAGAGAGATAGAGGGAGAGAGAGAGAGAGAGAGAGAGAAGGTGGGTGGGGTTTAACGTCAACTCGAAACAAACTAGGTCATTTCGGGACTAAGATATGTTTTTAAATTTTATTTCAATAATTCGCTTGCGTGTAGACCGTGTAGGGGTCTTTAGCAGTGAGGGGAAACCGGAGGACCCGGAGAATACCCACGAGGCTGGAGAGGCGATCTTACTCCTTGTCACGTACAACCGGGGATCGGAAACTACGCCAGTTGACTCAACGACAGGCTCTCTAATATATCGCACACGTGTTAACCATTCGGCCACGCCCCCCCAAAAGATTTATATAAAGAGCAGGTTTCTCGTGGTATAATAGTTTAAAGTAAGATAATGAAAAATGAATATATTAAAAATTTCAGTCAATATACTCAATAATTATGGGCGAAGTTAAAAGTGTTTGAAGTTTTGATAAGTTGTAGCACCAACGGTACCTGACAATCGGACAAAGTCCCGACTATTCCTTTTAATTCTTTAAATCATTGAATGACGATCGTGTTTCAATCCATTTAAATCTCGGTCATCCTAGAATAAATGTCTATATAATAGATTATAATAACATTTAAAGCCAATTTTTTTTGGAGATTTAGCTCTATATAATGCATCTTTAAGCAAACCTTGCCCCGAAAAAACAATTTTAAAAAATCCCATTCAGAAAGTTTTTGTCAACTTATAAATAATGTTCGATATATTTTTTCGTCTAAGCATGTTTTGTTGCTTTTTTTCAATGTTTTTTAAATTGAAGTTAAAAGTGCATACGGCCTATAGAACACGTTTTGTTATCATTTTTTACTCTTTG
The DNA here is from genome assembly GCA_917208275.1 of Patella pellucida. Taxonomy (NCBI): domain Eukaryota; kingdom Metazoa; phylum Mollusca; class Gastropoda; family Patellidae; genus Patella; species Patella pellucida. The sequence continues at coordinate 61,960,032 of OU795038.1, forward strand.
TCTATTATGAAGCCCACCTCAAGTGTATACCAAATGTATTGTGCGACTAGTCCTTCGGGGTCGTGTATTGACATCACATATTTCACAACGACAAATACGTGTTTGGGTGGAAAAAGGAGAGTAAAAAGTTCAGTTGGCGATGTCAAGATTCCAATTAACAAAACGAGGTATAGGGGATATTTAAGAAAAAATAGACATTGCTGGGAATTTATAGTACACCTATTTCATATAGCAACATTTCAGCACGTAGTTCGCAAATGTGATGTGTGATGATTATGGACCAAAACATTTGAAACATTTTACGTGTACGCAATTTCTTGCCAATCGATCCGCCAATTGTTTAATAAGTATAAACTAAATAAAAATATTTTAGTCACACTTTAAAATGTCCAACAGAAGCGTGTCGAAATTTTAAAGAAAAAAAGACATAAAAAATTAAAGAAGTTGTCACTTTAAAACGTGAATGACTACACGAGTATCTCACGTAGCCACACTGATGTGACTCAGTCCATCGTGATTAGCTTATTAACCTATTGTCTGTCCTTAATGATTAAACAATGAATAAATGAATGAAGTGGATTAGGTTGAACGTCCTACTTTTTTGGTTCATTGGGGTAATATAGACGGACATACACCATCTATAAGGTACATTTTGCCCTGGCAGCATTTGCATTACTGCCAAGGGTTCTTGTACGTGAATGCAAAGGTCTACACGGCAAGAAATTAAACAATGTAGAAAACCCAGAGGACCCGCAAGTTTAGCGAACCAGCCCCTTAATTAATCACGCATTGACGAAATAGAACACCCGATGCCACCTCTCATTTTGTTTATGGAACTTCATGCATATACTGTTTTCAAACCAACCAATATGTGATTGCGGTCGTTTGCTTTGCTTATATTTTAAATTTCAACCACCAAAACGCCAACTCATTCAAACACCCAAAACTTTTTAAGATGCGTAATACGTCATACATTCGTGTGGTTTTTCAATTATGTGCCGACTTCGGTGTTCATGGTTAAAATAGTAAATAATTAAATATATAGATATCCTTTAAAAAGTTGTGGTTTAATCTAAACATCACGTAATATTAAAGGGACAATAACACCACTTGCTGGCTTGACAGCCCCAGAAAAAAAATAATTGCATTATTCAAAGTACTAGATGTTTAAGTGGCCTACCTGTTACATCCTATATTACTTGTCCAGAGGGTTCGAAAATATTTTTAAATCCAAGTCACATTTGAAAAGGTTTACGTTAGATTTTCAAATCGTTTAGTTGAGTTTTTCCATTTTTTTAAATTAGGTGGTTAAGATAAAATTTGTATCATCATGTAATTGAAATATTGTAAAATAGTAAAATTTGTTGAGCAGAATACAGAATGGGACACATTATTCAGTTACAAGAAGAGTGGTTTTGAGCCTTTAACGTGTGTATATATAGATGGCTTTTATTTCTAAAAATTTGGGTACAAAACCATAATACTAATTACTTTGAACAATTATTTTGTCAGTGGTTAAAAAAAATGGTAGCGTGTGCAGCATTCGTCTAAGCAGTATTTATTTTTGAAATGAAATGGGGGTTTAACGTCCTACTGTTCTGCTCCGAAATGGGCTAATGGGCACTACGGCCTACTCTTACATCGAATTCCAACTGTCAGTGGATCTTTTACGTGCACGCCTTAGTCTTGAATTACTTACAAGGGAGAACCGCGCCGGAAAATCTGGATAAACTTTCTAGGCCAATGCAAGGATCGAACACCCGACCTCCAGGCTAGCGAGCCAGTGTCTTACCCGCTTAGCCAACGTGATCTTCTGTATTTATTTCAAATATATTGTACAATTTAAAGGTATTATTAAGAATACAATGCAAAAATAAGGCAATGATAATACTGGGTATAATATACAGACCGATAAAAAAATATAAAAATAATATTTATATATTAATTGATTATCAATAAATGGCATTATTTCCATAGATTGTGGGGCGACTTTCAACACCGAAATGTTTTGTCTGTTAAAATTTCGACCACTGTTGTCTACGAAACGCCGTCTTCATTAACCCGGCTGTAACAGTACAGCAGGACATTAAACCCTATTTATTTCATCACACTTGTCTACGAAACGTGCTGTTGTCTATTCCACAGGTACAATAAGATGACGACACAGGTAGATAATAAATAATATAGATATGGATTCTGAATATTATGTTTCATTGTCCGAAAATAAAAGCGTTCATAAATTCTATGATTTTTAGCTACGTTTGGTGATGATTGATGCGCCGTTCTTCGAACTCCAACCCCAGAGCTTTCAAAACGGGGATAATGATAGTAATAATGATAAAACTAAAAATCAAGAAAGCATTTTCCAAATACACAAGGTATACCATTTGTGGACTATAGCCAATGAAAGACTGTATAAACAAACCATCGCATTTAATGGTTAATTTAATGCGTATTAACGTTGACATAATCAAATACACATTTTCAAAACTAGACTTAAAGATCAATATCAACAACTATGACATAGTCAAATTAATGAAAGCTCTAAATGTGCAAACTACCGTATCTTTAAGTCTATTTTTGGATTCGAAAAGTATTTACTCCAACCCGCTAACATGATAATTCCAATGTGTAAATTTCGTTGTAGAAGTTATAAGTTACCAATCGAATTAGGTATTTTTCTTAAAATTGCCAGAGAAGACCGGATTTGTCATCTGTGTAACTCCAACAACTTGAGACACGAATATCATTATCTTTTTGAATGTCAATTCTTTAAAACAGATAGACGTAAATATATTGCTACAAAATATGGAAATAGACCATCAACCCTAAAGATGTGTAACTTATTTAATAACGAGAAGGAAATCTTAAACTTATGTAAATTTGTCAAACTTATCCTTCGACGTTTTAAATAACAAGGTTACTAACCTGGACATGATCAAATTGTATTATATACACTGTTCATTTCATTGTCAATAATATAATGTAAATATATCTTAATATTATTTATTGTAAACTATTATTGCTAATACCATTCATGTAACTTCACAGAAGTTTTTTTTGAATAAAGACCTTTAACAAACAAGATTAAGTTTTCAATGAGAGGGGAGTGGCAAGAATTTTTTTTTATTAGTACGTCCCTTATGCTCATAGATCCGTTCTGACATTGACATTCGTGACTTTCTAGAACCCACTGTCTCACACTTCTTGTCTGTCTTATCAATACAATTTATAGAGTCCTTTGTTTTAGTCTATAGATGGGAGATAACTCGGTGGACACTGCAGTCATCAATTGATCAGAAATCACTGTGTGGGATAAAATAACAGATCCAATGTCATCCTTTGATGCTGGCAAATCGTACATTATTTATACAACTTGATGTGGCGCATTCAATAATGCGAAGATTGTGATTGGTTGACTGCAGACCAACCTACCAATCAAAAGCCATTGTTAGCTAGCTAATCAAGGTCAAAGTGAGGCCTACTACCATGTTACTACTACCATGTTACTTAGCCTCGCTTTGCCATTTTAAAATTAAATCATTAAATGGCAACCCTGTTTTAATCCGTTTAAATCTCTGCCATCCGATTTTCTAGAGAGTTGATTAAAGGCTTGTCATGTGAATAAATGTCTAGATAATAATTTATTTATAACATTTTAGGCCCAAAGAAAGACCCGTAATGGAGATATTTAACTCTTGTATAATGTATCTTAAACCCGAATAAAACGAAACGAAAATAGAATAAAGGTTTAATTAGATTAGTATGATTAATATGGAGTCCCAAATCGGCTCTGATGTAAAGATGTTGAAAATGTTCCAAGGATCATTCATATGTACAGTCATTCAAGCGACGAACCGATGCCTAAGCGTCGAGTAATGCAGCCAATCAAGAGCCACTGGGGGAGGAGCTTAGGAATCGAATTAAGACTGATTAATGGCCGGAGAGTTTTCCCAGCCAACTTCTCTCTGGGAACCGACATTGAATCTGCCCATCACTCCCTTAACCCTTATTAACAATATTCAGTGAACGGGTTATGTCATAGTCCAATCCATAGGTGTTATGTCCCAGTGTTTGTTAAAAACATCGACATTATTCGCTTCTCATCGTTTTAGGACACGACAGGTCAGATTTTTGCGTCCAACTAAAAAACCGCCTACCGTCATTATGTAGCACAACAAAACATGATGACAAGCACACCACACCACTACACATATTATTCGACATGTCAAAGACCCCTCATGACCACAACTTCACTGTCCTTCTGTGCATGCCAGTAAGCACACAACATCATTAGCTTGCTGCATGTTATTAAGCACACAACCTAATGATGCAATACCTAATTACCTATATTTATAATAGGTAATCGAGAACACATATCAAATAATCATTTCTACAGCTGTCTTTGTTTTATTGTTGTTTTTACATATTGCATCATTGTGTAAAATGCAAAAATATTTAAAGAACCATTAAAACCTACTCAAAACGATTAAGGTAGGTCGTAAGGTCAAACATGAATGTCACATGTCAATAACGGTTCTGGACTTGTGTCAAATTCCTTCTTTACTACACTCCTTTCTACGATCTTAGTATTATTTACGTAAATTCTTAAGGATTGAGTCTGATGCAATAAAAGAATTTATGTCATGACCCAATGTACCTGTTACAGTTAATTTATATAAGGCATATCATACTTATTAATGTACGTTTCGGTGTTTGTTGCCAACTCCCCCGCATTTCTATAATTATTTATCCCCCTTGTCGGATTGTATCATTATGATATATATTACGATTTATTAAAATAATCCACAGGGGCTTAAAGCGATATAGCCTCTGTAACAGCTTATTTTCGCAGGTACGTTCCCAACTCCACAACAATTTCTTAAATGTTCACAACCAGTTGCGTCACTAGGGGTGGCACAGTGGGCACGTGCCCCGGATCTTTTCATGTGTGCCCCGGATCTATTTTGAGCAGACAAAATAGATAATTTGCAATAATTTCACTACTTTTCCCTATCATTATTTCGAATGTCCCGAGTATGGAAGAGAAGCTTCCCAGTGCGAAGCTTTTCTGGATTGTCCTTTCTGGCCCACCGTAGATTTCTTCAATTGCCTGCACGTGCACAGTTTAATACAGCATTATATAACTAAAAAAATATTTTACTGAAAATAGTGTAGAAACGATCGTGCATGACTTAGTTTACCCGCCGTGTATGTTTAGCGGGACAACAATATCACATTAAATTTTAGTTCGTGATAATTTAGCTCACAACTTCAAAAGAACTCGTACATATGTTCCAGTATTCGTTTTTATAACTATATTATTATATCGACAAAAATAATCCGCGGTTTGAAACATCAATAGAATACCCACGGCAACGTCATGTCGTTATTAAAACGAATACTGGAAAAAATGTACGAGTTGGGCCTGTGCCCCGGATCTAATTGGGTCCTAGTGACGCCTCTGTTCACAACACGAATACTCGAACCCAAACCTACTTGGATTTAGCATATTATTATAATTTTTTAAGGTATGGAATATAATATATCGATTTGTGAACAGAATTCACTGGGGTTTAAAGCGACATCATCGCCTGAGTTAAAATCAGTGTTGACTAATAAACGATTTTGTTTTGACTATCGACAGTTTAACAACAAAGAAAGTAAGAGAGGGAGAGAAAGAGAGAGTAATTGAGAGAGAAAGAGAGAGAGAGATTGGGTTTAACGTCAACTCGACACAAGCCATGCCATTTCGGGACTAATATATGGTTTCCATAATTCACCATTTTCTTGCTATCCCAATTCCTTATCCAATCAATCGTTTATTGGCGCAAACGCGTTTTCCTGCTATTCCATCCTAAGTGGCACAGATCACCAAATATTTCTACGCCGTCACCCACGAAACAAGGGCGAAAGTTATTTTTAGTCTTTTTCTTTTCCCCCTTTGCATGGCGATTTTTGTAGAGTAGAATCGAAGAAAAGGGTTTGAAAATATATATTTCTGCCCGGTTGTGGTAAATATTATTGATTTTGGGGTGGAAGGATACGTGAGTTGAAAGTCGGCAAGGGTGAAATGCAGGACCGTAAATTGCATGTTTATTTGTCTCTACTTCCAGCTTGAGTATTCTCAAGTTTTCCACTAAGAACCTCACACGTCCTTTTGGTCAAAAGTTTTTGTGGTAGAAAGCTATCTACCCAACGAAAATTTCGGAAAAAGTTAGAGCCGGTCTAAAAGACGAGAATTAACATTAAAGTCAATGGGGAAATCTTTAGTGATCTGTGGTCAGGTCAGGTGCCTCATAATAAATAATAAAATGTTTGCCCCTCGCTGGCAGTTGTCCTGTCGGCACTTGTCCTAGACCCGAATTAAGAGAATATCAGCTTCTTCATAATCCTTAATCACCCGTTCCATTAAAAACCGTTTCTCAACAGACAACAGTTCACAGGTCTAACTGGTGTAACTCCACTTACAAATGTTAATCATTATAAAATGACATAATCGTTTATTTTTAGAATAACATTGGTATATTTATTAACGTGACAATTGACATCCCGAATTCTCGTGGGGATTTTCCGCATTTTCGTGGTTTTCTTCCACCGCAGAACCTATGATGATTCATATGCGCTTACGAATTAGTCAGATAAAATACCATATTATGTTTACCACGAGATGACCTTGTTTGTGTCCAATTCCGACTTCCAACTACCAAGGAAGCCTTATTGTCCACCACCAAAAACACGGACTTTGGTTTGTCTTCCATCAATCAAACCCAATTTTCACACCATGAAGTTTCTAATTTTCCCATGCACGCGTTAGACTATTTGACCACTCAACCCACTATCGGTTTACAAACAGTGGGAAAACTGGACTGTAACTTTTGATTGAAATGAAATGAAATGGGGTTTAACGTTTAACGTCCTACTGTTATGCAGCGAACCTGGGCTAATTGAAGACGGGCATACGCCAAGGGATCTTTTACGTGCACACAAATGTGTTCACGGGATCCCGGTTTTTCGTCCAATCCGAACGACTAGACAGTTGTCCGAACCACCGCCTTACCATCTTAGCCACGTGATCCCCAAACTTTTGATTGATAAGTCTTAAGTTTATAAATATATTGTGTTACTATATTATAGATATAATCACTGTTATCAATATTTTATGTCATTGTTATCAATAAAGCTGGGATTATCATAAATAAATTGCTTATTAAGGGATTAGTCACCACTCTATATAGCCTTTAAAAATTGTTTATATGTATGAAAAAAAGGAGTCATCAAATAATAGAATCTATTTTTAAAATAATTCATACTCTCGGTTCTTATCAATTAATCCAATCCCTAAATGGTGAGTAATCCGTCTTCATTTAATGGGGAGTAACTTTTGTTACAATAATGTATCAGGCCTAGTGACGCAATGTGGCGGACTGAAAAGCTCCCCCACCCCACTCGATCTACAGAAAGTATAGACTGGTGATGCAATGGGACACAGCACAAATAAACATTTACTTTGTTTAAACTTAACAATATAATGGTTAAACTTGCATCCCATTATTTTGATGCAGCACACACATGCTAACCATTCGGCCATCCAACCAACATCCCTGGGCCTCAACGCTCCAGGATAGAACCTGTAGTTGACAGTCTGGTTAAGAAAAGTGGATGTTAAGCGGAAGTCCCATTTAATTTAATTTTTTGTTAAGGTCATTGCCGAACCGGAATAATCCAGTCGAGAGGCTAGTGCACTGATAGCTCTACCGTCGCATCACCTGTTTCTTAAGGCGGCTACAGATCGACCTTGCGACGCGACTCAACTATCGGCGACTATCGTAGATTGCACTCAGATCGAATTCAGCAATGATCGCCGACCAGTTGCTTTCGGTCGTAGGATTGAACGCGAGCGCGCTCACATCGACACCGATAAACCGACTTGTGGCGTCCTCACGAATAGATCATGTGACTGGTTCAAAATGGCGCCACACAGAATGCAGGTACACGCACACAAATTTTCCCCATAAAAATACAAAATATGCCTAATTATTCCATAATCTCTCCATCTAATTAGCGAAACTATTTTGAGAAAGTAATTTAAAATTATCTCCATGTCAAATACGCTCACACTAGGGCTCGAAGCCACAGCCACAAGCCAGAGGTGACCGTTAGCTAGCGCGGCACTCTAGACAGGCCATCCCACCCCCACCCCCATTTCAAAGGAAATTTTCGTGACTTTCGAATGATATAAATTATAGGCGTTTGCTATGAATACTTTTTCGCATATGACGTGATGAATTTATCGATCGCCGGCGATCGATCTTAAGGGGAGAGGAGCTTATGTGTAATAAATAAGCGTTTCTCTTTCCTAATGAAACTTTTTATTACAAACGAATAAATATGATTTTGACAGAAAAATGTAGGCTACTGAATTTAGACTCTACTACAATCTATTTTTTCTATATTTTTAATAAGGAATTATCCGAATAGGCCTACCCCTAATAATGAGGAATTTAATCCAAGAATATCACAATAATAAAATGTTATACTATAAGCGGGATTCGAACCAAACCACGCAGTAACGCGACAAGCTTTCGTGTTTTAATCGTTTAACTTGCGTTTTTAACTGCTGCTTACCAGATTTATTGAGCTCTTTAGCCATTACATCTATTGCCTTTCTTTTTTCGTCCCTATCGGAGTATTCTTTTGATGGTATTTTATAGAGGCATCAGGCATGGCCTCTTTTCCCACATAACAATCAGGCTTTCTTCTTCTTCGGTCGTCAACGAGGTCGCCATTTTGATTTTTCATTCGCCGCTCTGATATGGGTAAAATTTATAGCGCAGTCGGCAACCGATCGTAGAAACGCACGCATCGACGATGACGCGTCGGCGACTGGTTCCGTTGCCACGTAGAAGTAGAACATGTTCGACTCCTGCGACTCAGTCGCCGATCGTGAAAAACTGTCGCACGACGGTCGTAGCTAGACTCAGGTCGACTAGAATCGGCGACGGAAATCGTGCGACGATCGGCGGCAGTCGCCGGAAAACCATTCGGCGACCAGTTGAGTTGCGTCGTAAGGTCGATCTGTAGCCGCCTTTATATTGGTGTGTATTTCGATTGTTCCAAACGGTGACTTTTTTCTGATTTATAAATGTTAAACCTATTTCTGATTTATAAATGTTAAACCTATTTCTGATTTATAAATGTTAAAACCTATTTCTGATTTATAAATGTTAAATCTATTTGATATTAAAATCATCTTGGATTTAGTTGACTTGATGTGTTGTTTTTATTGGAAATGGAGTAAGCTCTATTCGATTATAGAATATCGTTTACTACATTTGAAAATATTAAAACGATAGCCGGGCTGTTTAATGTCTCGATTAAATAGAAAATAAACGTGTATTATATACGAGCTAAATCTGCCTATTGCAGGTCTTTATTTTGGCCTTAAATGTAATACAAATTAATTATCCGTCGCGATTTTTCAATGGATTGAAACAGGGTCTCCATTTAATGATTTGATTTAAAAATGGATAATCAACGCTTTGTTGATTATTGTAACCATAGAGATGAGGCAATTCTTATCAAAAACTTCCAACATTTATAAATTCGCCCAGACAAAAGTAATCTGACTGAAATTTTGAATTTACTCGTTTTTCAATATACATGTATGTATTCCCTTTTCATTGTCTACTGTTGGACTATGATAGTAAGACCTGTCAGTTCTTTATCTAAATCTTACATAATGCATCTTCAAACGACCTGTATCAAACGACCCTGATTATATATTTACTTAATTCAAGTAACACGTAACTCAGTATATAAAACAAAATCAAATTATTATTTAAATTAGACAAAAATGAAGAACATTATTGTTGTAGTTGAATAAGATTGGGGCTAGAAAATCTACTACCAAATTTGAACCCAAACAGAATTTGAACCCAACCTTACATGTACGTATAAAAGACATGATGATCTAGACTAATGTCATTGAGTGTTTTTTGTCAATTAGTATGTGTGAAATGATTCCATAGAAATATGACATTGGAGTAAACATCTCAGAATATCGGCGTTGTTCCACCATGTGCTGCACAGAGGTCCCCGTAAGGGACAATGTATAGTCGTTCGGATTGGACCTAAAACCGAGATCCCTTGTCCCATACGTATGCCCATCTTCATTAGCCCGGTTGGATCAGAACAGTAGGGCGCTAAACCTCCCTTTCTTTCATTTTGTAGTTTTCATAGTAAATCTCAAATATTGCAAATAAATAATTATGTTGACAAATGTTCTGAGGTTATCGTCTGATTTTTCGTCACCAACCGTGTTCGTTATAAAAAGAAATAAAATGGAATGGAACGGAGTTTAACGTTTTAATGTTCTGCCGTGAGAGAAATTTTCCCCGCCTGTGGCAGTATATGGCAAACTCTTATTTCGAATTCCATCTGCAAAGGAATCTTTTACGTGCACGCTAATATATACCACGTTTCCTTCAGGTCTTCGTCAAATTCCAATTGTCAACGATTTGTTTGCTTTCGTCTCCTCCGACAAGGGGAAACCCTGCGACTTATTATTCACTCGGTCACCTAGGCTCACATCATGTCTACAATAACAAGAACAAATTTCGCAGTGATGACCAATTCGACTTTATTTTGTTAAATTATGAACAAAATTAGGTCACCTATTAAAAAATAAATACATTTTACATTGTTATATAATGTATTCAATTAATGTATATTGTTTTTTAAAACACATTATTATGTTAGGAATTCCCAGTGTATATATGCGCAAAGCATTCGCGCGATTTACAATGCGGTGACGAGGTCATACCCATGCAAAACATGAACTTTAATGCGTAATTTGTTAGCTATGCGAACTTACGAATGAGAACAATTATCAACGTATCATTAAAGATGAATTCCCGGGTAGAAACTTTGTGATTTGAGGATATATTTGCACTAAACACATATTTAAAGTAACCAATCTATCAAAAATTTGCCCCAATTCCCTTTCAAACTCTGTTTTCGCCGGGGATACTTATAGCTGTAAGTAAGCTGTTGTTAAAGGCAATGTCTGCAAACTTAACTTCATTGTGGGTTGGTCCATTTTTCAAAATGTATCTGTCATTACTTACTGTACATTTACCATATTATTGAGGCCTAAATAAATTCTTACTTATTTCTTTCAACTTCTTTTTACACCTTTCAATACGTTGACAACCCGCAATGTTCCCAAAACCGCCTAAACATTTAAGCAAGAAATAACAACTGCTCCCTGACCTAAGCTAGCAGACAATAAGCCAGCAAATCCTGTCGGGTTGACAGTTAGTGATTCCCTGACAATATTGCCCAGTCCTTGCCCCATGGGCGATTTTCGCGTAATCTCGTATTTTTCTAGTAAGATTGAGTGTCTATACTTTTCATAAATACCAAATTTGCCATACTTTTATTGGAAATAACCAGCCGATAAATACTTTGCTGGGAACCCATCTTTAAATCTGTCTTCTAAATTTTTGAGCGATCATGATATTAGTACAATATCCCCTGCAATTAGAGCAGAGTTTAAAAAATTGTAACGGTAACCCTCTGCGATTTACGATCAATGTTTTTTTACCCGCTGAACGACAATACATAGGCGCCAGCCCAACAGTCGTCAACCCTGGCAAGTGACGGGCGTTCCTTAACTACCTCGAAAATTCTTATCAACCCGAGACGAAATGCAAACCCAAGAGATTATAGTCCAGTGTCCTGGCTGTGTAATGTATGCTACTTTTTCTAGAACACTTGATACCACTCGCGAACTTCACATAACAAGCAAATATATGCGGTATGTTTGTATTGTATAACCCATGGCCTTGATAAGCTACAATTAACAAATCGTCCGGATCACTATTTGTTTTAATGGTGTCATATTTTGACAGTTTCAACCTCGGTACATTTCTAGAAATTTCTCGTCTAAAATAAATATTTTAGCTAAATGCTATTCAAAATACCGCTATTGATCTTTGAAATGAGTAATGACCTTTGGCTCGTGCACCGTGAAAAATATAACAATCCCGAAGCAAATATTGGCTGCGGTCCTGTGGTTCGCTCAAATTAGATCACGTCATGTAAACTTATGGGACGAATGTTCATGAATGAAAGTCAAAACAAAACTTTAAAATAACAAACAGATCTTTTCAGCTTCACTAAATTTCGTTGAACTAGTCACTCATGTATCGATAAAGAGCAACAAAAGAAACGCACTGACCGAAAACAGGCCAGTTCCAGTTCCTGTAGGTGTAGACTGGAATAACCATTCAATTAAGACTATTCGTGTATTTCGTCGAACATAACTAATTCGAAATTACAGTAAAAACAGAAACGATGGAATGTAAATGAGTTCATACATATTCATATTACATCTTTATATTAATGCGTTGCGACCAATTTGTGTAAATTTCTAGTTGCCATAGAATATAGATTTTGTTTTATTAATGTATTTCAGTAATTTCAATTTTCATACTTTATTTATAAAATGAACAGATATCGAAGGACAAAAATGTACCACATAGTATTATTTATATTCCCGAGGCAATGACCCGAGAAATCCCTTAGCTCTAATCAAACGGAACACTGTGAGGAGTATGATTATTATTAGTCCAACAAAGAACTGCATTTAGTTGGAATGTAGGAAATCACTGATGCACTATTGCCTAGTTATGAAACATACCAGATTCGCAATGAATAGATCAGCCTATCCCTTTATCATAAATTAATAGGATGTGTCAATATTGAATAGGCTTTTATCTTGGGTATCAATCCGTTTAAAGAAAGAGCTGAATAGTTTCATTATAAATTCACATACATGTACTTAATATTTCTTTTTATCTCCATAAAAAAAAAACATTTTAAAACATGCATATCTTAACCCAATTCAACAAATTGACAATTTTAAAGTGAGGATATACCTTGAGATTTAAATAAAAAAAAGTTTTTTTTCTGTAGGTCATGCTTATTACAAACAAAGGGTTTAATTAAACATCTGTGTGTATGTTGTTTTTGTTTATAAATTGATTGAGACCAAGTGCTGTAATTGCAGGTGAATATTAATCACACACTATCATGATAAATATATCTTGATGTGTCTAAAAACATTGTGTCTTGTTTGATTATTAGTGTCATACTAGATTGTAAACATAAACAAATTAATTCGTCCAGTGATATTGTTATGTTTTTAGAATTATTAAGCTTTCATTGAATTAATGAAATAAATATGTACCATCTTCCAAACTAACCCAGTTTGTAGGTGAGTAGACGTTAATCAACATTTTGTTTTATCTCTGAACAGAGTACCTGTCACAGAGTCATTATTCCAGTGGTGGTGGTGAAGTTCTCAAATTTGAGAAGTGTGATCTGATGTTATAGAAAGAATAATTATACACAGTCCCATGTACGCCCCCATCCCCGTGGGTATCACGATGGCTCAGTGGGTAAGACGCTGGTCGGGTGTTATATCCCTGCGTTGGCCGAGAAAGTTCATCCAGATTTTACGGCGTGACCCTTCCTTGTCAGTGATGCAGGACGGAGGGTCCGACAAGGACAGTTGTCCAGTCTTTCGGATGGGACGAAAAAGTCGAGGTCCCATGTACACATAGGCGAGCACGTAAAAGATTCCTTGACAGTTGGAATTCGCTATAAGAGTATGCCGTAGTGCCGCTGTCCGGGACAAAATATCCCTCATTGCACACTGTATGGCGTATAACCGTCTTCATTAGCCGTTTTTATTTCAAAATCAAATAAATATTATATGGTGGTACTTCAACTTTAAAGAGATCTAATGTTACCCTGCGTTATGGGGAAGTTTCCAGGCTATCATTAAATAAAAGACTAAATTGTTTGTATGCTTTGAATATATACTGTGTCTCATTGGTGGTTAACTGTCAATTCAAATAAAAAAAACATATTCTTTTATTTACACAAAGTTATACACCGAGTTATACACAATAAGTTATATAAGTTATATAAGTGTATTCTCTTCAACAGACATTGGGGTAAAAACACAATGAAAAAAGGAAAGCGAAAGGTAAATAATATATAAGGATGGAAATCACATTCAAATGTTATATTTCTGAACCTGATGCAATAATTTATTCTCACAACCAATACAAGTTTATGTCAAGTATATTTTTGAGCTATCTTCACAGTGTCAGGATTAGCTGCACACAGGAGACGATAACTAACCAGAAATGCGACTTTACCGTACCCAAGCAATGAGCAATGAGCTGATGCACCACTGAAGTATGGCCTATTGTGTGCTATGCTACGTGCATAGGAAAACTTGTTATCTGTGACACTGTATATAGGACATCTTGTTAAATAACACTCACACACGTTTCACAGGTAATTTATTGTGCAATCGTACACGTAATGGTGTTGTATTTATCAATTGGGGGGTTGCCGAATGGTTAGCACGTGCGTGTTGTGTCATAAAGCCTGTCATTGAGTCAACTGGAGTGGTTTCGAATCGCCGGTTGACGTAACAAAGAGTAGGATCGCCTGACCCACCTCGTTGGTTTTCTCTGGGTCTTCCGGTTTCCCCCCACCGCTAAAGACCCCTACGCCCAAGCGAATTATTGAAATAAAAAATGAAACCATATGTTAGTCCCGAAATGACCTAGTTTGTGTCGAATGGACGTTAAATGAATGAAATGGGGTTTAACGTTCTACGCTTAAGCACCGTACCTGGGCTAATTGAAGACGGGCATACGCCACAGTGTGCAATGAGGGAAATTTTGCCCGGGCAGCGGCGCTACGGCCTACTCTTATATCGAATTCCAACTGCCAAGGGATCTTTTACGTGCACTCCAATTTGTACACGGGACCTCGATTTTTCGTCCCATCCGAACGACTAGGCAGCTGTCCTTGTCAGGCCCTCCTTCTGCATCACTGACAAGGGGAAATCACGCCGGAAAATCGAGATGAACTTTCTCGGCCAATGCAGGGATCGAACACTCAACCTCCAGGCTAGCGAACCAGCGCCTTATCCACTTAGCCACCGTGATCCCCTCGAATGGACGTTAAACCCCATATCTCTCTCTCTCTCTCTCTCTCCCCTCTCTCTCTATATGTATTAATTAAATAAAATTCATATTAGAATGAACGGAAATAAAATGGGGTGTAACGGCCTACTAGGCTAATAAAGAAGGGAAGAATAAACGGACTTTGTTCACAGACAAATAAATAAACAAACAGAAGCTTGGCAATAAAATGATGTTTGTGCGCGTGTGTTTGTATGTGTGGTCGGTGGGGGATCGGTTAATAAGGAACTAAAACCTCTTTGAGAACAAAATAAAATATTGGATTGGTTTTATATAAAAAAAATTGTACCCATTAGTAATGGGTTCCCCAATACACCCCACCCCGTGGCTACGGGCCCGGATTACGGTGCTACAGGTGCATTTCCACGCTCAATACATATTAGCTATTCCTGCCCCTAAATATTTTCGAAAGTTCTCGAATAACACGGACTTCGTACTTGAAATCTTGTCCCTAAATATTTCCGAAAGTTCTCGAATAACGCGGACTTCGTACTTCAAATCTTCTAGTCATAACTCAGCTGTTCAAAACAAAAATATTAAAAAATTCAACAATAACTTCTCTCGGCTAAATATTTTCTCCATAACAGGGAAAGTTTCTGTATTGTCGCTGACCTGGTAAGCTTTTGCAATCAATAATAACAAGTCACGTGGTATACAATGAAGAGAGACAGTGAGCGAGATATCTGCACGCGACAGCCTGGATTTTTGGCTCGATGTCAACAGCGCGCATGCGATGTCGCTAACTGCGGATACAGACGTTAAACACCATCCAAGCACAGTATAAAAGGCCGAACGAGGCCACGGTAACTTCAGAAATATTATAACTAAGCTAGTGTCAACTTCATAAAACTCTTATACAGTAGATAACTTCACTGACTTGACTTGTGCGACTTAGCAGTTTTTACAACT
The DNA here is from genome assembly GCA_917208275.1 of Patella pellucida. Taxonomy (NCBI): domain Eukaryota; kingdom Metazoa; phylum Mollusca; class Gastropoda; family Patellidae; genus Patella; species Patella pellucida. The sequence continues at coordinate 61,976,015 of OU795038.1, forward strand.
TTAATACAAATTGTGTTTAGCTGTACAACTTTAATACATTAAAAGTAAGTATCTTTAACGATAAAATTCTATTTTTTTAAATTGAATATGCATATGCAATTAACACTTGAGTACTTTATCACGTGTGTTATATTAGTCACAATTTTTGATATTTCATCACATTTTTAACGTCAGTGAAGATTGACAAGATTGTATTTTAGTGTCTTAATGAATAATTTTGTCATTTTTTCTAAAATTAAATTGAATAAATTATTTCATTTTTCCAACATAATTATATATGCATATTCACTGTGTTTTTTTAAAAAATAGACCATCTTAAAATGATTATGGTAAGCTGTCGATTTTAATTGAATATAACTTGTTTTGAAATGATTAAGGCAAATAGTGGATATTTAAAATTAAATTTAATTGGGAATTTAATTTTTGTATCATACTGTATTTCACTTCAAAGGTAAATTTTCTTGGAAAAACCACTTAAATTCAATCAGTACTGAAGGGGTAATTTGTGTCAAAATATCTCTTTGGTGTAATTTTTCAACGGTAAAAAATGTCATGTGACCCACAATAAGAAAAATTAATTGTGTTGATGTATTAAAGAGAATAACCATGAAGCACTTTCCTAAACCAGGTTTTTTCGAGTAAAGGGAGACGTCAAATTTGTTAAGAAAATTTAGAACAATTGCATTTGTTTTATATTGGCTATTGGTGCAGTGTTGCAGTGTAGTGTATTGGTGCAACCTATTTTCAACCCCATGCGAGTGTATCTGAGCGTGTGAGAGATATTGTGTCGTATAAAAGTTACTGGTTTGCGATAATGATGTGATGCGATCTGCGTTTCGCTTTATGACATCTGTAAGCCGACCTTCTTTTCCTACGATGCGGAATTCTTTTTGTTCACCCAAGCATAGACGGTCGTTATTTTGGTTAATCAGCGAAGCACACTTTTGAAAAAAGGTGATTGCAATTGGCGGTTTGTCAGCAATTGACATCCGATCTCATACGAACAAACCCCCTTTTAAAATGACCCCTCAGGCGAGAAATTTAAATCCAGGGGACCACCGACCCATTGAAATGCACGCTGTTATTATAACGCTCTTATCTTTTCTACCCGTGACTTTGCTTTAATTAAGGATTATATCAAATTCCATGTTTGCTGCGATAACACGCCACACAAATAAAATAAACCCGACTATGCATATTATTTGTAAATGTAGGTATAAAATTTCAAATTTGGGAAATTTCCACCAAGCCACGTTTCGTTGCGCAACCTGTAACGTTGCACCATTGTCCTAGAAATACGACATACGGATTAGGATACATTGCTATAGACATGTTGAATGTATTTTGTATTAAAAAAAAAAATTAAAAAAAATTCGAAAGACCGCTTTGCTCAAAAAAAAAAAAATAAAAAAAATAAAAAAATTGGAAATAAAAAAAAAGTTTTATTATCTAGAATTTAAGTGATTTTTGAGTCTTTTTATTTTGGACATGGAAATGAAAAATTGCAAAATTACCCCAAGGCCATTTTGTCCGTGTTCATGCATTAATTATTAATAAAGTCAGGTCTTGAATTAAAAAAAGATAGATATGAATGCATAACCACAGGAATGTCTATTGGCGCAAGCCTGTAAGAAACACGTATTGAAAAATATTTTTAATCGTACACAAAGACGGGGCCCATTCATACGTATCTATATATGCAGTGACTCATATGTATGTATATGTGCTTATATGGACAATATTTCTGACAACAATGATATACATACACTATATTATTATTATATACTTGTTTGTCGTGTAAACACAATTTTATATGAGCATATTTTACAAAAGGCGCAATCTTTTATTAAGGTATTTTATTGAAGCCATATAAGTTTCGCGCTGACTATTTTGTTTAATGAAAAACAACCAATTAATAAAATGAAAAGAAATGAGGGGTTTAACGTCCTTCTGTTTTGCTCCTAAACTGGGCTAATGAAGACGGGCATACGCCACACAGTGTGCTATGCCAATTAACAAAATGGTTCCACAGGATAATTAACGAATATTTGAATGGGAACAATTTGATTCTATTTTAGGGGGCCTCGAAATGTGAAAAGATAAGCCGCATTATCAACCGAACTGATTAAAAATATTTGTTATTTTAACACAAGGCCACGAAGCTACTAATATTACCATTTCAATAACAGTTTTATCTTTAATTTGACAACCGTCCCACTTGGTATGTTGGTGCAATAATACTAAGGTTTAGAATGATAGATATATCATGAAAGGAATGCATTTCATTGTACTGTTTGCATTTAGCACTTAGAAACCGTACATAAACACGTCTGAAAAGCGAGTCAGCGTATAATTAGGCCATGGTTATATTTAGTAACACAACAGATGATGCAATGCGGTGAAGTCCCCAGCCAAGTCGATCGATAAAGCGAGGAAGTAATATTAACCCTAGACAGTCAGATATATGTCACCAGTTTAGCCATTTGCTAGAATAATCTAGAAAGTGGTCAACGTTCATCGGAGAGTTACGAATGCGCAGAGGAAAGAACGCGAAGAAGCCCCCCCCCCCCTTCCCTCCCCCCTCAAGGCTGAACGCTTTGCTGTAATATTCTGGAAACAATGCCTGTTTTCTAACTTAGGCTGAATTGTTTGTTTTTATATCAATCTAGTACACACATCTTTTGAATAATACTCGGAATTCATTTCTCAGAAGTTATGCACCCTGCGGGGAAATCTCTTGTACTTGACTCCTTATATGGTGAGTTAAAGAGAAACGTCATCAATCGGCTGCTCCAGCGCTTGTCTCCACGAGGGCATTTTATGAGTCATGACATTACTGAGTTTATTACGGTTATAAAAACACTTTTATTTATATTAAAATTTTAAATATAAGTCAATGGATAATATGAATATATATGAATATAATTTCATTTGATAAACAAGGTGCGCCAAATGATTAAGACTAAGTGAACCATAAAACGTCATTTGCATTAGGCATTAACACGTATCATTAGGTCACGGGAGCATTTATTGATCTCAAGTGTATGACAAACCGGTTATAACTGGCAGTAGGGAATGTTTCGTTATAAATGTATCACGAACAAACTGGTTTAATCATAAACACACGCTCATTCGCGTCTTAACCTCGGTCAGAGTAAGTTGGTTTACGTTAACTATGAATGTGAGAGCTTGTTTCTGTATGACGATTTCACAACTCTATCTATTAGTTGTTGGATATTATTTTTGGATTTTGTGAGAAAACGTGTCTGTTTGTTTATCGCAAACACATCTTCATTTCCAGGTAAAGATAATACCTAGCCATATTTTTGAAATTGAGATAGTTATCTCAATCATTGTGCGTTATCACTAGTTATCTATCCGTGTATATGATAACAAAACGTGTACTATCAAAATTCGACTGTCTGTGCGATTTTTAGGTTGAAAAAAAAAAGATAATGAATTTTTGTATAAAAAATTGACAGTTTACCCATATTTGTGTTAATAAATCTGATACAATGGTCTCATTGTTATTTCATAATATGTATTGAAAGAAAGATAACGATGTATTGAAATAATGATAACCATGTATTGATTGAAAGATAACCATGTATTGAAATATATATTTTTTTCTTTTGTGTCATTGTTTATAAGAGAACAGCTAGCTTATGATTTTTATTTTTTATCTTTTCAGTGGGTTTAACTACAACCGATAACATGAGGAATTTAAACAGCACTACTACCTGCCGAGTGCCACCGATTTCACCTTTCCTGACATCACTTCCTGATGGACGTGAAGTCATCATCAGCTCCATGACAGATCTACAGCTGTCTGAAACCTTTGCCATGATCCAGGAAGCTGCACAGCAGAGTAATGGATTCGGCATTGACGAATACTCCAACGAAAATGAATTCCGACAAGATATCACAGGCGGTTACTGTTTTGCTGTGACGCTTAAGGAAACTGGTGAACTGATCGCATCGTTTATACTAGCCATCAGCCGCTTTTACCGAGGATCGACCGTAGCTGATCCCTTCGTCATTGTAAAATCCACCGAACGACGACGTGGAATTGGAGAGTTCTGTTTACAATCTGCTGTGGACATGGCCAGCGATTTGGGCTTCATCGGCATGTACGTCGACTGCTTCAGTAACAACCGAGGTATGCTGAAAATCATTGACAATACTGGTGGATTTGCTAGAGTCGGCTGTCTGCCCCTTGGAGGTCAAATGAAAACTGGTGAAATTGTGGGTTCGGTGATATTCTATCGAGATCTGCGAAGAGAAGAATAAGAAGCAACCACACACCATGTACAGAGGCACAGATTAACCTCCCAGAGTTATCTCCTCTTGATACCCCGTGCTTCAACACGGCCGACACAACGTGCTGAGCTCTCTCAAAAGTTCACACGTAATCGGTTACGTAAACCACACCACTGACAGAATTCTCGGAAAAGGGTTGCATTGTTACAGCTTGTCAAGAAATGGCGAAAAGCTCCCAGCTTCATTCGCTAATTATTCAGTTTTGCAGTGACAATAAACAACCCGAGACTGTCCAGTACACCAGCGCAAGAAATGGGGAACATACACCCCAGAAGTATCGCCAATATACGCTTAAGAACAGTTGCGAATTAAGAACATTTGAAATTAAGAAAAAGAACAGAATGATGACGAAAGTGTTCCCAGTGAACAAGAACAATTTGTGAATGCTCAAACTAAACTAAATGCCATTCCTAACACTTTGCATTCCAAATGTAAAACTTTGCATTCCAAATGTGAAACTTTGCATTCCAAATGTGAAACTCTTCCAATGTTTGAAATGTTAAGAAAGATACGAACATTGCATATAGAATATGCCAAAACATATTTTGTACCATTATTTTTACATCTTTTCTACTGAGTAAATTAAATTATTTTTTTATAAATAAAAATGTTTTAATATTTCAATGCATTTTTTTAAAATTTAATAATCAGAATGGGAAACTAATGTGAGAATGTTGTGGGTGGGGTGAGGGTGCGGGGGTCTGTGTCGAAATAAGGGAGCGTTCTATCCACTGTTTGTGGCAGTGACTGACCATAGCTTTGATATTGGGTTACTGGTCAACGATTAGAGTGTTCCATACTGCCAGACAAATCCCTTCTTGGACTGGGGGGGGGGGGTCGACGCCAAATAGGTATTTTTAAATTTGCCTAAATATTATCGGAAAAAACCCATAGTGCGAAACGCCCCCCCCCCCACCGGCACCCGATCCACCATTTCTCAGAAACCCAAGAATGCATACCGAAGACAATACACATGTGATGTCCTTTCGTATCCCAGGTTAAATATCAGTTCGGGATAATGTCCAGGCGTCCCAGCACATCGTCTGCAATGAAAAAAAAACAATGATGAAATCGCCAATAAAATGAATAAAGTCAACATGACAGATACAACGTTTGATACTCTTCATACCACGTGATAAATCATCCGGGTATAATCAATATGGAATGGCGAACGTCTTCCAGACACTTTCCATATACTAGTCACAGAAAATGAATTTTGATTTGGATGGTGGGAGACTGGGATACGTTTGGGATCGATGCCGTAGCCTGTTATTTGCTGGTACAACAATTATGTCAAAATGAAACAAATAAAACCCCCTTTGCCCGCCCATCGAGGCACATTCCTGACTTTAACACAATGCTTTCTATTAAAAATTTGGACTGTCTCGTTGTGAAGGTGAAAGGAAATGCAATGAAATGAAATGGGGTTTAACATACTACTTTCTGCCCGGACTGGGATAATATAGACGGAAATACGACATACAGTATGCTATAATTTTCGCCGGGACAGCGGCACTATGGTCTACTCTTGTATCGAATTCCAACTGCCATGGGACTTTTGGGTGTGTACGCCAATATATACACGTAAGCTCGGGTTCTCGTCCCATCCGAACGGCTATGAAATGACATATGGCATGGACCAATCTGATAAATGGCGTAGGATTTTACCAACAATGCAGAAAAAAATCGAACAGAAGTAATGAATGACAGATTTTCAAAATTTAATGAGGTCGGGGAAATATAGTCTTGACCGAGCAGATAATGTTACCCCACCTCCCACAACGGCATTTTTTTGAAGAAGAAGTGTCCGGACCAATTTTGTAACGACTGTCTATAAGTGGGCCTGTTTCTGGCGGGCCTTAATAAAAACACAAGAGTACAGCAAACATGGAACAGCTGTGTTATGATTGGCTGTTTACAGTACATAAGTAATAACACGACACAGTGATAAATCTGGCCAGGTGTTCCTTAAAGGGACAATAACACTCTTGCTGGCTTGACAGGCCTTATTCTAACCACAAGATGTTTAAGTGTCCTACCTGTTGTGGAAATTATCCATTACAACCTATCTTACTTGTCCAGAGGGTTCGAAAATATCTTTAAAACCAAGTTGCATTTAAAAGTGCTTACGTAAGGCTTTTCAAACCATGTTACGGCATGTAGTTGAATTTTTCCAATTTTTAAAATTAGGTGTGTTAAGATGAAATTTGTATTATTTTTTTAATTGAAATATTGTAGAATAGTACAACTTGTTGACCAGAATAATGATTGGAACATATTATCCAGTTACAACAAGAGTGGTATTGGGGCTTTAAAACTGAATCCACTCAGTTTAAAACTGAATAATTCATGATGGTCCGATATACTTGAAATTTTAGACGAAACGAAATTTACAGATAATGCTCGGTATTCTCATTAATCGAGGAACACCTGATACCACTGTACATTCACTGTTCACTTATTAAAGGCTATGTGACATTAATTTACAGTTACATTGGAAATTGCGGCGAGCATTGGTCCATTGTTTAGAATTTAGAGAAATCTTACTGTTGGAGGGGGCCACTGTGGATCAGTGAATAACACACTTACTCGTTAACCAGAAGGTCTCCTGTTGTTGATCGAGAAATTGTATTGAGTTCAAGGACAAAACAAAAAAACAATCTTGTACTGATGATGTAAATGGAAAACCGACAGATAGTCATTGTATTTATGTTCATTTCGAAATTTAATCGAAGAACTCAGCATAACAAGTTGGAATATATTTTCAATTAACCACTGTTTGTGATTTTCTCATTATTTACAATAACAATATATGGTATTGTTTCTAGCCTGCGGTGATGTGTGGTTTGTTTTGGTTATCAATAATACGGATCCAGAGGAAAGATTTTCCTGGAAACTGTCAATTGTATGAGTAATGTGTTTTGTATTATTACGTCAAGTTGTAGAGTGATTAAGTGTACAGCAAATGAGGTTGTCAATGTCAATTTCAAACAGTACTATGATATCCGTCTCGCCAGTGTCGTGTAGAGAGAGAGAGAGAGAGAGAGAGAGGGAGGGAGAGGGAGGGAGATATAGATATATTATGGCTGTTAATTGTTTTGTACAAGCTGTCTTACATAATTTCAATAAAAAATGTGTTTCATCTATCATCATTCCTTTCTCCCATTTCTAAGTTCTAGGCCCCTATGCTTAAGTCCTGGGGACATACAACCAAGGAGATGGCACCAAGCATCACCAAAGCCCTGCCGTTTGATTCACAAATCTCGATTGTTCTTAAATTCCACACAATCTTTATAATTATATGTTAATGTTTTTTATATTACCAGCAAAATGACTACAGCTAAAGGCTAATATGCATTTTCAATGTTTAAATTTAAAAGTTATAAAAGCTCAAAGATGGCCTTGAGACGGTTATTCAGAAAATAAACAAAAGACATACCATAGATGACTGCATTTGTCCCCAGTGTTCATAGCTAGTGACAAGTTATTATTTACGACTGACTGACAATCTAAGACAGAAAAGTATGGCGCCATGAATTCCATCGAAAGTAATGGGCACTCTGGATGAACGTAAGGTTTGGATCCAATTAATCGATTTTAATAACGTTTTGAACCATATGCAATTTGTAAAAGACAGCTGTACGTCTATAATATACTGTTCCTTTAAAAAAATTACCGCAGATCAACTACCGATCTAAAAAAATGTCTTATTTCGGATAACTTTTTTTATTTGTTTAACGTCTTATTAACATAATGCGTCGGCCATTTTGGAACTGTCTTCCAGTTAATTAATCTATAGTCGTGTGTACAATGCTAGGGAGAACATGTTTCTCAAACAATGGCTCTACTATCCATTCTTTGCGTGTTCCAACTGTCAATAGTTCTTTTACTTGAATGACAAAGTATACACAAATCGACCACGGTTTTTCGTTCCACCCAAACCACTAGATATCTTCCTTGATATTTTTTTAAAAAAGCAGAAGCGATATTGTGGTTTTCAGAAGCAATAATGTATAGTATTAGTGGTATATCGCTAACAAATGAAGGGGTAGGAACCCGACATGGTTAACGACCTTCGGAGACTATAAAATTTGTTTGTGTCTCAGCTAATATGTTACACGAGAGCTTGTTCATTTTATGCTGATTTTTAAGCATAGATGGAGGCATTTGTCAGCTAAGTTTCAACTACAGGGATACTTGCGAAGTAAACTTATTGAAACCTATAACAAGTTTTATGGCCGTCATATTGACTTGATTAATAAATATAACATGTCTCTCCCGGCTATTATTCTAGACATATTTAATTTACGGGTATACTATCCCCCTGATAATATATATCTACAACATCGTAACACTGTTCATCGCGTGCATTTTGCATACCGATAGTTCATTAGCCAATCACGCTTTTTTACCGAGATTTCGCCTAATAGTTTGGATGCAGCAATGGCGGATGTGGCGCGCCAGGCAGGGTAATCTTACTCTTCCAGACACATGTTACCACTGTTTGTCGTGTATTTTGTATACAGTGAACAGTCCATATGCTGATTACACCATTTTGCCTGATTACACTATTTTGCCTATACCGTTATTTTAGGACTTCGAATTTTGTCTAATGGTTTGGATTGTTCATACTTGTTTTTATATTATATCGAAGGCATACTGACCCGAAAACCCGACAAAAACCAATCCGCGTTATTTCAAGTTTAATTGCTATGTAAATTTGTTTTACTTCTACCAAGGTCGAAGAAGTCTGGCAATTGTTACACAGCTTCCTGGAACGGGATATTATCAGGAATTTAAATTCAGGAAAAATGTGTTAATTAGATTCATGGTTAATAAAATTCCAGTGAAACATATCGAAATAGCCTTGCATTTGGGACATAATTTCCCGAAACTGACAGTTATATGGGCCACAGGAATTGATAATTGAATTAGAATGTGTGTTATGGGTATCGGATGACTGTCGTATATTACAATTTGGAGTGTATTAACCTATTCTGAGAACATCCGATACCACTTTTATTATGTTTAACTCATATGAACGAACTTTCATCTAAAATAATATATTCTCAATATAATTAAGGATCAAAATCACATAACATTGTGGCCATTTTGGGGGAGCGGTTGTGACTTATTTGGTGAGGCTCTGACTCGCTATTAGCCTTGGTGTTCCTCTCTGGTGTTGTCCTGTAGTTTCCCCTTGCTAGTACTGGATGACCAATGGTCTAACAAAGAACGGTTATAGTCGTTCGAATGGGACGAAAAAACTGTGTCTATTGTACACGTAAAAAAACACTTAACAGTGGAAATTCGATTACTGCCCGGGCAACATTTCCTCATAGGACACTATGTGGCATAAACCCATCTTCATTATCTCAGTTAGTGCTGCGCAGTAGGATGTTAAACCCCGTTTCATTTTATGTCATTATATAGACCCACCCCCATATTAAGTATACACCCGCAGAAAAGTACGAGTAACCCGATTCTGACTAAATATTTGATATCTTTATAGGGATTGGAAACAAATAACATGTTATCTTCATTGTTTAAACGGATAAACATGATTTGATTATTGACTCTAGACATCACGAACAAACACCAGTCGTCTCAATAACAGATCACACTTGAATAACAGAACATAACGAAAAACAAGTGGTCAATGGTCGAGATATTGATATCTCTCTATGATATAACTCATCATGGAAAATACACAACAGATGTAATATTGAACAAAATATAGCGGCCATTGAACTGATAGCATCGATAAAACGTGTCCAATAATTAATTTACAGTTTATGTACCTAAGGTTAGCCGAGTTGGTGAAGAAAAGTAGAACGTTAAAGATACATATGAGAGATTAGATAAAGAGCTGTCAGTTCTCAGTCAAATTGATCCGCCCTAAACCGAGAATTTAACGATTGAATTTTCGGCCTAGCCTCGATCATCATTGAAAAAGTCTTGATTATCCATTACATGATTAAATCATGAATAAACGTGAAGAAGCCAATGTGATCCTTATCCAGTAAACATCGTATCTTAGCATTGACATCGAGATTTGATTATGGTCTGAATAAGTTAATTTTATGTCTAATTAATGAAATTTTGCTGGGACAGCGGTGCTACGGTCTACTCTTGTATCGAATTACAACTGCCAAAGGATCATTTACGCACACGCCAATGTGTACATGGGACCTTCATTGTTCGTTCCATCCAAACGACTATGAAATCTGAATCACCAATGAAAATAACCATTAACATTCTAGTCCAAGAGCATCTGATATGTTTCATCTATTTGTGAAGTTTGCGTAGTTAATAATGTATGTCGTATAATAATGTTTGTGTAGAGCACCACGGTGGCTCAGTGAGTAGGCCACTGGCTCGCTAACCTGCAGGTCCAATGTTCAAGAAAGGTCATTAGGATTTACGGCGTATTCCTCCTTGTCAGTGATGTAGGATTGAGGGCCTGGCAAGGGGAAATGTAGAGCCATTCGGATATTACAAAAAAATGAGATCCCGTGTATACATTGAAGTGCTCGTAACAGAACCCCATGGGCAGCTGAATTTGAAATAAGAGTAGCGCTATGAAATGAAATGGTGTTTAACGTCCAATGGCCCAATCGAATTCCAACTGCCAAAGTTTTTTTTATGTGCACGCCACAGGACCTCGTCTTTTTGTTTCAACCGAACGATTATACGGTGTCACTTAAGTTCTCTATCCTGCACCACTTACAAAGGAAAACCCACATCGGAAAACCCCGCTTAACTTTGTCAATGCAGGGACGTTGAACCTCATTCCATGTCAATTCAACATTAAGTGTAATGGCAGCTCTGTATAGATTGAACTATATTGTGACATGACGTATCAAAATATATCATGTCTATATATTGATCAGTATGTGTAGTGTCATTGTCCTCAGCAGCAAATATGGCGTTCAATATAATGTAACAATTATCAGTTGTTAGCTTAAAGGGCGTATTGCTCTATCCTTTTAAACCGTAAAATAGAAGAAAATCGGTCTACAAGCAATCATGTAAAATGAATGTACATGTATATAAAGGGATCTATATCCAATTTGCAAAATTCTTATCGTAAATTTTGATCAATTTTTTTATGTCTACTAAGTCATTTCTATATACGACTCGTGTACTGATATAATTTTTTTTATTTTGTCTTAAATATTGAATATTAGGATCTCATATTTTCACGGCACAATAGTAGGGTCAATATTGCTATTGTGTTTTTAATTTCCAAAATTATAGACAATATATAGTTAGAGATTTAGCTCCTTTAACCCTTGTGTGCATACAATGGGTATTTCGTAACCCCACGACCATATCCTTAACATTTATGGGGAACGGATTCATTATTGTCTAGCTAGAATTTTATAAATTGTTGTCGACATGTTTGCACACTGTTTAATATGTTGTCTTTGGAAAATGAACTGCGACTCTTTGAACAACTGCAACGAAAAAGGGGAATAAAAGCACATTTTGTGTTTTCGAGGACACATCCCCTCCTGTGGATTATTCAGGTCGGCTTGCTGACAATCTAATGTGGACCTGTGTCTGTGTGTCATATCTGGTCGGATAATGTAATCTAATGACAATAATATTATAAAATTTCACAGATGGAAATAGGTCGAGAAATATACTCAAGCAGCTACAATTGTTCACTTGTCAATGCAAATTGAAGGGATATCAGGTGTTCTGAGGTGTAATCTTGTCGTGTGTTTAATTACTTTTTTTAAAGAAAGGTGGGGTAATACTTCAAGGCCGTCTGTGTGTCATTTGGCGGTACATATACATGTATAGACGATTTAAAGGAATAATACCAGAAATATGTCCCTAAGTGCCTGGTTAACTCGTAAACTCATCTCAAAGAACAATGGAATATTCTTAAATGAGTTACATAACCCTGTTGAGTAATACTAATTATAATGTCCGAACTGCGACACATTTGAAGTTAGAAGATAAATAGTATGTGTGTGGGCAGAGTAATGTGATCTTAAAGACAGAATTGGTCTGGAATTATTTTTTAATACAGATTGTTCGTGACTTTGAAATAGACGTGTAGGTCATGAATGTATTCAAGCAATGGTGCTTAACATTTAGTTAATTATTTGAACACCTCAAATGAGCTGTTACACTAGGTGTTTGAAGCATCCAGAATAGGTAATTATACTTTTTACCGAAAAGTTAATGGCGTCCTGCGAAACCATGGATTACTACATCGGTCAAGATTTTCCATAAAAATGAAACTGAAACACCTAGTGTAACAGCTCATTTGAAGAATAATTCCAGACCAATTCTGTCTTTAAGATCACATTACTCTGCCCACACACATACTATTTTTCTTCTAACTGAATACTTGGTAAGGAACAAATGAAGGGAGTAGAGACTCTGATTACTCTATGTACAATAAATGGACTCGGCTCTGTTACAACCCCTATTGTAATAACACCCCCTATTGTAATAAATGTAATAATTGTAATAAAATTTCAGTCAACCCCTATTGTAATATCAACCCCTATTGTAATTATTGTAATAATTGTAATACTATTTTACTTAACCCCTATTGTAAAATCAACCCCTATTGTAATAATTGTAATAAATGTATATTCCCATACAATAAATTCGACATCTAAATCAAAAAGTATATGAAATTTGATAACCATCTGAATATCAATATTTAGAAGTTATGGCATGCGTTTACACTGCATAAAATATTATGAAACGCCACAACCGAAAACATGACTAAAAGCCGTTAAGTAGTTTAGAGAAATTATTAAAATGAAAGGTCCAACCCCTATTGCAATCAATGATATTTATATAAACGTAAAGTATGATCTCTGAAAGATCGGTCGTCAGGGGATTTTTATCATATGTTCCGTATGCATATCGGTTAAAATAATTCACTTTATAGCATTTTTTTTAATCCTTCTCTACACTTAGACACATTTATTACAATAGGGGTTGATATTACAATAGGGGTTACACGACGTAACCCCTATTGTAATAAAATTTCTGTCAACCCCTATTGTAATAAATGTAATAAATGTATTTGTCATGCCAATAAAATCGACACCTAACTGTAAAAGTCGATAGATTTTCATCACCATTAGCGTATCAATATATAAGGTAATATTATGCTTAATACTGCATAGAATATTATGAAACAAAACCACCGAAACATGTTTGGAGCATTACTAAAATGGAATGTTAATCCCTGTTGTAATCAATGGTATTTAAATACACGTTAAGTATTTTCTCTGAAGTATCTGTCGTCTGGGAACTTTGAACATCTTTTCCGTGTGCATATCAGATAAAACAACCCTCCTATAGCATTTTTAAAATCCTTCTCTACACTTAGACTTATTTATTACAATAGGGGTTGATATTACAATAGTGGTTACACGGCATAACTCCTATTGTAATACAATTTCTGTCAACCCCTATTGTAATAAATATGTTTTGCCATGTCAATAAAATCGACACCTAACTTTAAATGTCGATGGATTTTGATCACCATATCCGTATCAATATGTAAGAGTACTGGTATATCTTTATACTGTATAGAATATTATGATCAAAAAACCCACTGAAATCATGTCTCAAAGCCAGCCGTTTGGAGAGTTAATCAAATGGAGTGTCAACTTTACGTTTATTTAAATATCATTGATTGCAATAGGGGTAGGGGTTGGACATTCCATTTTAATAATTCTCCGGCCTTTAATCATGTTTTCGGTTGTGGTGTTTAATAATATATCTATGCAGTGTAAACGCATGCCATTACTTCTAGATATTGATACTCAGATGGTTATCAAATTTCATAGACTTTTTCATTTAGATGTCGAAATTATTGTATGGTTATATACATTTATTACAATAGGGGTTGATTGAAATTTTATTACATTTATTACATTTATTACAATAGGGGTTGTTATTACAATAGGGGTTGTAACACGGCTCACCATTAACTACTACCCTGGTAACCAAATCTGCTTACCCAAGAATATAATGCAAAAGAAATTAAAAGTCTCTCTCTCCCCCTATCTGTCTCGGTCTTTTGCATGGCGATGTTTCTAATGTTTTGCAGTAGAATCGAAGGAAGGGGCTTTAAATATACATTTTCGGGCAGGTTTTGGTGAATATACTATCAATTTATAGTTATGCGTTGTACGGATAATTGTACTAGAGGATCACGTGATATTTCTTTTATTTTTCTGTGGCTGCTTGTGGACATCAGAATCCTTAATATCGAGACCGAGATGGTATTCAACCAGCCTTATTTGCTTTAATCATTCAAATTCCTAACTGATTAGTATTGATGTTACAAAATGGTGGGACACTCACAAGTGCAACCACTCCTCATTATATCGCGGTTGGTGCAGAAAAAAAGGACGTTAAACCGCATTTCATTCATTCTACTTGTGCAAGGCCGAGTTACAAAGCTAGTTTTTGAAAAAAAACATAGAAAATTGTCGATTGGATTTCAGTTCAGTTGAATTGCGTCTTTAATTATACGGTTGTGTATCATGATTCATATACGTTCTATTTTAAGGTTTAAAAAGTATTCCTAAGTTGTACAAGATATATATGAGGGCTATAACGTAGTTGGGGTGGGGATGGGAGGAGGTGTCTAATGTTTAAACTCATGCGGGGGAAATCACAAGATCTATAACATTGGGTCAAGTGGCGTGATACGTTCGCCTATTCAGCATCATCGTGGGTTTTCCTCCACTTCTTAATACACCTACGCTCAAGCGATTTATTCGAATAAAATTGATCCATATCTTAGCCCCGAAAAGTCAAAGTGTGCGCCAACTGAACATACCCCATCCCTCTCTCTCTTATTCTCTTACTAATTTCCTCTATCTTTACAACGTAGCTTCTATTCCCTTCTTTCTATCAGCACCTCTACGTTTAATGGTTTCATATTCTTTATTGGAGACATAAAAAACACCTTCCAGATTGTGCTAATTAATCAAATTCTATTATCGTTAGGTATTGATACGGGTTACCTGCAGTTTTATTTTAGACATCAAATCAATACTTAGTACAAATGAGACATTTAATAAACGACAGGCTCAATGTTGATTCGATATCAAAATGGCGTCAAAATACGTCTTATGGAGCTAAAATGGTCTCGATGCATTATATCGTATAATGGCCGATTTCCGGTTAGCCGCGTTTAACCTCCGTTGGTGCAGAATTTCTACTCAGAATAAACAGACGGAAATTGAAAAGTTCTGCTTTTCGTCGAATAGCAACAAATGTATTCCAAACACCACGCACATTATCCATATCCGGAAACCGGGCTGGAGTATATCCAAGGGATATTTAATATAATTCATCATGGAACTATTTACTTTAGACCGAGCTCGAATATCATGCAAAATGTTGTGTTCGCAATGCTGAAGGCACGGTAACAAAGTTCACATAATGCCACAACTAAAGGTTTATTTAAGTATGTAGTTTGTTTGCGTTTCCTGAAACTTTCAAATTAAAATATTGGTTGTTCGAAAAGGATTGTTAGGTGATTATCGTGAAAATCCCTTAGCACTAGAAATAAGGCATGTATACAGAGAGAGAGAGAGAGAGAGAGAGAGAGAGAGAGAGAGAGAGAGGGAGGGGGTGTTTAACGTCCACTCTACACAAACTAGGACATTTGGACAGGCGACCCCACTCCTTTTTACGTACAACCGGGGATTCGAAACCACGCCAGTTAACTCAAGGACGGGGTTTATGATACAGCTACCCCCCCCCGCAAAGTATACAGACATGTTTATCCAGACACTTACATTGTGTGGGATTTGGACATCTGTCGACTGACACTGAAAGCTTTTATTTCTTTGTAAACGTATCAGTGAGCTCCAGAAATTGGATTAGGATAAAGGTCCATTAATCCCGAAATAACCAAATTTCCCCTTTTAAAAATATCTGCAACTACTCTTTTCGGAAAAACAAATCCCTCTTTATAAAAGACCAAATTAGTAACATTTAACCAAAATATCCTGTATCATATAAAGCTCTTTATTAATCAATGTTAACTCAATAAGAATCTGTTAATACCGACCTTCCTGTTATTTGGTCTCATCACAAGACGAGATTACTAACAACATCTATTTAAGGACATCATCTAAATATCATATGGAATGTTTACTCTTACCGCCATGATATCATGTCCCTAAAGTAGGGTAGGGGTCGTGGTGGTCGTTTCGTTCCGGAATTGAAATCGTGATGGAAATTTCCTATGTTTGAACGATTACCATTTGTTTGGGGTAGTCAAGCAATTTGTCGTTTAGATAAGACAGAAGTCAAGCATGTTGTGTATCTGAACTTGGGTCATGGTTATCGGGTGGAATATCTTGGGTTCGAACCCCGATCTGATCGTAGAATATAAAGTTTGGATAGGTCGGGAAATGATAGTCGTAGTACTTATGTGTTATTTGTATTTGGATTGTAGTTTGAGAATAGGTTATTTTTAAAACAAGTATCTATTAGATTGTCTGCAGACACTGCCTATATTATTATTGATATTTGTTCCGCTTTAATTTTCTATTTAACTCATATTAACTGAGGGTTTTACGGATCTATATCTTTGCTGAAGTTGTGAAGACAGATAGACGAATTTCATGATGATGGTGGTGATGAAGATGATAGTGATGGCATCTTGAATGACTTGTTGTTAAACCGACGCATAATTGAGGGAGAGCGAGAGAGCGAGAGAGCGAGAGAGATAGAGATAGATGGAGAGAGAGGGAGAGAGAGAGAAGAGAGAGGGAGAGAGAGGGGGGTTTAACGTCCGCTCAACACAAACCAGGTCATTTCGGGACTAACATATAATTCAAGTTTATTTCATCATTCGCCTGCGCGTAGGTGTCTTTTAATGAATTAAAATGGGGTTAACGCCATTATGCTATGATTTGGCTAAAATTATGAGGACGGAGATGATGCACTACGACCTACTCTTATATAGATGTCCAACTGCGAATAGTGACAGGGGTTCTTATAAGTGTACGCCAATGTGTACAGGGGACCACTGACAAGAGGGAACCATGTCGGAAATTCCCGATGAACTTACTCGGTCAACATCAGTATTCTAACACATCTCCTCCACGCTAGCGAGTCGAAGTCTTGCTCACCGGGCCAGCACTGCAACATAAATAACCAAATGTTTACTCCAAAAAGAACCTCGCAAACTATTAACAGACATAGCCTGCTCTTTGTACTTATTGCACTTACTGGCTGGTTTCTAAAAGATAATAATTACTGACTCTCAAGGGGACCACCCGATTATAATAAGAAAGGTGTCTTGTGGTTGTCTCCAAAGTTGGCCACCAGCCCAATCTCGATACCCCCGTCTGTTATGCATTGAAAGTTAAAAGCATATTTAATGGTCATTATCCTATCAATATTTAATCTTATTAGACTGGTGGTACACTCTACCCCCCCCCCCCATTGGAATGTTTAAATTTTATATTAGGTAATTTTCAATGTGTGTAAGCGATTGTTACTAATAAAATCGTACCGCCCATTATCACGTTATACAAATTTCATTCAAGCAAGGTAAAGATACATTATTACCCGGGTTTAAATCTCGGCACGGCCTAAGAATAACCCTCTTGGTATCGCATTTTTGATAATGTAATACATGTAGTTCAGATTAAGATGAGAAGCATATTAAGACGTCCCAATGTTATCAAAGATTTATATGAAACCTGACTAAATTCACGTCATGTAGATGTTCCATGTCGATTTCTAAAATTTATCAAGGTGTCTGCCAAGGTGTCTGAGCATGTTTCTACCGGGCCAGTTTATAAATTGGTTTTTTTTTGGGGGGGGGGGGCTACGGATTTTTTTTTAGAGGGGCTGGGGATGTGACCAGCTAAGAACACTCATAAGAAATAATTATTGTTGGCGAAATATGGGGGGGGGGGCTAAAGTTGACAAGCAACATTAAATAAGGTGGCCTTTACGTTTGCTTTAGAAACAGGATAATCTCCACATTGATAAATAATGCCATTGTATAACCGATCAACGACCTGGACACATACACCCAACATCTGGTTATAGTTTTCTCCTTAGCTAAAAATTGTAGGCAACGATCAATTTTGTTTTCGAACTATTTTCGCCATTTATTTGTTTAGAGGATTCTACTGATAGGACACTGAACCATTGCTGACGTCCATGAGAGAATATCGAGTGCCGTCTCATCTGATCAAATACCAATTTTCATAAGGAAAACGATCAATTGTATTTTTATACTAAGAATAAATGACATTTTCTTCAAGTGTTTCGTAAATACATATTGACGACATGGGTAGAAAAAACAAGTTGTTTAATTGGTGAATGGATTTTCCCAGTTCATTACGCCAACTCTTTCAGTCTTTTCGGACTAAAATGAATATTTGTGTTCATTCTTTTTTTTTACGGAAACTAACGAATACGATATCACCAAAATAAATAAGTATAAAAATATCACTACCCTTCAATTAAAAGTAAAACCCTACGAAGTTTGGATCCTAATGAGTGTTGTCCTCTACCTAATCGGGGGGGGGGGGAGGGTAGTGGTCTAGAGTGCCTCGCTTCGACCTCTAGCTGGCCGACCACCTCTGGCTTGCGTCTGTGGTTTCGACCCCTAGTGTGAGCGTATGTGGCATCGAGATAGGGGCGCCTTCTCAACCTCGTGGGTTTCCTCCGGGTACTCCGGTGTCCGGTGCCATTGTCTTCATTATCGGGGGAGGGGGTGGGAACCCCAGTGGACTCCAGTGCCGCGCTTCGACCTCTAGCTGGCCGACCACCTCTGGCTTACGGCTGTGGTTTCGACCCCTGGTGTGAGCGTATGTGGCATCGAGATAGGGGCGCCTTCTCAACCTCGTGGGTTTCCTCCGGGTACTCCGGTGTCATTCCAATACTACAGACCCCTACGCGCAAGCGAGTTATTGAAATAAAACTAAAACCATATGTTAGTTCCGAAATGACCTGGCTGTGTTGAGTGGACGTTAAACCCCATTTCTCTCTCTCTCCCTCTGCCTCATCTCAAAAGTTACCCCTCCCCACTCATTCTCTAATGAAACTAATTATGTAAAATTTTGATAAAGAGCTAGTCATTCTTGCTTTTATGGTTTAAAAATAGATAATAAAAAATGAAAATATTGGTAGTTTCAGTCAAATTAATTTATTCTGCGCGAGTGTTTGAAGTTTTAACAAGAAATAGCTGACTGTCAACTACCATTCTCATGATATTAAACAAGTCTCGATTGTCAGTCCTTTTAGTTAGTGACACAGGAGGTCTAATCCATTAAAAACCCCAGCCATCTGTTGATCTAGTGAGTTAATTATTGGCCTGTCATATGAAAAATATATATTATACAACATCTGAAGCCAGACTTGTAATTGGTTTTACCTACTACATCTTTAAAATCTATTAAAATTTGTGTATTAACAAAATAAATCGAAATAAACTGAGGAAATGTCGAAGATCTTTTATATTTTATCCTCCGGCAAGAACATTGAACTATTTGTAGAGTAGGGATTTCATAGAATTTGGCTTTATAGATTTTATAAAGAAAAACATCTATTTCATGACATCACCACGACACATTTGCCGATCATCCAAATATGGTTATTTCAAGTAACAGTTCGTGCGTGATAATGTCGTGAACAGTTATATAAAATCGAATTGAAAACTGTTTGGTACTTATCGTTTAATCTGATAATTTTGTACCGTTCGTTTATAGAATTTGTGGCTGGAATTATATTATTCATTTTCTTAGATACCACCTGGGGGTAAATGGTGCCAATAATGGTATTACAAATTTTGGAATTCTTAAATTAACGGTCCACTTTCATTTTGCTCGCGGCAGTAACGTTTAACAGACCAAAAAAACTAACTTCAAATCTTACTTAACATTAACATGAAAAGAAAAGAGAACCCATAGAATCGTCGTCACTTTTATTAGAGAGGCAATTCTCGGTTCCGCAGCAATTCAACTTCAGATCGCGACAATAAATCAGAATTTGTCCACTGTGAAAAGTTGATTGGATTGAATTAATATGGAACCCACCGACCACCGAGATCAGATCCGCCAATTCATTTTGATTTTCTGAAGACAATTTCATAATCTTAAATTTATAAGTTTGGAGGTTGTTGACACGTTAAGCCGACAACCAAATATTGGTGATACTAATTTGTTCTTGCTGTGTACAGTCTGTAAATAGGACCATGATAAAAATCTATTGAATTTCTCTCAGACCAATGAACCGATTACCGAAAGCACGATAGGTGATATTAAATCTTTTTTTAGTTACCATCATGTTTCATCTATCAGTAATCAATTACCACACACACAAGTCGTGTTACAAAACAATTGGTGGACGTAGGTGTGAATACCCCATGTTCCTAACATATGTAGTTCAAGGCCGGCTGGAAGTCCTTGACCACGCATTTGTGGTCCACGATTAGGGGTATGCTATGTCTATCTAGAACACCTAATACTGTATCTCATTTAGATGTTGTTTTGGGGCGTCATATGGCAATAACTATGTCATTGACCATACGGTGCTCAACTAAGGTCTCTCTGACACCATGTCGAAACCAGTGTCGTCAAGTGCATTATATAATCCATTATCTCCCACGGCACTAGTTCGTCGACCTGGTTAAGAGAACTGAAAAATTGCGAACTATCTTCTGCCAATAACCAATTAGGCTTGCTCACATTTCAGCCAGCAGAAATATTGGATAATGAAGGAAAAGTGCACAGTGAATCCCAAATAGAATAAGACATCCAGGAATATTCGGATAAAAACAGTGACGGTGTAGTGCACTAGCCGGGTTATGCATACACCATAAGGTATTCTGAGACTAACAAATGTACTATTTCGTACAATACAAGAAAAGTTTATTCTATTTTGAATTCTGGATTTGCGACTATAGATGTCGCCACTGGCTTCCACTTCCCACGTCTGCCTAACGAACTCATTATTCTAAACAAACTCCATGAAGTGGACAATGTACACAGAACCCGAAGTCATAATAAAATACAACCCACGTTTTGTTTTTCTTTATGTTGCTATGTTTTCATCCTCGGGCCATAATAACCCGATAGAAACATTAAAGTGTGTCGACCAGATTACAAGAGACAACGAACTGTCAATATCTGATACACCACAATACACTACGAATAAACCATAATAAACAACTAACAAACAATAATACGGAACTAATAAACCATAATGCACGATTAATAAATCATAATACCCAACTAATACACCAAAATGCACAACTAATACACCATAATGCGCAACTAATACCTCATAATACCCAACTAATAGACCATAATACCCAACTAATAAACCATAATGCGAGACTAATAAACCATACTCCGAGGCTAATAAACCAAAATAAATGACTAACAGACCATACTATACTAGTAATAAACCATAATACACAACCAATAAACCATAATACACCACTAATAAACCATAATACATGACAAATTACCCATAATACACAACTTATACACCATAATACACAACTAATACACCATAAAGCACAACATCGTAATACATCACTAATACATAAATGATAAACCGAATACATACATCACTAATAAACCATAACGTATGTTTATTATATTTAAATATTTCAGCTATCATTTGTGGGGCTGATAGATGCAGTACTAGAAACGATTTATTTCCGAGGCAGTCTTAACGAACAAAACATGATTGAGCGGGCTAAAAGATACAGTACTAGGAATCCTACATTCCCGAAGCAACAGATCTATGGGCTTACCAATACAGTGCTATTAACGGTATTCCCGATGCAATGGTAACGAGCATAACATATCAAGTACAAGAAAATACTGCCAAATGGTATACACGGGGCACATATTTTGTCCAATATGAACGGCCATGCGCGTTTCTTTCACAGGTTATCCCTCCTGAAAAGGAACACCCGTCTGGGAGATCCTGAAGATCCTGGTTGGTGAGTCAGTGTCATGCCCACTGATCCACCAACTTCGCACCTTAAGTCCTCTGGGAATGAACGTTAATATTCATATTACGGTTAAAACAGAACAGAAAAGTTTATACCGTGGTAAGCTCTTGACAGCCTTGAAAATATTTTGACAGTGAAATGAAAACTTTATAAGTTTATTTAGTAAAACCCGTGGGTGTTCGTGAGTTCAGGTAGTGTTGGCGTTACTCTTCATTACGTTTTATCATTGGCTGAAATATATGTCGAGCTTTTGGAAACAAAATGAATGACCTTGATCTTGTTATAAATGAGTAGTTTGTTTTTCCCACACAC
The DNA here is from genome assembly GCA_917208275.1 of Patella pellucida. NCBI lineage: Eukaryota > Metazoa > Mollusca > Gastropoda > Patellidae > Patella > Patella pellucida. The sequence continues at coordinate 61,998,648 of OU795038.1, forward strand.
CGTATGTTTTGAATGTCGTGTGTTTACATCCAACCAAGGACATTCATATGCTCGTTGTTTCTGGTGGAACTTATGGAATGGGTCTATGGGAACCAAATAAGGCTTGGGTGGCAGAGCAGTACAAGGCCCGCGCTGGAGATCATAAGACATGGTTTCAATCTGTCGCTTTTACGTGACAAAATGTAGGACCGGCTGTCTAACTTGTTGGGTTTTCCCGGGGGTGACGCCTCATCCCGTTACTCTATTTAAATAGAACCCTGCCATTGTGACTCAGAATTAACCTTGTTAATGTTAAGAGGACACCACACTATCAATAACTCCAGGCATACAATATAATAATACCTGGAAGAGATGCAAAAGAATATTGAAATAAATTTAACGTTTCGTCAATAAAGTATTTGGATTAATTTCAGAGTTTTGTAATTATGTATTTTCTTCCATCTTCATTAGCCCAGTTTAAGAGCAGAACAGTAGGAAGTTAAACCCCATAAAAATTTCATTTCATGTACTTTCTATGTAACGTATGCACTGTAGGGGGGGGGGTGAGGGGCGAGTGATGTAGTAGTCTTCTCTTACCAATGGCACCAACCGTATTAACAATTTCTTGGGTATTATGGCATCATAACCCTGACAGTACCTGCTACTGGACTCGGTGAAACGTCATCAATCGGTAACACTAGAAAGCTATCAGCTTTATACGTACTTCGACATAGAGATGGGGTTAAAATATTGATTACACCGAAATCAGATATAACTATAGTCGCATACTAAAATCATTATTCGATATTTGAATATTTGACTTAGTTGAACTAATTTTTTAAGGACCATTGTTGTATTATTTCAAATGTCTCGAAATAATAAATATTTTAAATCATTGACTGATTTATTTGAAATGTTTAATATTAGTTGATATCATTGGATTGATGTGAGTGACCAGTAAATAATAGACGAAATTCCATAAGTTTTGATTGACATTGAAAGCTACAAATTTGAATATTTGAATTATTGGGTGAGTTGTAAATCAGATATATGTCTTTTCACTGTAGAAGGCTTTACCCTTTAAATCATTCTCACGCCCTCCTTTTATTTAACAATTTGAAGCACCCTTGTGTGTCGTTAATAATTGAGGAACTGTCAGTCCCTGCAAATAACCCAAAGAGCAGCATTAAAACGTACAAACATGTTGCAGAGTCTGCTTTTCTCCATTAATTCACAAATTCAAACGTTTACCAAATCAACAGTATGTTCTCGCTGAAGACAGATAGATGGATATGTTGTTGTTGATGATGATGATGATGATGATGATGATGATGATGATGATGGTATCTTTTCATTTAACAAACTATTTCTTTAAATACTTGTTAAAATTGTTAGAACGCATTAGCCAGTGGGTCGTCTCTTTTAGACGTACATGTATAAGCACGAAAAGGGAGCCAAGATGGTTGACAGATATGGCAGTAGGGTACCAGACATAACCAATGAAAATCTATCACAAAACTGACAGGATTAATGGTTTTACGTATTACATTGAATGTTAGCATAACATGCAACACAGTGATTTCAATGGGTTTTTTTATTCCACGAACGATCTATATGACAAGAAAATGAAGTTATAGTGCAGAATGAAACTGTATTGATGACCGAATTCCAACAAACAATCAATTTCAATAGCCTTTCTGTACTTCCGTGTGCCCCAGGGACATGTTTTGTATCAGTCCAACCAAGTTATTCTATTTATTGATACAAGATTCCAATTTCCGTTTATAATACGCTCGATGGGTTCAAGTATTGATACGCAGAACTATCAAACAACAACAAAAAAATAAAATGAAACGAAACGAAATTAAATTTAAGCAGTTGATTCAGATTATTGACCGAGATATAAGGATGGTTACGTTTTAAAAATACGTTCACACAACCTAACATATTTTAATAATTTCTTCGTTAGTGGTCTGATCAGTTGCTCTAGTTCAGATATAAAACAAAACAAGATAGTAAAACGCTGAGTGACGGTAGTAAATAAATCGTTTTGTATATTAAAGGGACAATACAATCGAGCAGTGATCATGGTCTTTCCATCGTGACTTTTATGTTAATTTTCTTCTCTAATTTTTCTCCTTAACTTTGGACCAGCAACTGTTATATTTTTCGCCTCCCAATCTGGCACAACATATAAATTCAAACCCCCTGCCTTCTTGTAAAAGTGGCAGAAGTGTGTGTGTGGATGGTGGGGTGGTCTAAGAATGGCAATACATAACGGAATATACATTCTCTATATGAAAGGAATTTTTAGTGGTATAACATATGCCGAGCTTGAGAGTTTTTCTTTTAAAATGAAACTTAAATTGAATATATTGCATTATATCCAGAACTGACAATGTTTCATGTTTCGGGATGAAAACAGATCCAAGGTTGAGATATGTTCTTTGTTTTCTTCAACGGGATGCAGTTTAGCCAAATTGAACAACTTGCACCCCACGCTACCGATCGACGTGTTTTTGTGTCTTTTAACTACCGATTTGATCATCGCCGACGGTGAGAAATATTCCTTTGGTTTACGCATTACTTATTTCTTTATTACAAATGTGGATGAAATATGCAACAGATAATTTAACTGAACATGTGTCTATTTATTTAGATTACAAAATATAGGAATGCACTCGAATTCTATTTCTTCAGAATGTTTTTTTATTGCTTAGACGTTACTGAATTATATTGCCCAGTATGGACGATGCTGATATCAAAATAAATTTTATTTATCAACTTATATTTTTTTAAGCTTTATAATATTGGGGTTTTATTTTAGACTAGTTGTTGTTTTCAGAAAAGTAGGACGTTAACTCCATTTCATTTCATTTTTCATTTCTGTTTTTATTTTAAAGAAGTTGTTGTTTTTATTGTATCTGTCTCTTCTATCTACATGTCTCTTTAATTATTAATTTCACACGTTACGATTGATGGTGTGATATTACGTCATATCACGTGATTATTGTTGTCAGTAAAACTATACCAAAATTCGTCATGTTGATATTACATTTTTTCTCATACAAATTAGTTCAAATTAATATCAACAATGGCTTGCCTTTTACCAACGAGGAATCTACGTATTATTTCCTGATAGTGAATTCTCTAAATTATTGGGGACAATCGGTATTCGTCAACTAATTTTCCGGTGTTTTAGATTTCTCTCGAACATAATGCAGGAACAAGGGTCATTTACAGTTAAAACTTTAGACTAGATAACCCTGGCACAATGCTTACTTGCTTCCGGTCACATCACTAGAAAAACTATAGTTAAAATTGTCGGGGGTTTTTTTTGTTTTTTTTCTAACAATATTTATTCAGTAAATATTTACATAATATAAATATAATATATATAAATCTGGGTTCTGAAATTTGTCGTTCAATTCTTTAATTGCATGAATCTATAGTTTTGTTTTAAATCTAACTTTTACTTAAGCGGTCGTGGATAAAACTCGGAATTCAAAGTGAGTGTCCACTCTCACCAGGACAAATGAACGCCTTATTACGTTTTCGCCCCTTGCAATTTTGTTTGGGCTTATTTGTTCTAGAATGCCTGGCACGAAAGCCGAAAGTCGAAAAAAAGGAAAAAATGTGAGGCGCCAAGACGGTTTACAAGCCAAAATGCAAGTTGAAAATAAGAAATTAGGAAAAAACGAGGGGCGCTATTATCGCTGTGTGTTATTTCTTAATTTCATATTTTCGAGTTGATTTGGGCTTGTATACCGTCTTGGCGCCTCACATTTTCCCTTAATATCGACTTTCGGCTTTCGTGTTTTGAAGGGGCGAAAAGTGGAAATTATGAATGGTAGTTATAGGCTTCCATAATATGTCATAGGTTTACCATATTGATTTAAGCCGTGTGTTTTTACTTTCCTAAACCAGACGTTTGAAGCACATACGAAGTATCTGCTATGCAATAATGGACGATTATGTCGATTATGACACAAAGCCAGACACATCCATTAAAGTTACCATAGCGAAAAGTCTTAAATAATTAAAATATATTCCATCATAGCACGCAAGACGATGATCGAGAATTGTAGGTCCATATAGTTTCTGTATTTGATTTAAATGTCTTGCTTAATTCACAGTTCAATAGGCATCTTGAACTACCCCCCCCCCCCTCAAGCATCGACGGCTATTCCCATGTCGGCTTCTAATCTTGACGTCAAAATAGCCAGCTAAAAGCGAGATAGTTGTGCATCTGTGCTGAGAAAAAAAATTGCCAAAGGTGAATCTTGAACAAAATAAAATATTGCTGAACACAAATAGACGTCGAAACCTGTATAATTGTAGACGCGATTGGCTGTATGATGTTATCGTAACTACAAAATGGTGTATGATTTGTCGGTGAATGCTTGGGCTAGGTAGTTCAAGATGACTATTGCGCGAATCTTGAACAAATGTTTATTTTTGAACCTGCGTTAGAAAGATAATCTTCAGTGAATGTGTCTTGGCAGCAAATAAATTGCGGGGTTAATCTTGAACGTAAAATATTGAGCTAAATGAGAATCCGGGGTGAACGTTTGAGGGGGGGGGGTAGTTCAAGATTCCTATTGACCGGTGCATAAAGGGCGCATGGCTCTATTCTTTATAAATATGTCTAAAAGCACAAATTATAGTTAGAAATTAGCGAGCATGCGCCTTACCCACTAAGCTACCGTGATCCCCCGCTATTCTGGATGTCTCGGGATCGCAGCATGGGGTTAGTAGGGTAACATCGTGGCTTTTCGTTAGGAACACCGTTTTTTTGATCATATTTACGGAATTCGGTCAACATCCAGTGATTTTAAAGTGGTTATACTTAGTAACATAATTTTGTTGTATAGTAACCTATTGTCATCCATATACTACGGTAACCTATTATTGTCCTTGGAGTACTGTGAACCCTTGTAGTTTATTATCATATTCTAAATTAGTTCATTAGAAATCCGGTCAGTTGTATTTTCATTTTACAATGTTTACAAAAATTTAAATTCTACCACGCTGAGGATTGTCTATATTTTGAAATGTACGTTTATCACATGTTAAATCACGCCATTGTCTTCATTATCGGGGAGGGGTAGGAGCAGAAAGGTATGTTATTGATTAAAGTAGCGTTGTGTCGATTCCCGCAAATCCCAGCTTAACATGAGCGGGATTCTGGGCTTGACTAAAATCGCTGAGCCCCTTACGCGTGAAAAAATTATTTCATATCCTTTTGAATGGTACGCATGCGTAACACACAATTAAATGTCCTGCAATACAAGAATAAGTACATAATATCTGATGACAAACGAACTCTATCGAGTCTCGAATGACATACAATCCGCGGAAATGACATTATAACTATAACGGCGGGGACCGGTTATAACAAGTGAAATCACCGAATTGAATGGAATTTCACATAGAAGGTTGAGGGATAGCTTTATCTCCGCCCTCGCGCCACTAGATCGATTTACCGTAAAACTTTCATCTGGATTTTTTTCTGTTTTTGCCATGAGCCATGGGCCTGGGCCCCTCACGCCGATGCCTGAGCTGGGCTTTGGATTCCCTACTTGTACGTGACAAGGCTCAAGATCGCCTGTCCATCCTCGCGAAATTTTTCGGGCTCACGCGGTTTCCACCAACAACTGAAGACAATAAAGCGATATCAAAATTGTATCATAACTGATCTTAGAGGGTCATGACTAATAATCAATTGCATTATAATCGAGACTAGGCTAGGTGCCCTTCTCCTTATGGAGATATAAATTGACACCATCATATTCCCTCCCAATTCGGAAGGGCATGTTATCGCAGTCAGTGCGGTTTAAAATTGCAGTGTGTGCGCGATTTCACGTCTGCGATATGTTTTGTCACGATCTGGACAGAGGGCCAGACAAGAGACAACGTATTATATAGTCGTTCAGATGGGACGAAAAGGCGAGGACATATGTACACGTAAAAGATCCATGGACAGGTGGAATTCGTAATAAGAGTAGACCGCAGTGCCGCTGTACGGACAAAATGTTCTACAAAGCACGCTGTATTGCGTATGCCCGTCTTCATTGATACAGTCTGAGATAAGCAGCAGGATTTAAGACTCTATTTTTCTTCATTTTATTTCCTTTTATGCCGCGATTAATAATTCACGATCAACGAAGGTGGACAGAACACATAGCAATGTGTGAGACCAGCTTAAAGATGGATATTACGACATAATTGATAAAAATTTCAACCAATTAAACACAGAAGCTCCTTCCTGATTACTGAGCTTCCACATGCTTCTGGCTACTGCCTGATTTTCAAGACAATTACAGACTTACTTCCATGCCACGGATACAAACTGATTCAATTACCTTACAAGATGAAGATTACGTAGACGCATTAGATCTCTTGAGTTATTCGTTAGTAGGTAACAGACCGCAAGCCAATGGCAGATATAGATTTAATAAAGTGAACGCCATTTGAAGTTTACATTATTTAAGTTGAATTATTTGTCTGGGTTCATAACATAATAATAAATCTTCAATACAAGACTGCCATCTATCCTTTATATTTAGGACCTAGCCGATAATAATAAGGTTGTTATCATATTTTAAATTATGTTACTTTAAACAACTGTGTGTAAAGTTCAGAAATTAATTAAAGCAACAACTCGGAAGAAATGTATTTTTAAAATTTATTCAAGTACTTGTTCAGACAATATCGTTGATTAGCCAAATTTGTTATCTTAGATTTATTTTAGCATTTCCTTTAATGGATTCTTTGAAATATTAAGGTTTAATGGAAGTTTTGAAACAAGAAATGTGGGTGTAAGTAGGGTAATTACAGTAGCTTGTTTTTCAGCAAGTGGATCCTTTAGTCAAAACGACACTACTATGACATATTTAAAGGCAACTGGGGCTAAATACAGATCGATAGACATGGCAGGTTCTTAGTTTAAAAATATATTATGCAAGAGCTAAATCTGCCTATTTCAGCTCTTGTTTCTGGCTTGAACAGTTATTTAAATGATGGTAAGACTATAATCAACTATCTAGGCCGTTGGCATACGAGCTATATTGGTATACATTTACGTCATTCAAAACTGAAAGTGATTTTTGATTGTGTAGACTGATAGAAGATCCATCCGGTTAGCATTTGCAAGCGGTTGTTAACCACATTATAGATAGTAGCTTCTCGGCATTATTTTAATTTATTTCCGAAAATTATCACTTATCTAATTCCGTTTAGGCCGTGTGTAGATATTTTGTAGGCCTCGACCTTAAACCTTTTTCTCCCTTTTGGTTTGGGACCTTTGGGTCATAGTTGAGCAATGAGCATTGGCTTCTGTATATGTACCTTGGTATTATAGGTCTCTGCATTTTAGAGACATGTGCGTGAATTGTGTCATTAAGGAAATTTCCGGCGAACATCTGATTTCATCTTCTTAAATCGTATATTTGGGAAGAAACTGAATTAAAATTGTAATTATCATGCGATGAGTGGTTTAATATAATATACATGTATATGGACTCGAAGACCTCTGATGTCATTATCTGCAACACGAAACAATGACTATGTATTGCAGGCTAATCTACTGCAAGAGGCTGTCATGAAATGAAGTTTACCGACCTGCGTCTCTACACCAACTGGACTAACGAAGAGGAGAATACGTCATTTAGTACATTTTCCTGAAGCAACGACTGTGGGTTTTACAACATCTTGCCGTTGCTGGTTTACTTCACAGTTCCCGAAATCATAGCTACGTTATATATAATTATCTTCCCGAAATTATAGCTACGTTATCTGCAGACATGCGAACAGTAGCACCTAATCAGAGATCGTGACATAGCGAACCCCACGGAAACATTGACAGTGGACGAACCTTGAACTTTGTAACTCGATTATCACAGGTAGACATTTTAGCATGAAAGTGTGAGACTTGGTATTCGCGACGACCAAGGAATCGGAGAGGCCCACAAGCTGGGTTTATACCCAATCAAACTCAGTGCCGAAATATTCAGGGTATTACGTGAAGGGCTTGGTAAGATGTACGTAGTTAAAGCGTAGTAGTGCAAACTCACCTATGGGTGGACCTAGTTATTTCCCAATACAAACGATTGGATTTTTTGCATTGTCAAGCTCTCCGCCCGAACAAACTTCCTCGCACAACACCAGATTCAAACCAATGAACTCTTTGCTCGTGAACCAGCGCCATTTTAACTGAGCAACTGTTGCTCTAAAGTAGGCTAGCAATATTCTGAAGATTTAATTTGTATAAGTCATATTCCAAGTAAGTTGTAAATGTTTGAAGTTTTGAGTGGCAGTTATATTGTCAGATACGATTTTCCGTCTATTTATATGTATTGTGGCTATTTACGTTTATCGCAAATATGTCGGGAATTGTCCAATCCATTCAATATCTCTGCCATCCGACGATCTAGAGAGCCTATAATGGACCGTTCATGTGAATAAATGTTTATTCTGTTCTTTTTATAGTCATTTAACTGTTTGTAAAGACAAGATACATACTGATTGATCATTTTGAGATAAGATTTAATTAGTTTACGTACACAAATAGACAGAGCAGTATAAATTATGTCATACATCAAGCACATCAAACGAGACTTTGCCATTTAATTCCAGGGAAAGATGGGGAATATTACGAAAAGAACAGAAACCACAAAGCCAGGTGTAGAATATCCCAGAATTGCAGTAAGAAAAACCTTATATCATGTTTTCTTATGGAAAAAAAACTACCCGGGAAGAATATGCAGCCGTTACAGGTGTAAAGAAAACTTTTCAGACTACTAACCCCAAATACCCCTGTATATATATTCAAAGCCGTCCGACTTTCAGACCACACGTTTTTCCGGGCATAGAATATACCCAAAAGATCAAAGAGATTTGCCATTATAGGTATATAGCTGTACAGCAAATGGGATTGTCAATCGACACAAAATAGGTCATTTAGAGGCTACCGCGTGGTTCAATTTTATTCAATAATTCACTTGCGCGTATGGGTCTTAGCAGTGGGAAGGAATCGACCTCATACAGTTCGTTCAATTAAGGAATATACTTACTAACAAAGCATAATTTTTTATCGAATGCCAGAGTGTTCATGCTACCTAGGCTTTTTTGTCTTACCCGAACGACTAGACGCTGTTCTTTACCACTCAATTACTGTTTTGAATTGTTTCAATGGCATTTACTGCTTATAACTGAGCAACCTTTCGACTAGACTTCTCTAGTCATTACCAAGCAATGATAACAGCTAGAGAAGCCTAGCCGAAGCGTCGCTCAGTAATAAGCAGTAATTGTATTCCATAGAATTGTGACCTGTAAAAATACCATTTTAACCTTTAATTATACAATTTTATTCTAACGATATTAGATGTAATACTAAAATCAAACAACAAACTTAATAGACTACTATGGTTAATCGGATTCAAGTTTTGTTTTTGTCTCGATCAAAACGCCGTAAACACTTAGTGCACTCAAATTAACCCAGACTTATGAGTTTGTTGGCCTACAATTAAAATATGATACTCCAGTTTGAAGGTTAACGACAAAAATAAATTGAAAAGAAGCGAAACGAACTAGATACCGTATGTATATTAATCACTGTCTCCACCCAAGTGTTGACAAAAATATAAAATACAAATCAGACAATTTGTATTTACTTTAAAGGGACATTATGGAAGATTAGACTAAGAGTTGACAGTTCTCGCTATAATAGTTAAAAAATAAATAATGAAAACAGAATATGCTGCAAATGTCAGTCACATTGCTACACTCTTGGTGTGATAATAAACCAAGTCTCGATTATCCATTTTTACATTAAATTATCCATCACAAAATGTAAACAAATCCACTAAAGATCGCAGGCTAATGACGGCACCGAGGGTTGATTATGATCTGGATAAGTTAACTAATGTCTAATTAATAATTAAGATAACATTTCAGGCATAAAAAAGGACCTGCAATAGACATATTTAGCTCTTGCATAGCGTACGTTTAAAGGACCTAAGTCCGTTACACAAAATCCTCCAAAATCTTCGACATCGAAAACACGAATCATTGGTACTCTTGCATAGAGAACGTTTAAAGGACCTAAGTCCGTAACACAAAATCCTCCAAAATCTTCGACATCGAAAACACGAATTATTGGTCAATCTAAATCAACATTGATGTTGTGATCTTACCTGGAAACGGTAGGACATTGATATCCAATATTTAAAACAAAATAAATATTTTACTATTGGTACCGTGTACCATAGTGCGTTTCAGCGTCACTTGTAACAAGTGACCAGAAAGAACGAGGCTAGACTCATTCCACAACTCCTGTCAAACGTTAAGGCCATATTTTATCTGGTGGGCATGCGCAGTAGACTAGAATAACCAGACACTAGAAATACTTAAAACGGTTGAGTGCTCATGCCGTATTTCGCTGGATATAACTGATTTGAAATTAGAGCCAAAACGGGCCTTATTTAATGTAAATCAGTGTATATTCAATTAGCTTATATTATTATATTCGTTGTGACCCATTAGGGTCAATTTCCAGGTCTCTTATATTAGCGATTTAGCTCCTTTAAATGTAAGGTTCTACGGATGCTTTGAAAATCGCGTACCGTATTTCCTCGAATATAACCCCGGCCTCGATTACAAGCCGGGCCTCGAATAGAACCTGGGGTGTTGAGATAAATACAACCCGGGTCTCGAATAGAACCTGGGGTGTTGAGATAAATACAACCCGGGTCTCGAATAGCACCCGGGTCTCTAATATAACCCTTGTATAACGTAACAAACTGAATACTCCCTGTCAAGAAGTAGAATTGTCTCATGCCGCGCACAAAAAGTTTAGCTTTCGTATTTTCAAGTCACTCCTATATAAGATTTTGAAGCATTAATTCGGGTCTGAAAAAATACAACCCGGCCTCGATTATAACCCGGCCTCGAATAGAACACGGGGGTCGGGGGTGCTGAACGAAATAGAACCCCGGGGTTGTATTCGAGGAAATACGGTATTTATTGAAAAATTACTTTATGATGCCAGCTTTGCACAAGTTATCTCGTTACAAATTCAAGATGCAACCTTGGTTTAGTTCACCGGATTTCTATTGAGATATATAGCCGTATATATTAAAGTTAACCTGATTGGTTCCTCACCAATCGAATATTTTGTTTTGAGCAATCGAAAAGTTTGTGACACATGCTTTCTGTTTTTTTGTCTTTCTGGACTAACATTAACATATCTGCGACATCTGTGAGGGTATTTAACATTAGGTGAAACCTTAAATTTAATGATAAATAAATTCTGTCTAATTTGCAAATTTAGAACACGATATGCAAATCACCCGAGGGCGACAATACGGCTTGAATACAGATATCAAAGGTACAGTTCAATGACCGTTAGTCATAAACAAAATATCTAATACTATTTAAGGAGAACGAATGACGCAAATGAATCCCAGTCAATAGTTCATTCAGTTTTATCAGGATGACGAAGGCAACGTTTAATTCAAGTGAAATATGTCACGGGGGTATCTTTATTGATAATATTCCACACTGTATAGTATTTATAGCTATAATAAAATAAAAACCAAGTACGAACAATCCAAATTATTAGACAAAATTCAAAGACCTACCCTTAAAATAAAGCCTGAAAATAGATGGTATCTATAAACAGCCCTACCTTGTTAAATAATATTCCTGCTAAATTGGCGAAAATATTATTTTCAATTTCAAATTCAAACGTTTGAAGAAATCTATTCCATGGGGGGGGGGGGGGGGTTAGGGGTTAGGTAGGGAGTAGGAAAACAAGGGAGGTAATTGTGTTATTATTTCCTGTGTCAATGATTTTTAAGTGTGGGAAATAATTCATATGATCGTATAATAGTGAGTTGATAACCTATTGAGCAATAGAAATAAATATGTTTTGAAATTCTCGCTAAGGAATGAATAAATGAAATGGAGTTCTGCACCTAACCTGGGCTAGTTGGAGACGGGCATACGCCATAGAGTGTGCTATGAGGGAAATTTTTCCCGGGCAGCAACTGAATATCAACAAGGGATCTTTTACGTGCACGCCAATGTGTACACGGGACCGCGGTTTTTTGTCCCATTCGAACGACTAGGCAGCTTTCCTTGTTGGGCCTTCCGTCCTGCACCACTGGCAAGGGGAAACCACGCCGGAAAATCGAGATTAAGTTTCTCGGCCAATGCAGGGATCGAACACCCGACATCTAGGATAGCGAGCTCGCTTTAAGAACATTGACGCGTTGAAAAAATAAATAAATTTATGGCTTTAGAATAACATAATTTAAATCAAGTGCAAAGTAACATTTTTATTTTTAATTGTACAATTTAAATCATTTTTATTTGGTAGAAAATTATTATGTATCATAAAACGAGGCGCGGTAGGTACATTAATTCACTTAATCAAAAAAAGGCTTTGTTGATAATTCAAGTAAACACACCTATTAAAATATAGGAAGTTTTAAAGTAATATTATCACTTTTATCTGGAAGAGAATGAGAGAGGAAGAGAGGGGGTGCGTTTTTTTGGCTTCAGTCTTTATATAAACACGAACCGAGGTATAACAATGTAACAAAAAAACTAGGTCATATCGTACCTACAAACACATGATATAAATTTTATTTGAATTATAGATTTGTAGAAACAGGAGAAAACCCACTAAGTTGGCCAAATAGTCGAAAACGTACACTCCTGTGGATCGGGGAATGCTCACTAGTCCGCGGTTATCTATTTTAAGAGCTAGGGCTGGGTTAGGGTTAGGGACTAGTGAACCTCTCTCTTTGGATCAAGACCACAACCTTTGAATGCATTACAGAACTAGAACACACAGCGCGTACATGGACCACGCGAGCACTCAATCCCCCAACTTCTTTTTAAGACGGACAGAGTTACATACCCCGAGTGTCTGCGATATCGCTTCAATCTGGAAGCGGGCGTTAAATACAATCATTTCACACTAATGTACCGGAGTCAAACTGAACGCAACAACCCCTGATCTTTGGGTCGTAACCACCGCACAGCCACACGAACTGATCTTTGTGAAACTCGGTAACGGGTGTTGGCTGTTCAAAGAATCATAAGGGTCTTCGTTTCAGTGCAGTAAATCATTGCATAATAGGGCGATGGCTAGCACAGGAAGCTCGCAAAAAAAAGTGGGAGTCATTTATCGCACTCATAGAAAAAAAAGAATTAAAATTGTTTGTGGTGTACATTACGTGGCTACACTAACTGTCACAATTTCGGCTGTAGACAATTTCTAGCATTCTGAAACTTCAAGAATTTTGACAGTCTTTGATAGTCCTTCCCTGCATATAGGTCGTTCGCTGCATTGTACAACCGCGTTCAAAGGCTGAAGTGGTACGAACTCAGAAGCGCGATCGCTCCGTAGTAAATTTAGAATAGTTAGTTGGCAAAGAAAAACATTGCAGCAATAATCTAAAAGTTACTGTTGCTAAATTTAGTATATGAGCACTAGAATTGTTACAAAAAAATTGTCTTACTTGATTGACTGTTTTGAAGGTTGCTCTTTTTTATTCAAGTTTCAGTTAGACCTTTTAAAGATAATGTCTGACGTTTGAAGGGAATTAGTAAGAACCAAATATGGCGATATTAAAGTGCGACTACGATTAACATTATTTTATCTTTGTTTGTAATGGTTAAATGACGATCGCTAGTAATAGAACAAATACAATTTTATTTACCAATTAATTCATCAATCTTTGGTATGTTATATTATATATAAAATAAATTTTAAAAAAAACTTTGTCCGGAATTGGTGACTCTGTATCGCAATTCCCCGAAAACTCTCTTTCGAAATATAGCCATCTCACGCGTCTCTGTATTTTACCTTTAAATTGGTCAAACTTAACACAAAAAAAGGATTTCCAAAAGTGTGCTTTTAGCTTCATCGGTTTTCTGAGATGATCGTTTGGCATTTCAGTTTTACGTCTTATTATAAACAACTGTCACCAAAACTTGGTCAAACCGTGAATTTTGTTTTTGAATGCTAGTTTTAAAAGCCAATTTTTTTCTAAACAATCTGTTTTTCAAGCTTTCTCAAGGCTTTTTTTCGCAGTTTGAATAATAGAGGTCACAATGTGTTGTTCAATGTTGTTTACAAGTTTTTTGTTTGCTTATCTTGGTTTATTTTAACAGTTTAATCAACGATTTTGCATTTGTAATACTGACCTTGTCAGGTTGTTATTTCTACATCACTATACGATTCTATTGATTTTATTTCTTATAATAATTTACATTTCAATTTGATCTTAATTGTAAACCAGTCTTTTTGCGTTAGCGAATTTCTCTTTAGTCCATGTATCTCAACATATTGTGAATTCCAACTGTATATTTCTCATTCTAACTTAATATATTGAGAATTCCAACTGCACATTTGGCATTCCAACTCAATATATTGAGAATTCTGACTCAATATACTTGTCTTGGCGAACTTTAGTTTTCCACTCCTTGCCCAAGATGAGAAGTTCCAATCCATTGTTTTTCATTTAATATAAAGCTGGAAGTTTATGAATTTTTGTTTGGCTTGGTTCGCATTATCCTTACCCTAATCATCTTATAACAAAACAACTTAATATCAATATCATAATAAAAACATCCGATTAATGCAATTTTTGTCTGTTTACTTATATATCTGTTTTTATTTTTACTTTAAAACACATATCGAGTATAAAGCCTTTTTTAAATATTAAGGTGGTAGGTCATTTCCGTGTTTCATTATTAAATAAATACGGCGAATGTAATTTATAATCCGTCGTGTTTCCGTAAACAAGTGATTATACGCTTAGAAACATAACATGTCTATAAATACACTTAAAGGTCATATTACAACATCAAAGAGATTATCAAATTAAACAAGGTTAAAACCATATATTTCTATGATGATATGATGATATAATACAATTAAAGTTAGTAAAATCGTGGTGAACCTATGCAGACGAGGGTCTCTTTAAGATTACCTTGAAGTTATGATCATTCTGAAATGAAAGGTTAAGCAATGCGCGCACAATATAATAAAGGTCTTTAGTAGAGGGGGGAAACCGGAGGACCCGGAGAAAAACCAAGAGGTTGGATATGCGACCCTTCTCAATGTCAGGTACAACCGGCGATTCGAAACCGTGCTAGTTGACTCAATGACAGGCTTTATGATACAGCACGCACGTGCTAACCATTCGCCCCCCCCCCCCCGAATTTAATATAGAATGGCTGATATTGTGTTTTATGAATATATAAGGGCTAAAAAGCGTTATTTTACTGCTGATTTAGTCCATTAAACAAACGCCGATGTTAGGTACGATGTTAATACGATGTTAATACATAGACGTTAATTATCTTCCAAAGGGAATTTGCTGAAAATTTCAGTCATATTGATCCACTCTGAACCGAGAATTTAGCGATTGAATTTTCGGCCTAGCATCGATCATCATTACTAAAGCCGGTACGATTTAAATAAACATAGACTCGATTATCCATTTTATGATTTAATCACGAATGACAGTTGAGCAGTAAATCGGATCCTAATCCAGTAAATATCACAGGCTAGCTATGACTTCGAGAGTTGACTATGGTCTAGATAAGTTAATTAATGTCTAATTAATAATTTAGATTACATTTAAGTCATAAGGAAAGACCTGCACAGGGCCGGCGGAAGCAATTAGTGATTGGGGGGGGGGGGCTCCCATCCTAAGTCCAGGGATGTAGCGAGGATTTGGTGAGTAGTTGTAAAAAAAACTTCGGCGAGCGTAGCGAGCGAACAAAAATTTGGGAGGGGGGCGTGGTCTTTTATAAAAATTCAATCCTTATTTAATTATTGGTGTATTTCCAGAGCATTTGCTGTCTTTTATTTGCTTCAGTGCAAATCAATTTCCATTTATATTATATTCCAATTTATATAGGCCTATTCTTAAAATGGTGTTTGTAGTATTTTATATTATTATTACAGTGGAATGAGAATCAGGTCAGACAGAAGTTGAGAAAGAATAAGAAACATTGACATTATGGATAGGCTAGGATTTAGTATAGATTCGGTAGAATTAACCGTAGAATGCGTACATTAAAAAAAATGGATCGTACAACCGAACGTACGACACAATTTACGACATCCAAACCTTTAGCATTGAAGTGCAGTAAATTGGTCTGGGTGACCGTGAAATGAATAGACTTGCACAACTTCTAAATTTAAATAAACATAATACCAATACTTCTTTCTTTAAACTAATTTGGGATGATAGGGTATACTACGGCACACAAAAATAAATAATGCCGTGTGAGACATGGTTTGCGTGGGCTTATAGTTACCATGGCTTTGCCGTTTGCCGGGGGTGGTAAATTTCGAGTGCGGAGTCTTAGTACAGAGTGAGAGAAGGACGAAGTCGAGGGGGTTTAAATACGACTGGGCGGCTTTCTTCGATTTTTTCTTTGTGCTGGGCGGCAAAAAACAGTGCCGCCTGGCGTGGCTACATCCCTGTAAGTCCCTATAGGCGAAGGTCCAGGGGACGCAATAGCCTGAAGAAAATAGTACTTGCGGCCAAATTATTGGGGGGCTAAAGCCCCGCCTAGCCCCCCTACCCCGCAGGGCCTGCTGCAGTAGGCAGATGTAGCTCTTGTATAATGTACAGAGTGAGAGAAGGACGAAGTCGAGGGGGTTTAAATACGACTGGGCGGCTTTCTTCGATTTTTTCTTTGTGCTGGGCGGCAAAAAACAGTGCCGCCTGGCGTGGCTACATCCCTGTAAGTCCCTATAGGCGAAGTTCCAGGGGACGCAATAGCCTGAAGAAAATAGTACTTGCGGCCAAATTATTGGGGGGCTAAAGCCCCGCCTAGCCCCCCTACTCCGCCGGGCCTGCTGCAGTAGGCAGATGTAGCTCTTGTATAATGTATGTTTAATGAAAGAAATTCGGTCACCTTAAAAAAAACAACCCAAAACCGCTAAATAAACAGGGTAAAACAAAAACAACAACAGCATGATACTATTTTCACCTCAGTGATTATCTGTTTTTTTAGGTTGTTTATTTACTGAAATTAACAAACAAAATCTCAGTTAAAAATGATGCAAATAATTGCTCTACTTAAAACAAAACACAACGGAATTTAAACCAATCCCCCATCCCACCACCAAAAAAATTATATTTGTTACTTTCCACCAATAAATAAAAGCACAGTAACCCATCTTCAAGTATTTAATTCTTATCATCAGCGAACTGTACGAATGGGGTGCATTTACGCCTATTTCACATGTACTCGTAGACCTTCTATTCCCTCATACTCGTGTACCAGAAAGCAAAATTTAATTCTTATTAACCTTTTTCGACTCACGATTATATGTAAAGGATTTTTGTTAATTTTGTTAGAGGATCGAATAGGTCGTTGTCAAGGACAATGATCTGACAAAACATGTAAATCCATTGGGATAAAGACATACCCTGCAGTTTAAATTTGAACGCAAATATTTAAAACGTAAAAAAAGAATTCCCTTGCATTTGAAACATTACACACAGTATATATAGACCCCAAAAGAGACACCAAGGAGAAAATGAAATGAAATGGGGTTTAACGTCCTACTGTTCTGCTCCGACTGGGATAACGTAGACGGGCATACGCCATACAGTGTGCTATGAGGGAAATTCTGCCCGGGCAGCGGCACTATTGTCTACTCTTATACCGAATTCCAACTCCCAAGGGATCTTTTATATGCATGCCAATGAATACACGGGAAGACAGAGAGAGACTATATTGTTGAACCGCATGCCATTTGCCAATCCCCGACTTGGTATTGATAATTTCTCCTCACATCAATGTTTGCCGTTCTTCATGTTTAAAGGGTGACTCATAATTAACTAATGAGTCAAATTTACTTTGACACTCCAGTAACATCGTGTTCCGTCGGCTGTTTATTTTCTTATTAAAAAACTTGTCATAACTTAAACTTGCGTAATTATCCGAGTCTCCTTGGACAAATACTAACTGCGTCTAATACAAATGGAACAGTTTTGGACACATAACTCACTTGCAAAACATCTTGGGCATGACAGGTATTTAATCTTGGAACCAGGATCTTCTTTTGGGTGGAGCAGAAAAGCTTAACCGTGATTATAACCGTGCCTTGCACCATCTTTAACGGTGTACGCTACAATTCAATCCCTGTTATTTTCTACTGCATTTCCCGAATTGTCAGATGCTAGATGAAAGCGCAGATCTACCGGTAACTGAAGTAGACAGGAATAGTGCGGTGTTATCCGGAGATTACCCCCTCGACCTTTTGTACCTTGCTAACCATTGCAGGTCATTTTAAAAGAAATACTGGACATGCCATTAGAGTTACCCCGTCCTTCCGATTTGTGTTGCGCAACTGGTATAAGTGAATTTTATTATTTTCAGTAAGGTAGGTGTAGTGAACTTGAACGAAATGTCAGAAAAAGGGTCACAGTCAGAAGTAGCCTTCATATTCAAGCGCCCAGTATTCTAAGTTTAATATGGATAATTCGAATACATATTCTGTTATGTTATACGGTCACCACTGTTGGAGAAACGTCCATTCCATAGAAATCAGATCATTTCTGGACTATCAGATGGTATATTTATATTTCAATAAATCGTTGGCAAGGTTATATAGAAATGGGTGGAAAATGTTAGGCTGGCGAGCATACATCGTTTCATTTAACATCCCGGCATTATACTACTCAGCCACTCACCCAATCTACCACATTGTGACGACAGAAGAAAAATTCATCCTGCCCATCATATATAAAAACAATGGTCGATATAAATTTTCTACATTTAAATCAAAGACAAACCACTTCTTCTGTAGTCAGAATGTAGGTTAGTCTCTTGATATCGATAGTAACATATACAAATCCGTCCATTTAAAATTCTAAAGTGTTAAAGATAACACAGTAAAGTGTATTTTTTTAATAGCATCTACACCCCTATCTCTCTAAAAGGTTTCGGAATGTTATGCTAGCGTTAGATATAGTTTTGAATTATACCCTGTCCCTTTTCTGTCTTATTTGAATTATACTATCAATTTGTTTTTAACAAAACCACTTTCATGTGGGATAGACCCTTTAAATGTTATAAATAGATTTGACTTGTAATAGAGACGCAGTAACCTTTAATATCATGTAAAGCTGGACAAGCGACATGGACAAATAAAGTATAATACATAGGGTCATTCTCTAACACAAGACTTAAAATAAGCGGAAGGTCAAATTCATGTCATGACATTATGGCATACCAAAAGGTTGACCAACGCAGCCATTGTATATACATGTAGAATACTGTGATTTTTGCAGCTTATAAACTGGCTAACATCAAATTATTTTCAGTGGATGAAGCATCAGATTTTATTTGTGCTTCTAAACCAAAAACTTGTTTATCTGATCCTGTTCAAACCTCGATTGTAATCAAATACTAAGACATCCTTTTGTCTGTCGTCACTTCAATCATCAACCAGAGTCTTCAATCCGGCCAGTGTCCAGACTTATTTAATTCAGCAATTGTTAGAACCTTGATTAAGAAGCCCACACTTGACTCTGAAGTATTTAAAAACTATAATCCTGTATCAAACTTACCCTCCCTATCAATTTTCTTTAGAGAAAGCTGTAAACAACCGACTAAAAGAGCACCTCATTTGAAATGCTCTTTTCGATAAATTTTAGTCAGAATATAGACAGAACCGTTCTGTGAGGTAGATAATAGTAACTGTTGTTCTTTGGTAATGTTAAGACTTATCCGCAGCCTTTGACACCCTTGATCTAAATGTGCTCCCGCGAAAGCGTTGAATGTGAATTTGGTATTACAGAAAGTGCCTTAACATGGTTCAAATCATATCTACACTTTCGGACCCAGTCTATTCACGCTATCTGATTCTATCACCCTATTAAATGGAGTACCACAGGGCTCCGTGCTATGTCCTGTGCTGTTTGTATAGTTACATTTGTTGTATCATTGTTGTTACGCGGATGACACTCAAATCCTTGACAGCTTTCGGTCACCAACCAAACTACAAAGACTCCTTCAATAATATCGAGTTCTGCACAAAAAACGCCATAAAATCCTGGATGACGAAGAACAAGCTAAAGCTTAATGATGACATCACAAAAGTCATGTTAATCGGTACCCAAAAAACAATTGTCCAACATAACTGAGTCTGATATTACAAAAGTTGACTCAAAAATCTCTCTTGTTAAGAATATCAAAGATCACGGTGTCTACTTGGATGCGGAACTTGACATGAAACACAGGTTAATCATCTTTGCAAGATCTGCTACTTTAATCTGCGATCCATTCGTCACTACAGCTAGTACAAACACCGCAGCTAGCATTATTTCCGAGTCCACCAAAATCAACACATAACACCACTCCTGAAAAATATTTATTGGCTCCCAGTCAAAAGCAGGGTTAATTTTAAACTTCTTTGTATAGCTTATAAATGCCTTAATGGAACAGCACCTTTTTTTATTTAAGTAGCCTGCTAACAAACTACAAACCACAATTAACCCTCAGATCGCAGAATCAATACCTTTTAACTGTACCGACCTATAAACTTAAATCATTTGGACACAGAGCTCTCTTCTACATAGTACCAACCCTTCTTAACTCTCTTGCTTTAGGAATTAAGAATTCCAAGAGCCTGGAATCTTTCAAGTCATAACTAAAGACATACTTTTTTACTCTATCATACTAACCTCTTCAAATATAATTATATGTGAAGAGCTGACAATTGCGCCATGCACATGCACGAACGGAATGTGCGCATTATAAATACACACTATTATTATTATTATCTAAAACGTAAAGTGTGACTGGCTCATTAGAGTGAATACGAGGGCGTATGACTTTTCCTGTTTCGAACTGCCGGGGCTTTTCTTTAAAAGAAAATTAACCGCTAATGTCATTATATTATCCTTGAATTCTAATCCAGATCAATCCAAAACAAACAGCCACTGGCTTAGGATTAACACAGTACTTACGTGTCAACATTTGTCCCAATATCCGAAAAACAAGCCACTGTCAATTTTAAGTAACCATGACTAATTATATTATATAATACTAACTTTTAACCTTCCGTCTATAAATGAAGGGTATTCTTCTGCAAACAAATTTAGTTATGATGAAACGTTTTTTTTAAGAGCATTACGCAGTCTATTATTGCGGTATAAAAAAGCAGTCCAGGTGTTCCTTAAATAACCACAGGGACATTAATCCTGTATCCTATTATGCTCAACAACCAGATGATATAATCAGTATTCTGAGTTCTCGCCTTTCCAGCTGTTCAATTATCGCAAATCAGTGTAACGTGTAATATAGGTGAACGAAATTAACATCGGGGAGTAAGGTCGATTTTATTCAAGTCTGACTTTAATCTTCATTTTTTTAAGGGATTAAACTGACCTTGGTGTTTTTGATTTATTCAAAGAAAGTTGATGGCGAAAAAAAGTGTAACAGTATATTGAAGTGACTTGTAGGTTTTAACACGAAACTTATCACTTTATATAATGATGTTTGTTTGTCATTTTCATGCTCAAATTAATTAGGTACATTTACTACTTTATTTGTATATTGATTGAGATGTATACCTGTTCAAAAGTATATTTGAAATAAGAGTTGGCCTTAGCACTTCTGCTCGGGATAATTTCTCTCGTACCACACTATATTATTGCAGGTGGTGTTGAAAGGTAGGGCGTTAATCCCCATTTCATTTTATTTCGTAAAAACTTCAAATGGTATTGCCTTTCGAATCTGTACATTATAAATTAATCTGTCAGATTAAATTACGAATTAGTATGGTTATACTTTATCTAATTGAAATATAGGTTGGCCATATACAACGGTTTCAGCAATGTTATAAACATAGTATTAGTCAAAGTGTAATAAACTTCCTTATTTTAAACTAGCAGTACATGGTTCATCGATTAAAAAATAACATAAACCATTAGAATGACTGACAGCCGGCCTAAACTGACAAAAGAAAGAAGACGTCATATCATTAACAACATAAGTGAAGAAAACGGGAATAGTAACGTCACCTTGCGACACACCAATATCAAATGTGAAAATATTAAGAATAGTAACATGACCCCAAGACACCTTGGGTAAAATCAAAAGTAGGGTATCTCATTGATTAAATCAAATTTATCCCTGTGAACTGTTTGATTCAGTCAGAGTAGGCATTATAATCCTGGCTCGTGTTTGACAATGTCAAGTGTTACTCACAACAGATATCTAGCTATATAAAGGAGAGTTTGTTTCAGGTGCTACAGAAGAACCTGTACATTGTACAACCATCACGGACATGCCATTACAAGCCTGGAAATAAGGCACCTGCCACTGACGATGTACGGCACAGAGTCAGGCTTTGTCAGGCACAAAACCTGTAGTGCCTGTCATATTTTCAGGTACTATTTTATTAGGTACATCTAAAACCGTTATTTCCAGGCCTGCATTCTCACCTCAACCGTGGAGAGAAAATCGGTCATTTTATGTACTTCGGGTTTGTTTCTGAACAATTAAAAAGAGGTAATAATTTAATTGTATATAATAAAAAATGTATTATCCCACCGGATGTAATTAAATCTTTAACCCGCATTCATAATTTCTACTTTTAGCCAAAATCAACTCGAAAATAGGAAATTAAGAAATAACACTCAGCGATAATACCGCCGACCGTCGTTTAATTACCGCCGACCAAATACTTGTTACCGCCGACCAAATGCTTAATGATTCCCTGTTACCGCGGACTATTTTACAGTTGTTTAAAAAAAAAAAGAATACACAAAGAATGTTATTTTTTATTTGAGGTGTAATCACGTACAACTGTCGAAAACATCCATATATATTTTAAAGAACTACAATTTAGATATTGAAGAGCAAATATATCTAGATTGTTTCAGCTACTGTATAAATAAATAACATTTAGACCTATCTTCTATTAGCGGCAATTTTTCTTTCTTTATTACACGGAGGTTGGGATGGCCTAAGCGTATGTGGCATGGGGATAGGGGCGCCGGTTTCCTCCAACTGCTAAAGATCCCTACGCGCAAGCGAATTATTGAAATAAAATTAAACCATATGTTAGTCCCGAAATGACCTAGTTGTGTTGAGTGGATGATAAACCCCATTTCTCTCTCTCCCCTTCTCTTTCTCTCTCTCTTTATTACACTAAATTGTTTGTTGAACAAATAATTTTTACTTCGTCGCGCTTCTTTTTCGAGTATTTAAGAAAATTGGCAAAACATTTTTCTTTTTGCTATTCGCCGAAACAGTGTCACTTTTGTTCAGAAACAGAATATGCTTTATAGCGACCACAAAGTTCATAATCTTTAGAAAATACAGAATAGATCTTAAAGATGTGTTCCCAGCAAAGTATTTATAGGGTGGTCATTTCGAATAAAAGTATGGCAAATGTGGTATATATGGAAAGTATAGACACCAAATCTTACTAGAAAAATACTGGATTACACGAAAAACGCCCATGTGGTAAGCACTGGGCAATATTGTCAGGGAATCCCTAACTGTCAACCTGACAGGTTTTTCTAGCTTATTGTCTGCTGGCTTAGGACAGGGAGCAGTTGTTATTTCTTGCTCAAACGGTTAGGCGGTTTTTGGAACATTGAGGGTTGTCAACGTACAATTTTATGGTTTTGATTGTTCGTACTTGGTTTTATTTTATTTTATTACTTATAGCTATAGGTATCCACGGTGAAAACAAAATTTTGAAAGGGAATTGAAGCAAATTTTTGATAAATTGGTTACTTTGAATATGGTTTTGGTACAAATATATCATCAAATCAAAAGTTTGTACCCGGGAATGCATCTTTAAATTAATTAATTTATAATAAACAAACATATACAGCTTCTCGATTAATTCTGGAGCTTTTTGGTGTTTCTAGTTAATGACACATTTAAAAATATGGTTTGCGGATTCACACCTTGCCATATTTAACAGCATAGGCATATAGTTCCCATCCAAAGAATAATAATTAATATTGACCAGCAGAAGAGGCGTGAGGCGGCAAAGAATCGACCTTCACTGCAGGGGGTGCAGTCAGTTGCCCTCTTTGTGGTCGTTTGTGTAAGATCTCATAAAGGGGTCCCACTAATTTGGTGCTAGGTTGGACATTATCGTATTCGATTGTCGACCATATTTATATATAATAAAATCTATATTTTTTTTTTTTACCAAACTCTGTGTATTTAACCAAATCTATTTATATGTCACTAATAATTTAATTAATTTTATATAGTCGGCGGTAACAAGGAATCATTGGGCGGTAAAACGTATTTGGTCGGCGGTAACAAGGAATCATTAAGTGGTAAAACGTATTTGGTCGGCGGTAAAAAGCATTTGGTTGGCGGTAGTCGGCGGTGGTCGGCGGTACAAAGTACATTAATCGGCGACAAAAAGTATTTGGTCGGCGGTAATTACAAGACGGTCGGCGGTAAAAAGCATTTGGTCGGTGGTAAAAAGCATTTGGTTGGCGGTAGTCGGCAGTGGTCGGCGGTGAAAAGTAGCACCGATAATAGCGTCCCTCGTTTTTCCTAATTCTTATTTTCGACTTGCATTTTGCCTTGTATACCGTCTTGTCGACTTTCGACTTAGTTATATTTTTGTATTTATTGAAGTCGGTAAGAAGGCACCAACACGCTATACAAGCCAAAATCAATTCGAAAATAGGAAATTAAGAAATTAAGAAATAACACACAGCGATAATAGCGCCCCTCGTTTTTTCCTAATTTCGTATTTTCGATTTGCATTTTGGTTTGTATACCGTATTGTCGACTTTCGACGTAGTCATTTTTTTTTTGTATTTATCGATATCAGTAAGAAGACACCAACACGCATACCATGCCAAAATGAAACTCGAAAAGTAGAAATTAGGAAATTAACACACCACGCTATTAACCAAATTAATAGTCTGTATGTTAAAGTCTAGTATTGAAGGCGATATTAGTGACCTATGATTTTGGCTTGCTGTCGTGCTGTCGACTTTTCGCCTCGGAAGTTGACGTAGTCCCTACTGTCAAGGTCACATTAGAATTGACAATTGAATTTCATTTACGCCTACTGTGGTTTCATACCGCAAACAAATATACAGGTTTTCCCGATTGCATATTATTATTTTATTTCAAATTATATTATCACCATGGGAAGGAAATGTAAGAACGCGCAGCGTGGGGTTATAATTTCCTAATTTCTACTTTTTGAGGGAAAAAACGAGGGGCGCTATTATCGATGTGTGTTATTTCCTAATTTCCTATTTTCGAGTTGAATTTTGGCTTGTATAGCGCGTTGGCGCCTCACATTTTGTCGTAACTTCTACTTTCGAATTTCGCGTTCTGAAGAGGCGAAAAGTAGAAAATATGAATAGTAGTTATAGGCTTCCATACTAACGGGTCATTGCAACACGTGCTATTGCAACACATGCTATTGACGTGATAATCGTAAAGGAAATTAATAAATTATCACTTCATAGTAAATTAGTTTAACATTTCATTTTAATTCAACAATTATGATTATAATTGGCCTTATGTATCTGTGGAAATTCGAAGGTTAAATAAAAAGCCGTCTGCAACTAGCTTGCTAACAACCACCTTTAGCTTTAGCCCCTGAACGGCGTATTACGGTATAGCTATCTTAAGTTTTTATAAGTTTCTGATTTAAACTGATATCTTTATACAAATAAAGTTTATAACGTCCTAATATTAACCTTTCTTTCGATTTTGCTCTATAATGAAATGGGGGTTTATCGTCCTACGCTTCGGCAGCTAACCTGGGCTAATGGAAGACGGGCATACGCCATACAGTGTGCTATGAGGGAAATTTTTACCCGGCCACCGGCGCTACGGCACACCCTTATATCGAATTCAAACCGCCAAGGGATCATTTACGTGCACGCCAATGTGTACGCGGGACCTCGGTTTTTTGTACCATCCGAACGTCAGGCCCTCCGTTCTGCATCACTGACAAGGGGAAACCACGCCAGAAAATCGAGATAAACGTTCTCGGCCAATGCAGGGATCGAACACTCGACCCCCAGGCTAGCGAGCCATTGCCTTACCCACGTGGTCCCCTGTATTGATTATAATAACCGATTTTACAGTAAAATGACACAAATCTTTAGTTTTACAAAAGTTGCGAACGATACCTGTCTATTTGCCTGTTTAACAAGATGCAATTTTAATTATTTTTCAACTTTCATGAACACAAAAACGCACGTATCGAGGGTGTGGGCAGGTTTCAAATGACACAAGTACAAGGTTAAAGGAAATTTATACCCGAAGCTTTAGGATTATCGTGCCCATCATTTTCGATACACCCCAAACAACACGGTTTATTAATGTCATTTTAAACAAAAAAACAGTCTTACAGATTCACTTTGCTAGTTTTTTTAAAGATAAATATTTCATTAATTTCGTTGTACTTCCTTATAATTTTACTATATTGAAGGAACTAAACCAGATCTACTATTATCCATGGCATATATCTGTTTTCGAATTACAAAGATGTGACGTTTTAAGTCCACTGGCACAAACTAGGCTATTTCGGAATCGCATGCAGGACCCAGAGAAAACCCATGAATGTGGTAAAATATTGCCAATCTGATAAAAACACAGATCATATTTCGTTTCGTTTTTTAAAGTTTAAAATTTCATTTTACTCGGTTTCACATCACTATGATCTGGAAGAGTTGTTATATAAAAAGCGTTCTAGTTGATGTGAGGAATTGGCCAATGAAACGGTCTGCTACGGCGAGTTCTTGGCTTGATCTGCACGGAGCTATGGGTAGCCCCCCATGAAACGCAAATAGATTAATCGATGCCCGACGTCATAGGGTCAAAAAGCCGCTCAGAAGACGCCTGACGCGACCTGCATGTAGTGTCATATTCCTGAAGCAATGGCCCGAGAAATCCCTCTCTGGCCATTGCTGGATTGGCTTCTGACAGTCCTTCGTTTAAGGTATTAAAATCATACGGTATTGTTTCCTTTATGTCAATGTTGATAGTCTCGTTTGTCACGCAATTAGTTTTACTGAAATATTCTGCTATGCACTGGTTAATTAGGCACAATAAAAGTGTGACCCATGACGTAACGTTATAAAACATACTTGGTCCAATTTGACGCCTTGTTTTAAGGGTAATGCCTTTGTAACGCAGTTAGCGATTGGTAGTTAATCGGACTATTGACCAGTCATAATTAAGAACAAGAATTTTTCATCTTTCCAGCAGTGAGATTACTCTAATCAAACGGAACACTGCGAGGAGTATGACGTAGTGTAGGCCACTGAAAGTGTAAAAAAAGAAAGGAAATACCAATCTGTATTTTAATCAGATTAATAATATTTCTGAATGTTATAATCTGATTTATATGATTATCGAAGAAGCTAAGTTGGCTTTAAAAACGCTGGTTATTTGTTAGCAAGCTAGCTTAAATGTTTCGCCTGAATAAATAACCCCGTTTAATAACCCAATTCGCTACGTGTAGTTCCAGTCGGCTTTTTATACATATATATATATAGCCTTAGAATTTTCACAGATATATAACGCTAATTATAATCATAATTGTTGAATTAAAATGAAATGTTAAACTTATTTACAATGAAGTGATAATTTATCAATTTCCTTTACGATTATCACGTCAATAGCATGTGTTGCAATGACGTGATAATCGTAAAGGAAATTGATAAATTATCACTTCATAGTTGATAAGTTTAACATTTCATTTTAATTCAACAATTATGATTATAATTATCGTTATATATCTCTGAAAATCTGACCCATTAAAATCAAACAGTACATCTTCATATTTTTTTTTGCAAACAATAGCTCAATTTTTAAAAACTATAAACTATAATATCCACCTGATTCCAAACGAAACTAAATACCAATCTGTATTTTAATCAGATTGATTATATTTCTGGATGTTCTAATCTGATTTATATGATTGATTATCGAACAAATATATATTATTATTATGTGGAATAAAATAAAAATTATTTAGTAAGAAATAGACGGAGCGCCTTTATTAAAGACATGGTAGTCTATATGTTAGTCGATGCTTACCCCCCCCCCCCCTCTTCCTTATAGAAATATACGAAGCAGGACATGGATGGACTCTATGTAACACAAACTAATTATTGTTTTATCACTTGACGACGATTTTTAATCATTTGTGTTACATTTGAAAAAAAAAAAAATAATTTGATCTTAACAAGACTAGCTATTTAGATACACGTCGTATAAACAAAGTAAAACATAGTTAATTAATCTCTAAAAAAATCCTCTCATGTACCATGATTGCCATTTCTCCTTTTAGTTTGGCATTTTGTCTACATGGACGAAAACATGAAACATGCGATGGGACCGATACTGAATTTACATGAGACCTTTTCACTATAAAAGACTTACGTCATCGATTGATTTTAATTTCGATTAGTGATAAGACGTTTTTGCAAACAGATTTGTATTGATTCTGAAAAATTAAAGGGACATCCAAGCTCTAAGGGATCTTTTCCGATTGCTAAATTAGTTTTGATTTGACAAAGGCTTGATTATTGACTTTGACGTGGTTTGACTGTATCGCAACATCGGGTTACTTTATTTTAATCGGAGCTTCGTTTTCACAATGATTCTTTTGCAATTTTCAGAGAGGGGGCCGAATAGGTGGTCGAACCAGACATCCATTTAAGAGGAGCAGCCAATTAAAGAGTCCATATATTATTATTTTTTTTTAATTTTAAATTATTGCTGTTAACTTTGGTGCCTTATTTGCATTGGGTTGACTAAAATGTATTTTCATTTGTTCATTATTTAAATCTTTCTTTTCTCACAGTTATGCGTACTAGGACCTCTTGGTGACATAACAATCATGCAGTTGGGCCTCGGAAATCACCAAACTCTGCACGCTACTTTTAATGTCTAAGTTTACGTTTTTTTCCAAGAAAACATCCATGAGCGGTTTCTGTTTAAGGTTTATACAACAACAAGGTTACTGACTGAAAGACTATACCAACTCGATAGCGTGACGTCATGCATGCTATAAACAGAGAGAGAGAGAGAGAGAGAGAGAAATGTGGTTTAACGTCCACTCGCCACAAACTAGGTCATTTCGGGACTAACATATGGTTTAATTTTATTTCAATTTTTCGCTTGTGCGTAGGGGTTTTTAGCAGTGGGAGGAAACCGGAGGACCCGGAGAAAACCCCAGAGACTGGACAGGCGATCCTACTCTTTGTCACGTACAACCGAGGATTCGAAACCACTCCAGTTGACTCAAGGACAGACTACATGCTATAAACACACATCAGGACGAGCTCTCGCTTAATTGATATTAAGTATTACAAATTTAACTATTACGAGATAATTCTGACCTTTTAGCTGTAAAATAGGTAAGATAATCTCGCTTGCGGTTAACTAGACTAGAAAGTTATATTTCACCTGCCATGACGTGATATCAATCCTATAGAAGCTGACGTAGGAAAATTGATTTTGCTTTAAGGCTATTTACTATACTATTAACCGTATGTATATGGCCTGGGGAAGTCGAATACTAGTGTGCTATTTTAACGAACGGTTCGTCTATACTGTTGTAACCAGCCCTAGAGCCCTTCTATGACGTCAAACCAAGGTCTTTTATAGATGATATCTGCTAGATTAGGCGTAATAAATGAGGAATCGCTCGAATTGGATTATATAAGCACATATTTAACTAATCACCCAGGCAAACGCTTGACGAGGCAAATAGAAATATATTTCCCTAGTAGCCTTACATTATATATAAACGTTCTTTTTTCATATCTGTCCATTATCTGGTTTGGCCAGTTCGTATAATTTTTAACTATTAAATCAAAACACTGCCATCTTACATAATGCATCTTTAAGGGCAGTGAAAGGGAATTACCCATAAAACAGAAGATACCAAAGATTATTTTGCCGACAGTGTTGTTTTGGATGTTCCACTGCACTGGTTCTATTTTTATTTTTTTATCTTCACGGGTCAGTAAAAAATAATTATGTTAATGTTTAAATATTACATTATCCTGTAGTGACGCTCAAGAGGTTAGACTGAGGATTATACAAAATGGTGTTCTTTATTTTGTCCAATGGGTGCATTTTCCTATAAGCAGTCTAGGGTATTTTGAATGCAGGGATTTAAAACATATGAAAAAAAGGAAATGAGCTGAGAAGGGTCTAGTTTATAATATAACATATCTAAAACAAAAGTACTCAACAACTTTGCATGGAGTACAATAAAAGCAGTGATATTTGATATAATATTTTTGATATTGTATAAAATCATCACAATCTTCTGTTATTATAAGGATAAATAAAATGAAATTAATCGGGGTTTAATTCTCTATTGGTCTGCTCCGAACTGGGCTAGTGAAGACGGACATACACCATACTATGAGGGAAATTTTGCCCGGACAGCGGCACTATGGCCAACTCATATGTTTCTGTTTTGCGTGCCACCCGAACGACTATCTCACACTCCATTGTCTTTACTCTATTCTGTCTTACTAATGGACTTTTTTTTCAGTGATGTTCATATTCTCACCCGCCGTTGTCTGTACTCTATTTTGCAGTGTCGAGTACTCGTTATTGCAAGTGTCCTTCGCCCACAAAAATGACCCACAAAAGGAAGATTACTTCAGATACTATCCCAGAGATAAAGGAAGTTTTACATAACTAACTTTTAAATTCAATATATAACCTAATTTGCTCAAACATACTCATTATTTTCGAGGCAAAAATTTCTAATCTTCTTGATAGAGGATAATTAATCCTCTTACTAAATGCAGGATTAGATCTCCGCAATATAATTCGCTATAAGTATAACATACACTCATTGTTTTATATTACATAGAAATGTAATGGGGTTTATCTTCCTAATTTTCTGGATCGTCTGGTCTAATGAAGATCGGCATATACGCCATACAGTGAGCTATGAGAGACAGTTTTCTCCGGCGCCGGTGCTACGGCCTACTGTTTTTTTCCCAATTCTAACTTTCATGGGTTGATGTTAAACCTCATTTCATTTCATTTCTTAACAGACCTACATTGTATGGCTAGTTCTATTGCCAAACATTGTGAATTGTTGCATTGACTTTCAAGAATTGAAAAAAGTACTTGATATCCGATTAAGAAGCAGAGGCTTTTTTTACAAATAGGTGGATATCAACAATAGCTTAATCTACATATCAACTGGGGACATAACGAATGTTACATCTCAGAACAAATACGATTTAAAGATGACCCTGTTACAGCGTTTTGTCTTCATTAACGAAGCTAGCGTAACGAGGATGGACGTCATAATTATGATTATATAATTATAACGAGCCATTAGCATAGAAATATATATATTTATATATTTATATATTTCTGGGGCCATTAGTGCAAATCATTTTTGCCTTACTTCGTCACAGGGTTTCAATGTGACGTCACATAACGGTGTTATGCAGATATGATTTAATTCTAAATCTGAAGTTTTGAGAAAACATCGAAAATAGAAAATATAAGTCATTTAAATAAAGAAAAATCTCCAGAAAACTTTTATTACTTTAACATCATGAAATATAATATAGGACTAAAATGTACTCAAATAATAGTTGAAATATGGAATAGTAACCATGGCAACGCATGAAATGTGATTTAGGTCAAAATAAACTTAATTTGCTTAATGATACAACTGATTTTTAAAAAGTAATTATTCATCACTAACTCAAATTAAAAGTCTATGATTCCATTAGGGCTATCGGTGTCTTTCTTATATTTTTGTCACCATCAAAGCCCGTATAAAACTGTGTACTGAAATGTCGACAAAAATTAAATAGTGTGTATTGAAATGTGGAAAACCCGCTTTGAAAATGTGAAGCAAGAAGTTTTAATGAACTGGAGACACGGCGTCATTTTACCACTATGACGATTGAAGCCAGTGGTGCCATTTTGGTTAACTCAAAGCATTTTAAGAATAATTGGTTGTGTGGAAATTTGTTTTTCACTGTGAAAAGCAACACATATTATATAAATAATAAATTATTAAGTTATAACAAATCTATAAAGTTAAGCCTTTAGTATTAAATATCTTATATACAGCAGATTGTGTAGATTTATGAAAAATTAAATTTAATTACACAATGAAAGGCAACACATATACAGTTATATTAATAAAGAAGGACTTGGCATTAAAAATGTCGACTCAAACCGAGTAGCCTATCATATACAACAGATTGTATAGATTTATGAAAATTTCAATAAACATAATATATTTCATATCTAATAAAATGAAATGAATGATTGATATATTAAACCGTGTTATTAGAATATTGTGTAAGAGTACATGCACTTATATGCGGCTTCATTAGAGTCATAATGGGTGGGTAGGCAGGGTAGGTGGTGCTTGCAAAAACAAAAGAAACTGGAAATTGTTGAATACAATCTAATCCGGTGAGATTCCCAACTAGGGTATAGGAACTTGTGTGACTATGTGCCCGCTGTTCCGAAAAGCGCCCTCTCAATGTACGTGCATGCTCTATTGATTAATACTCCTTGTTCGTTGACTTTAGTCCTCAGTTGGACAGGAAACCAGATAACGACATATTGTATGGCGGGTATCTAATTTCCTCTCATTTCGCTTTTAAAAGATTTGCAGTTATAGATCAGGTTAAATTAAATCGGAACGCAGGCGTCCCTATTAACTGTTGGAGTGGTTTGATTGGGGACAGAAGGGGTGGAATATGACTTACGAGATGTTGAATTACATGTTCTTGGTTTTTATTTACAAAAGAACGTTAGAATGAACAAACGAATGTAATATTATCAATCTACATGTAATTAAAATATAGATCTATAATTCGTTTCGATTTTTATACTTTCGATAGCCTACACTATGTAGATCCAACAAGTTATAGTGGCAGCTCACGTTCTATAATGTCAGTTACCAAACAAGGGACATTTGACCCTATAGTATAACATTAGTCGTTCGATTAACCAATTATCGACCGCCATGCTTTTTAAAATCTACCTGTAATGGGTGTATTCCCGGGAAGGCGCAGTTACAGAGCGTAACCAAAATTAATCCTTCCCGGGAAGGCGCAGATATCGACTTGTCGGCTTTCGCTTGAAGAGAGACATGTTGTTATTAGGACCCAATTAACGGTGTTAAAGATTAAATTTTGAATTTATGTTCACTCTGAATTTTTTTCACCAATTAACAACTAATGATGAATATCATCAAATCACCCAAGTAGGATTCACCTATTCGCTCAATTGGCAACTAATGATGGATATCATCAAGTTCACTCATTCAAGGGTCAAGAAGCTAGTCAGAAAATCCCATCCGAATGTTTTTGAATTGATAACATTTTTGCAACAGGAACAAAATATTTATGAGATAAGAATAGTTCAATATGCTGGGTGACAGGAACAACCAAAGAAAAGATACAAATACTCCCAAATTCAAAGCAAGCTCCAGGAATTGAAACGAAGACACGAGGTTCATGAATTGACTTTAGTCGAGTATTTAGACAGGGTGTCTTATTTGGCGAAACTGAATTGCTTTTTGTTATATTACATGTATAGTTGTATTTATTTCTTTTTTTTTGTTATAGTAAGATTATGTTTTTTTATTTATTTGGTGATATTAATTTTTGTTATAGTATAGTTATGTTTTTTATTTATTTGACGAAATTATTTTTTGTTATAGTATAGTTATGTTTTTTGGGGTTTTTTGACGAAATGAATTTGTGTTATACTATAGTTATGTTTTTTTATTTTTTTGAAGATTTAAATGAATTTGTGTTATACTATAGTTATGTTTTTATTTCTTATCCCACGACTGATGCTAAAATGTTGGTTAATTAGTTACAGTGGGGATTATGAAACTTTAAATTCTTATCATAACACTCTATAACACCATTGTTACGTTTTTTAATCCGTTTTAATCCATTTTAATCCTAGGGGCTGGATTCCCGTTAAGGCGTCGAAAACGACCTTCTTTAATCCGTTACGGTCACTAACTGCGCCTTCCCGGGAATAAACCCTGTAATGTCTACCCACGAATCGGCACAATAAAGGATCAAACGGTCGTTTCGACAGACCATTAATTCTTGACGTCACTTTCACCAACTGAAACGTTGAGCATTATTATTAGCTAAATTCTTGGTTCAGCGTGGATCAATTTGACTGATTTTCAGTAAATTTCTTATATATTATCTAGTTTTAACTATTATAGTGAGAACTGTCAGCTCTTTCAAATTAAAAATTGCATACCTATCATTTTACTTGCAATTAGTTATAAATAAAAAAAGTAGCTCAACCACGGACGCCGACATTCATATTAATTTAAGTCGTTAATAAAGTGCTGATTCGAAAATTGGCTTCGCTGTTTTTCAACATCGTAATAAAATTTGTTAGTGACACCTGTCAAATGTCAAATCCATTCAGATTAAGATCCCATGCTAATCTATAATCTGTTGGAAATTACTTATATGTATTTATGACTAGGTGTCAATTTCATTATAATTTGTTATGCAGGATACAATTTACAATATCCTTTTATTATCACTCTAGGAATAATTTTGATGATAATGAAATTACAGGAAATAAACATTACTGACATATTTAAATATAGTTACATTGCTGTGAAATAATTCACGTCAAATAGTCTACTAATCTATGGCGTGTTTAAAGCTATTAACGCTTGAATTAAGAGCTTTGAGATAAACTACACAAATCGCCAAAAAAAACCAAAGTTATTTACCAACTACATGTGGTTTACATTCGCGATAGGTGGTAGAATTGGATAGCCCCGCATTGGTCAGAAAGGTTCATCCAGATTTTCCGGCGTGATTTCCCCTCGTCAGTGATACAGGACGGAGGGCCTGACAAGAACAGCTGTCTTGTCTTTCGGATGGTACGATAAACCGAGGTCTCTGTACACATTGGCATGCACGTAAAAGATCCCTTGGCATTCGAATAAGAGCAGGCCGTATTTTCCCTCATAGCACACTGTATGGCGTATGCCCGTCTTCATTATCCCATTTAAGAACAGAACAGTAGGACGTTAAACGCCATTTCATTTTATAGAATTGGATAATCGCGTCTTAGAAATTACTTATGTTGTCATATTTCATATATAGACATACTTCGATGATCCAGTGTGAAAGTGTTGCTGATGGCGGCCATGTTTATTTACTGCAGACGACGTGAACGCAGAGCCCAGTGTATGACGTCATTTTATTTATTCAAGAATTTATTTACTGATTTAGATCTAAGAAAACGTCTCGTTCGCCTATAAATATTTTTTTTCCCGCTTTTATCCCATTATTACATAACAATCGGTCGGTCTGTTATGTGTCCTGTCCTCTGGATTATTTTACACATGGCACAAGCAGAGGGGGTCACTAGTCCGCGGGTGCACTAGTATGCCGCTATAAATATGAGTATCAATAAACCTAACCCTAACCCAACCATAATAATAGATATCGGTGGACTAATGAACCCTAACCCAACCCTAACCCTAATATTAGCTATCGATGGACTAA
This sequence comes from Patella pellucida, assembly GCA_917208275.1. Classification (NCBI taxonomy): domain Eukaryota; kingdom Metazoa; phylum Mollusca; class Gastropoda; family Patellidae; genus Patella; species Patella pellucida. The sequence goes on from OU795038.1 coordinate 62,034,218, forward strand.
TGTACTCGCGGACTACTGAGCATTCCCCGGAACAAGAGTCCAGTCCTACTGTTGTTAAAAGTGAAAGCTTGTCTTAGCCTGTCCTACTCTCTTAAATAAAGTTGTGACTTTTCAAGCAGGGCTTTCAAGATTTAATTTCATGGGTCGATAATGCCATATTATGGTTCAAGTTACAGATTGTATACAAGACATCTCAGGAAAAAAGGGGTCATCGTATTATAATGAAAGATGGCCGAATGGTTAGCACGTGCGTGCTGTGTTATAAAGCCTGCCATTGAGATAACTAGCGTGGTTTCGAATCCCCGGTTGTACGTGACAATGATTAAGGTCGTCTGTCCATCCTCATGGGTTTTCTCCGGGTACCCCGGTTTCCTCCCACTGCTGAAGGTCCCTACGCGCAAGCTAATTATGGGAATAAAATTAAACCATGTGTTAGTCCCGAAATGACCTAGTTTGTGTCGAGTGGACATTAAACCCCTTCTCTCTCACTCTTTCTCTTAAACCAGCGACGAACATGCATATAGTTTGTTTCAGATAAATTTGGAAAAGTTTAAAGAAAATCTAGTTTGATCCCGCAGCCAATGCCTACCGATGCGATGATTATTCATAAGAATTGTTGGGGGTCGCCGGTCTCACGGTCTTTTACGGTGGGGCTTTCTCCTTTCAATTCTATTCAATGCAAGCTATCAGATAACATGATTCCAGGGCTGTCCCAAAATTATCTGGTCTTCACGTGTATCCAGGTGTCATTTTAACAATGTACATTGTTAAAATAAATAGTTTAATTGATTGAAAATATACATGACATAACTGCACTTACAAACCCACACCAGTTTCAACTGATCCATCATTTTAAAACAATACCCTCTTGTTTCATTCCTCACTTTAAAATGTAATATGTTGAAATAATTAAAAACGTCTCAAATATTTTTGATTACTATAATCAATTGCTTTAAAATATTGAGTTTTAGGGAAATTTCATCAATTTTTGAATCCGATGGCAAAGTACTGACTCATTTACCTCTTAGCGTTAAGCCACTATACGGGTGGATGTTTCCTTAACTATGGAACAGGGCGTCTTGATAACCTGATGCGCGACCTAAACAGACCCCCCCCCCCCTAATGCATGCGGCACTCTGATGATTACCCTTTGCTCCAATATATGCCCCCCCCCAACCCCGACAAAATCCTGGATCCGGGCCTGCTAAACTACTGTTTTACTTCAAATTCAGCTGCGTATCCCAACTTGGCCTTAGCGATGCATGTGTAAGAGCTAATTCTGCCTATTCCATATTGGAGTCACTCTGGTGATCACCGCGTCCTAGCATTTCCAGTCTGATCCCTGTGCACATCACAAGCCAATAATTATCCCTCTAGACCATTGGATCGTTTGGATTTTAAATGGATTGACACACGATCGTCATTTAATAATTTGATTTAAAAATGGACAATCGAAACTTTTTGTATTATCTGAACAACGGTAGCTGAAAATCGTGATTACGAAATTCCTTTAAGTCATAACACTGCTCAGATGAAATAAATTTACTAACATTTTAAATTTATTAGCTAAGTAGGAGAAGAACAATGGGACTTCAAATTCCAGTTTATTTCATTCCATGTTTTCATTATCTATTTTTATGATGTTATAGCGAGAACTTTTAGCTCTTTCTTTAAGTCCCACCCAATGCATCTTTCATCTGTAATGGTGCATAAAGCAGAATATCCAACCTAACGTATACAAAATATAATAACCAAAATGACAGTTTGTCCCCTGCCAACGAATTTATGTACCCGGTTGATCTCTTCGGATGCGTTACGTACCCAATTTTTTTACTTTCATTATTATAATTTCATGTCTCAACCATTGTTCGAATTGTTAACATTTGTAAACACAATTGAAAATACTGTCACATCTTAATGTATGGAATTCCCAAGGCAGGGGCGTATTAAAAGAAGAAAGACAATGTAGATACACACAAGTCAGACTATCAATCGACAGAAGAAATGCAGATTTAATGACATCTTGATTTATCGACATGTTAGGTCATGGTTGATATTTTGTAAACAACCGGATTCAGATTTTCCAGGCCATTAATTCAAGGACGGTGTCATTGTGGAACACAGAACCACAACACTTTAAGACAATAAATCATTTTATAACAATGTTTCTTCTTCTTTTTTTTAGCAACTTTTATTTGCATCAATTAAAGATGTGTCGCGATTTCTGTTAGAAAGATAGATGACTCCCTTAATGACGTCATATACTTTAGTGCAGAACCTTCTAACAGTTTCTTCATTGTTATATATATATATATATATTCTTTATTTTGTGAAGGTTATCTAATAAGTTACAGAGCACTTATCTACCTTAGAGCCTTCAGTTCTAAAAAAAAATGAAAAGGCTAGTAATAATAAAAGCACACAACTAAACTAAGAACATTTTCACACTAGTAACCTAAAAAGCTATGATACAAGATATAAATCATCATAAATAATAATATAATAAGTATACTAGAAGTTTAAGAATTTAAAAATGCACCAGGTTTAGATAAGAATGATTTTAAATTATGTTTAAATTGCACTAGAGTTTGTCTAGTAGTTAAACGAGATGGTAAATCATTCCATAATTTGGCATCTTCGTATGCTAATGATTTTTTGAAAATTGAACAATTTGGTTGAGGCACAAAAAGTTTTCCTGCAGTCGTTGATCGAGTTGCAGGTTGGGATGACTGATCTCTTAGAATAAAAATACTACTTAGATAGGGTGGTGTCATGCCATGAAGACATTTGTACATTAGTACTGCCTTATTAAATAATACTCGTTCAGGCAATGGTTGCCATCCTAACTTATTAAACAGATCAGAACTTCTAGTACCATTTTGATACATTTGTAGAGTAGATGTATTCAATGCTAGTCGAGCCATTCTCTTTTGAGCCATAAATAATTTAGAAAAATCTTGAGATGAACATTATGACCACAAGTTTGAACAATAATCGAAAATAGGCAAACATAACTAGAATAATACAGCTTTTTAGAATTAAAATCTAAACATTTCGAAATTCTTCTAAAACAAGAGATTCCATAATTCAGCTGGCAGATCTTATGACTTATTTCGTCTTTCCATTTAAGATCAGAGTTTAATATACATTCAAGAGATTTATGCTTGTCGGCTTGTTCTAACATAACACTTTTATATGAAACATGGAGATCAGTATCCTGAATTTGACCTGCCTATATAAACATACTTTTAGACTTAAGTTCGTTGATAACCATAGAGTTTTGATTGCATCAATTTTCTACGGCTAAAAAATCCTGATTCAATGTTGAAACAATGTCTTGCATATTTTTTGATGTAGACTTTAGAGTAGTGTCATCAGCAAACATATTGATAGAACTATGTAGGTGTAATTCTAGATCATTTATGTAAATAAGAAAAAGTAATGGTCCTAGAATGGACCCCTGTGGTACACCTATAGACACATTTTTAGATTCAGATGACTTATTCTTAAAAACAACACGTTGTGATCTTCCAAACAAATAAGAATGGAACCAAGATATTGTATCAGCTGAGCACTTGTAAACAGACAATTTTTCTAACAGTATATCATAGTTGACCATGTCAAACGCCTTTTTAAAATCAAGGAATATTAACCCATTATGTTCACCAGCATTAATTGCACTTAAACATTGGCCTATTAAAAATGTTAAACTAGTTTGACAACTGTGGTGGGATCTAAAGCCTGACTGGTAAATAGACAGAAGATGATGTTTATTAAGGTAACCATGCAGAGATTGCTGCACATGTTTTTCTATGATTTTTGACAATATTTGGAGTATTGATATTGGCCTAAAATTGTTAGGATTAGCTAGTTCATTTCCTTTATGTATTACATGAACTTTAGCTGTCTTCCATTGTGTTGGGAATGACTTTGTTACAATACTCAGATTTATAATTCTTGTTATATGGCTTGTAATTAGGGGTGCTGATAGCTTAAGAATAGAAGCACTAATTTGATCACTGCCTGTTGCTTTGTTGGAATCCAGAGAGTTTAGAGCCTTGAGGACTTCATTTGCATAAATGCATGGTATCTGGAACTGTTTATCAATGTCTTTCTGTTCAATATGTTTCTTGAGTCTTGTAAATGATGACGTATTTGTGGATTTTCTCTGGTTGCCGAGGAGTTTAGATGCTACTGTTGTGAAGTGATCATTAAAGGCATTCGCAATGTCATTTGAAGATGTATATTCAATCTCTTGGTAGATAACAGATGATGGCACTGCATGGGATTTGGAAGGGATAAGTTCTTTGAGGTTTGACCATAGAGCTTTTGGACTTTTCCTGGTAGTATTTGGACTTAGTTCTAGATTTTAGTTGATTAACATAATTTCTTTGTCTTCTCCAGAGTTGATGATTTTCCTTCATTCGGTGAGTCTCTCTAATCCGTATTGCATCTTTTAGCTCAGCGGTAAACCATTTAGGCTGTTTGGTACGCTTTATCCTTTTAATGGGGCATGGTGATTAAGAATGTTGTTGAATGTTGTACTCCAGTTTGTAAGAGCTATCTCAGGATTTTTTTTACAGACATCACTGATGACCAGTCTGCAATTCTGAGATGTTGAAGAAAATTTTCACCATTAAAGCTCTTAAAGCATCTGTATGTAATGGTTCCATGGTAGTTTTTCTGTATTGTTTTTTGCTTTCGTATAACACATGTGATACTGTGGTCTGAGAGGCCACATGGTACTACATGGCAAGTTGTATAGTGTTGGGGCTCAGACACATATATATGGTCAATTAAAGTTGCTGTTGTCTCAGTAACACGTGTTGGTTCCTCAATTAGTTGGGTTAATCCTGTGACTGCAATTTCACTTGAAAAAGATGATTGTTGTGATGTCATAGATATGTTTACGTTGTTGTCTCTCATTAAACAAATCTCACTGTCAGTATTATAGAGATTTCTTAAAACTAATTCAAAGTCTTGAAGCCATACTTTAGTTGCATTTGGTGGTCTATATACATAACATAGAAGATACGATGATTTGTTTTGAGGTTGAATTTACAGAACAATGTGTTCGATTAAAGAACTTTCCAGATTAAATTGTCTATTACATATTATTTGTTGAGGCACATATACAGCAATACCTCCTCCACGCTTATTTAGTCTATCATGTCTGAAGAGGTTGAAGTTTGTGAGATGAATTTCTGAGTCAGGGATATCAGGTGTAAGCCATGTCTCTGTGAAGCCAAATATGTTATTACTGTCATTGAGTTTATTTATATTCACTTCTATTTCATTGAACTTTCCAAGTAGTGAACGTATATTCCACTGATATTATTTGAGACCAGGCTTTTGTGTTAGAAATATGGTATTGTCTACCATTGATGATGTGGGTTGAGTTGGTGGTTCCTGTTGAACTGATTTAACATGTTTGATCGCATCTGGAACAGCATGTTTGGGTGAGGAGACCAGGGAAATGGTGGCCTGAGATTCATTTGCTGATGGTGATTTTGATGTCGGTGATTGTTGTGGATCTGTAGAGATGTTCGATTTCGGTCGAATTGATCTTTCCTTCTCAACTGAAAAGGATGAATTATTGCTCTAATAGCACGAACAATGGAGGCTGCCAAGACATTTTTGCCCATGTCATTTAAATGAAGTCCTCTTGTTTCAAGGATATGTTGGTTCATTTCAGGGTTGTTGATGTTCCTATTGTTTTCAATACATTGCAACCTTTTTAAATTTTGATTGTTGTAGTTAGTGCAGCCTGCGGTTTACTTCAAAGATGGGTCTGTTTAAATTGACATTGTCAAGTCTGTACAATATGATCTTGGCTTTCGGACAGTGGTTTTTACTTTCGCTGATCAGTTTCTGGTACTTGGATGTGATGCTTTCATGAGAATCGGACTTGATGTTGTTTGTACCAACATTGTCCAACATGGTAGACAATAAAGTCCACTTCTGGATTTGTAATCTCTTTTTCAGGAACTATATCTTCGATCTTGGCACCTGACCTAGATATTACTTCAGCCTCAAACAAGTTAGTTTTGAAGTTAACATTTCGAACCATGGAGTCACCAATAAGCACAAGGGTAGGGTGTTTGTTGATTTTATCTTGACTTTTTGAATTTATGTCCACTGTTCTTGGACCTTCTCTGACTGTTTGCACTAATTTGGGTGTTTTAGGCTGTAGCATAGCAGGTGTTGACTCTGTCTGAGCCAGCAGGTCATCAAGCAAGATTTGAGATCATTTCGCTGTTTTTCTGACTCTTTAATCTGATTTTTTGCTTCATCTAGTTCACATTGAAGTAATTTTATATTTACCTCTAAGTCTTGTTTGCTTTGTTGTAGACGTAGATAGTTATCATTGAATTCATTTAGAATTTTCATATTCAGGTGAGATTTCTTTTCAAGGTTGGACTGAATAGCTTGTTTGGTGGAAGTAAGTGAGGCCAGTTCACTTTGAAGTAGATTTATTTCACATTCTGCAGCATTCAGTTCGAGTCTAAGACTGTCACATAAACTTATTTGAATACTAGTATTCAAATCTCCGTCTTTGTTGTTCAAAAGTTGGTGCGTGTCTAAATAATCAGTATTTGGCTTAACATGATTCCTTGAATTCATTAAGAATAGGTGGGCCGGCAGGAATCGGTAAAGCGCTGTGTCATATAGTCTGTCATTGAGTATAGTGGCGTGGTTTCGTTTCCCCGCGTGTACGGGACGAGGACCATGGTCGCATATCCAACCTCGTGTGTTTCTAATGGTCCCATTTCAACTGCTATTGACTCCTAGGCGTAAAGCGAATCGTTGAAATAAACTATTAGTCCCGAAAGGGTCTGGTTTGTGTCGAGTGGACGTTACCCCCCCCCCCCCCCCCACACACACACACACCTTTAGTACTTAAATCTCTTGTAAAATATCAAATATGGATCACCAAATGCTATATCGTTTCAAAAATTAGAGAGAGAGAGAAGTGGGGTTTAACGTCCACTCGACGCAAACTAACGTATGGTTTTCAATTTTTACTTCAATAAGGGGTCTTTAGCAGTGGGAGGAAACCGGAGTGTCCGGATAAAACCCACAAGGTTGAGAAGGCGCCCCTATCTCCATGTCACATACGTTCACACTAGGGCTCGAAACCACAGCCGCAAGCCAGAGGTGACCGGCCAGCTAGAGATCGAAGCGCGGCACTCTGGACCACTAAGCCATCCCAACCCCCCGTGGGGTTTAACGTCCACTCGACGCAAACTAACGTATGGTTTTCAATTTTTATTTCAATAAGGGGTCTTTAGCAGTGGGAGGAAACCGGAGTGTCCGGATAAAACCCACAAGGTTGAGAAGGCGCCCCTATCTCCATGTCACATACGTTCACACTAGGGCTCGAAACCACAGCCGCAAGCCAGAGGTGACCGGCCAGCTAGATATCGATGCGCGGCACTCTGGACCACTAAGCCATCCCAACCCCCCGTTCCAAAAATGGTTCAATTCCGTTTCGTGTGATATATCGAATATTCCTCTGTAGACGATGTAAGCTAACCAGCGCCATCTATACTACGGATACATTATTTTTACGAACTTCTCTTAACCAGATCGAATCTAAGCCGTTGGTTTTATTCTACCTTTAATATTCAAGTTTTTGATTTAATTAAATGATACATAATCAATTTGAATACTAGTACATGTTAGCGGGAACTAATTGGAATAAAATGTTGTTTAGCGACCTACTTTATGAAACCAGCCGGGATAACGACGTTAACCATGCGCGTCCGCGCTACGTAGTGTGATATGAGGAGCATGTTTGCCCGAACTCGGGCGCTATCTACGTCCCCCCCCCCCCAGAAAGACACCCACATACCCTGGAAAACCAAAACGTTGTTCTGTACCACCGGGGGGGGGGGGGGGGGATTTGTCGGTCAACACTGGCTGCTAACACGAGGCCTGCTGGTTAGCTTGCCACCCGGAACGAAATACACGTAAAGGCATAAATAGAAGTTTCATTATCATATATTTAAGCACACGTTTTTCTATGAAAATTATATAACTCTGTCAGGGTTTATAAGCACTGTTAAATGTCGAGTAATAATTTTGGAATGATTGGTGTTAAACTAATAAATCAATTTTATTGCTGTGAACAAATGTTGATTAATGGGTATTAATAACAATCTACTAAGTTTTCTCCACGCTGTGAAATCCCGATTGACATCTATACGAGTGGTATAAAATGATAAATTATATTTATTAATATCAATTACTAACCAAAATCAAGATTGATACAAACAATGATCAGATCTTATCATTCGGTTTAGAGTTAGTTGCCCTTTAATCTCTTAACACGTGTTGAGGGTAATTGGGTAGCCGAATTGTTCAAGGTTTTGTGTTGTGGATTGCTGACAAGGCGGAAAAATAGTCACCTACCCAAAAATCAGAGATTTTAACCAACATATTCAACTTGTTCTTCGAAAAGGGGCTTGCGCTCCACGAATTTGAGTAAGGACATGGAGACTTATCATCCAAGACTAAAGCTAGGCTGACACTTGCACGATTGCGTGGCACGCATTGGCCCCACATCGTCCGATTTGCGCAAACTCGTCGTGCCAATGCGGGAAGTGCGTAAACTGTGCGCAAACTATGCGTAAACTCGTCGTGCCAGTTCGTGACAATGTGGACACTGGCAAATCGTGGCCAAAAGTCGTGCAAGTGTCAGTCTGGCTTAAGGCTGCTTGTCTACAGCTAGCTCCGCCTGAAAACATTCTGGTATGACGTAGATGGATCGCTGTGTGCAGTATGGTAAATTTATATGCCTGTTTCTTGGACAATTATTAATGCCCTTTGATTGACAGACTTAGATATTTGACATGACCTCACAATTCGAAGATGGCGACGATAGCATCATGTCCGGTTCCGATAAGTAGGCCTATAATGCTATCGTAGGCCTACTTGTTAGTTAATGTTGTCTTATTTTATCCCCTTTATCTTCTTTCATTTGTGAATAAAGCCCCTGGGTCCCAACCTGCCTGGGTTTATCATTAGTTATGAGGGGTGAATTATCTAAGACATGCTCATTAAAGTCGAGTATTTTTGAAAGTCACTTGGTGGATACCGCGCATCATCGTGACAAAAAGAGTAGTCTCGGTCGCCTAACCCCGGGATGGTTGACCTAAGAATTGTATAACCCACCTCGTCCATATTCCTTGATTGCGGGGATAAGTGGGGGTGAGTGAGTTGCTGACCGAATTGTCTACCAGATGCACTTTAGATCATAACATCTGTCATTGAGTCACGTCACGTTGATTTTCTACCACCCCAAAACTCCTACGCATATTATTGAAATTATTGAAATAAAATTGAACGAAATAAAAAATATGTTAGTTGGGAAATAAGCTAGCTTGTGTCAAGTGCATGTTAAATCCCATCTCTCTCTACCGAAGTTTGCTACTGGGAAATGTTTTTTCACCGCAGACAATTCCAAGTATTACCCCTCGTTCACACGTCATTAAATTATTTATTACTTACAATACTATTGACAAACATTCCAAACATTTCTTCAAATATATAGTTTTCTTATGACTTTGATGAACATATCTGTCACTGATTTACATCTGATGTTCAGCTATCAATCTAGTTTTACAGAGCTTTTAATAAATGTCAAAATTAAAGTAAACAGTTTATGCACGGTTTGACACCGCTGACACATGCACCATGCGTGAATTTATTACCACTTTGTCGTAAAATACAAAACAACAATCAATACAGGATTTGACAACAAATAAAGTAAGGACATTAATGGGTTATTCCCGATCATTTTTGGGAGAATAAAATTGCTTAATTTTGTGTTAAAATTTCTTAAAATCCGCTACCTAGGGGAGCCTTTTATTTATTCAAACATAATGTATTCACTGTATTTACCTCTCAATGGACGGTCACCCAACGAAAAATTGACCCGAAATCTTAAAAGAGTTACGTGTTCGTAGAAGCAGCCGAGACAAGCCAAATACACCATTCCTCTATATTTTGGGGCTTAAATTTAGACGGACTTTTATTTTTGAGACTCTGTTAAAATCGGGATAGTCTCTTTAAATATATGAAAAATATGTCTAGTTAAAATATTTTTTGCTTTGAGATCGTGTATGTGTCCTGCTAATGTTATGCCACACGGGTTTATGAACCGATTCGCAATTACCGACAAAAGTCCCGTCGCTTTAAAATTGAGGTATTTACAGAACTGCGGAAATAATTGTGGTTAATCGTGATTATAAAGTATTATTATGTCACGATCTCGTTTGTCAGAACCTGTCATAATTTTATCCACGTCAAGTCACCCGAAACACACTATTATTAATACTATATAATAATAATTATGATACTAATATATAGTAAATAAGTACATGTAGTAAGTACATAAAAACAGAAACATTAACTAAGCAGGTTTAATAAAATATATGTATTTTGATTTAACATAGTCAAAGTCAATTTATATTCAATTCTGAATAAAAGAAATCAGTTCTGCAGAGCGGCGAATGAAAAATCATAAACAAAAATTTGAATCCCTCGAGTTAATTTAAATTACTTTCTCAAAATAGTTTCGCTAATTAGATGGAGAGATTATGGAATAATTAGGCATATTTTGTATTTTTATGGGGAAAATTTGTGTGCGCGTACCTGCATTCTGTGTGGCGCCATTTTGAACGAGTCACATGATCTATTCGTGAGGACGCCACAAGTCGGTGTATCGGTGTCGATGTAAGCGCGCTCGCGTTCAATCGTACGACCGAAAGCAACTGGTCGGCGATCATTGCTGAATTCGATCTGAGTGAAATCTACGATAGTCGCCGACAGTTAAGTCGCGTCGCAAGGTCGATCTGGGCCCGCCTTAATACTACACCATTTTAAAGAGTGGTGCGTTTAAAATAGCTGTTGACATGCAATTGTTTTGCCTTTAAATGTCTCTTAATTCTATTTATTTATTTGTCGTTGGTATTGGTATATCTATAAAACCAAAAGACAAATACATTAGAGATTTAGTATTAGTCTTTAGCAAACGTTTTTTTTTTAGAATTAAAAATTAAAAATTCAACGTGGCTAGTGACAAGAGAAAAGATCAACGCATAATCTACCGAAGTTAGTGGACGAATTCATCCATTAAGCAACTGCAAAGTCCTATAATGTAAAGTTCTATTGTGTTTTCCAGGAAGTTGTATTAGACAGAAGCTCGTTTGCTCTTACGCTGAAACTTTTTCTGTAAGCACCCCAGAGATGTCCTAAAGTGTAAATTATTTATAAACAGAGTATGCGTTAATTTTTACTTAAATAGAAACCATATTACGAAATTGACACCTATGACGTCAAGACTGCCTCTTATGAAACCATAAAGAGTCTTTTGTGGAAATAATATTTGTTTTATATTCCCCACACTATTAATATTAATAAGCAGTTTACCGTTTTGTTTTCGCCTATTTTAATCTAAATTATTAAACGATCAAATATTATTAATAGTGTGTTAACGACTTTCCTTTGAGCATATACTGGACGAACAGGAAGAAACACGTTAAAGTCAAGTGTGTTTATTTCTAATCCTGGACGTTTCAATATATAGCTCATAAGACTGTTTCGTAATGTATGACGCAGGTTCCATACGCTGCGTGTACACCGTAATTTTTTTTTTTGGGGGGGAGGGGCGTTATATAAAAAATCAGTACACATTTTCGCAATTTAAAAATAACTTTTGTGACGCATATTATCTTATTTCAGACGTTTTGATATTTTTGGATCATTAGGAAAGTCATTGCGTGTACATTTGAAACATTAACCCAAAGTAGATGACGGAGAAACGGTGCGTTACGTTCCTTTTCTTCCCCACCGGGCTAATGAAGCAGGACATACGCTATGCAATTTTCTTTATACGAAATCTTGCCTTAAAGAACAGCGCTGACCTACTTTTATTTAGATAACTATCTTTATGGACATTTTTAACGTACTAATTGAACATAAAATGAATTGGGTTTTAACGTCCTACTACTTCTCGGGGGGGGGGGGGCTGAATGGTTAGCGTGCGCGCGCTGTATCATAAAGCCTGTCATTGGTTTCGAATCCCCGGTTATACGTGGCAAGGAGTAGGGTCGCCTGTCCAACCTCGTGGGTTTTCTCCGGTTCCTCAAGTTTCCTTCCACCTCTTAAAAGACCCTAACGCACAAGCGAATTATTGAAATGGACTTCAAACTTTATGTTAGTCCCGAAATGTTAAACCCCATTTCTCTCTCTCTATCTCCTCCTGCCCTGCACTGACTGGGCTTTTGCAGAATGGAATACGTCATACGCTATGGGTGATTTTTTGTTCGGACAGCGGCCTACTCTTAAGTGGAATTCCAACTAACAAGATTTATTTAGCTCAATCCTCCCCTCCCACCCCGATTGTCAATTGTATAAACCGGAACAAAAGTTATAATCCATGCACACTTGGCGTGTACATCAACGTACCCTTGACAGTTAGATCCTGACGAGGAGTAGGTCAGTAGGTGGATACGTCGTTGTCCTGGCATACCGTATGGTGTATTCTCGACTTAATTAGCCGTTTGATACAGACAAGTAGGATATTGATGCCTTTTTTATTTCTCGACCTAAAAATAAAAAAGTTATTAGCTATCTGTCATGTTTCTTTCTAAATAAAACAAAACCTAATTATAAAACTCTAAGATGATCTATATAGGGGATATTCAACAGACATCTTAGACCTGTCGTAATAATTTTCTCAAGCAATCATGTTTAGCACTTCCGCGTATATTCTTAACCAATCAAATTGTAGCTACCCGGAAGGCGCTCTCTGTAATATCCAGTAAGAGACAGCAAACGATGCCATAGATCGGCATTTGTTTATTTTTAATCAACAGCTTTCAGGCGGTTTTAATGTGATTTTGTAAGGTTCTCCTGATATTCGTTGTCTAAGATCACTATTTTGGAAGCAGACGTTAAAGCTCTGAGAAATAACGCAGACCCGATTCGCTGTATTCCGCCATTTTGTCTTGCCTTGTCAGGACGGGAAGAGACAGAATACCCTAATCCGCTTAATACACTAATCCACTTAATTCTTAATTGGAATTAATCCTCAATTTTTCACAAGTGGGCACAGTGGGGGAACACCGTCCAAATCAAATGTGAGGTAGAGATATTCCGGTAGAGTAGTGGCGGGCAAACTACTACCCACAGCACAGGCCAAATCTGGCCCGCTGGAATTAATAAAAACTCGAAATTACTTATCATTGATTTGTTCCGTATTACTTTATTCAATAAAATGGCATTTCACGACCCTAGATCTCGATTTGTTTCAAAACTTTACTTGGCCCTTCACCTAAATAGTTTGCCTATATAGGCTCCGTTGTCCTTTAATGATGGACGGGGGGGGGGGGGGTAAAGTAGACATGTCATAATTTTGTTTATCTGTGGTTTAAATGATTGAACATGTGTCCGTAATGTGGACGAAATTTGACAACAGGCTCACGACGAGTTGACAATCTTAACGATATAATGACCTGGTTTGTGTCAAGTGAATGTTACCACCCCAATGTCAGGTGTAGCGAGTAGAACCCCCTGGTCCCTAATGTTGTAACACACCCTTTCTCATCAGGCTTTCAGGCAAACTTGCTGCACAATTAATTGTGTCGTTCGTTCCCAGCTTAGCACTACGATCAAAAGATTGGCTCTTAAGTCAAGTTTAATATCTCAACAACACTTTATTCAATAAATCTGATATATATATTTAATATATATTGATAATAAATAATATGCAATAGATTATATTTCACAAGCTTTACTATAAATGATTAATTGCTATAATATCAAGCAAATCGGGCGGGTCACGGAACGTCTTATAAATGAAACAAGTTCAGGGTAAACTTACTCTTCCGGACACCTGTTACCACTGTTTGTCGTGTATTTTGTACACGGTGAACAGTCCATATGCTGATTCTACTATTTTGCCCGATTACACTGAAATGGGGTTTAACGTCCTACTGTTCTGCTCCTAAAGCTGCATTTCCTTTAGTACGGATCCGGTCCGGCTCCGGTCCGGGAGCAGACATGTCACACGGCAGGTTGTATTTCCTTATATGCGGTTTTTCAAGCGAGAGGACTCTCTATTCAACATGGCATTGGCATTGTCAAGGCTCGTAGAAGAAGAACAAACATTGATAATACTGACTGCAGCATACATACGGCCCTGGTAAAGAGCCACCAACTAAAGCTGCATTTCCTTTAGTAGAGATCCGGTCCGGCTCCGGTCCGGTTACGGATACGGAAAAAAACACTTTCATAGAATTTTAGTAAGTGTGTTTCCTTATGTGCGGTTACGGGCACGGTTCCGCGTGCGTTTCTGTACCGAACGCTACATGGTCCGTTCCGAAAAACCGTACCGGACGCCGCATAGAGAACCGTATCCGCACCCGGACATAAGGAAACACTCTTACTAAAATTCTATGAAAGTGTTTTTTTTCGTATCCGCAACCGGACCAGAGCCGTACTAAAGGAAATGCAGCTTACATGGTCCGTTTCGAAAAACCGTACCGGGAACCGCGTAGAGAACCGTATCCGCACCCGGACATAAGGAAACACACTTACTAAAATTCTATGAAAGTGTTTTTTTTCCATATCCGTAACCGGACCAGAGCCGGACCGGATCCGTACTAAAGGAAATGCAGCATTACATGGGCTAATGAAGACGGGTATACGCCACACAGTGTGCTACGATTGACATTTTGCACGGAAAGTGGCGCTACGGCATACTCTTATATTGAATTCAAACTGCAAAGGGATCTTTACGTGCACGCCAATGTGTACACGGGACCTCGTGTTTTCGTCCCACCCGAACGTCAAGACACCTGTCCTTGTCAGACCCTCCGTCCTGAATCACTTACAAGGGGAAACCAGGGGGTGTAGGGCTGGGATTGCAAGACAGATTTGATATTTATTTATAAAAATATATAGGACACTCGGTTCAAAAAACGACAACATCAGAACGAAATTTGATAATGTTCTATTCATTAAATCACAAAGGCAGCCACTTAATCGGAAGCGTCTGGTAACCAAAGCAAAATTCAATTAATGTATAACAAGGACCGGTTTTTATGTGCCCGGATCTTCAAATAACAAATATCAATTTCATGACCTTATTTTGAGTGTCAGCGACAATATATGAATTGACTACGTGATAGAGTACGCAACCATCGACAGGATTGTAATATTTAACATGGGCCCTTTAGATGTGCACAACAAAAAAGGAGAGGTAAATTCCAAATCAACTCAATAAGTTACTTTTAGCGATTAACTTCAGGATATCTTCCATATGCAAGAGATTAACCACCAACACAAGTATTTCTGTTATTTACCGATATACTATAGCCAATCAAAACCACAATGTGACTATGTAAATATGTATAAATATACTATAGTGTCCATCTCTATGCAATGACATTATTTATGAATATCCCAAAACGGACGAAATAAAATAAAACCAAGTATGAGCAATCCTAACCATTAGACTTAGAATGTAAAAATGTTACTAAACCATTGTTGAAATCAGTTTGATTCGGCATACCTTTCATCTTTTCATCGTTTAACGTTAAATAAAGTAGTGCAGTTTTACGGTTGTGTTAATATTTTGGGATATACAGTAGAATCTGCATTAAGCAGCCATCCAAGAGGGGGTTGTGATGGTCTAGTGGTCTAGAGTGCCGCGCTTCGACCTCTAGTTGGCCGGTCACCTCTGGCTTGCGGCTGTGGTTTCGAGCCCTAGTGTGAGCGTATGTGACATGGAGATAGGGACGCCTTCTCAACCTCGTGGGTTTCCTCCGGGCACTCTGGTTTCCTTCCACTGCTAAAGACGCCTACGCGCAAGCGAATTATTGAAATAAAAATTGAAAACCATACGTTAGTCCAAAAATGACCTAGTTTGTGTCGAGTGGACGTTAAACCCCATTCCTCTCTCTCTCTCTCTGCATTGGAAGCGAACGTTAATACTTGACCGTCGCTGAATTTGCCCGCCGCTGAATCTTGCGCCGAACTAAATTTCTTTACTGAAATCTCGGACATAACTTCTGTAATTTTGTACCCACCATCGATACTACTGTCTATCATTGTGATGCATTCGATAATATTATCCATTTTTGAGAAGAAAATCGACGAATTAATTTTATTTTATCAAAAAAGCGCATGAACAATAAACCATCGCTGATTGTATCACCGATTTACAGGGAACGTAACTCTGTATGTAATATTATAGGGGGCGCTAAAACGTCTGCTTAACAACAAAATGGCAATGGAAAAGAGATGCTAGATGATCGTGACAAAACTCGGTACTTTTTTATTCAATAGTATCAAATAATGTGTCGTACTGTCGTTACGCGTGAAAACAATGATCAGGTTAGTCGTTGAATTAAAACAAAAGATTTATTAACAGATAATTCCGGATTGATTGTTATTTTTAACATTTCTTTTAACCTGATCAGTGGTGGTCGAGTTTATTAATTTCCCCTTGTCCGTGATGCAGGTCGGAGGGCCTTACAAGGACAGCTGTCTAGTCGTTCGGGTGGGTAGAAAAATCGAGGCTCCGTGTACACATTGGCTTGCACGTAAAAGATCCATTGGCAGTTGGAAATCGATAAAAGAGAGGACGTTAAACCCCATTTCATTTCATTTTGTGTAATTTGACATAAGTCGGGTCTTTATAGTCACGCTATGCTCTAAATAATTCAGCAAAATAATTATTTTCATACTCATATTTTAATTACAATAACATCTTTTATATAGTTCTTATCAATTAATCTATATTGTGTGCATTTAATCAAGCCATGTTAACACGGTTATCTTATCCAGACAACGGTGGATTCCTGGTCAAAGTCTGGTCAGATACATTCGGTGATAATATAAAAGTACAGACACACAGTAAAGCCCGCTCCTGATTCCCTTTTCAATTAGAATTTGGTTGAGCATATTTAATACCAAAACATAAAAAAAATATCCCAATATTAATACTATATCCCAGGGTCATATCATTGTCCCGCGTCATCTACAAGAACATATCATTATCTGTGTGCCATATACAAGGAATACTATACAGTGTTGTATGGAGATTTAGAAGCAAGACTCTGGTTTTCACTAATTTGAAGGGCCCGTGTTTGATCCTGGTGAGTAAAGTGCATCGTGATTTCCCGACGACGTATTGCTGTTTGGATGTGACAAACAATTGATGTCTCCTTTTCACATTGGTGTGCACGTACAGATCCCATAACAGTTGAAATTCGATATAAGAGTAGGCCGTGGTGCGCTGTCCCGAGTAAAATGTCCCTTATAGCATAGTATGTGGCGTATGCCCGTCTTCATTAGCCCAGCCGGACGTTAAACCCCGTTTCATTTCATTTTATATGAATATTTACATGACTTATAGGATCTCGCCTTCAACTGTTGCACGTCAATTTGTACACGATCCCCCATCTTCATCCTATCCAAACAACAAAACAGCTATCCTTGTCAGGCCCCCGACCTGACCACTGACATATCAAAATCACATCGAGGAACCTTCTCAGCCAATCCAAAAAACAAGTCAAAGATTTATTTTATATTAATACTAAACAATTGGGTTGCTGAAAAGTTTTGTTTCAGAGTTTTGCCAAACCGCATAGGATGCATATACAAGTGTGTGTGGGGCTTTAGTGTAAGGTGATATTGTTAATCTACGCAATCAAATATTGTTTGGTCCATGTATGTATATAG
This sequence comes from Patella pellucida, assembly GCA_917208275.1. Lineage (NCBI taxonomy): Eukaryota > Metazoa > Mollusca > Gastropoda > Patellidae > Patella > Patella pellucida. The sequence continues at coordinate 62,051,975 of OU795038.1, forward strand.
TCACAGGTTTAAATCTACCTTTAATCTACCCACCTATTCATAAGGGAGTGGAGATGATATAACACAACACAACGTGCTAAATATCATATTATTCGGAGCGGAGTATCGTTTATGATGCAACGCAGATTGTATGGAGACCAAGGCAATGTTCTAAATCTCGTTGGTGTTCTATTTCATTTAAATCTGGGCCATCCGATATCCTAGAGAGCTGATTATAGGCCTGACATATTAATAACTGTCTAAAAAATGCTTTCTTCTTGTAACACAAAATAAACATTTTACACGAATAGTTGACCTTAATTCATTTTAGCGCCATTTTAACAAGGGACTCTAAAACGAGGCTAGACATTTTCAACAAGTCATGTCAAACGGAGAGCATGTGCAATAAATACTATCGGTGTCGACTGGAATAACCAGGCGATAGAGATTGCCATTTGACTGACACTTCTGACGTATTTCGCCAAACACAACTGATTAGAAATTACAATAAAAACAGAAACGATTGAATGTAAACCAGTTTATATACATTCATGTTACATTATTATATGCGCCGCGACTCATTTGTGTCAAGTTTTAGGTCCCAACTATTGCCAATCTAGCTCCTTTAAGCAAGATTCAATGATGCATAACACCCCAACATCTCAGATTTGACTAAAGTCACAGTATGACTATTATTTCACATAATAATATCATCATGAGCAGCCCCAACTACACTGTTTATAACTGTGCTATTTTGCCATTAGAGAACCCGCAATCATTTGCTTACATGTAGTTTAGGGGAGAGACAGAAAGAGATCGGGTTTAACGTCCACTCGACACAAACTAGGACATTTGCTTAGATTATGGGAGAGACGGAAATAGATGGGGTTTAACTCCCACTCGACATAAACTAAGTCATTTCAGGACTAGCATAATGATATTATTGTTCAATTCAATTATTTTTTTCAATAATTTGCTTACACGTAGGGATCTGCAGCTGTTGGAGGGAAACGGAGGACCCGGAGAAGACCCACGAGGTTGGACTGACGACCATACCGCTTGTCACGAAACCACGCCATTTGACTCAATGACAGACCTTCTGATGCTTCACGCACGTGTTCAGTATTCGGCCATCCATCGCAACCTAATAAGATAAGGAATAAAAACAGGCCGATGTTTGAAAACCCAACATTATCTGACTTAATGTTTTGTGGTCTGTCGCCAGAGAATACAAATCTAAAAATAAAAGATTTCGAAAAGTAAAAAAAAAATGATCTACGAAGGCATTATATTATTGTTATAATCCCAAGTGTTTCTTCAAAATGTGTAAACATTAAAAAATTATGGATAAAAACGGTGACAATACGTATTAAAATCCCTAAGGTACAATTTTAAATATCAAGTTCTTTATACCAAACACGTGTGACCTTAATGGTTCAATTTTGATAAACAAAATAATCCCGTAAGTCTATAAGTGTGTAGATCCTTCTAAAATAGACGACAGTTTGGTTCCCCATAGACGGTATTGTTAATCACAAATAGACACAGATCACCGTTAATTCATAAGCTGGACGACGTAAGGGCCAAAGTTTCTGCCACTTTTGAATGCCGATCTTGCTGACATATTAGTGTAAAATAGAAGAAATTGGTTTGAATATACATTTTGTGCCTGGTTTTGGTGGATATCCATCATTTTTGAGGCGGAAGGATAAGAGGGCTAAGAAACTGGTTGAAATGTAGGACTGACAGCTGCATGTTTACTTGTATGCTTCTTCCAGTTTGCGTATCTTAAGTTTTCCATGGTGAACTTCAGACCTGCTCTTGAGCAAGGGGTTGCCAGATGTTGACCAATCTCAGATAGAAAGCGTTCAACCTCATGAAAAGTTTTGAAAAAGTTGAAGCCGGGTATAAAAAAGACGAGAATTTTTAAAGTCAATTGGCAGATTAATGGCGATCTGTGGACAAAAGTTCAACATTTGGTTAAAACGCATTACACAAAACTCCATTCTGATCAAAGAGCATGGGCATAACAGGCATTTTGACACGACCCCCATTCGCCTCTGGAACAACTAGAGGCTGTTTTTTGCCATGTCCTCCATTCTTAATCTTGGAATTGGGAAACCAAGCCAGAAACCCAAGTATTTTTTTCGAACAACATCGTGAGCGAACCGACGACCTTCTGCTTTGCGGGGCACCACCCCATTGAGCCATAGCGGCCTGGCAAAATTATATACACTGTATATTTAAGTTTTAAACAGGAAGGGAGTTGGGATGGCCTTGTGGTCTAGAATGCCACGCCTCGACCTCTGACTGACCGGTCACCTCTGGCTTGCGGCTGTGTGAGCGTATGTGGCATGAAGATAGAGGCGCTTTCTCAACCTCGTGGGTTTCCTCCGGGCACTCCGGTTTCCTCCCACAGCCAAAGACCACTACGCGCAAGCGGATTATTGAAATAAAATAAAAACCACTTGTTAGTCCCGAAATTACCTAGTTGTGTTGAGTGGATGTTAAACACCATTTCCCTCTCTCTCTCTCTGATAATTTTGTCGTTCTAATTCATCTGAAAATACGGCGTTTCCATTAACAAAAATACCCTAAACCTTTTCCTTCTATGAAACTTTTTCTTCACTTTTCATTTTTCTGGTAGCTATTTTGTTTCTCGGTGAGAATTTTATAAATGACAGTTACATAAACATAATGCCAGGAATATCGCAAACTATTCCGAAATAATAGCAATGACGTAAGTAGGGTTTTGTAACCTAGATTAGACAGCCTTTTTTAGATTAATTTATATGTCGGTTACTATGATGGTGTGTAAATTGGCATCTTTATCCAGACGGATAATTAACCCATTACGTGAATGACGCCGACCAACTTCTAGCCAACATCACCTTTAGCAGTAATATATTCGACCCGCTAATTGTGAAAATCAAGCAAAGATTGTCGGAAACTCCCGAGTGGCAGTCATAATAATAATGATAAGACACACGTTCACATTCGTTGTGAAAACCACGGATCACATTGTCGGTCCCCAAAGTTCCAATTTGCGATACAAATCTTTAAATTCTAATCGTATCTATCCTGGATCATCCATCACGTGGCGTCAGATTCTATAAATTAATAAACAGGCTGATAATCTGGATCGCGTCAATGAGTAATACTAATCAGTTGTCTTGTATTAATGATTAGTTGATACTCAATACGCAATTTTTGTGATCATTTGTTGATAAAACTTAATATGACTTTTATAACCCAAAGATCTAGAATGGGTTTGCTTTTGCAAGTATCGGACCGTAACGTACTAAATGTTTGCCCTTGGTTGCATATGAAAATCGCTTACATAGCTTGTGCTCCGCCCTCACCCCAGGGGTCATAATTTTTATTCGAGTTTGATTAATTTTCAGTTATATGTTTCTTACCCAACGAATCCGAGCGCATAAGAACCCCTACCATAGCAATCACCTTCCTTGCCTTCGCATCCCAATTACAAGTTTTCCTTTACTTGCGCGTCGTAACCCAAAGGAGAGGGAGAGAGAGAAATGGGGTTTAACGTCCACTCGACAAGATGGCGTTCCTCGCAAGTTATGAAAAGGGCGAGATTTAACATGGCCGCTATCAGCCACCGTGCCAGGCCTTTCGTCTTGTACCACAGACACGGTGACAGGACCGGAATCTCCAGGTTAGTGAACTATGGAGTCCTGTACTATCGACTTTATACGATCATTGTAATAGGTTAACCAAATTTCATTATAACAACATCAATATCGCTGATAAAGCTCTAATAATATATCGTTGTTTTTAATCTGATAGTATATAGATATGGCGTTACTAAACAACACGTGAGTAAGACGTTTGCTCGCTAGCCCGGCGGTCCCGTGCTAAATCACGTGTTTGCCCGAGAAAGTTCATCCAGATTTCCCAAAGTGGTTACCCCTTGTCATTGGCGCAGAATGGAGGGCCTGGCAACGGGACAACGAACTATAGTCGATCGGATTGTACGAAAAACCAAGGTCCCGTGTACACATTATTGGCGTGCACGTAAACGAACCCCTGTCGGTGTGAATGTGAAAAAGTAAGTCGTTGTGCCGCTGTCCGGGCAAAATTTCCCTCATTGAACACTGTATGACGTATATCCGCCTTCCGTAGCCGAGTCGGGATAGAACATGAATCCCGTTGGCTGGTAGATGATCTCTTGGCAATTAGAATTGAACAATACGCAGGTTACCAATGAAATTGGGTTTAACGTCCTACTATTATGCACCTAACCTGGGCTAATGAAAGACGGGAATACGCCATACAGGGAAATTTTGCCCAGGCAGCGGCGCTACGGCCTACTCTTATATCGAATTCCATCTGCCAAGGGATCTTTTACTTACACTCGAATGTGTACACGGGACCTTGGTTTTTCGTACCATCCGAATGACTAGGCAGCTGTCCTTGTCAGGCCCTCCTTTTGCATTACTGACAAGGGGAAATCACGCCGGAAAATCGAGATGAAGTTTCTCGGCTAATGCAGGGATCGAACACCCGACCTCCAGGCTAGCAAACCAGCGCCTTATCCACTTAGCCACCGTGATCCCCCTTTACCAATGAACTGAAAATGATCACATGTTAGTCTGAAACGCATCAGGTAATTTAATTGAAGAGAGTGAAGGCGAAATTGGGTTTAACGCCCACCCGACACAAACTATGTCATTTAGGGAATAGCATTGTTCAATTTTATTTCAATAATTCGCTTGCGTGTATGGCTTTTAGCAGTGGGATGAAATTGGAGGACCCGGAGAAAACAAACGAGGTTGGACAGGCGGCCCTACTCCTTGTCACGTACAACCTGGAAATCTTAACCACGCCAGTTAACGGACCTTATGATACAGCGCGCACGTGCTAACCATTCGGCCTTCCAACCCCTCTTGTTGAAAAGAGTCCATCGGTTGTATTATTTATTTAAGTTTTGAGCCACCAGAACACTCCATCGATGGAGAAAAACGTTACTGATGGATTTAAACACTATTAAGTAATTGTGTTGACCAGGGCTAAGCTGTTGTTTAACCACTCGAACACATCAGCTATGGGCGTTGACCCTACAGCATGATAATGAAATTATCACACCCGAATTGTCATTATGACACTCTCTACATGACCTAACCGTAATTTTCAAGCGTCACGAGGCATCTCTTCAGTCAGTAGTTAGTCAGTTAGTTAATTAGGCAGGGTATGGAAAACAATGAAAGAGGGGTATATGTCAGTATATTAATATAGCTGAGCTGTGAAGCATCAGTTCACGCGGAAGCCTCGTTTCCACATGTAAACAACCGTTATATGAAAAGTATATATATAGAGAGACAAACACATGTGTGACGGGTTCATCGGAATAGTTTGACCGTGAAAGCGAGCACTGAACTAGTTCTATCAACTTGGAACTTCTGGGTGTCTATATGCAGAGATAGCCATAAGCGTTCAAAGTGTAGTTCCTGCGAAGAACGAATGCTCCAGCTTCATTTGAGGGAAATTCCATACTATTGACGAAAGAGCTTATTGATTGATTACATCATCGGTATATACAGTAAGTAATCTATTTATATTTAATATATCAGCCCTATTGATGAAACCGTCTGTTCCAAAATGAGATTTAATGAAAATTCGGTGTTTGACCCGAAAATACTATTCCGATTTACGTATAGAAATGGGGGTGGGGGTGGGGTTACGATGACTCGTTAGCCTCGATGTCGGATGTTAGATATCTGCATTGGCCGAGAAAGTGCACCCATATTTACCGGCATGGTTCCCCCTTGTCTGTGACGCATGAAGGAGGGCCTGGCAAGGACAGCCGTCTAGTCGTTTGGATGGGAAGAACCCCTGAGGTTTCGTGTACACACGGGCGTGCACGTAAAAGATCACTTGGCGGTTGAAGTTCGATATAAGAGTAGGAATGAATGAAATGGGGTTTAACGTCCTACGCTTAAGCACCGTACCTGGGCTAATTGAAGACGGGCATACGCCACAGTGTGCAATGAGGGAAATTTTGCCCGGGCAGCGGCGCTACGGCCTACTCTTATATCGAATTCCAACTGCCAAGGGATCTTTTACGTGCACTCCAATTTGTACACGGGACCTCGGTTTTTCGTCCCATCCGAACGACTAGGCAGCTGTCCTTGTCAGGCCCTCCTTCTGCATCACTGACAAGGGGAAATCACGCCGGAAAATCGAGATGAACTTTCTCGGCCAATGCAGGGATCGAACACTCAATCTCCAGGCTAGCGAACCAGCGCCTTATCCACTTAGCCACCGCGATCCCCTATAAGAGTAGGCCGTAGTGCCGCTGTCCGGGTAAAATTTCCCACATATGAGGGGTTGGATGGCTGAATGGTTAACGTGCGCACGCTGTATCATAGAGCCTACCATTGAGTCAACTGGCATGGTTTCGAATATCCGGGTGTACGTGACAAGGAGTAGGGTCGCCTGTCTAACCTCGTGGGTTTTCTCCGGGTCCTCCGGTTTCTGACATCTACTAAAGACCCTTACGCGCAAGCGAATTATTGAAATAAATTTAAACCATATGTTAGTCCCGAAACTACCTAGTTTGTGTCTAGTGGACGTTAAATCCCATTTCCCTCTCTCCCTCACAGTACACTGTATTGCGAATGCCCGACTTCATCTGCCCAGTTCGGAGCAGAGCATTTCAATTCCGAAAGTACACAAAAGTCACTACGAGTAATATAATATCTATGTAATATATATATATATATAGTAACGATAAAGCTATCGATTTCAAACATCAGCTTTATCTTTAAATAATATTATACCATATCAACCACTATACTGGTTGTGGTGAGTCGATAATACTAACTAACTACCAAAATAACATCTTGCCAACTACAACATATTGTGACAAGAATTCGGTAAACTATCAATAAAAAATCTCAATAATACGAATAGAGACACAAACTTGGTAATTTCGGGACTAATACGTGGTTAAATTTTATTTCCATAATTCGCTAGCAAGTAGAGGTCTTTAGCAGTGGGAGGAAAATGGACCCTACTCCTTGTCACAGACGTGCTATCAATTCGGCCATCCACCCCCCCACCCTGGCATTAAGTCTGGTGGTGTGGTTTCCATCCCAACGCGTGTACGTGGCAACGAATAGGGTCGCATGCCCAACATCGTGAATTTCTTCCGGCATGTAACTTATATATTTTTGGATCATCAAGCAAATTTTTTAAATAAAAAGTGTACAATTACAATGACACGGTCTCGAAATGACCTAGTTTGTTTGGCGTGGCCTAGATTGTTTATGGGTCGCTCCGTGTGTAAGACAGTTGGCTCGCTAACCTAGAGGTCCCGGTATTGACCGAGAAATTGCATCATCAATTTTCTTGCGTCTTCTATTCCCTTGGAGACCTGGATTTTTGCATAATAAATGGAGAGAAAGAGAGAAAATGGGGTTTAACATCCATTCAACACAACTAGATGATTTCGGGACTAACATGGTTTAACTTAATTTCAATAATTCGCTTGCGTGTAGGGGCCTTTAACGGGAGGAAACCAGAGTGACCGGAGATAACCCAAGAGGTCGACAAGGCGCCCATATCTCCATGTCACATACGCTCACACTAGGGCTCGTAACCACAGCCGCAAGCCAGAGGGTCGGTCAGCTAGAGGTCGAAGCGCGGCAGTCTAGACGACTAGGCCACCCCAACCCGGATTGCCTATCTGGTTGAAAGTGTGTTTGATCGATTTTTTTTTATCGTTACACTGAACCCGTTTCTTCCAGTTTTATCTGCATTTAGAAATGCATGAAGTTCATGGGCTTTATTAATTGATTTTTTTTGTAACGTTGTACTACTCGTGTCATTAGTGGAATAAATTGATTTAATAAAACAATGGTTTAGTCTAAATTTGTTAAAGCGGAAATTTCAAACGTTTAAGTTATATTTTTAACATTTATTGAAATAAAGCCTTCAAATAGATGGTATTTCTATAAAGAGTCCTACCTCGTTAAATAATTTCGACGTTGGGAGATGGCCGTCCATGTTGTCAATAGGAAAACAAGGGAGGTAATTGTGTTATTATTTCCTGTGTCAATGATTTTTAAGGGTGGGAAATAATGCTCATGATTGTATAATAGTGAGTAGATAACCTATTGAGCAAAATACATAGAGATAATTAGATTTTGACTTTCTTAGAAAAATTTAAATTATCGCTTTAACGGTTCTTCATATTTTATTATAAAGTTATATCTGTAGTTCAGTAATTTTATCCGTTATATTAACTCATTTACTAGAATTAAGTTAACCAATTCAATATCCAGAGAGAAAGATAAAGGGGTTTACAGTCCACTCGGTTAAAATAAACTAGGTCATTTCGGGACTAACATATGTTGCAAGGGGTCTTTAGCCGTGGGAGGAAACTTCAGTAACTATAGAGTTTTATCAAAATGAACGTGGTCATGAGGAGCGGACGCTGAGTTATCTAACGCGGGTCGTCAGAACATTGTAAGGTCAAGCGTCGTGGTGCCGACCCACACCTGTACTTACCACGGAGTAGGGTTGCGAGTCTTACCTTGTGACTTTACCACCTACGTCGAAATATCCAAACGAGCAAACACATGTTGTACTATATGTTAGTCCCTGGTTTGTGTAATATAATAAAAATAACTGTAGATGGGGTATTTAGCAGTGTGAATTTAGGTCGAAGTCTCCACCCGTGCCCATATTTACGCCAATATTGAGATTTTGTCGTCGTTTATTCGTATAATATTCGCAAAGGTTATGGTCTTACGTCCTTTTTGAAATATATTTTAGACGCTCTAGAGATCAAAGATATCATTCGGTTGACGCTGGCTCGCTAGCCCTAAGGTCGCGGGACAAATATTTTAGACGCTCTAGAGATCAAAGATATCATTCGGTTGACGCTGGCTCGCTTGCCTTAAGGTCGCGGGTTCGCTCTGGTGTGGTTTACCCTTGTCAGTGGGGCAGCACGAGGGCCTGTCAAGTACATGTACATCTGTCTAGCTAATTTTTGGATGTACACATTGGCGTGCACGTAAGATGATCCCATGGCCATAGCGCCCGTGGACTTACGAATGTATGTGGCTCTGTATTTCGTTGCCTGGCAAACTATCTGTGATTATTTTACACCAGCTCACATCTATTTGATGTTTACAAATATTTCCCTCCACAGTAGCCTACAGAGTCTACATAATGTATATCGTCGGTTCAATACTTGGCCTATATTTTCAGAATAACAAAATATAGGCCTATTGATATTTCTGTTTATTATGAATCATCCGTGTTATAAGTTGAATATTCCACCATCTGTTTTAAATTTTATTGTCAATCGAGTCATAGACCCATAAACCTATATTCTACGTGTTTAAAAACAAACTACATCTGACCCTGGCTGCAAAAATCTTTTCTTTGATATTTTGCTTTGATTTAAATTGCTATCTTCCATACATTAAAATTAAATTAAGCAATTTGTATATACTTGTATACGTTTTACACTTTCGTCAGCAAAGATTTTCCTCTTGGTAGTTAACGTCTGCTTCTACGATATTGATCGCAGGCAATGTAAACAACATTTTTATGCTATTGGTTATAGGCACGGGCTGGGTTACACGTTTTTAAAAGTGAATTGGAATAACGTCCATTTTTTCTAATGACATGACTGAATTGAAATGGGGGATAACATCCTATACTGTTCTGCAGCGACCTGACCATTGTCATGTAGTGTACCATCTCAAACACAGGCATTTCTCCCCACTCTTCAACTATTGAAGTTCTTTAGCATGCACGTAACCGAGTACACGGGTAAGCGACAAATTTATCCCACCCGAACGAACATACGCCTTTTACCATGTCAGCCCTCCTTTACTGCCAGCACCTCTGTCCTGTACTATGGACATGGCGATATTAGCCTGGGAACTCCCAAGATCGATCCCGGGATCTTCTAGGTAGTGAACCAACACCGTGTCCGCCATACTGCACAGAGCGATCCACCTACGTCGTACCAGAATGACCTCAGTAGACAAGCAGCCTAAGTTTGGGATGCATGCTCGCTTGTGGACCTCGGTATTTCATTCCATCTGAACATATTGATACACATTCAATTAGGACCCATCATAGAAATATTCAACTTGCAGATAACTGGGGAACTGAGAGAAAATGACGTTGGATCGAGCTAATTTGAGGGTTGAAAAAAAACCCGAGGTTAGGCAGTCGACCATATTCTGTGACACGAATTCTGTATTCAGTCGAACGCGTTTTTTGAGGAGTTCGAATTATGTTATTGTTTGGATTGTTCGTACTTGATTTTCTTGTCATTTTTATACGTTGTGCTCTGCTAGTTTTAAGCTTGTGGTTTATAAGAAAGCTGAATGAGAGAGAGAGAGAAAGGGAGAGAGAGAGACAGAGAGAGAGACAGAAAGAGAGAGAGCACCCGACACAAACTAAGTCATTTCGGGACTTAAACATGGTTCAATTTTATTTCAATAATTCGCTTGCGCGTAGGTGTATTTAGCAGTTGGAGGAAACCGGATGACCCAGAGAAAACCCACGAGATCGATCAGGCGACCCTACTCCTTGTCACGTACAACCGGCGAATCGATACCACGCCAGCTGACTCAATGACAGGCATTATGATACAGCGCGCATGTGCTTACCATTCGGTGATCCAACCCCGCAAAGCTGAATGACGTGGTATTTCATTAATAAATACCGCGAGGTAACCCAGAGAAAACTCACAAGGCCGAACAGGCGACCCTACCCCTTGTCACCGGAGAGTCGAAACCACGCCAGTTGACTCATGGACCGACCTTAGGATACAGCGCCGCATGTGCTAACCATTCGGTCATCCAACCTCACAAAGCTAAATGACAAGGTATCTCATTGATAAAGACCGCGACATAAGTAGGCCTATCCTAATAACAATACTGATAAATATCTCATACACCGAAAAACAATTTGGACAAACAACTGTAATTGAAAACAAATCCCACGGTAGATTAACATGTCTAGTCTTAATCTTTACTATCAGTTGATGACGTCCATTTCTCGACACTCAATAACTTATTGCAAACAAACAAAAACAAAACTCCGGAAAAGGAAATGATATGAAATGAAATGGGGTTTAACGTCCTACTGTACTGCCACTCGTGTTGTTTTGACCACGAAGATGCAATATTTTTATTGAAAATCTCCTACTTGTCGTTTTGATGTCAGTAGAATATGAAAGCTATCACACCGGCGATATCTATCACGAATCTTAAAACGTCTGTATCTCGGCTATGGGATGTGTCCCGGCTGTGTGATTCAATCTAATTTGAACATCTACGATGTGAGTGTACATATAACACAGAATAGAAAGGAATTTTCTCAACAAATATCACCAAAATTGTATTTGCTTTGTACACTGTCGATCGTAAGTAAATAACCAGTTAAAAATCGACTGGAAGCGAGAGAGAGAATTGGGTTTAAACGTCCACTCGCATAAACTATGTCATTTCGGGACTAACATATGGTTTTGATTTTATTTCAATAATTCGCTTGCGCGTAAGGGGTCTTTAGTGAGAGAAACCGGAGGACCCAGAGAAACCCTCGAGGGTGGACAGGTGACCCTTCTCCTTGTCATGTACAACCGGGGATTTGAAACCACGCCACTTGACCCAATGATAGGCTTTTTGATACAGAACGCCCTTGCTAACCATTCGGCCATCACCCCCCCCCCCCGGTCGACTGGAAGCATATCAGCACTAGAATATTTGTTACTGAAAACTTGGTGTCTTTCGAGATATATTAAAGAACATTTCGTTGACAGATTTCGACTACATGATTTTTTTTAAGCCTTTACAACTATCTGATAGAAATATGATTAGAAGGAGGCCAACAAATAATTCAATTATACTGAAGGTTATACATCTTTAATTACGTTTATTACCGTATTATTAATTATATGTTAATAACGTTCAGGTCAATGTCGTTAATGTCTCTTAGTTAGTTGGTAAACAACAATAAAAGTGAGTTAAGACAAGGTTGTGTGAGTCACTGAAACAGACTATGTTATTATGTAGATATAGGTTAAATACATATGGTATATCAATATTTTACTTATATATATTCAATAGGTTCACATAGGTTAATAGCATTGATCCACATGTAGATTTCTTCGGTTATTTGCATACACTTAATCCGTAACATCAGGATATTGCACCAATCTCCAGATACTGGTTTTGTTTACAGGCATTACTTAGTTACCTCTTTAATGTATTATTTGCATAATATAGCGAATAAGTAATTGGATATATCGTTAAACACGCACTTGGTTCAAAGAGAACTGATCATGATGTTCTACTATTTTGATAAAATATTGAGAAACTGCTTCCTATTTTAAATGATTAAACACTGCCTATTGCTGGTCTTTCTTTAGGCCTGAAATGTTATCTAATATAATTATATAGACATTAACTTATCCAGGCCATAACCAACTCTCGATGGCATCTCTAGCCTGCTATATATACTGGGTTAGGATCCGTTTTGCTGGTCAACTTTCATTTATGATTTAATCACGAAATGGATAATCGACTTCAGTAATGATGATCGAGGCTAGGCCGAAAATTCAGTCGCTGAAATCTCGGTTCAAATTAATATTTACACTATGACATGTGTTATGATTTTTAATCATTTTGACATTGTTGATTATCGGTGCCGTCGTCTATGGGTATAGCCTGTGATATGTGTTTTTGTGACGAACTCTCCAGCCCAGGAAGATATTATATACTATGATTTTAATAGTTATTGTCAATTCGAAATCTAATAGTTACTTTTTGTCTGTGGTCATATAATTCCAATCCTGTATTGCGATTCAGAAACTCTAAACCGTTCGTACTTAATGTTGATTTAATTAGCTCTTGTAATACTTCCAGGTTTATCAAAAACATATAATTTTTCTTATACAATATTTAAAGGTCCATTTCAAATTTATCTCAAACATATATCCCACACACATTTCATAACATCAACAAATATCTGATAAAAATAATTTTATGATCTATGATATTTCCGGAAATGACGTTGACATAGGCAAATATTCGTATAATGGAGGATATTTACGGAAAGTCCCGGAAATTTACGACGCCCATTTTGTAATCATTCAATCTACCGTTCTATGTTGAAATGGTTTAGCCCCAACATGGTGTTAACTGAGCGTATGTTACTATTACAAAATCGAATTTGATACGCATCCAATCGAGGTATGGATCTTTAATACCATACTATATAATAACATAATGAGTTGAATCAGTGCCAAAGTGAATGTAGGCTAATAGCTTTTTGTGGTGCTAAAAGTAATATATCATGTTATGCTGACACGGATGTAAAAACTATGTTTGCCCTAAGAACAAATTGTGCTCAAAAACAATTAGTTGTATGTGTTTTTTTACAATGTTTAACGATGTATTGTGTAAAAGGTCATTCTGCACAGTGCAGCTCTTTCTTTTTTTTATATAAATCTAGTTGGTGAGAGAATGAATGAATGAATGAAATGGGGTTTAACGTCCTACGCTTAAGCACCTAACCTGGGCTAATTGAAGACGGGCATACGCCACAGTGTGCAATGAGGGAAATTTTGGCCGGGCAGCGGCGCTACGGCCTACTCTTATATCGAATTGCAACTGCCAAGGGATTTTTTACGTGCACTCCAATTTGTACACGGGACCTCGGTTTTTCGTCCCATCCGAACGACTAGGCAGCTGTCCTTGTCAGGCCCTCCTTATGCATCACTGACAAGGGGAAATCACGCCGGAAAATCGAGATGAACTTTCTCGGCCAATGCAGGGATCGAACACTCAACCTCCAGGCTAGCGAACCAACGCCTTATCCACTTAGCCACCGTGATCCAGTTGGTGAGAGAGAAATGGAGTTGGTTTACCGTCTACTCGACACAAACAAGGTCATTTCGGGAGCAACATGGTTGAATTATACATGTATTTCAATAATTCGCTTGCGCGTAGGGGCCTTAGCAGTTGGAGGAAACCAGAGGACCCGGAGAAAACGCACGATGTTGGACAGGCGACCCTACACTTGTCACGTACAATCTGGGATTCGAAACCACACCAGTTGACTCAATGACAGAATTTATGATACAACATGCACGTGCTAATCATTCGGCCCTCCTACCTATTAAAATGGGTTCGTCCGTCTGTCTGTCCGTCTATATGTCCGTCCGCCTGTCTGTCACACTCTTTGGAACACAATAACTCCCTTCCTAATTGAGCTAGATTGTTCAAATTTGGTGTAGGTGTTTATTAGGTCAATGCATTGATGGAGTTCGAAGATGAGTATTTTCTGCTTAGGGTAAGCAGAGGTAAGCGATTTGATTGGTTGATGCTTTGGGACACGATAACTTTAGTTCTAAATAAGTGAGAGTGATAAAACTTGGTGTATAGTTTCATTCCATCAATACCTTGATTAAGTTCGATAATGAGCATTTTGTGCTCAGGGTAAGAAAAGCGATAAGCTATTTTACTGGCCGAGACTTTAAAACACAACAATTCCCCTTCTAATTGAGCTAGAATGTTTAAACTTAGTGTAGGTGTTTATTAGGTGAATGTCTTGATGGAGTTCTCAGATGAGCATTTTCTGCTTAGGGTAAGCCAAGATAAGCAATTTGATTGGTTGATGCTTTGGGACACGACAACTTTAGTGCTAAATAAGTGAAAGTGATAAAACTTAGTGTATTGTTTCATTACATAAATACCTTGACGAAGTTCGACAATGAGCATGTTCTGCTCAGGGTAAGCAAAGCGATAAGCAGTTTGATTTGTCATCTATTTTTGGGGGGATTTTGGCGGGGGACATCAGCCTCACTGTTGGCTTGTAATGTATAATTAGTAATTAGACATTTAGTCATATGGCAAGTGCATAATCATCTGGCTACACGATCGGATGGTTAAGATTTGGAATGGATTAAAACACATCGCCATATATTAAAAAAAAATTAAAAGTTATTTAAAAATGATAATTGAGACTTTGTTGTGACAATGGAAACAACGAAAATCGAGACGACGCTTTCTTATTTAAACTACAAACATTCATGACTGGAACATTTAACATATTCCCTTTTCATTATCTATTCTGAAACTATTATAGCCCAAACTTTCAGCTTTTCATCTTAATCTTATATAATGAAACTTGAAAAAAACTCCCGAAAACCCTATCAATTCATCGATATGATAGAAAAAAATGGAATATGCTCAAAGAACTTTTTATATAATAGGATGTTTACAATTTCCCTAAACCAAACTCGCAAACGAATTATTGAAATAAAATTGAACCATGCGTTAGTCCCGAAATGACCTAGTTTGTGTCGAGTGGACGTTAAACCCCATTTCTCTCCCTCTCAGAGGATAGTATAGATATCGAGATAAGACGGGGACACCCCGACCAGTACAGTGTGCTGTTGATTGTTTATTTTGTGTACATCACTTGCAAACCATACATTATGATAAAATACGAGGACACGGTGCCCTTCTTTCTTGGTGTAAACACACGTGACCTCAACAAGAGCCCAGCTGTCAATCAATCAGGGGCTCATTCAGAAACGGACTATTATTTGATGTAAACAAACCACATAGCGAGCAATTATATGGAAACTGACTATAAGTTGTTCTGGAAGCAGCCTATGCTCGGCTGCAGTCCGATTGTTTATGTATTATGTCTCGAGTATGTCTTATAACTTTACCAAGGTCATATGTTATCAGACCTGTTTACTAGTCAACGATCGAGTCACTCATATGCAATGTTTAGCTTATTAATATGCAAACACAATACAAAGCGTATGGATACGCTGGTTATTTCATGTTGGTGTTTACAGATCTCTTTAAAATGTGTTCCAATCCGACAGGTTTTGAAGGTTTTTTTTATCCCACACCTAAATCAGGTCGTGTATTTTCAAGAACATAGCTCGTCAATTTTGCGCCAGTTTTCCATGTGCATTTACATTTGCATTCGACAGAAATGGTCGAATTACATTTGCATTCGACAGAAATGGTCGAATTACATTTGCATTCGACATAAATGGTTCAATTACATTTGCATTCGACAGATCTCGCCGACAAAAACGCGTATACGGAAACCGGGACTAAGAGATTAATGGGTATGTGATTGCAAATTCAAGAAAGGGTTTTGCTGGGATACCGGCACTTTATTCTACTAGCATCTGCTTTAAACAAAAATCGTCGTCTTGGGTATTAAACGAAAAGGTAAAAGACAAATTCATAGCAAAAACACAATCTACCATGTTTTTGATTGATTTCCTAAGTAGAGTGAAAAGTCATTACATACAGATGTGAGAATGTATAATGGCAGGTAACATAATACGATAAGATAAAATAGGTGTAGAATTTTAGACATATTTTCGTATACTATATTTCACCGTGTTGGGATAATAAAACACGAGGCTAGACACGAGACTTTAATTTCTCGGGGGCATCACGTGGCTAAGTGTGTAAGTCGCTGGCTCGCTAGCCTGGAGGTCTGGCTTTCGATCCCTGCATTGGCCGAGAAAGTTCATCTCGATTTTCCGGCGTGGTTTCTCCTTGTCAGTGATTCAGAACAGAGGGCCTGACAAGAACACCTAACTAGTAGTTTGGGTGGGACAAACAACCGAGGTGCCGTGTACACATTGGCGTGTACGTAAAAGATCCCTTGGCCGGTGGAATTCGATATAAGAGTAGGCCGTAGCGCCGCTGCCCGGGCAACCAATTCTCCTCATAACACACTTGATGGCGTATGCCCGTCTTGAATTAGCCCAGGTTAGGTGTAGAGGAGTAAGACGTTCAATCCCATTCCATTTTGTTTCATTTATACTTCTCGGGATGTATACTAAATGAGTAGCCTACTGAAAAATCGCTGAAAAGTTTGGGGAACCCCACCAAATGACGGCATAAGTCAGGAATTCTCTCTCTTTACAGCGTGTAGACATATTATTTTCGTTTGATCACCGCCTTTTTGAAATTACATTAACAGCTTTTAAGCTGAACATGCAGCAACAGGGTCCCTTGGGAAGTTGAGCATAAACATTCGGTTTGGCATACTCATTCTAGACGACCTAGTTGTGTTGAGTGGACGTTAAACCCCACTTCTCTCTCTCTCTCTCTCTCTCTCTCTCTCTCATGCACACATAACTTATTTTATATTTTATATTTGTACATATAGCCTAATCAACAAATAAAATAACTTAAAAAAGTGGTTTAATATTGTAAAATATTTTTAGCCTGGATATACTAATTTCTGTCTTAGATAATACCACTATATATGGAATGTTTTGAAATTGTGTAAAATACACTGTTAATATGTAATGTATATGCCTATTATGCTATGAATAAACATTTTACAAGATAAAAAAAACCCCCAAAAAACAGTGGATATCACTCCTGTCTAACAAATCATAGAGCAGTGGTGTTACGGTGGCGGCATAGTATTTCACCGTAACACCACACCCACTCTAACCATTCATAATACATCTAACTATCACTCCCTACACATTTCCCCTCGTCCTACTTTCCCAAACGTCAACAACACACCTCATACATCCAGTTCGCTCATTAACCCTTGTACCACGTCTACTGGACGCGCGACAGTCGTTCGTCCAGCAACACTCGGGGAAAATGCTTTTATAGAAACAGTCCCATTTCATTTTGAATAGATGGCCCATTCGTTGGCAAAAGTGCGTTCATGGCAAGCGGGCAAGTGGGTCTTAGGACCCCAACCGTATCCAAGGAGACTTTCTGATTAGCGATCCAGCGCTGGTGGATCCCGCTCAGAGTTTAATAACCGTCCTCCCGTCCGTCGTCCACAATTTATTGTTAACGCTCGAACAGAGACTAAAGTGAATATCCGATTGACTTTAAATTAATACACAGTGTTTAAGGTCACGAGACGAAGAAGCCTATTGATTTTCAGCGACATCCGATTATTTATGTCAAGGTTACGGCCCATGAACGGTCTAGGGGCTAAAGTTAATACCCAATTGACATTAAATGTATCCACGGTGTTTAAGGTCACGAGACCTAGAAGCCTTTTAATTTTCTGCAACATTCGGTAATTAATGCCATAGTTATGACCCTTGATCCCTTTGAAAAATGTTGTGAAAGCTCTAGAGACTAAAGTGAATATCCGATTGACTTTAAACTTATACACATTGTTTTAAGGTCATGAGACGAAGAAGTCTTATTGATTTTCAGCGATATCTGATAATTACTGCCAGGGTTATGGCCCTTGATTTACAGACGCTCTAGGGGCTAGAGTTAAGGTAATATCCGATTGACTTTAAACTTATACACTGTGTTTAAGGTCATACATAAGACGAAGGGTCCTACCCATTCTCAACGATTTCCAATAATTACTGAGTTATGGCCCTTGATCACTTCGAGATATCTTGTGGATGTCCTAGAGGCTAAAGTCAATATCCGATTGACTTTACATTTATACACACTATTTAAGGTCATGATACGAAGGATCCTAGACATTTTCAACAATTTTGGATAATTACTGCCATCGTTATGGCCCTTGGTCACTTTGAAATTTCTTGTGGATGAAGGCCATGAGACAGGCAATCAAAACAATTCTAATCATTTCTGATACTTATTTATTGGGCTACATAGTCGTAATAAGTTTTTTATGTGTTGTAAACGTTCTCCTTGCTACAACCCTCGTTGACTGTCCGGACGACTTAGCTGTTGTGGGCGTATGTTTAGTTGCCTGGCAACCTATTTATTATTTCCAAACAGCTCATTTTTTCATATTAAAAGTAGCTCCCTTCTTATTAAAAAGTAACTATTTTTATTTAATTGACCTTGATGAAAACACTGGTTCAATATAAAAGACTTTGCAATGGTTGAATTGCTGTAAAAAAAATGATGTATCACTACGCCATAATGTATTCCGGTTCAGTAAAAGTGAAATTTATAGAAAAGAATTATATTTATTTATTTCTATATGTAAGAAGGGATTTCTCTATATAATCCGTTATTGTTTATAAAACTGTTATAGACAGAAAGTAACTGACAATATGGCCTGCCTGGTGAATTTGCCAATGGTACGATTAAACCATTAATTGTTATTTTTTAACAGAAGTAATTCCATATAAATATGTGACTGTACTTGATACTTTAGTCTGTTAGGTCTATCCGACTTAGGTACTAGTCGGTTATCCGCGGTCCTGTAAGTGTATGTAGATAAGTATTATCAGTCACGATGGCTCTCCAAGTCATAGACCATCCCTTTAAATATCAGTGTATTCCAGTTTATTGATGATGTATTGTACTTCAACAACCAGAATAATATAATTTGATCTATTAGGTAAAAACTGTCCTATTGAAATGCAAAATAAAAATTGATTTATAATACAGACTATAAGTCATCGTAACCCATCTTTTATACACGTGATTCCTGCCTGCCTGCATGGATCATCGTTCATACACTTGATTCCCCAGCCAAGGACATGAGGACTGGAAGGCAATGACCAATCTGATTTGTCTGCTGCATTAGTGGCGGTAGGTAGACTGGTGGCCAGTCTCCTCCACACACCAAAAATTGGCCAGTCCTCTCAAAAAAAAAAAAACGAAAGTGTTGGTTTACTAAAAATTAATACTTTTATATAAATCGAAATGTAAAATAAATAGAAGAGACTGGGCCAGTCTAGGCGGTAGGATACATTACCGGTATACATTTACTAATGACAGATCTCCATTTTGAAACATTGGATATTATTCAGAACTTTATCATAACCATATTATACACACAACTTCTTTCAGTCGCGTGATCCTATAAATTATAAGAGGGGGGGGGGATGATGGCTGAATGTTTAGCACGTGCGTACGTTATCATAAAGCCTGTCATTGAGTCAACTGGCGTGGTTTCGAATCCCCGGTTGTACGTGACAATGTCGAAGATTTTGGATAATATTGAGTTTAAACTACAATAGGGATGTATATACATTTATTTTAAAGTTTTATATAGTCATGATAACATATCAGTTTCCTGACAGGCAAAGTGATCTATCAGTTTCAGATTCAAATTTTATAGACAGTCACAGTGACATAAGTAAAACTTGTGACAGTCACGGCATCTTTCATTGCACTCATGCTTTTAGGTACGCTGCATTCAATCGAAGTATTGAACAATACTTTACATTTTTTAATGCAAACCGATTGTTTAATTGACTCTGACAATAATATATGTAAAATTATCTACGAAAGATTTGTTTTTTTGTTTTGTTTTGAGTGAAGCGTCATTACATGCCCGGGACAGGTCAACGCCGTGGCTTGCCCCCGTATTCATTATGAAAAAATACTTTTGTTGAATATTGCTAACAATATCTTCGTAGTGTCTGTATTGTCCACATGTTTGTGCTATTTGTTTCGTGTAGTGTGGTTCTCTTGCACTTGATATTAAATGAATTTAAGAGTACAGTGAAAAATTGCTTACATGAAATATATCATAAATCACACGTTGGTTTATTCGCTGTTTTTGCTTTAATCCCTAGGCAATAATTTCTAGGTCCATATAAGAATAACTAGTTCAGTTTTAGAATCTATAAGTATTAGAAAACTTGCATAAGAAATGAAATGGGGTTTAAGGTCCTACTCCTCTCCTAACCTGGGCTAAGAAGACGGGCATTCGCCATACAGTGTGCTATGGAATTTGCCCGGACAGCAGCGCTACGACCTACTCTTATATCGAATTCCAATTGCCAAGCGATCTTTTACGTGCACGCCAATGTGAAAGCGGGACCCCGAGTTTTCGTGCCACCCGAACAACTAGACAGATGACCTTGTAAGGCCCTCCGTCCTGCATCACTGACAAGGGAAAACCACGCCGGGAAATCTGAATGAACTTTCTCGGTAAATGCAGGGATCGAACATCCGACCTCTAGGTAAGCGAGCCAGCATCTTACCCACTCAGACAACTGATCCCCTTTCCGGGAAAAGATGAGCTTCTGATATCCGATATTTAAGATAAATTTTTTTTTAACATTGGTACACGAATCGTTGTGCTTCAGTCTCAGCTGTGATGAGAGACTCGAGGGACGGGGCTAGACACAATGCATCAGATCAAACGGCCGTATGTAGACTGGAATAACTAGACGCTAGAAATTTGCACTCGATTGAGATTGCTGGCTTATTTCGCCGAAACATATTTCGTGTATTGTCGTGACCCCTTCTACCCGTCTGTCCGTTGGTCGTCTCCAATTCATTTTCAACGGTTTTCGGTAACAACTATCGGATTTACATGTATGTCCCCTTTGCGACTAATGCTTTTATATTATCCGATTGACTTTTAAGATGCATTATATAAGATTTAGATAATAATCCTCGCTATAATAGGTTAAAAATACCTAATAAACCAGCGGCTGCCAGACAGGATACGCCAACATTTTCGAGAGATGGATAGAGAACAAGCTTAAAAGAAGGTGATGTTTCCTTAAATCAAGGGCCATAATGAAGTTACAATTCGATATGCGCAGGAACCAAGATCGTTGGGTTATAAACATGCATTTCATATTCATCAAAATCCGATTAAAATAGTGACCTTTACAGGGTCCACAACCTTGATATACATGTACCATATTTTTTACATTATTCGCGTATATACAGGCGGCCACTTTGTCCGGCAGTTTGGGTGAACCCAACCTTCATTACGGTGTAACAGTGATATAATCAAACGTTGTGTTAAATCAGATACTAATTGAGGCCTCCAGAGGGATCACAAGCTACAAGGGCGATTTTTCGGACAATCAGGGACCAGGAAGTTACGTTTCGTTACCCACAATTATTAAAAGGAACATAGATCAGTGGGTTATATACATGCATGTCAAGTTCCATCAACTTTTATATACCGTATTTGTACATCATTCGCGTACAAGCGGCTGCCGTTTTGTTCGACAGTTTTGGCCCGATTTTCACGAAATTCGAACTTAACCTTCATTACGGTGTAACGGTCATATAATCAAACGATTTTTAAAAAAAAATATGTTAACGCCCACTTTACACAAACTAGATCATTTCGGGACTAACATATGGTTTAATTTTATTTCAATAATTCGCTTGCGCGTAGGGGTATTTAGCAGTGGGGAAAAACCGGGGGCCCGGAGAATATCCACGAGGGATCTAAAGCTATAATAGGCGATTTTGCGTACAATGAATGAGTCATGATAATGGATATTTATCCTTAATCAGCGTTACACTTAATAACTTAATTACCGACAAGGGAAAATATGTGACAACACGTGGTAGCGTATGCGTGGTTGCCTGGCAATACCTTTCTAAAAAAATGGCGATAAATGAGTATTCTAGGCGTCAACTGATAGTGGTGGACATCGGAAAACGTATATAACATGACAAAAGCAAGTCGTGGTGACCCGGTGAGTAATGGTATAGCTCACAAACCAGGGGCCTGTTCCACGAAATTTTAACGAAGATAAAATCCAAATTTGAGTTATTTGATTGAATAATTTTAGATTGATTTTAGTACTTAGCCAATTAGGATTTTATCTTTATGTTAAGATTTCGAGAAACAGACCAGTGACATTTCATTTGATTGCATATAATGTTAGAATGTCATTTGAAGTCGAGAGTACAAATATGAAAACTATCCATATTGACGAAGGAAATTAAATCTTATATTTACAATGACAAGACAATCGAAATTTATGACAAATTTGACAATTCATTTGAATAATTATGACTTTTATTTATGAGCAAATCATATACCATGTCTAGTCGCAATTGATCTTTTCAATTTTTTTTTACTCCAATAAATTCATGAGCAAATAATGCCCGAAGACGTTTGTGATCTACTAATGAAATCGTGCGAACAAATGCAAATAATAATGTCAAGTATTGAATTTAATTTATGGTATGCAGAGACATAATGGATTGGCTTCATCGGCTTGTCCTTGATCTAGGTTATTAAACTTTATCCTGTTTCGACCGTTAATAATACCGAATTCCGAGAGTGCATAAAGACCCAAATTACATATGGTGGGGGGGGGGTAAGATCATACACAAAAAATTGCTTTTATTTAAAAAAAAAAAAAAAAAAAGAATAAAAAGAAAGAAATTCAAATCTTTATATGTTTAAGTATGGAGTTGGATGACCGAATGGTTAGCAGGTGCGCGCTGTATCATAAAGCATGGCGTGGTTGGTCGCCTGTTCAACCTCGTGGGCTTGAAATACAATTGCTTTAAAGTCTTTCACGTGAGCTAATAATGCAGAATAAGATTTCTAACGACAGAGAACTAAAATGCAAAAAATATCAAAGCTTTCATTGTCAGGAAAGCAAGTTCATCGGTTTCCATCGGAAGTAAACGTAAACAGTTGAAATTCTTAATAATACATGTAGTTAGCCGGAGCTCCGCTGTCCGGACGAAATGTCCCTCCCTCGATAGCCAAAAGGAACGTTAAACCCCATTTCATTTTAATTCATCACTGCCTGTTATTTATTTATACGATTATATTGTTGATATAATTTTCTCGTTGCACATAGCTTTGTGTAAATTAGTTAAACCGAGATGGATATCATCCTCCGAGGACAAATTTAAGGAGCCTTATGTATTCTTATTTGTTTTCCGGAGTGGTTCACCCTAGTCAGTGATACAGAACGGCTGTCAAGTTGTTCGGAAGGGACAAAAAACCGAGATCCCTTGTACACATTGGCGGGCACGTAAAAGATCCCTTGGCACTTGGAATTCGATATAAGAGTAGGACATAGCACACTTTGCCAGGGCAAAATTTCCCTCATAGCACACTGTATTGCGTATGCCCGTCTTCCATTAGCCCAGGTTAGGTGCATAACAGTAGGACGTTAAACCCCATTTCATTTCATTTCTTTTATTTGTGACATTGATAAAGATGTTTTTCTTGCCAAATATTTTAAATTGTGTGACACCTCCTTTCCTGTATTATTGTTACCATACAGAAAAGGTTAATGGTTAAAATTTCCGGGCGAAGGACCGCAACTTTTCTAGAAAGTTTTTGGTCATAGCTTTTCCAGGCTGTAAAAACCCACTTGACTATTTGTTTGGTATCTCAATGGGGAAGCTATTCGACTGACTGGGCAAGGATGTGCCCTGCTACCCCTTGCGCCCACTCATGTGTTATACATGCTGACCCCTTGCGCCCCACTCATCTGTTATAAATGCTGGACCTTTGCGCCCCACTCATGTGTTATAAATGCTGGACACTTGCGCCCCACTCATGTGTTATAAATGCTGGACACTTGCGCCCCACTTATGTGTTATACATACTGGACCCCTTGCGCTCCACTTATGTGTTATACATGCTGAATCCCTTATGCCCCACTCATGTGTTATACATCCCGGACCCCTTGCGCCCCACTCATGTGTTATACATGCTGGGCCCTTGCGCCCAACTCATGTGTTATAAATGCCGGACCCTTGTGCCCCACTCATGTGTTATAAATGCTGGACCCTTGCGCCCCACACATTATAGCCCTGCATTAACCGGACAGCAAATAAGTTTATATATCCGAGGTCCATGTGCACGTAAAAGAACCCATGAAAGTTAATATTACAGCCTTAAGTGCACAGTTCTCTCTTCAAACATTACATAAACATAGAAATAATATAATGTACCATATGTTTGCATCAAAATTATCCCATTTTATTTGCACCACATGTTAGCATCAAGATCAGCAGCTTCCGTTCGGTTTAAAAACACCCCCTGGCTGTCGTTTCTTGCTAGATGTGCAACACAGTGGTTAGAAATTACATTTACCTAATAATTTAACAAAGCATGCTGTCGTTCCTCCTTCTATCTGCCAACATTACTTGTCGTCTCTACAAGTATATTACTTCCAGGCTGGTGCCAATCTAATCAGCGTAATTACCGGCATCAAAGGTGAAAAATGTGTCTTCTCCTCTCAATGTAGGACAACAAACTGCACCAAACCACGTGTTTAACCTACATCCGTATTTTGTACTTGACAAAGTTATGAAGGACAAACGAAATGTTGCACTATTATATTATAATGCATGACATTTAATTCGAATCAATTCTGAAAACCCCATATCAAATCCAAGGCGACGTTTGATGAATCGAAATTGTTTTGTCATTGGACAATAATGCACATGGCTGCTGTGTGGTTGACTCTTCTTGTTCGATTTCTGGTAAGTGTGTCACACGAGTGCCGATATCAGTAACATTTCTGGTAAACCTAGTGCACTGCTCTAGAGGCGGAAGTTAATAGCTGATTGACTTTAGATTGGTACACAGAGTTTGAGGTCATGAGACGATGAGTATATTGATTTTCAATGAATTTTGATAACTTGAACAGCTAAATCCAGAATATTCAATGTTTCGTATACTAAACGTTAGCAGGCAAACTTTAAAGCCTAACAAATTCTAATGATTTTCAGATAATTACTTAATGAGTTGTTACTCTTAATCAGATTTTAGTGTATTATACATGTTTCCCTGCTGAAAAAAAAAAAAAATATGTGCCAACTCGTGTTGGCGGCCCGGACGATTTAGCTGTTGTGGGCGTATGTTTCGTTGCCAGGCAACCTATCTTTAAAAATATTTGTATATGTTGTGGTCTGCTAGTTTTAAGCTTGTGGTTATGAATAAGGCTGAATGTGTGTGTGTGTGTGAGAGAGGGAGGGGAGGGAGAAAGAGAGAAAGAGAGAGTTTAACGTCCACTTGACACAAACTAGGTCATTTCGGGACTAACATATGGGTCAATTTTATTTTAAATAATTCGCTTGCGCGTATGGTCTTTAGCAGTGGGAGTAAACCGGGGGGGCGGAGAAACCCACGAGGTAAGACAGGCCACCCAACACCTTGTCACATACAACCTGGGAATCGAAACCAAGCGAGCTGACGAAATAACAGACCTTATGATGCAACGCGCGCACACTTACCTTTCGGCCATCCAGCCCCCGTGTTGTGTTTATAACGTGCTCAATGGCTAAATGCCACTCAACGAGTATATGCTAAAGACACATTCACACAATCAAATGATTAGGGAAAGAAAAATATATTTCCGAAATAACCTATTTGATGTTAAGCGAAATTAAATGATATATTTTTATATATCTTTTATCGAGTGTTAAACTGCTGTATTTCGTGTCGTTTCTTTAGTCGTTCAGACTCCAACTAAAAAAGAATAGCTACGAGGTAAATGTCGAACCTTTTATCACAATATATCATATGATCATATTGCGTGGATGACATTTTATAAATCTGATTGCCTGGAATCCTGCCAGGTTATTCAACTGGTGCAACCTTTCATTCTCAGTCTGATGATAACCACATGGTCATTACATATCGCTTTGTCCAATCGGCACAGGGAAGTAGGACGTTAACCCTTATTTTATGTCAATCCACATTTAGTTCTAGTTTTAACAGCTGATTTATTTTCTTTAAAGTCGTTGTTCAGATTACGGCGGCAATTGTGTGAGTAAAAGAGAGCCGACGGGGGGGGGGGACGGGTATGGTCAACTCGACACAAGCTAGGTCATTTCGGGACTAATATCACATTGTTCAATTTTATTTCAATAATTCGCTTGCCAGTAGCTTAGCAGTAGGAGGAAACCGGAGGAAACGGATAAGCCCCACGATGTTGGACAGGCGACCCTTGTCACCTACAAGCGGGAAATCGAAACCCCGACACTTGATTCAATGGTATACCTTCTGATACAACGCGCACGTGTTAACGATTTGGCCTCCCAACCAACACTGCATTGGTCTAAATAACAGTCTAACTTGCTGATAAAGCAAGAAAACAATTTAAGTACGCCACATATCTGCCACAAACAAGCTACGGAAATGGACAGGCGACCTATATACTCCGTGTCATAAACTCACAAACAACCTTGGGATTGAAACCATGTTACAACGAAATGACTGGCGATCCAACTCCTTGTTACGAACAACCATGGGAACGAAACCAAGTTACAACTGAATGACTGACCTTATGATGTTAAATACATGCGCTAGACCACTCGGACATCGCAACCCTTCGATTTATTATGGAATCAAAGATTAGGTAATAAGATGCGAGAAATAAACTCAATTTACGATATAATTTAGCATATTACGTGTGACAAATTGACAATGTTATAGTCTTGCAAATTTGTAAATTCCGTGGGCGGCCAAGAACGAAATCCGAAATTTCACCTCAACAGATATTTTTTTTTTCAGACAAACATGTTTTAATATAATATTGCTTCGTGTGCAAGCGATGGATACTGCTAATGGAACTATATTTTGTTTCGTGGGCTTTTTTTGCGTACATCTGACATTAGTATTTGGTGCGCCGTATATACGCGAATGAAAGGCAACAGTCCCCACGAATTCACAAGACACCGTGGAGGATTAAAGTATGTAAAGATAAGACACCAAATTAAAACGAGTCTCAGAATTTCAAATAAACATAATAAACCGTTCGAAAATGATGGTTAGATTTGCTCAACACGGTTAAGGTATTTAATTGTTCTTTAAGTGATAATCGCGACGATAACATACCACCAGAACGACATGACTATCCAGGCCGATTCCAGGGTACGTACCGTTATTTAATATCAGCTCTACCTGAGTACTGAACATTTGTTTTTATGTACAGGGTTTCAGGTTGTTGCACAGGTGACTACAGATTGCACTTTTATTCATTAAACTATATCTGGGTTACTATCCATCAAGAAAGTATTTATAATGCATGTTATAAGACAATGACTACAGAATAATTATTATAATGAAGGAATTACATTAGAAAGTCGGTGACACGTCATTAAACATTACATGTCGAGTGAACGTTCTATGGAATACCAAACAGCTCTTTATTCAGTGTTCTTAGTCCTTTAATTCTTATTTAATCATTAGCTGTCGTATTTCGACATTTGTACAGGAAATTTAACATGTGTATCTTAAATCAATATTTGTTTCACAAATCAGACATTTGTCATATCAGATCTGTAAAATGTATTTTTGTTTAGCTGAATTGTATCTTAATACAAAGATAATATTTTTTAGTAAGTCAAAAAAATAATCTACTTTTACATTTCATCATAGACATTCAACGAAAAACAAATCTCGAACAACAAATTTACAAATAGATATCTCCAAATACAATTCTTTAAAAAACATTCCTTCAAAAATATTTCTCCAAAAACCTTTCTCGAAAAATAAGAATTAAGGACTGTGAATTAAGAACTAAGAATCGAAAACAATGAATAAAGAGCTGTTTTGTCTTCCATAAACATTCGCGCAGACAAAACATTGACAGTACAAAGACAAAAGTTATTATGACTAAACAGTAAACAGAAAAATTCGCTTAAAGAACACGTTCACTCTAACCCTTTTTTTTTGGGTATTATTACATGTATTAACTTTGAAAGACATTTTTACAAGGTGTTGTGCCATCAACCGTTATAAAGTTGTAAACAATGGTATGTCGCATGACTGTTTGCGAGTATGTAAACACGAGTAACCGATTTATGCAACTGTGCGAATACATGTATGAGTCGACGATCATGTATATTTACGGATGTTTACGGAACTTGACCAATTTAAATTAGGTCAAAAATAAAATTATAGAATTGCTTGTAGGTTGTGTGTTGATTAATTGTTTGTGGTAACATAGTGTTTTAGTTCAAATGTTTGGTCGGTTGATAAAGCCAATGTTATAGGAGCTACATCGCCAAGAGTTAAGACCTAGAAATTGATACACATGGGTCTCAACGCATATGCTAAATGTAATATAAATGTATATAAATAGATTTACATTCAATTGTTTCGGTTTTACTGTTATTTCTAATCAGTTATGTTTTGCGAAATGTGCCGAAATTCTCAATCGAATGGCAATCTCTAGCATCTGGTTATTCCAGTCTACATTGATAGTATTTATTGCGCATGTTCTCCAGATATGAATATGTCTGCACCGTTTGACATGAATTATGGAATATGTATAACCCCTTTCTTCGAGTGCCTTGTTACAAATGGCGCTGAAACGCATCATAATACCCGATTGTTGTACCGATGATCAAATGTTTATTTTGTCTTCAATACAGAATATCAGAAGCCCATCTTTTGCCGGTAAGATCACAACATCAATGTTGATTTAAATGGAGAAATAATTCGTGTTTTCAAAGTTGAAGATTTTGGATGATATTGAGTTAGAGACTAAGGTCTGTAAGAATAACTTTGTTTGAAGTTGGTTAGTGCTAGTGCTGGCTTCACATGTTGACAAATAATTCGTGTTTTTATTGTCAAAGACTTCGGGTGATAATGAGTAAGACACTTATAATTAGCTACTTTAAGTTACAATCGGATCGGTTTTCTTGTGTCTGCAAAATAACACAAACCTGTAGCGTTATACTAAGAATGGCATTTAAAATTAAGTAATTCCTGAGTCGAGTCAAAAATTGTTTTAATGGTCATAATAGCTTTCTTCCGAACGCGATCTTGTACACTGCATTTTCTACTCAGTGTGTGGTATAAGAAAAACCAAAAAGTCAAAACAAAACACTTGGTATGTGGTGATATTTGGGTGGTATTGGGTGGTATTGGGTAAATAGTCCCGCCGATTAAATACATGTTTGTCATATTTATCTCTTGAAGCAAATACACACATATGAGGGGATTACATAATCTGATATCGCAGACAACCCATTGTTGACTCATGCTATTTATAACTCTCGTCTTTGTATTATTGTGCTTTTAATAACTTTTTTGGTGGATATTTACGATCGTGCTATGTAAATATTTTGATCGTGTAGATTTTGACATGGCCTCATGTCCTCTTACAAAGTCAACACCGTAACCTAAGTAGGTTAATGTATTGGGCTATATGTAGGTCATAAAGGGATTAAACCTCTTTGAATTAGGTCAAAATAAAGTGTTAAATTATATGTGCCATCTCGATTAGTGATAGGTAAGGCTCCATACGATTAAAATTTCCTTTCGTTAACGAATTTTGCTTTTTTTGTTGGGATTATTTGTAACACTTCCTTCCTTTACAGACCATTCATATAATAATAGCACGTTGTATTAAAGATGTATTACATGTATGCAAGAAACAGATAAAAAGCGGGTCGTTCTTGCTATAATAGTTTTAAAAAAGGAAATGGAAAACGAATATGTTGAAAATGTCAGTCAAATCCTTTTATCCTGAGCGAAGTTATTGGATGTTTGAAGTTTTGATAAGCCTCGATTGTCAAGTACCATTGCTGCAATAATAAATGAAGTTTACATATTTTCATTTCAACGTTTAACGAGGATATGACAGACAACATTCAATTCACCTAATATCACAGTCACACGATGATCTAGAGAGTGTATTGAGGGCTTGTCGTGTTTATATAAATGTTTAAATAATAATTTATATAACATTTGAAGCCAGCACTAGCACTGACCCAATTCAAACAAAGTTATTTGAAAACACGAATTATTTGTCAATTTATATCAACATTGATGTTGTGGTCTTACCGGAAAAAGATGGGCTTCTGATATCCAATATTTAAGTTAAAGTAAACATTTTACAATTGGTACACGAATCGTGTACCATAATGCGTTTCAGACCCAGTTCTAGCAAGAGACTCGGGGACCGAGGCTAGACACATTGAACCAAATCAAACGGCGTATTTAGACTGGAGTAACAAGACGCTAGAAATTTGCATTAGATTGGGACTGTTGGCTTATTTCGCCAAACATAACTGATTTGAAATTAGAGTAAAAACGGAAACTACTGAATATAAATCAGTTTATATACATTCATATCATAGTATTATATGCGTTGCGAGCCACTACTGTCAATTTCTAGGTCCCAAAGTTAGCGATTTAGCTCCTTTAACTAAATGCTCTACATTGTGTAGGGCAAATAACACACTTTAAAACGCATGTTATTGTATAGACGGCTTGTTATCTCACAAAGTAAATAAACACATACAATGCAATAAAATCCTTTTTTGTTTTCCACGAAAATAAAACGGAAAGTGTTGTTTGAAATTACGTTAAGACAAATATAAAAGCCACGGATGTTCGGAAATTAATATTTTTAGAATATTTCTTACATTTCGAGAGCTTGCAAACTCAACAAATCCATAGTTATGTGGACTTTTCAATGAATACTAAGTGTTATCAGATCTTCTAGAGAGTAAGCATACCCCGAATCCAGTGCTTCATATATCGCATCTCAAAACAACATACATGAAGAAATAGTTTAAACTGTTCTTAATTAAACTGTAATTAAATTCATTGCTAATATTGTGGTGGTCGAGGGAGATCCAAGTACATAACTTTTTATTGCGTTTAATTTTATTTTATAAGTTGTGTGTCATCCATTTAATTGTCGTGGTTTCAATCCCACGCTTGTATTTGACAAAACGTGTGATTACCTTTCAAACCTCCTGGGAATATGCCCCGGGCGCAAGCCAATTACTTTTGACGGTTGGAATGTAAACTCTATTTATTACTTCATTATAGTACACGACAGAAATGAAATGAAATGGAGTTTAACGTCCTACTGTTATGCACCTAACCTGGGCTACTGGAAGACGGGCATACGCCATACAGTGTGCAATGAGAGAAATTTTGCCCGGACAGCAGCGCTACGGCCTACTCCTATATCGAATTCCAACTGCCAAGGGATTTTTTAAGTGCACGCCAATGTGTAAACAGGACCTCGATTGTCCGTCCAATCCGAACGCAGAGAGCTGTACTTGCCAGGCCCTCCGTTCTGTACCACTGACAAGGGAAACCACGCCGGACAATCGAGATAAACTTTCTCCAGGCCGGCGAGCCAGCGCCTAACCCACTTAGCCACGTGATACCAGTAAACGACAGTGTATGCGCACTCTTTACATAACACCGAACAGGTGGTTGCTTTTATAACCCGTGTCTTTATTTATTCACTAGTTTCAGTATTTTATTGACGAGAACATTAGTTTTTACAGTTTATCATTTAAGAGAATATAAGATGCAATAACAAGCAAGATTTCTTATATAAAACTGCTTGTATTTATTCACTGATCCGAGTATTTGTTTTCATCTGCAAGCAATATTTATTTAACCGACCCCAAGCAATTATTATTTGAGAAAGTAAGCAGATTGAAGGCTTTCTCTATTACGAATTGCTGAACACATTGTAATAGTACAGAGGTAATGACCTGTGGGGAAATTGTAAATTGGATCAAGTACCTATATTATATATATTATGTCAAGGATATAGTAATATAGAGCGCACTGTTAACATAATCTAGAAATTATTTACAGTGTTATAGTGCATACACTTCCTAACCCACAACTTTGTTTATTAGAGAGAGAAATTGGGTTTAACGTCCACTCGATACAAACTACGTCAGTTCGGGACTAATGGTTCAATTTTATTCCAATAATTGGCTTGCTCGTAGGGGTCTTTAGCAGTTGGAGGAAACCGAACGACCCGGAGAAATCCCACCAGATTGGACAGGCGACCCTACTCTTTGTCACGTACAACCGGGGAATAGCAACCGTGCTAGTTGATTCAATGACAGACCTGATGATACATCGCGTATGTGCTAACCATTCGGCCACCCACATCTTGTTTATAAGATATGTTATTTCTGGGTGATTGATTTTACATGGGGGCACCGCACTCCGCAGTGGGCAAGGTGCTGGCTGGCTAACCTGCAGGTATCGGATTCAATTTCAGTGTTTGCTGAGAAACGAACAGTGTCTATTCCTTCGAATGGGACAAAGAAAAGATTGTTCCGTGAACGCATTGATGTTCCCGTAAAAAAAAAACATGGCAGTTGGAATGCAATAATTGCTATCCCGGCAAAATATTCTTCATGACCAGGCGTATACCCGTCTCCATTATCCTTCCTTGAAAAGAAATTTAATATGTTTCCAGGGGCCGCAGTACATTGCCCTGCTCTGGTGGTTCACATAATCTTAAGACCGCTCCCACCCTACCGGTTCAGCTGATCCAGATACCAAAATTAAACCCTTTTATATTAACCTGGATACCAGGTCATTTCTTACTAGAGAAAATAAACTTGATTGTGTGTGGTTTAATGGTCGCGAGACGTTAAGTAATATCTTAAGTAATGCCTTAAGCTCGAGACCACTAAACTCATGTGCGTGTCTGTATTTTAAGTTGTTTAATGGTCTTGAGCTTAAGACATTGCGTAATATATTGAAACATGTTTCAATATATTATTTAATGTCTCGCTCTCGACCACTAAAACACACATAATAATAGTATGGTCATCATAGATCTAAACAGGACGTATTAAAGATGCATTGCATGCATGCAAGATACAGATAAAAAGCTGACAGTTCTTGATATAATAGTTTTAAAAAAGGAAATGGAAAACGAATATGTTGAAAATGTCTGTCAAATCCTTTTATCCTGAGCGAAATTATTGGATATTTGAAATTTTGATAAGCCTCGAATGTCAATTGCTGCGATAATAGATAAAGTTTACATATTTTCATTTTGACGTTTAACGAGGATATGACAGCCAACATTCAATTCACCTAATATCACAGTCACACGATGATCTAGAGAGTGTATTGAGAGCTTGACGTGTTTATATAAATGTTTAAATAATAATTTATATAACATTTGAAGCCAGCACTAGCACTGACCCGCTTCAAACAAGGTTATTTTTACAGACCTTAACTAAACGCTATACGTTATGTAGGACAAATAACACATTTTTAAAACGTATGTATTAAGATAATGGATTGACAGAATTGTCTGTTATTTGGAATATAATCTAATTTTAATATCTCAAATGTAACTTTATAATCAAATAACGGCATCTCAATACATCCACATTTCAATATAGTCGTATATTATCGTCAGTGATAATGTATCTTAAAATTTAAGAAAGTAATGTACTCTTCTTTAAGTGGCATTTAGTACTCTTACCCTGCTTTGTTCAGTAATTTAAGTTTAAACACGCCATATTATGTCACGCGATATTTAAAAAAACAAACAAACTGTTTTTAACATTGTTATTTTAAGTTTCCATAACAATGACGATAACTCATAACAATTATTTCACTTATTTTCTTCTCAACTTTAGATTTAAAAAAAAAATAATTGAATAAAAAAATTAGATATTATATTCAAAAGTCAAAATTTACCCCGTGAGTGTGCGAATTCTACACAGTGGTTGGGAATCCTTGACATGCATCAACCGACTACATTTCGTTTTTTATATTCCATCAAATACGATGCGGTGGCTAAGTGGATAAGACGTTGGCTCACTAGCCTGGAGGTCGCGTGTTCGATCCTTTCAGTGGCCGAAAACGTTCATCGAAATTTTCAAACCTGCCACCCCCCCCCTCCTTGTCAGGGATGTAGGGCGGACGGCCTGACAAGGACAGCTATCGCTAGTCATTCGGAGGGGACGTTATACCCCATTTCAATTCTTTTCAACATTCAGACTTATAAAGATACGTCATGTCTACAACATACCCCTTTAAATTGTAGTAATTCCATGCATAAATTAAAATTGTTTGCATATATTAACATTCCCTGTTATAAACAATCAACAAGTTAATTGGGACAATCGGTAAACAACAATAACCCACATTCGGACAGCCCCAATTAACTGTAAATTTGGCAACAATTGACCTGAATTTAGATAAACAAAATTTAGTTTGAGGGCCATTCAAAACCTATCTAATTGGCAGAAATGTATAATTAATTACAGTTTTGCAACAATGAAACAGACATTGTGGAGACGTGCCATCAATTTTCAGATTCCGAAGGCCGTAGTGAATGCTCTCGCCTGTCTGTCCAACAAAACTGCCAAGAGAAATTTTAGTTAAAGGTATACGCACATAAATGATTACATGTCAATAGCCCCGTTTACGCTTGTACGTGATAAGCGGTCCGTTCTCGGCACGGTACCAGGCCGCGATAAATTTCAAGAAATTTACCCGTTTAGATTAATCAAAAATAACCGGTCTGGGAACCGTGGCAGACACGACAAATGTGAAACTCTTCACATAAAAGTTAATTTCAGTCCTTATGTACATTACCCGGATAAAAACAGTTATATTGGTTGATTTTTTTTGAGCAGCCATTTTGACATAAGTTTGCAGAGGAAAAGGTCAAGGTTCGTTTCGCACATGCGCAGTAATCCGTACTAAACCATGCTCAGACCGGATAGCCGTACCTGGTACCGTGCCGAGACCACTTCAGAGGGCAAGATTGACACGGTATTCGGTACGGCACGCTTATGTTTAAAGGCAGCTAGATTTCTCGTCAATGACAAACATTGTTGTTTGGACCAAATTTGATGCAAAGGAATTTCATTGATATTTTCGGTCAAATCTTGATGAGTGTTAATGACTCTGGGCGAAGGGAACGACCCGTAAACCGGACGTCTATTTCGGAGAATCACCTATAAATATAACATTTTTTCTCGACTATTTTATGCCACCTCACGTAGTTAACTGCTTTACCGCCTAAACGATTTTTATCCAATAATAATGGTCGCATGGTGGGCTCTTTGCTAATTTAAGCTTCATGGAATGTTTGAACCGAAATGTTTCTTGGAATTAATATGGAAGTTAATACTCAAAAACATTTAGAAGCCAAACATCACGTAGTTAAACAAGTAGAATATAAGAATAGCGGCAACAAAACAATCGAGGTAGAGACATAAAAATAGCTACTGTTACGTCAACATGGCAAGTGGGCGGAGCACTAATTCGAAACCATTGAAGCTAAAATAAGCCAAATATATTCTCGACACTTCAAAGATTTTAAATTGGCACGAAAACATTCTAATATTACCATATCAGAGAAGTTGTTTGTCAAGATCATTGCGAAATTTAGAATGAAAACAAAATAAAAATCAGATTCTTTTCTTAGTAGCAATGAATCAACCTTTCAATTGATTAATGTCGTAATTCTGTAAAGTTCAGACCGGTTGTTGATTGCCTATGATACTAGAAAGGGAAACGAGCCTAGAATCGACTCATGAAGAAATTAAATGGCTGATTTTCATTTGATTATTTTTGAAAAGAGAATGATTTGTTGTTATAAATCAGATGAAATTTGTCATAGGAATAAATGTAACTTTTGTCTTGTTGTCTGGGTAATAATTACATACAGAAGGCCGTTAAATATCCTGTCCTGATTTGACATTTAAGATAAATTTGAAATAATCTCAATAACTTACATTTTTATATGCCCGCATTGTGGTCGTATATTGTCGTCACCCCAGCGTTTGTGATCACGAGACGAACAGAGAGCGAGCGAGAGAAATTGGGTTTAACGTCCACTAGACACAAACTAGGTCATTTCGGGACAAACATACGGTTGCGTACGGGTCTTTAGCAGTGGAAGGAAACCGTAGGACCCGGAGAAAACCCACGAGGTTGGACAAGCGCCCTTAATACTTGCCACGTACAACTCCGAGGATTGCAAAAACGCCACCAGTTGACTCAATGACAGACTTTATTACTAGTATATAGCACGCACGTGCTAACCGTTCGGCCTTCCGAACCCTATAAGAGACGATAAGGGCATTTTGATATTCAATGATTTCCGATACTTACCACTAGAGTTATGATCCTTGACCACTTTTATATAAAAAAATCTCGTGGGACGTTCTGGGGCTAAAGTTAATATCTGACTGACTTATACACTGTGTTTAATGCTATGAGACGAAGAAGCGTTTAATGCATTGTAAACGTTTCATTGTCGTCAAAAGAAAAAAAGTTCGACAACCCGTGTTGACTGGGCGTATGTTTCGTTGCATGGTAACCTATAGTTATAGGAACTGGGATCTGGTATCTTACAGATATGGTGTCGATTCCAATAAAAGGACATACTTCTTTTCTGAGCAAAACATGCTAATCAAGACGTGCAGCATGCTATGGGAAGGGTGGGGTGGGGGTCCCAGACAGCGATATTCCAACTAGAATAGGTCCTTTACATGCCCGGTAACAAGAACAGGGCGGACCTAGGGTTTTCATTCACTGCTGTCTTTCCGGTAAGTCTCCAATCAGGCACTTGTCTGCGATTTCACCTTGGGTGGAAGCGAACGTAAATCCTTGAGAAACTGAACTGAATGGTTAGGTTTATAGGAACAACTAAGCAGATCGTTCTCATAATTATATTTTAAATATTAAAAATATGTTTAAGTAATAAAGCACATCTGAGAGTAAAGATACCTGTATGAAGAACAGGGCCCAGTTACACAAAATTTAAACTGAAGATACAATCCAAATTTTAGTAGATACTTCAATTTTGATTGGCTAAGCACTAAAATCCATCTAATATTATCCAATCAAATTACTAAAATTCGAATTTTATCTTGGTTAAAATTTCGTGAAACAGGCCCCTGGCTTGCTTATACAAACGAGATAACACACTATTATTAATCTATATTTGTCTTAGATAGACTGGGTATATTAAACCCTTTATTATGTTATGCAAAATACACCGTTTAACGCCCACCATATGGTAAGCAGTAATTTAGCCAGTCTATAAGATATCCATAATAGCTTTTTGTGATTTGGTAATAAGTGTGTAGTATATCCCCTTATATAACAAAGTTTAATGGCTTCGGGCTCATATATAATGAGAAGTACATAGGATAAGCTTACAACACACCGTTGAAGCGGAAATTTCAATTTTTTAAGTTATATTTTTAAAATTTATAAAAGATATCATTTTCAGCTTCAAATTTCAACGTTGGAAAATGGCCGTCCATGTTGTCTATAGGAAACAGGGGGAGGTAATTGTGTTGTTATTTCCTGTGTCATTGATTTTTGAGGGTGGGAACTAATGCCCGTGGTCGTATAATAGTGAGTTGACAACTAGACATAGACTTTCTTAGATAATATGAATTTTTCGCTTTAAAAAAACCCATAAGACAACCTGGTGAGGACAAGCAATAAACCATTAATACTGTTCTGCTCCTAAAGTGGGCTAATGAAGACGGGCATACGCCGTACAGTGTGCTATGAGGGAAATTTTACCCGGGCAGAGGTACTACGGCCTACTCTTGTATTGAATTCTGACTGTCAAGGGATCTTTTACGTGCACACCAATGTGTATACCGGACCTCTGCTTTTCGTCCAATCAAAACTACTAGGTAGCTGCCCTTGCCAGACCCCCCCCCCCCATCCTGCATTATTGACAAGGGGAAACCACCCGTTAAATGTGGATGAAACTTCTCGACCAATACAGGGATCGAACGACAGACCTCCAGACTAGCGTCTTACCCACTTAGCCACCGTGACCCCAGCAATAAACCGTAAATAATGATACAGACTACACACAAAATGGAAAAGTCACAATAAAATAGAGAAAACCTAAGCAATGAAAACAAGAAAAGACAATAGAAATATATGACATTTCTTGCGCATGTCCAAAGCCATCG
The DNA here is from genome assembly GCA_917208275.1 of Patella pellucida. Lineage (NCBI taxonomy): Eukaryota > Metazoa > Mollusca > Gastropoda > Patellidae > Patella > Patella pellucida. The sequence continues at coordinate 62,090,368 of OU795038.1, forward strand.
CGATTCGACCAAGATAAGCCAGCTTTTAAGAGAAGACTTTAAAACTGGTATACTGGTATATGTGATATATTATTTGTCAGTTGTGCAGGAAGGGACACTCGAACGAGGAAATGACAGTTATAGTTTGTGTCGAGTGCACGTTAACTCTCTCTCCCCCCCCCCTCTCTCTCTCTCTCTCACTCTCTCGCGCAGGTGTAAGAGTAATACTATCATAATGTAAAATTATTTGTAATAAATCAAAGAATGACTTATTTGTCCGCTGAATTATATAGTTCGTTTTATCTTTGTTGAAAGTCAGCCAAATAAATATAACCTAACACAAAAAGAAACAAGTGGGGCTTGATAAGCAATTACCAATTCGAGCAGCCACGAATGTGATATGTCGATTTCATAACGAGCAGAACACGCAGTTCATTGATAATACATCACCTTCGCATTAATTTTGCTGATAAATATCCAAATCGCTACAAATTCTTGATAGACCAATCCCGCAGTTTATTAAAGGAACGTGATGCAGCCAACGTAAACTTTGAAATCTGATAGGTTAGTGATCTCTTCTGGTGCGCCTTGAGTACACGCTGACCGTTTAGAAATGAAAAAAAAAGAATAAGATATTTGTTTTGATAATTTTATCTTGTAAGAACGAGTTATTTTTTAATAACAAAAAAATCAACCTTGTTAGTGTCAAATTGTTCGACACCACGTATGACTATGTTTTAAAAATATTCCATAATGTCTGCATTTGTACTTGATATCGCACAAATGAAAATACGTCCTTCTGTTCTGCTCCGACCTGGGCATACAGTGTGCTATGAGGGATTTTTGCCTTCGCTGCGGCGCTACGGCCTAATCTTATATCGAATTTCAACAGCCAATTGATCGTTTACGCGAATGTGTACACGGGATCTCGGTTTTTGTCCCATCCCAACGACTATATAGCTGTCCTTGTCAGGCCCTCCGTCCTGCACCACCTGACAAGGAAAACCACTCCAGAAATTCAGGATGAACTTTCTTGGCCCAATGCAGGGATCGATCACCCGACCACGGTACCAGGCTAGCCAGCCAGCGTCTTACCCACTTAGCCACCGTGGCACCTGATGGCTAAAATGTTTTATACGGTAGGGCGAATTTCATTTCAATATAACTAACACAGAGCTTCATTTTAAAATTTTCAAAACAAAGCTTACTTACGGAATCAGGGTCTTGGGTGGTTGAATGGCCAGCTTGCGCGCGCTGTATCATTTAGTCTGGCATTGAGTCAACTGGCGTGGTTTCGAATTCCCGGTTGTACGTGGCAAGGAGTAGGGTCGCCTGACCAACCTCGTGGGTTTTGTCCGGATCCTCCGGTTTCCTCACACGTCGACGCGCAAGCGAATTTTTGAAATTGAATTAAATCCCGTGTTAGTCACGAAATGACCTAGTTTGTGTCGAGTAGACGTTAAACCTCATTTCTCTCTCTCTCCCTACTTACGGAATCCCGAAATACAAATTAAAAAAAAAAACGCTTATGACAACCTGTTCGTGAAAAGTAGTTTTCGACCTGATAAGCTGGAGGTTTAGCAGATAACTGTTTTCATCTTCCCGCGATATTATAAGCATACATTATAATAATCATTTTAACCATAGAATACCTCTAGATATGTACAAGTAAAGGTAGTGTATGCTTTGTACAACACCCATCACGATAGTCATTATTTTTAGCATTATGAGGTGAACGATTCGTGCCGTAGGTACTATATGTCTCCGTAGAACATCTTTTACCACGCCCAATGTATTAAGAGAGAGAGAAGAATAGAGAGAGAGAGAGGGAGAGAGAGAGAAAGATGGGGTTTAACGTTCACTCGACAAAAGCTAGGTCATTTCGGGTCTAAAATTGGTTTAATTTTATTTCAATAATTCGCTTGCGCGTAGGAGTCTTTAGCAGTGGAAGGAAACCTGACCGATATACTAGTAATAAAGATGTTACGATCTTATTTCATTACACATTGTTTCTCCTCGCTGTTGAGTCACGTCTGTACAACAACAATAAATTGATCCCTTTGCTCTGGCAGAGTGTTCGCTAGTTGACCTGTCCACGTCAGAATAATTGTATTACTATTCTTATTCTGCACTGTTCTATTGAGAGCATAGGTCACGTGGTGAAATATACATACTAGTATTTCTCTTCTAGTTGTAAACAGTGTCTGAGAGAGATCAAAGTAATTCGCTCTGCTTGCCTATAAACCAGTAGACTATAGGCCTGAGCTTTAAGGGAGTGTATATTTATCGTTGTTTAAAACGGATTATTTCAAATCTGTATTTGAGTGTGGAGGTGATATTCTCGGACATGGTTTTCATAGGAGGTAAGATTCATAAAATTAAATACAAAGTTTAATACAAAATCGGTGATCGGATTTATAAAATTGCTGTTACAACTGCATGGCGTTTTTCGCTTCGTGAGATAATAAATTCAAGGTCACTGGAGAGGATTTAGCGGGTGACGAGTGTGGGTATTACGTTTGGGTTCGAACCTATGTCATGCGTGTCGCAATCGATTTTGTATTGTTTAATTCTGACAATGTAATTTGAAACTAAATATGCGGGGTTGAAAAGCAGAATTCCAACTTACACGATATCAATTTGTTCATTCAGCATCTTTGTGATTTTAATTTGGCCTACGATCCTTAACCGTTTTATAAAAAAAATACGTAGTTCGTTCAATGGATCCAGTCACGTCACTGTGAACCGGCTCGCCAAATGAAATTGTTTTTCAGGTGAACGATTCAATACAGCGAAGTGGTGAGCCAGGTATCAATAGTGGTTGTTTTTGTTCGTGGAGGAGGGGTTGGGTGGTGCTGCAATTGATTACACATACATTATGCAAGAGCTAAATTTGCCTATTGCAGTTCATTCTTTGGGCCTAAAAGGTTTTTAAAATTATTAATTAGACATTAATTAATATATCCAGACCATAATCAAATCTTGATGTCATCGTTGGCCTGCAATATTTAGTAGATTTGAATACATTTTGTGATGGATAATTTAACGTAAAAATGGATAATTGAGACTTTGTTATTGTCTAACCGACGTTGGCGCAATGAAGTGAAGCAATTTGACTGAAATTTTCAGCATTTTCTGTTTTTATTATCTATTTTAAAAACTTAAATAACGAGAACTGTCAGCTCTTTATATCTATTCTAACCTTTTTCCTCTTTAAAAGAAACACATTATTTTTTGGCGGTAGACATCTGGCGTAAATAATGAGAATTAATAATTAACCTACTATATGATTTTATAAGTAAATGCATCGTATAACGAAAGCCCACACATGTTGGAATTGTTCCAAAGGTTTATCTTTTATCGATGCACAGTTTTCAAGACTATTTCCATCCTCCGTTTGAGGTCAAAAGTCATAAATAATATAAGAATGATGTATGATGCCAGTAATATGATGTGGATTTAATCAGTTGTTATTTTATGATCCGGGAAGTATACTTCTGTGAATCGTGAGACGCACCGTAGTAGTAGAGTTGTTAGTGGACCGTCTTTGTTGAGGCATGTTTGCAGTATTTGAGGAACCGAACACATTAAAACGTTCCGTGTTCCAATGCATTCGGAACTTTTTAAAAAATTGTTCCTAATTGTCCACTGTGGAGCCCGGGGTGATGTGAATTCAAGTTTGTGTTGTCAGTCGGATGGGTCAAAAACTTGGTGATTTTTGACCCATCCCTGTTATATATATAACTGGGTTGGTTTTTACATATATAGTCACATCACATATATAATTGGGTTGTTTTTGACCCATCACCTTGGGCTCCACAATGGACAATTAGGAACCAAGTTTTAAACGTTCCGAATGCATTGGAACCCGGAACGTACACACTAGATCGCTATTTAAGGAACTTTTTCCGTTACGGTACAACATACATAGCGAATAGAAATAACCTAGGTAAAGAATAGACTAGACGTTTAACCCTATTTCATTACGAGGATCGTTGCGTACATTGTGTTATAAATGAATGGAAAAGCAATTTACCTCTAAGAATGCGTTGTGATGTATAAAACAGGAACTGGGCTTGGTAAATGAATGGGAAACAAAAGTAACTATATGTTTCAGTATCTATCTAAGTATACAAGTTAAATTTCTATCTATAGATGCAATGAGTATTGACAATGTATGATTGTGTACGTGAACCTTAATTAAAGATCATTATGTTTGGATATTGTTTATACTATTTTTTTTCGATGTTCATAAATAAATACTTCGCAATTAGTGTTGGTAAGTGCTTGAGAAGCCATTATCCAATATTCAGCAGAGACGTACATACATTGATTTGGATGTTTTGTTTCCTATATAGATCGGGAGTAGACGGGGAATGAAAATGTTTTATGTTTTTTGGTCGATCAGCATTGTAAGAATCATCATTTTATTAATCGTTTTGTTTATCTTTTCAGTGGGTCTTCAGACTTCCGAAAAAATGATAATTCAACAAGCGGATCGAGTTCCACCAATAGTGCCTCTCATCACGTCACTTCCTGATGGACGGGAAGTAGTCGTTGACTTCATGACGGAAAGTCAGCTATCAGCAACATACGCGATGATCCAGGAAGCTGCCAAGAACAGCAATGGCTTCGGAATAACTGAATTTTCCAGCGAGAAAGTATTTAGGCGGGAAATAGAAGGAGGATACTCTCTCGCTATCACGAAAAAAGATTCGGGGGAACTGATCGCAGGATTTATAATTGCCATTAGCAAATTTTATCGTGGAACAAAAGTAGCCGACCCGTTTATCATCGTGAAGAAATCGGAACGGAGAAAAGGGGTCGGAGATTTCTGTTTGCGCACTGCGGTGACCTTCGCTGCCGACCTGGAATTCATTGCAATGTACGTTGACTGTTTTAGCAATAATAAAGGAATGACCCGGATAATTGAAAAACATGGTGGATTTGCCAGATGCGGTTTTCTGCCCATGGGAGGTCAATTGAGTGACGGGACCTACGTAGGCTCAATTATATTCTATAAAGACTTACGTCGAGAGGAGTGATGTGATCTACCCACACAAAGATCAGTATGTGCCTGAACCATGTGTAAATGGATTTGTGGAGATTTACAATATGTTTAGAAAATGATCATGTATTCTTGCTTCTATTCGTGTGTGATTGGAAATGCATTTACATTACTCGGTGATCATTATTGACATTATATTCTTGATCATGGACTTTTCCAATATATCGTGTTTGTGTATTGACTCTTGATCATGGACTTTTCCTATTGATCATGTTTGCGTTTAGACTCTTGATCATGGACTTTGTCAATAGATCATGTTTGTGTTGAGACTCTTGATCATGGACTTTGTCAATAGATCATGTTTGTGTTGAGACTCTTGATCATGAACTACGATAGTATATTCCTACTTTATGTTAGGGGAGAATGAAATCGTTTGAACTCTTGAGCATGGGCGACTGAACAGTTTGTTTTGACTCTTGATCATACGCGATATGTCATCTTGATCATGCCATGCGAGATTTGTCACATTGATCATGGGAGATGAACCATGGCGTTTCAATGATCAATAATTTTACAATGAGTGTTTTGGTTACTGATCATGATTTTAAATTTATATTGTTATCATGTTCATTAAACGCCATACCACCTGATTGGCTGTTTTTAATCAGGGCCCTTTTTTTCGAAATCGTAACTGAAGATTAAATCCAAATTTTAGTAGATACTTCAATTTTGATTGGATAAGAACTAAAATCGATCTAATATTGTCCAATCAAATTACTGAAATTTGGATTTTATCTTAGTTAAAATTTGTAAAACAGACTCCTGGGTCACATGCTCATATTCTAACAGTTTAATGCTGCCATCGACATGGTGTCATTTTAGTTTGTGATTAAAGCACAGATATAAATCATTTATGGCTGTTGATGTATTAGGTTTGGGAGAACAAGGTCAGAATACTGCGTGTTCGAATGACCTCTTGTAAGTTGAAATTCTATTCAATTGTGAAAAGGGCGTCAAGTATGACAAAAAGTTTTAAAATAAATAAATGTATTTACATGTATAATGTATAAAATGAATATATTTTACTTCAGATGATTATGTATCATAAGAACTGTTGACCTCCTGTGTTTTATGTCATTCCAAAAAATAAAAATGAAAGAAAGTTTAAATTCGTGACAATCGTATTGTTTCATACGAGTGAATGTTTTATACAATAATAACAAGTTTAGTCTAGAAAACATTTTGTAGTCATTAAACACCCTGGTGGTGATTCATAATCCAAAGCAGAAAATGCCGGACCTTAATAAATATTTATATTTAATTTTTAACATCGGTTATCCGTTTACGAAATCGGTTATCCGTTTACGAAATCGGTTATCCATTTACGAAATCGGTTATCCGTTTACGAAATCGGTTATCCGTTTACGAAATCGGTGACTGTTTAGATGATGTGTAATTTTAATTAGTGAGAGAACTAGCTTTAAGATTAAATTGTCATTTTGGAAGAAATTACCGAGTTAAATTTATTCCTATTTTGGATGAGACAAAATCGATATGGACCATATTTAATTAAATGAAGGTATGCATTTTCACTATAAAGGAAGCGGTCTTCTTTAAAGTGGGATATTTTTAGTGTCTAATTACCACTGTTGTCAAAGACATAATGAAATAACTTACTTCAGATCGCATGTTAAAAGTTACAATGTCAGATGTAGTAAAATTTTCATCTATCAATATATTTTTATCTCTTTTATTAGAATTTGTTCAAAGATTTCGATTTTTTGAAAATATGACTAATTAGTATCATTTTTACGACTTGAATGATGATTTGTCCAATATACGTGTTCATTATCATGATAATAATATTCTTAATAATCTATCAGAATATTTTCATTTGTGATTCGAATGGTATCTGACATATTTGTAATCTGGAAAACCGGGATTGATTATTATTAATGTATGTAGTTATAACAGTCTAATTAAAATTATACGAACTTTTCATTCTGTTTATTTTTAGCTGATTAACCTTAAAAGAATGCATCCTTTCTCATGTTAATGATATTTTTCAGTTGTTTAAACATAAAAGAATGTGTCCTTATTTCACTAGTAATGGAGTAGTAAACAGAACGAAAATAACCACTGGTTTTAATTAGATTGACTTTGTTATTATCATTCCAGATGCTGGTGCTTTCCTTTAAAGGGACAACAAGTCAGATTAAAAGTCCATTATACAGTTTCAAAAAATGGATATTCATTTTTTACAAAAAAACCCACGTTGGTCCAAATATTATTCACACCGATCTCCATAAAACGCCGCTTTGAAGTATCTATTGTCGCCATTTTAATTATTCTGTTATATTTCCGTACATGCAGTACGTTCTTTATTACTGTACACATTTTATATTTTAAGGGATATTTCTAAACTACCTGACTTGGTTTTCCCTGTATAATTATTAGTTAGTGATATTATTATTATTTATGTAAATGTATAGGTATTTTAAAGGTATACATATTTTTTTTTAGATAACACCATATTATATATTATATAAATATCAATATAATTCAATAAATCTGTATTTCTTTTTAAAAGTCTTCACATTGTTTCTTTATTTTATTACACATTTGGTATTTTCACTGTGTGGGGTGGGTGGAGTGGGGATTTAAATATAAAAAATAAATGAAATCAGTACATATGTACAAAGTATGAAGAAAATTGTATTTTCGATGTATATAAATGTCATAATACAACAGCACTATTAAAATATTCTCTTTATTCAAGAAGTCTGGATGGGGGGGGGGGTCGGATGATCAGTGCGTACGCGTTGTATCATAAGTTCTGTCATTGAGGTAACTGTCAACTGGCGTGGTTCCGATTTCCCGCTTGTACGTGACAAGAAGTGGATTGCACGCCCCCTCCCCATGCACAAGCGACTTATTGAAATAGGATTGAACCATGTGTTTGTCCTGAAATGAACTAGGTGTGTCGAGTGAACGTTAAACCCGAACCTTACAGGATGGATGCTACATGATTAATTTACCAATACCCACACATTTATAAACCCCATCCTGTAGATGTACAAATTACCAGTGTCTCCATATCCAGCTCCATTTGAAGAAAAAATGATGGCACATTTTAGTTTAGGCAAAAATTGGCAAGCTGCTTCGCTTGGGTAGCTACAAATTTGGGCTAGATAGAAGGGTCCATCCACTTTTGATGCACACGTTAGGATAACCCTAACGTGTGCATCAAAAGTGGATAAACTTGGATTATAGACAGATTGGGAAATAATTGACAGAGGTCGTCTCTTGGGAATTTAAACACTAGAAGTGACTATAAATGTATATCCTATATAATAACTTTATTTGAAGAGGATTTAACCTTTTAACAGTGTTCTCCAAAGAGAGAGAGAGAGAGAGAGAGAGAGAGAGAAAGAGAGAGAGGGAGGGAGAGAGATAAGTGGGATTTAACTAGGTGATTTCGAGTATAAACATAGCCAAAGTAACAAAATATTTACAGCATATACATGTAAATATAAAAATTTAGTAATGTTATGTATTTACATAGAAACAATTGCAGGAGTTAGTTCCACAGGTTGTGGTGAAGAATTCCAAAACAAACAAGAAGTAGAATGAAATGTTTTTGTCATGGAACTATGTTTCGGTCTTGGGATTGCCAAAGTGTTGTTGTTTTGAACCGAGGCGTACTTGTTGAACTGTGGGACTGTTTCGTGAAAATATTTATGGATTTTGTTTTTAAATGATATCTAACAAAGAAAAGCTTTATTAAAATCAATAATGTGAAATATTTATAAGGCGTCCCATGTGATACTTTATCGATTAATATAAACGGTGCTTTGGCATGAGTAGACGATTATCACTGGATAATCGTGTATATAGATCTGGCTGATAGACACCTTTATCACATTACACAGGGTAATAAAAAACACATAAGTTAAAATAGGCTATTGTGGTAGATTTTAAAATTTAATACCCTGGGACAATCTGGATAATGGAGTTATTGAAATTAACAGAACCAACTTTACAGTGCACGCCCATAATAGAATGCCCCCCACACGCAATAATAACATAATTATAGTCTTTTACCACAGATTAAGTATCTTTTGGCCTTTCCCGCGCCCCCATATAATAATAGTTTTCTTATCAGAGTCTTCTACACATATTTTGGAATGAATCAAAAACAAATGATACACACACACTCAGCCCACACGGTTCCATGTAGGTACACTACATACACATTTTATATAGGTCAAAGCACGCACAGTCTTGGCAGCCGGGTCTATCGTGTTCCAGCAAATATAGTCTTCTTTATCCTGACATCGTTGCTTCTGTATTGTTTTGTCTACTGTTTGGTCTTGTAAAAAAAATATAGACAACATGATTTTGATCCCCAGGACAGATTTTATATCCACATGAATGTCCCGTTCTGACAGCTATCTAACCATTGCCTTGGGTCTCGCCACAGTAATTTATCTTCATGATAGCTTCCTCCTTAAAATATAGGTAGTCAATTTTTTGATATCGTCAACATATTACCCCTAGTTACAACTTTCATCGAAATGACACCGGTACAGTATCTAGGATTCGTCGCCCCCCCCCCACGCCCCGGATGGAGGGGTCGTTTAATTCGTTTTAAGTGTGGAGGTTGCCCTATTTCGTTTCGTTTTTATAAGTTCAAAGTTGTGTAATTCGTCCCTATATAAAATGAAATGGTTTTAAATATCCCAGATTCAGTTTGGTATAATAGATTACTAATGAAAACCTCTCGCAAGGTGTGGGTGGCAATCTGAGAAATATCGTTTCGTTGTTTCGACAGATCGCTTGATTAAAGGTCGACGTCATCCAAATTTCATCTGACCAATCGCTCACTATAACCAGCCAGATTTATATGTAGTGGAGACCATTTTAAGTATGGTAAACCGATTTATATCCGTAATTTAATCAGATTTCGTCGGAACAACCCTTTATTAAAAATTAAGCCGATGCACCAATTTACACCCCAGACGCTTTAACCACCCATCGGGTAGCGAGCGATACGCTCACACAATACCCAAATAAACGATTTCATTACCTAAGGATTATTGGCAATAAATGGGTGTTTTATCAGTATTAAAACAATAACTTAGCTAGATCTAATAATAAACAGCGATCAATCATGACTGGTATCTAATTATATCTCTCCAAGACACATCGTGATTGCTAGCAAGTGTGTTGGGGAATGTAGTAAACAAAACCGTCAAAACAATCGAGATGAAACATTATTAGATATTAGATTGGCAATGTTGACGATGTCTGCCGTCTTGAAGCTTATTACACACGAGAATGGTAAACATCGAATGACGTATTATGATATAACCACGTGGACTTTTGTCAAGAAAACGTGACGAAATACGGAGAAGAACATACATAGACTGGAAGCTGGAGGCCGAATTGAATTCTCGTGTTCTCATTCATCACTGTTCGTAAATCCTAAGATTGTTCTCTGAGGCTCTACAACCGACAGAATCGACATAAACATGTGGGTGGAAAACCAGGAATGTTGGAATCTGTTCCGTCAGATATGTTTTAAATAAAGGAAATATGTCTACGTAATTCATAATTGACAAACTAACTAATCTATTAAAGCTCAGCGGAAAGCTTCATAATATTTTTAAATAATGCAAGTAATTAAGTTAACATATCTTATCCATTAGTATTAAAATGAAATAAAACCAAGTACGAACAATCCAAAGACTAAATTCGAAGTCCTAAAAACGGTATAGGCAAAATAGTGTAATCAGGTAAAATAGTGTATCAACATATCGACTGTTCACTGTGCACAAAATACACGACAAACAGTGGTAAAAGATTTCCGGAAGAGTAAGCTTAACCTGCTGACATGCCACACCCGCCATAGCTGCATCCAATCTATTAGGCGAAATCTCGGCAAAATAGCGTAATTGGCAAATGAACTATCGGTAACAGTGTTAACGATGTAGTAGACCTATATTATCAGGGAAATACTATACCCGTCAATTAAATATGTCTAGAATTATAGCCGAGAGAGACATGTTATATTTACCAATCAAGTCAATATGACGGCCATTAAACCTTTTAAAGGTTTTGATAAGTTTAGTTCGCAAGCATCCCTGTAGTTGAAGCTTAGATGACAAATATCTCGATCTACTTAAAAAAATCGGAATGGGATGAACAAGCTCTCGCGTAACGATTTAGCTGAGACACAAACACTCCATAAGCTGGTGATATTGGAATGTTACTACTAATAGATGGAAATCGGAAAGTCAAAGTCAACACGTTCATCGTACAGTTTAACACTTACACTATAAACCGCAGAATGCCTCGTTCGGCATTTCTGTCCAAACGAGGTAAAAAAATTGCCTCGTTTTCTGCAGTTCTAAAACGAGTATTTTTAAATTACCCTGTTTTGGAACGAGGTATTTTGTTCAGAACGAGGCTTGGTAAAAATGCCTCGTTTACTAGACGTGGGGTGTTTTTTTTCAAGATAGTTATTAGCGCTATTTGCTATCAGCGTATTTGTAAGAAATAAAATTTATATTATTTAATACGAAAATAAACAAGTCCAAACTATAATATTATAATCAGAGAAATAGAAAAGACTAGTATACACACGATAGGTGAAGGTGTAAAACTATTGAAGACACGGTTACACACAGCTATCTTGCCTTGATTAATTTATTGCCCAATCAGGTTTAGGTGTTAGGTAACAACTGTGGTGTTTTGAAAGCTAAACTGGGGTTGTAAATCAATCATGGAAGCTGTGTGTTTTACACCTCCCCCTAACTGATATCGCAGACAACAAATGAGTGTTTTTTCTGATCTTAATACAACAAATAATCCATTCTTATCATTCAAAAATAAGTATTAAATTTTGTGACATATTTCCAATACGCCAGTTTATTTTTTATATTTATTGTAAAAAAAATAACTTGACCATAGCATAGACTGTTTCTTTTGAAACCCCATAACATTTCACAAAATAGTATTGGAGCAAAGTCATATAAACGCACAGCGATAAATTTGTCGGCTTTATTAAATGGGAGACAGATGGGTATAAATAATGCGAAAAATAATTTTAGGGTATGACGTGTATTCTTGTCTTGTCTATTTGAGTATTTCTCTGATTATAATATCATAGTTTGAACTGGTTTTATTTTCGTATTAAATAACATAAATTTTAATTTTTACAAATTCGCTGACAGCAAATACCGCTAATAACTATCTTGGAAAAAAAAACACGTTTAGTAAACGAGGCATTTTATCCAGCCTCGTTCTGAACAAAATACCTCGATCCAAAAACAGGGCAATTTAAAAAAAAAACGTTTTGGAACTGCAGAAAACGAGGCATTTTGTATACCTCGTTTGGACAAAAATGCAGAACGAGGCATTCTGAGGTTTATAGTGTTAGTTTATGGCAATTGTCAAAATCGAGACGCAGATCCAAGTAGGAAGCGTGATTATCACTGTCAGTAGTATTTTAATTTCGAGCTCATCAGGATATACGAATTCTATATAGCCACTGCATATTGAATTATTCAGTGATGGAACATCATCGATATACCGAAAAGGGAAATTAAAATGTCTAACTAATCGTTTATTGGATTTTGCGAGTGCCTTTATGATCCCGAATTCTTCCGCCAATAAAAAAATGGCGTGATGTCATTGATTCTGTCTGCCCATAGACATATTAGACTCATTATAGTATGAGCAGAAGGAATAAAATGACATAACGGATTTTTTATTAGCGGAAAGATACGGCTACTCACGGAGATTAGCGAAAATCACTAACGTTGAAATCTCCCTTTGGCAGGCAACATTGACATTGTCTTCAAGAACTATAAGTAGTGAAATTCTTCATCTACCTTATCAGATCAACACAGAATACAACTTTACTGGGTGCCCAATAAACACCTAGAACAGGTATAGCTATTATGCAAAGCAGGGTGTAGAGATATTAACGATGTCTCAGTTTTCAGGTCTCCAATCTTCAGTTCTTCTTCTTCTCTTTGGTGTTTAACGTCTGCTTCCACATAAGTGATATCGCAGACAAGACATAGAAGAGCTATGTTTTTAGAATATGATTTTGCATTTTTTCCATTTTGGCCTTAGGCCATGGATTGGGTTTTGTGGGACGTTCTTCCCTTTATTTAATAAAAAAACCCATATAGTTTGGAAGTTGTTCTCTCCCGTTTCTTGATTGGTAGATGTGGGATAAGTGCCCCCCCCCCCTTATTCCACAATCCCACTCCATTGGTTTGGTATCTGTTCTAAGCGGGATAGTGTTTAGATGGCGAGGCCGCCTGACCGTGACCCTCCCTTACTCCACTATCCCGCCAGTTTGGTAGATGTCATATTATTATTATTATGTTACTTTATATAGCCCATCTTTCACATCAGTGCCCAGATGTGCTTCACAATGAAATAATTAAATAGATTAAAATAAATAAATTAAAATAAATAAATTGAAATAAATAAATTAAAATAAATAAATTGAAATAAATAAATTAAAATAAATAAATTGAAATGAATAAATTAAAATAAATAAATTGAAATGAATAAATTAAAATAAATAAATTGAAAAAAATAGATTAAAATAATTAGTGGACGACTTCTATATCAACATTTAACGAAGATAAAGCGAGCATTGTCTTAATGACCCAATAGCTTATATTTATATTAGCCATTCATTGGTCTGGGGATTTCATTATGGGCTTGTCATGTCAATAAACGTCTAAATAATAGTTAATATAACATTTAAGGCCAGAACAAAGACCTCCAACAGGCAGATATAGCTCTTACATTATGCACCTTTCATCCACGATCAAATTAAACTGGTTTAAAAGAATTCAATAAAACAAAGGAATTCGACAAAGATAAAGTAACTGAGGTAATGATTATTTTTGATGCGCAAATTTATTAATGTCACTAACCAGCTTGCACTAAATAATTACCACTAGATATAAGTTTATAGGCTTATATTTACATAAATACATACATTTACATAAATACATAATTTACATAGATGTACATGTACATAAATATACAATGCAACCAATAAAGATCATAGAAAGGGTCTCTAACTATGAACTTGTAGATTAATGTTTTTCGGGAAAACAAATTTAATTGTTTTAAACTGAATGCTGATCGTGAACGAAATTTCGATAACATATTGAACAATATAATCAACAAAGAAAAATATTAGGTGGGATTAACATCGATATCTATGCCGGGTTTAGATAATTATGTCGGTTACAGGCTTGTCTAATTACAGAGCGATTAATTTAAAGGTACAACAACAAAAAACCATCAACATTCACCTGTTTATAGAAACAATTAATACCCATTGATCTTTTTTAAAGAGAAAATTAATACCCATCCGTAATTTATAAAAAGTAAACTCCCATCAACCTTTTTTTGAAAAAAAACCCCATTAAAACCCATCGATCTATTTTATAGAAACAATTAAAACCCATCGAAGTAGTAATATAAACAGTTAATGCACATCGAACTATTTATAGAAACAATTAATATCCCTCGATCTATTTATAGAAGCATTTAACATCCATTGGCCTATTTATCGAATCAAAACAACTAATACCAATCGATTGAGATGAAACACCCATCGTCATATTTACAGAAACAATCCCTTGTGAGAAATTACGGAGCCCCTTAAGTGCACGATTCCACTCCTATATAATTATTTCGTTTAAACGAATTAATTATTTCGTTTAAACGAATTATTATTTCGTTTAAACGAATTATTATTTCGTTTAAACGAATTATTATTTCGTTTAAACGAATAATTATTTCGTTTAAACGAATTAATTATTTCGTTTAAACGAATTAATTATTTCGTTAAAACGAAATATTATTTCGTTTAAACGAATTAACATTTCGTTTAAACGAATTAATTATTTCGTTTAAACGAATTAATTATTTCGTTTAAACGAATTAACATTTCGTTTAAACGAATTAGTATTTCGTATAAACGAATTAGTATTTCGTTTAAACGAATTAGTATTTCGTTTAAACGAATTAACATTTCGTTTAAACGAATTAATTATTTCGTTTAAACGAATTAATTATTTCGTTTAAACGAAATAATTCATATAAATAGACGTGTGTATGTACCAATTCCAACTAGTTGTCTAGTTAAAATAGCTGACCGTAGACCATTCAACAATTACGTAACGCTTTTTTTGCCATTTTGAAAACCCACCCACCCCTGCAAAACATCTCCACCACTCAGCCATACTAGGGATCTTCACCATGAGCGACACGAATCCTAAAAACTCTGTCACACCAAGACCTGCACCATGAGCAGCAAGCGTCCTAACCACTCGGTAATATCGGGATCCTACCACCAGTCGGACATCCCCGCACTCGGCCACACAGAGACTTCTCTACTCGGCCACACCGGACTCTGATTCAATCGTCCACACCGAGCCCCCATCATGAGGGAGAAGCGTCATAACCAGAACATACCACAACGTTTCAATGCAATTCATGACGACACACGCGGTGGGTGACAAAGAAGACTCAGTCATATCGGGTTTCTACCACCACTCGGACACCCTCCACCCACTCGGCCACACGGGGACTTACTCTACTTTGCCACACCGGACCCTCATTTCACTCGTCCACACCGAGCCCCCATCATAAGAAACAAGCGTCCTAACCACAACATACCACAACGTTTCAATGCAATTCACATTGGCATAGGTGGTGGTCGTCAAAAATGGCAACGTTTTGTCATCTGCTGTTAGTGACTGGCGGCCATTTGGCTGATATCCTTTCGAGTTTTTGAAGGTCCGTGTAAAGTGCTAAACGATGACAAAACGTTGCCATTTTTGACACCTACCACCCATCGCCTGTGTCGGTATGAATTGCATTGAAACGATGTGGTGTGTTCTGGTTACGACGCTTGTCCCTCATGATGGGAGCATTGTGTGGACGAGTGGAATGAGGGTCCGGTGTGGCCGAGTATAGTAAGTCCCTATGTGGCCGAGTGGGTGTAGGAACCCGATATGACGGAGTGGTTAGGACGCTTGCTGCTCATGATGGAGGTCTTGGTTGACAGAGTGTTTAGGATTCTTGTCGCTCATGGTGAAGATCCCTAGTATGGCCGAGTAGTCGAGATGTTTTACAGGGGTGGGTGGGTGTGAAAAATAGCAAAACTAGCGTTACGTAATTGTTGAATGGTCTACGGTCAGCTATTGTGACTATACAACTAGTTGGAATTGGTACATACACACGTCTATTTATATTAATTATTTCATTAATTCGTTTAAACGAAATAATTAATTCGTTTAAACGAAATAATTAATTCGTTTAAACGAAATAATTAATTCGTTTAAACGAAATAATTAATTCGTTTAAACGAAATAATTAATTCGTTTAAACGAAATAATAATTCGTTTAAACGAAATAATTAATTCGTTTAAACGAAATAATTAATTCGTTTAAACGAAATAATTAATTCGTTTAAACGAAATTTTAATTCGTTTAAACGAAATACTAATTCGTTTAAACGAAATAATTAATTCGTTTAAACGAAATAATTAAATCGTTTAAACGAAATAATAATAATTCGTTTAAACGAAATAATAATTCGTTTAAACGAAATAATAATTCGTTAAAACGAAATAATAATTCGTTTAAACGAAATAATAATTCGTTTAAACGAAATAATAATTCGTTTAAACGAAATAATAATTCGTTTAAACGAAATAATAATTCCTTTAAACGAAATAATTAATTCGTTTAAACGAAATAATTATATAGGAGTGGAATCGTGCACTTAAGGGGCTCCGTAAGAAATAGCCTGTTTTGACGTCTGCTTCCACTGAAGTGATATCGTCGACAAATTAATACCCATCGATCTATTTATAGACAAAAACATCCATCTAGCTATTTATAGAAGCAATAAACACTCATCGATCATGGTTGATCACCGATTCCATTATGAAATTGTCAGGAACTGGACGTAAACATACGAAGGTATAGACCAATAACAGTAAATAAAATTTGATTAAATGTAAATATAGCGGATATTTTTAAGGATATCTAGACTGATCAAACGACTATGTGTGATCGTAGGACTTCTAGAACATAATATGAGTTTGGTGTCAACAATATTTATCGCATAATCCCCGTTTGATTAAAAATCAAGTTGCGTATACCGAAATAACATGACCTGTGAGCCGACATTGATTAACTTGTTTTTTTTTCAGTTGTAAAATATTAAATATGAGCTCTGCCTGTTAATCCTCTGATTTACAGAAATGGCTAAAATTTGACTTTAACAGCATGTTATAAACAAGTCTCGGTAAATCCCCAACTTTTCCAGCGTGTTTAAATAAATCCTAATCTTTATGTTGCAATTTATGTTTTTGTGCCAACGACTGTCAGTTTTACAACATCCTTGTTATGATGTAGGGATTTAAAGCGAGATCAAGGCTGATAATGAAGATCCATGGAATTGGGTAAAATTCGAGAGTGGAATAGTTTAATAATATGTCGGTTAATGTCTTTAAGTCTGAAAGAAAGTAGAAGGAGCAAGGAAGTCATATGAATTATTGGAAACACATTAGATTCCTTTCACTGAACGTATGTTGAATTGCCTAATACATTTTACCCGACGTGTATATGCACTTGTTACACTTTTGCGGGGGAGTTCGCTTGTTTGGTTGGCACTGGAATCTAAATGCCAAAATCAATTAACTTGATAGATTTCAGACACTTATTGTCTTGGGGATACAATCGTGATGCTCAACCGCAAAACACAACCATAAATAACAGTAACCAACATATGTAATTGGTTGAACATTACAATATTAAATTATTTTGATAACGAGGATGTATTTTTACCGTTAGATTTGTTTTCGGCACATTAACGTTGTGTGATTCTGTATTAGTTCATGGATGGACACTACTACTCTTCCACATGAAATGGACAATAGCCCTTCTCTGCTTAATAACCATTGACATGTAGGCGTAAATGTAAACGATATAGTCTGTTTATTTCGGAAGTGATCGATAGATTCAGTTAACAGGATTACGTAAAATTATCCAAGGAATGTTATTCTACGAGTATTAAAGATACTTGCTTGATTTTTTTTTCTAAACAATAATGTATTGAATATTAGGATAAGGAAACAGGCAAAGCCTATATAATCTCTTTCCTGATAATCGCCATGCCAAAGTAGTTCTACAAATTCAGCAAGTATATAGACACGATTAAACAGGACATGTAATGTGACTGCAATCCTAGATCAGAAATGAGAATTTTAGCTTGCAAAAAGTACCACAGATATCCAGATGAATTTCATTTCAATCGGCGACAATTTAAGTAAACAACGGAACTAAAATAGATAAACACAACCCATTGGAATTATTCTTGACTGAAATTGACATGTGAAAATACAAAATGAAATGAAATGAAATGGGGTTTTAGTCCCACTGCTCTACTCGTGGTCGGGCTAACGAAGACAGGCATAAACCATACAGTGTGCTATAATTGTGATTTTGCCCAGACAGCGGCACTACGGCGTATTCTTATATCGAATTCCATCTGCCGAGGTATCTTGTACGTGCACGCCCATGTGTAAAAGGGACACCGGTTTGTGTACCATCCGGTCGATTATACGCTGTCTCTTTGCCAGCCCCCCCCCCCCCCCCTGTTCTGTACCACTGACAAGGTGGAACCACACCGGAAAATCTGGATGAACTTTCTCGGTCCAATGCAGAGATCTGCATGAACTTTCCCGGTCCAATGCAGAGATCCAACGGATCACCCGACCTGCAGGCTTTTCGGTCAACGTCCTACCCACCTAGCCACCGTGACTGACATATGAAAATACAAACATCGTTATAGAAACAAAATAAAACTAAAGTGTGTGGAGGAGAATACCTTTAATCGGATTATAGAACACAGTAAATGGCCTTCCATATAAAATGTATAAATAAATTGCATGTTTTTACGGATTTAAAATTAATATGCGTTTTGGGGAAAAATACAAAACAAAATGTACCCATACATCATTTCCATGATTATGTATATATCTACATCGTGTGTATAAGCTGTTACATTTTTGCGTTTTAAACTGTATTTTTTCAGTAATCATGTATTTTAGATAAAAAAAATCTATTTATATTTTGACTATAATCAAATAAAGTTCCGTTGAGTGAAAAGACGCGTTGGAGTTTGTTATGATGAAATACCAAAGTTAGGGTGTTGATTGAATTAGGATGTATTATTCTATAGAATAATATACGTTTGTAGCAATTTACAACTTTTTGTATCTTCTACAAACAACCAGTTTTTTTTTTTTAAAAATAGGTTGATATGTTACCAGGCATAATTTGTTCGAATTCATATGCGTTGCTTCTTAAAGCCATTAGTGAAATGGAATGCGGTTTATCGTCCTGCACCGAAGGGACTAATGAAGAAAGGCATACGCGATACATGAGGATATCATGAGGGTATCACCGACAAGGGGAAGGGGGCACGTCGGAGTTCGAGCCCGGTACTCCTCGCCCATTTAATACCCGAACAAAGTAAGGCAACTATGTCATATTTAAGATAAAGGTTTACAGAAACCCTTATCAAGTATCATTATTTACAGGGCAGGATAAGGGTAATTGTCATTTCGGGACTAACATAATATGGTTTAATTTTATTTCAATAATTCGCTTGCGCGTAGGGATCTTCTGCAGTGGGGAACGGAGGTTGGACAGGCGACCCTAATCCTCGTCACGTACAACCGGGTAATCGAAACCACGCCAGCTGACGTGGTAACCATTCAGTAAACCAACCCCCCTTTAAATACCACGAGCTTCAATATCTAACCGGCGACAATCTGTTGAACACGTAATGCCGATTTGTCGTCACTAACGTTTTGCCGACGCAAAATCTTGGTTGCCTTTATGTGGGGATGTTTATGTATTTTTGTTCAGGCAGTAGCTAAAAAATAGCCGATGAAACGGACTGCATGATTTGTCGGAGACCAATGATGATATATTGACAATAATACATCAACGATAGAGTAGTTAACAAGGTTAAAGTCTGGTGTGGGATTAGATAGCCGGATGGTTAGCACGTGCAAACTGTATCATAAAGCCCACCATTGAGTCAACTGGCGTGGTTTCGAATCCCCGGCTGTACGTGACAAGGAGGGGGTCGCCTGTCCAACCTCGAAGGTTTTCTCTGGGTATTCCGGTATCCTTCCGGACCCCCACGCACAAGCGTATTATTGAAATAAAATTAAACCGTATGTTAGTCCCGAAATTACCTACATTACGACTTTGGCAATGAAAAAACACACCCTGTAATGTGCTTCGTCATGCGACACCTCTAAATTCAATTTAGTCGTCATCGCGTTGAATACGTTAAGTAATGTTGATTACCCGGGCCACTTATACATACAACGGAACAGAAACATCTGAGAAAACTCGTGTGTCACATGAGAAGGATAACCAAAAATAATTAGTTTCAAATAGGTATTTTTTTTATTTGGATGTTGCTTAACTTGTCGCCGAAATGAGCACATTACTCAATTTGTTGCTGACTCGGCGACTTTTTGATTTTCATCGTCGGTGACCGAAATCGCCTATGTTGTCGTGTAGTATGCGCCAGGCTTAACAAATTTATTTTTATTTCAACAATTGAAATGGAGTTTAATGTCCTATTCTTAGGCACCAACAGGGACGACGGGCACACACATAGTGCTAGACAATAATTCTGCACCGAAAGCGACGTTTTCGGCTACTGTTCATTGAATTCCATTTTCCGAAATACATTAGGATACCATCCAAAAGACTAGACATTTCATCCTTTCTTCCTCGAGTGACTAGGGGATACTTATTGGGGCAAACACGAGAAACTACGAGATTGAACCAGGAACCCATATTAGAGAGCCAGCGCGACACACAACCATGCTAAATTCAATAATACAGTTACCCCTGAAATCTAAGACCTCCATCTTGAACTGATTGTGAGAGTTATATGGCTTTCGTAATACCAGACACATGAATTGACGTACTACATTAACAACTGATAATTTGTATTGAACGATATTTCTCAACAAAATACATGAATTGGAGTTTAAATGCGTCTTGTAATCCACGTAATTGTCACATCAGATTGATTACAGACCTCGTGTCCACGAAAACATTAAATTATAAAATTGTCTTTTTTTCATGTGTGAAATTCGCGTCGTAGATAGCAGATAAAGATTATGTGAGTATCGAAATTACACGTAAACAAACTAGGGTCTACGTGCTAGGTGTATACTATCTTCATCCCTACTGACGTTTTATATATCCTATTAGTTCCGATTGACCGCCATTGTTTACGGGTTAGAATACAGATCCGACGTGTTGATCGTTCTCGTCTGGGGTTCTTGATGAGTTCAAATCGATTCGATTTCTGTCATATCTTTTAGTGTGTATAGACAAGGTTTAACAATTGGGTCTCGACGGACCCGACAATGGAATTCCCCAAAGGCAGCCTATGTTTTTTTTAAATGGCTGATTTGTTTCCCACATCATGAATGGCTCCACACGACTCGCCGTTACTCTAATTGAAAAACTTGTTAAAGACTTTTTTAAAATAAAAAGGTACCGTTTACAACGTATTTTGAACGAGGGCAACAAACGAAAAATGCGAAAGAACGACCTGAAGCCATACATCACACACAAGGGATCAAGGAGAAATGGATTTTTGTTATTTGAAGAAGATAGAACCTAACATCAACATCTTGTACCTGAGATACCATTACACTCACCGAAGATTGGGTGTGTGTGGTATAGAAGCAGGAATGTATAATGCTATCCATCGGGCCCGTAGCCAGCTTATAAAACTGTTGTGGGGGGGGGGGGGCTACACGGAATATTTAGAAGGGCCTGAGGATGCCGCCAGCTAAAAACACTTTAAGAAACTATTATTGTTGGCGAAATATCGGGGGGGGGGGGCTAATTCGATCTTTTGGGTCCCGCTATCAAAATAGGGTTTATTGTTGTACGGGCTGCAAGTCTTAAAAGATCATAATGTGAATATCTGACAGCAAATACACCACGTACTGGTATTGGTCATTACTTGCGTGCCATATATATTTGATTCAAAAACATATTTGACCGGGAAAGAAAGATTTTGAAATTTTATTTCTACCGTTTTCCAGGAATAGTGCTATCGGGGCTGATAAGAAGAAATGTCCAATATTTCGATTTATCTTATAACGTTACGTATTAACGAGAAGTTAAACTGATTCCTTTCATTTCCGGAACTCTAACAGTTTACTCATCTGATTTCAACATCCATATTATATTACACCTACATTTACTTGACCCCAGGTTAAGGTCAAGTTACACATTATTTCATTAATAAATAAAACACGCAATAACTAATAGTGGTTATAAACAATAAGCCAACGTACTACGTGCTCAACCGGTGATTTACTAGTGCTTGATCGAGATAAATATGTTATTGTGTGTGGGTTTTTTTCAATGGGTGATACAATTTGCTTGAATCAAGAGCATTGAAGTGGGTTGCGTCATTTCATTTCATTTCATATCAAATTGCCTTAGGGGGGGGGGGAAACTTGAGATGGCCTAGTGGTCTAGAGTGCCGCGCTTCGACCTCTAGCTGGCCGGTCACCTCTGGCTTGCTGCTGTGGTTTCGAGCCCTAGTGTGAGCGTATGCGACATGGAGATAGGGGCGCCTTCTCAACCTCGTGGGCACTCCGGTTTCCTCCCACTGCTAAAGAGCCATACGCGCAAGCGAATTATTGAAATAATAAATTAAAAAACATACGTTAATCCCAAAATGACCTAGTTGATGTCGAGTGGACGTTAAACCCCATCTCTCTCTCTCTCTCTCTCTCCCCCCCCCCCTCTCTCTCTCTCTCTCTAAAATTGTCTGATAATAATTGCCTTATGGTAACTTGAGCGAGAACAGTGGCATTTCCATCCACTTTTTTCCGAATCATTACATGCACTGGTAAACATTCGTTTGTTGTCGGTACCTATGTGCAGTGGAACCTTGAGTCCAGGTATATTTTTACCTCGAGGCTCGATGTAAAATCCTGGAATTCCGGTGCTGCCTGAGATGAACCATCTGTGATGCCATCCAGTTTGATCAAGAGATGATGTCTTGACATTCGGGTAGTACGCAATTCCGACTTGAAACAATGTACACATTGGCGTACATGTAAAATAATTATAAAATGAATGAAGATAAGACGGAAAACGCCTGTCAGGGCAATATTATCTCATAATGCACACGTATAGAAATACAATAACTATGTGACGAAATTTCAATGCTGTTACATGTGGGGTTTAAAGTCCACTCGACACATACTACAAGCGAGGAAAAACCAAAGGACCCGGGGAAACCCCACGATATTGGACAGGCGACACTACTCCTTGTCACGTACAACCGTAGAATCAAAATCACGCCATTTGACTCAATGACAGACCTTATGATACAACGCAAATGCGCTAATCATTCGGCTACCCAACCTCCCCCGTTCCTTAAAGAGCATAATTATTGATGTATTCTAATCAATAATATTCCGTTAAATAAGTGAACAGTCGAAACTGAACAACAGTCTTTTACCTCTGCTTTGTCCATTTAGCACGTTTGTTACATTATTATTGTGTCGTTTGTCAATCAGCTATTACAAATTCCGTATTGCCTTTTAAGATATGTTTTTCTTTATTTATTACAAATGAAATTCGAAGCCATAGAATACACGAAGCGTGTAATGGTTATAAAATATTCATTGTTTCATAAATACTGGGTATTATGATCCCATATTTTCACGACAAAATATTGAATTCTAATTCATGTTATTAATTTTGAACATTATGGAAAACATTGAGTTATAGGTTTAGCTCCTTTAATCGTTCTGGTTGTGTGATAAATCTCGAGTATTGCAGGTCTATAAACAGGAACATTGTGATGGTCTTATAATCACACACAGGAATATTTATTAGCCACTAACAAACTAAATGGTACAAATAGAAATTGTTGTTGACAACCAATTTACTAAAGAGAAAAAAAAATAGGGCAGCTTTCCCTGTTCGTGTAAACAAAAGTCTACGTGACAAATATATGAGGATGAAACTAATTTGTTTTGGTAATAAAGAAATATTTTGTTCACCGAATTTATTGATTCCATTAAACGAATTGGGAATATCAATCAACACTGTTTTCTAGATGTGTTTCGGTGAGGGTAACCTTTCAGCAATTACTCATAATAAGGTTTTTTTGTCGATTCTATTTGCCTGCCGACATTGTAATTGTGAAAATTGGTCCAAATATTATAAAGAAGACACCAGAAATCATGGTTTATAAAAGGTTAGTAAACTCAAGAATAGCAGACGACAATATTTCGGCAGGTTGTCGCAAATTTACCCAATACCTGATTTGGCTCGAAATAGTTGACTAGGTTTACTTACAGTTCCACCTGATGGTTATTTAGGTATATAGGTTTTTTTGTATTAATGTATTGTTGTTTGCTTAGAATATGTAGTTGAAGAACAAGGCTATAGTCAGTTTTTTATAACTATATATTAGGGATGGGATAATAACAACACTTTTTAAACGCAAAGTGTTTTCCGAAGCGAATGGATTTTTCACTTGGTGCCGACCATTTTTTACAATGGCCACCAAAATTTGAAAAAAAATGATTCAGATCTCCTCACTCGAGCAAACGGACCAGGTCGAACGACAAACCGACACATACGTACTGCTAATTGATACCCGACCACGTCAACGTCCCTAATAACATCGAAGTGCGGAAATTCCTGTCGTAGCCCGGCAATTCCGATAGCAGTATATCTCATTTTAAGTACGTTGTCACTCCGTGTAATTGCAGGACAGGAAACTTTTTGAACAGGCTCAAAGTTCTAGAGCCACTTTCCCGCACAAGTCGTCCGTGATGAAGTTCTTAACACGTTCACTCCATTCGCATAAAGTTTGATCCCATTTTGGCAACATTGTCCGGAGCGTAGTGATGGGGGCTTAAGTGTCGGTTGTTCTTTAATTAAAAATAAAATAGCTATTCTACTATACCTCGTGGTGTATGCTGTTTCCAGCTAAAATGAAGTATAGTTTAGGATATAGTCTATAAGAATTAAATGGTGATGTAGCTCAGTGATTAAAGGGACTATCCCGATTTGAACTGAATCTCAAAAAAAAGTCTGAGTACGTAAGAAATTTAAGCGCCGAAATAAAGAGGAATGGTGTATTTACTTTGTCTCAATATTTCAGCTAAAAATATTAGGTTGTTTGGACGTGAACGTCAAAAATGCTTATCCCGTTCCTTTAGAGGTCTATACAATGAATGGGCCATGTGCTGTACTTGATACGAAGATACATTTCCTCTACACATAATACAGCTTGGGACACCGCATATACAGCTTGGGACACCGGTCTCCATTTCCAGATGAAGACTGACGGGTTTAAGTTGTTTTAAACCGTATCACACTATCACATGTTGAATTAGTTGCTCGGCCCTGACGTAGAGTATTTTAATGGATTTTAACACAAAATTAAACAGTTTTATTCTCCAAAATATTATCGGGATTGGCCCTTTAAGGCGCTGCCTCACTAACGGGAGATGGCTGAAAAGTATGAGTTCTGTCCAGGGTTTTGCAAGGAAAGTCAATCTAATGAGACGACAAACATAACTAGAACCCGTGTACAACTTGGTGTCAAGCAAAATAGCCATTGATATTTGAATTTGAAGAAGAATAGGCAAAGTTGCCACTTCCTAGGCAACCTTTCCCTCACAGCACACACAATATGTTCCTCCTCACTGGCCCGATCGGTGTGCAGAAAAGTAAGACCACGTTTTATTTTCAGTTACAAACGTGGTAAATGTAAGTAATAATCTAGAAGTCTATAGTACCCGACCAAAGCACAAGGGACCAATCAATACCGTTTTTTATTTGCCTGTGTTAATGATGCTAATAATTCTTGCTAAGAAACAACGCGTTAACAAGGAAGTCGACCGCCAAAACAAAAATAATTAATTAGTTTGTGTGGAGTGGGAAACGGTAAGGCCTCTAATTATATGATAATTTGGTTGATATAACATGTGTAGTTTCTGGTCCAAGCAAAACGCTTTTAAATTTGGGTCATTCTTCCTTCATTGATCATTGAACGCTTATAGGGAGCTGTCGACGTCATAATATTCATTTAGACGGTTTAAAGACACAGGCAAATAGGCTGCTCTCTTGACTGAATCTCGTATTATCAAAAATCGTCCCGATCGGTTACAGTGTCGTAACGTTATGGCCTTTGTGGAAATACTACCTAAATTCCGGTCACTTGTGTTAAGATAGGGCCCCAGCATGGTTAATCCGGAACTGGAAGTGGATGTCCCTCCATTGTAGTCTTTGTTGACTTTGAGGTAAAAAATGTTAAAATTGGTTATTAAAGTTACATTATTCAAGATATAGATAAGAACTAGCCATTCTTGCTATACTAGTTCGAAAGTAGATGATGTAAAATGAATAATTTGAAAATTTCATTCAAATTACTCTATTGCAAGCGAAGATATAGGCATTTAAAGATTTGACCGACCTGTGCAATAATTTCAACCACGGTCCTGGTTGATCAAAGCTACGACTCGAAGCGTTAAGACGCGCCATATTTGATTTACCGCTGAAACGTTTTAATCTGTTTAATATCGGAGCAATCTGATGCCATCCAAAGTTGATTAAGGCCTGGATCAGTTAATTAATGTCTAATTAATACTTTAGAAAACATTTCATGCCCAAATAAAGACCTGCACTAGGCAGATTTAGCTCTTGAATAATGCATGTTTAATTCGCGGAAGGATGAACGTACGGTGATATGTACGTCATATGTTTAATAGTACACTTTCAGTTTGTGTATCTAAAAATTTCCATAAATCTCATGCAAGGTTTTAAAAAACCGAGGTCCCGTGTACACATTGGAGTGCACGTAAAAGATCCCTTGGCAGTTGGAATTCGATATAAGAGTAGGATGTAGCGCCGCTGCCCGGGCAAAATTTCCCTCATAGCACACTGCATGACGTATGCCCGTCTTCCATTAGCTCAGGTTAGGTGCATAATAGTAGGACGTTAAACCCCATTTCATTCATTCATTCATTTGTAGAAATCTATTCAGACGGGAGAGTAGGAGCCTGACTAGAGATGATAATTAGTTAACGTTGAAGGCGATGGGAAAACATTGATGTTTGACACCATGTGGTTCAAGGAGACAGATAATACAGATAATCTAGGTTTAATGACGTAATACAGACCTTGAACACCTGAGACCAAGGTAAATGAACGATGTCATTCTCTAATAGGCTTATGTCTGACTATTTCCTTGTTTGAATTTTCCTACAAATCCCGAAAACCAGTATCTCTTCCAAGGTAATAATATACACTCGTAATTTGAAGTGTCTAGATTTAGGTCAGGACAGAACCGATCCGTTACAAACACTTCGGCTATCACAGATGTATATTATAATAAAATTCTACATTCTTTACTTAAAGCAATCTGATTAAAATACACATCTTTATTTCGTTTCGTTTTTTTATACGATCTATGGCCTACATTGCGCGAAGATTTGACCAGTTGTTTTGGGGAGGTCGAGTCAGGGCGCATACCAACAGCTTTTGACCCTATACGCCAGGCATTTGATAAGCCAATGAACGTTGATATGTCTAGTGGATTACCCACAGTTCCGTGCACATCACACCAAAAGCTCGCCGTAACAGACCGTTTCAATGGCTACTACCTCACATCATCCAAAACACCTCAATGGTAGCAACTTTTCCTGATCATAGTGTATTAAAGACAAGTGAAACGAAATTTGCAGTAACTATGCAAAGACAATACGATCTGTGTTTGATACAGATTGGACTCAAAGATAAAAAAGGTAAAGTTACCTATCTGCGTTCACAAATTCTGTTAGAGATTACGTAACGCTTAGGTCCCACAGGGTGGGGGCCATCGATGATGTGCAAGTAAACAAATTATCTCTTGGTGGTTCAACATGGCTGGCGATGCTTTCCCGGAATAACGGGGAACCTGTTCCATCGGTAGTACATTCCCGATACAAACAATAACCTCAAGATTATTTAAAAAAAAAAAAAAAAAAATGAACAATAAGCAACATGAACTCTACAAAGTTAATTCTGTCTGGATAATAACTACGGTACAAAAATCATGACAAATAATGGTAAACAACCTAATCAGAATCAGAGATATGTTTTTGTTTATAATAATTTGTTTGTTATTATTGAATTAAAGCTGCTCTTTGTCTGACCTGTCTGTTACATGTATAAGATACTCCCACGTTTCTTGTGGTCTAAAGTATTGGTGGAGAAGCTGATTAATGTTGTACATTTAACAGATCGGTCCAGCTGAGACTGAATAAGCGTGATGGAAGCAGTTTTATATAAGCATTTAGTTGCTTGTTACTGTATCCAAACTATTCATACTATTCTATGACTGTATATAAGAATTCTGAATAAATACTTTTTAAATCAATAAGCGTGATTTATCCACACAAGGTAGTGAAATTTTGAGAGAGAGAGAGAGAGAGAGAGAGGGAGAGAGGGGGGGGGTCTGTTCACCCCACAATCTCGGGTAATCGATCAAAGATTCTAGGGAAGTGACCTTATTCCTTCATTCGAAGCCACTGGATTCTGTGAACTAAGCTATAGGTGTTAGACCATTCGCCGAACTCGGTAATGTATTTAGAACACTTTTAAATACTGCAATTGGTGTAGAATCAGACTCGACAATATGTCGGCTAACGCTGGGTGGCTAAAAGGTCGTTGACTAATAAATACATTTTGATCCTTTTGTGTAAGATACTAGCTACCAGCTGGGGATAAGATTATACCTAGGACATAATATACATTTCCATTGGACACACATGGTGTCGAGTTCCATAATCGACTTAACCTTTAAGCCAAGGCTAAACGTAACCGCCTTTGTATCATCTTATTCACAGACAAATACAAGTATGTCGCCGAGACTGTTTTCCAAGAATCCCTGTCTTTTATTCCAGGATTGAACAGGAATTTTAACGTCTACGTCCACATTAGTGTCATTGTATACAACCATGTCTTCTTTCCTAGGAACTACATAATATTTAGTTTCACAAATTCCATGTATGATCATGTTTTCAACAAATGTGTGATCACCTGGATAGGGCTTTAGGAATACCACTTACACAATACAATGTGTTTAAAAGTTCGTTTACGTGTGGGCGACGATGTTACATATTATTATTCCTGAGACTCGATGTTTAATTATTTTGTTGGAAATAATACCTGGACTTTCTCTGACATTTTAAGTTAACTTAAAGGGTCACGCATACGCCTTATCATTGTCTGTTGGTGAGATAGACTTGTTCAACAAAATGGCAGATTTCAGTGTTAATGCTTACCCTTCCTACACCACTTGATATCACTTTTAGCATTATTGATAAGTGATGTAAACACAACTGGTGGACAAGTTAGACCCGTTAGCTCATCAGTGGGATATTTGCAATATGGAATATTGTATCCAAGACATCAAAGCATGGATGATACAAACTATCCTAAAACTAAACTAGACAGAAACGATAGTCATTGAAACACAGACTCGTGTGAACAAACTTAATTTTAACCATGATAGTAGTTGAAGAATCAGAATTTACTCTCTCCCCGTCAGTCTGAAATTTAGGTGTCCTCATATCAATGATCTTACAAGGAAATGTTACTTTCACCTGAAAAATATCAGTCGGATTAGAGATAATCCAACACCCGAAGCAATAAGTACATGTTTCCGCTCCTTAATCTTATTGCAATACCATTCTTGGTGTTGTGTCAAAAGATTCCAATTAATTGATGATACAAATTTCATCTTAACACACCGAATTTAAAAAAATGGAAATATTCAACTACATGGTTCGAAAAGCTTTACGTAAACACTTTCAAATGCAAACTGGATTTTAACATTATTTTCGAACCCTCTGGACAAGTAAAATAGGATGTAATGGATAGTTTACACAACATGTAGGACACTTAAACATCTAGTACTTACAATAAGGCTAAAAAAAATCTGGACCTGTCAAGCCAGCAAGAGTGTTATTGTCCCTTTAAGGTTTATCGAACGGTTTAGTATTTTAAGCCCAATAATTTAGATAGGGTAAATATTCTGCTTCTTCACATTCCCCATTGTTCGGAGACCCGGTGAAAGCTTAGACTTTTAAACCTGTAGTTGCTTTAAATCGAGATGTAATATGATTAAAACACGCGATCGTCATGGTAATGTACATTCCTTCTATTAAAGGGACAATAACACTCTTGCTGGCTTGACAGGTCCAGAAAAAAAAATTAGCCTTATTCTAACTACAAGATGTTTAAGTGTCCTACCTGTTGTGTAAATTATCCATTACAACCTATCTCACTTGTCCAGAGGGTTCGAAAATATGTTTAAATCCAAGTTACACTTGAAAGCGCTTACGTAAGGCTTTTCAAACCATGTTACGGCATGTAGTTGAATTTTTCCAAGTTTTAAAATTAGGTGTGTTAAGATGAAATTTGTATCATTTTTTAATTGAAATATTGTAAAATAGTACAAATTGTTGACCAGAATAAAGATTGGAACATATTAATCAATTACAACAAGAGTGTTATTGGGGCTTTAATGATAGGCAGGCAAAGTGCGCCATAGATTTATATATTCAAGCAGACTTCCATAGTTGAAAATGTTTCGCCATTGGTATAGAATCTAAAATTACGACATTTTTGAACAAGTCGTGTTTATTTCATTAAATACCTTTATTTAAACATGCATTATGCACGAGCTAAATCTGCCGTTTGCATGTCTTTCTTTAGGCCCGAAATCTTATCTAAATTATAAATTAGACATTAATTAACTCATCCAGACCAAAATCGACCCTCGATGTCAAAGCTATCATACGATATCGACTCGATTGGGATCCTAGATGTTGCTAACGCTCATTGATTGTTTAAACAAACTGTGGATAATCGAGACTATACTTTTTAATGTACTATTTTTAGTAATGATGAATGAGGCTAGACGGAAATAACCAAAACTGATATCTCAGTTCGTAGTGGATCAATTTGACTGAAATGTTTAACGGATTACCTTTACATTATCTAGTTTTTTACTATTATAGTGAGAACTGTCAGCTCTTTATCTAAATCTTACATACTGTATATTTAATATTTCAAACAAACAAAAATTCCATATGAAAGACGTAAACTTCGTACAGTTAAAATACACATTAATCAACTTGGAAAATACGGCCTATTCTATACCTGGTACATCATATCTTCAATAAAAGAGAGAGAGAGAGAGTGGGAGAGAGAGAGAGAGAGAAATGGGGTTTAACGTCCACTCAACACAAATAGATCATTTCGGGACTAACATATGGTTTAATTTTATTTCAATAATTCGCTTGGGCGTAGGGGTCTGTAGCAGTGGGAGGAAACCGGAGTGCTCGAAACCACAGCCGCAAGTCTGAGGTGGCCGGCCAGCTAGGGGTCGAAGCGCGGCACTCTAGACCACTAGGCCTCCCCCTCCCATATCTTCAATAAAGCGGATATTCAGTTGTAATTGGCATTTAGAAAAATCGAAAACACAATTTACTTCAAACATATGTATTGATTTCATTTAATTTTTATATTGACGTCAATTTCATATCTCAACGGAAATTCATTGGTATTTTATTTCTAAATATCTTTTAAGTTAAACTGATAATGTTTTCCACATTATGTTTGATATTTAAAAGGCTTATGGTTTCCTGCAATTATTATCACAATACCTTATTAAAGTTGACTTCTAAAATCTTTTCTTTGTTTAAAGCCATAACGTTTTAAAGTGACAATCCTTCTAGTTATTTTTATTGGGATAAAATCGACATTGCTTAATTGGAATTTTGGGCGTAATTTAAATTATGTACTTAATTCGAATTATGCGCTTAATTTGAATTATGTCCTTAATTTGAATTATGTGCTTAATTTGAATTAAAGGCGTAATTTATAATTATGGGCTTAATTTGAATTATGGGCTTAATTTTAATTATGTGCTTAATTTGAATCATGTGAGAAACTTGAATTATGGGCGTAATTTATATCATGTGCTTAATATGAATTATTTGATAAATTTAAATTATGTGTGTAATAGGAACTTTATGGATGCGCTTAATTTGCCTTAGTCTTGTCCTTTTAATTTCTATTGTCGCTGGGTGACTTACATTTATTCCCATCTCTCTCTTGACAAAGAGCATCATCAAGAATTTACCCTGCACCGCCCTATCACTCTCCAAAGACACCCTGGGTAGACTAGAATACAAGAAAACATTGATTCCTCACACAAGTCAAGTAGCAACTGAACATACAGTCATGAGTTACAGCTATATTTTCTTGGTTGTTCGCAGAAGAAAATTTCATGGTGTCCGAATGAACCCTTAGTGGGTTTCCGCGGCAAGACCAAGACAACAGTGCACAGTTGAATAATTGACGAATATTCTTCAAATAAGACATTTTTTATGTTAAATCGCCACCCCACTCAACCAAGAAAATAAAATCAAAACGAAACGTGATACATGTATAATATTATTATCAATTGTGGAGGCACCAATGTCCCAACAAAAAATGTATGTTGTTGCATATTAGATCAATTGACTGTGGAATTTCTCTTTAAAAAAGCATCATGTCGATGACCTCTGCCCACGCGATTAGTTTATTATAATATCTACTTAACTAATATATTTTAATTAAAGCAAATTAATTTGTTATTTCCTCAATTGACACTATTTATAATCATTAAATAAAATCTTGGGAGGCCAGACATGAGCTTGACCCAATATCCGTTAGATTAGGTTTGACATTAATAACTAACATACATGATCAATTTTATATACATTTTGAAGTATTAAAACATTCATTGATATAATTATGTGAGATAAACCAAGCACTGTATGTCATCTGTGGTAAACCGGTCATTATAGAGTGGACTTTTTCCGGGAATCGCGGTGGCTGCGTAGGTAATTCACTGGCTCGCTAGCCTGAGTGTCGGGTGTTCGATCACTGCATTGGCCAAAAAAGTTCATCTGGATGCAGGGCGGAGGACCTGACAAGGACAACTGTCAAGTCTATCGGATGGCACGAAGAAACCGAGGTCGCGTGTACACATCTAAAGATAAAATCCAAATTTTAGTAGATACTTCAATTTTGATTGGCTAAGCACTAAAATCAATCTAATATTATCTAATCAAATTACTAAAATTTGGATTTTATCTTAGTTAAAATGCCGTTAAACAGTCTCCAGGTTTACATGTATTTTGTATTATAATTATATAATGTCCATTTAATTTCACGTAATGTGAAGAAACTCAACTATGTAATTATGCATTAACTCTGGAGCGCTCGAGGGTGATACGCCCCCTTTCAACTTCGACATGCCCGAGAGTGATAGGATCTTCTTTTCCCGTTGTGACGTATTATTTAATTAAGTATAATAAAAGATGCATGATATATCGTAGAATCTGTATTTCAATCAATAAATCGTTTTCAAATTCATATATTATAGCTCTTTATCTAAATCTTACATAATGCATCTTTAAAGATAATATTAAAAAATCAGCATAAACAAAATGACCCTTTAGCACAAAAAAAGATTTGTTTATTTTCCAGAAAATTGTAACATCAGATCAATTCTAAATATGGAACATGTTCGCTTGAAGCCACGAAGAACTTGTAGATAAAGGGCATTAAAGGGGAGCAATAGCTCAAACCTGTTTCTGATGACATTCATTGGTATAGGTTATGTTTCTATTGGTTTATCTCTGCAGCCTGATTTACCCCAGATTAATTTAAATTAGGTGTTGCCATCTACTATTTATTTATTGTACATTTACACAACAATATAGTCTAGCAATTTCGTCAAGGTTTTAGTGTATGGTCATTTCGTCACCAAATATTCTTGGGCTGTCATCCACGAAACAAGGGCCAAAGTATTTTTTAGTCTTCTTTCCCTTTCCCTTTTCCCCCTTTTGCATGTCGATTGTGTTACCTTTTTAGTGTAGAATCGAAGTAAAGGGTTTGGAAATATATTTTCTAACAGATTTTGGTAATTATTCGTGATATTGAGGCGGAAGGATACACGATCTGTGAAATTGGTTACGTTGAAAGGTAGGTCCGAAATTAGCATGTTTATTTATCTCTACTTCCAGCTTTTGTATCTCAAGTTTTTCATGGTGAATCTCATACATGCTTTTGGGCAAGAGTTTGCCACACGTTTCTCAATTTGTGGCAGAAAACGTTCTACACAATGAAAATTTGGGAAAAGGCGAGAATTAACATTAAAGTTAATGGAAAATAATTAGTGATCTGTGGCCTGTCTTTTAACGGAGCTGTGGCCAGGTCAAGGGCAAATTTAAGGACAGAACATATGTATATATAAAAATCATATAAATTATACAAATATATTTACAGATAAAAACGGAAAAATATAGAACAGCACGGACCAGTCTAAAATGGGCACATTTAAATTAATAATTGTACAGATGTTCAAAAGAATAATATCCGTTTTCTGACATCCTGCAATAACTTTATGAAAGAAACAAAAACCTTTCGCCGTATCGGCTTTACAAACTTGAGACGCCTGCCACGTCTTTTTCCTTTAAGAATTCTGTCTTTTTCAGTAGGCGACGAATCAACTATACATAATATGAACAAAACAAGTCAAATGTTAATATAGCCCGCAAGACACATTGTATTAAAGTGAAATAAATTTGATATGCTCTCTTTGAATGAATGAAACCGTTGTTTTTTTTTTCAAATTAGCGAATCACGGTGGGTAACGCTCGCTAGTCTGGAGGTCGGGTGTTCTATCTCTTTTTTGGCCGAGAAGGTTCATCCTGATTTTCAAGGGTGATTCCCCTTGTCAGTGATGCAGGCCGGGGGCATGACAAGACGACAAGAACAGCTGTATAGTCTTTCGGATGGTACGAAAAACCAAGATCCCGTGTACACATTGGCATGCACGTAAAATATCCCTTGACAGTTTGAATTTGATATAAGAGTAGGCCGTAGTGCCGCTGACTGGGCAAAATTTCCCTAATAGCACACTGTATGGCGTATACACGTCTTCATTAGACCAGATCAGGACAGAACCGTAGGACGTTAAACACCATTTCATTTCACTTCATTTCAAATACAATTAGCGGTAACATGTGTTCTTAAAAAAGTTATAAACACTGATCCTATTTCGTTTTAATTTATAGTTCAAACTTTCGTTTTACTTGTCTTTACTACACTAGGATCT
Organism: Patella pellucida; assembly: GCA_917208275.1. Taxonomy (NCBI): domain Eukaryota; kingdom Metazoa; phylum Mollusca; class Gastropoda; family Patellidae; genus Patella; species Patella pellucida. Next base: position 62,125,728 of record OU795038.1, read on the forward strand.
GGAAGAGTTGTTATCGTTGACGTGCTCTGGATGATGTGAGGAATTAGCCTATGAAATGGTATGTTACGGTGAGTTCTTGGTCTTTTGATTTTCACGGAACTCCCAATATAACTTATCAGATCTTCTTGTAGTGTAGGCCATCGAAAGCATAAAAAAATGAAACGAGATATAGATCTGTATTTTAATCCGATTGAACATATTTCAAAACATTAACATGTTTTATGACAATCTTGATATTTTCATCATTAGGGAAATAAAATTGAACAACACACTGGTGTCACTTTAAAGATAAAGAGGCCAAGTCCAAAGACAAAAACAACCGAAAAGCACTCGAGGACAAATAACATCTGTTACCATTTAATAACTATGGTGGAAATATCTTCAACCTTTCAGGACGAAACAATGATATGAATTAGAAGGTCAAGGGGGTTCCTAAAATAATATGCATTATATTTTTCTCAAGTTAAAATGTTACAAATTATTTTTAGAGAGAAACGATCAACGTTAATTATTTTGTTGTTTGTCCCTGAAACCATGGAGCGCCCATTAATCTTGTTGTACTACCAATTTGTATAAGGGTAATTCGAGGGAGCTCGAGGGTGTACTTTTTTAAATATCAATTCAGATGATATATCGTTTCGTTTAATTTTCCGTTGTTTTACCAGGATTGAAATTTACAAAAAAATATAAAATAAATAAAAATAAACAACGAAACGCAAATATCACCTTGTTTTTAAGACAGGATAATACTGGGATATCGCCTAAAAATTGTCATGAGCCTTTAATTACAGTATGTATAAAAATACAGAATGGTCTTAGGGTCATGAGGTCCGCAAAATCTTCGTCCAATTATTTTTCTTAATATTGCGAGAAACTGCACTGACTGTTGCCGAAAAAGTATAATAGTATTCTGTGAACATATTGTATTAACCCCTATCCATAATTATAATGTATTATGATTTATCTTGTGCTGTATTAATAATATAGGTTCCCGCAAGACATTGTTAACTACATGTATTGTGAAAATAGTTCAGTCCAAGTCGTAGCCATTTATTGATAGATAATACAAATTACAATAAACTAAGGCCATATTAGACCAGAGTCGACCTGACCACAGGTCAAGTTTAATATAATCCTTTAAGTATCAACATTCTGATGTTATACAGTATGTATAATAAAATACTTAAAGGGCTAATCCCGATAATTGTTTTTGGAATAAAACTGTTTAATTTTGTGTTAAAATCCCTTAAAATATTCAGTCAAGGGCCGAGCAACTACTTCAGTATTTATGATACGTTTTCAAACGACTTAAATCCGTCAGTCTTCATCTGGCATTTGAGACCGGTGCCCCAAGGTGTATTTTGTGGTATCTGGATAAAACCAAACATTTTTTATAAAAATAATGTGTAGTTGAAATTTGCCTTTCTTTAACAAGTACGACACATGGGTTATTCACTGCATAACCATCTCAAGTAACCGTAATCGGTTATAAGGTCACCCAACGAAACAATTGACCAGAAATCTTAAAAGGGTTACGTGTCCGGATAAGCAGTTTTGGCGTTCACGTCCAAACGACTCAATATTTTGAGTTGAAATTTTGAGACAAGGTAAATACACCATTCCCCTATATTTTGGCGTTTTATTTTCATACATACTCAGACTTTTATTTTTGAGCCTCTGTTTAATTCGGGATTTCCCCTTAAATATAGATATTGACAACCGGATTTACCAGTAAGTAGTTTTAAGTGTGGTAATGTTTCTTAAATGTTTACAAAGCATAATTGTACAAACTGGCCAAGTTTTCTTTTATGACGATGACATAATTGATCGTTATATATTAAAGAGGTATTGCCTGGAAGGTTAGGGCGCAAATATGTTTATATTATTGTGAAAGTCTTCCATTTTTGCTTGTCATTCACTATAACACAAATTCGACTTATTCTTCCCTGATATCACAAATAATTACGTCACTACACTTACAGCATAATTAATTGTCAGAGTTTATGATCTAAAGTGGCTCTCTAGCGTGAAGGTCCCGTGTTCGATCCCTGCGTTGCTCAAGGTCCCCATTTGTCAACAGGGGCGCTGGCAAACCGAGGTTTCGTTTACACATTGGCGTGCACGTAAAAGGTCCCTTGACATTTTGAATTCGAAATAAGGGTGTCCGTTCTGGCGAATGTCCGTTCTAATTAGTCCAGTCGGAGCAGAAAAGTAGGACATTAATTTCATGATCTAAAGCGCATATAAATTGTCATTTTTTTGTTTATGGTGTGATGGTGATCCATGCATGACAATGAAATTCAATTTCCGACGACAAAACCTAATGAATTAATACACTGTTTAAAAACCTCAGCAATAGAAAATGAATCTGGAGACAATTTTTGTGTATTGTTGGAGTCATCTATCACTGTTTATTTATTTACTCGATAATTGGGATCTTATAATATGTTTCTACTACTCGAAGGGAATCTAGCTTTAACGTTGAAATGTGAAAAAAGGGATTAAGATCAAATTACTCCTTTCGTGATGATAGTTGGTTATGATAAAACTGAATATTAATTTTTTTTTTTAAAAAAAACGTTGTTTGAGCTGATTAACTTCAACGGAATTGTTGGTCACGTGTCAGAACTACCAATCGCGTCACGTGTTGTAAACATCACGAAACGTGCGAGACCAGCTAAAAATATAAGTAACAAGAACCTGTGTGTTCAAATTAAAGGGGGATGGGGTGGATGGCCAAATGGTTAGCATGTGCGCGCTGTATCATAAAGCCTGTCATATTTTCGGTCGTACGTGACAAGGAGTAGGGTTGCCTGTCCAACCTCGTGGATTTTCTCCGGGTCCTCCCGTTTTCTCCCACTGCTAAAGACCCCTACACTCAAGCGACTTATAGAAATAAAATTAAACCATATTATTAGTCCCGAAATGACCTAGATTGTGTCGAGTGGACGTTAAACCTCATCTCTCCCTCCCTCATCTCTCTCTCTCTCTCTCTCTCTCTCTTTTTTGGGCGACAGTGGTAACGCCTCGTAAATGTCACGCAGACAAAATACCCAAAACAACATACTTTCAAACTTAATAATCTTAAATATTCTTGTAGTCTCTAGTATACCTGACGCTAGCAAGAAAGAAAATGCTCGCTCAGAAGAAACCTTTTCTTCTACATTCACCGAAAACATCATTTGTCATTGCTGTGACTTCACTCAATTATAAACCTGTACCTGTATGTATTTATATAAGCACATTATATTGTCCAATATCATCTGATAAATTATCTGGTAATTTCCATGACCTCACCACAAATTGACAAAAGACTGGATATATGCTTCCATTTTTGGTAAGTTCGCTTATCTAAAGATTTGCAAACCTGCTAGATCACCAGCCGACACATTCTGCAAAATGTCGCTGACAAAATGGATTAATCTTTAATAAAAGTCTGCATATAAATAATTCATAACATCCGTTACATTCCTGTACTTAAAGTAGGCCAGTTAGAAAATTCCACAGTGTTTCTCTTTTCAAAAGTAGATAAGAACCAATATGATTCTCCAGACATAAAAAAATTGAACAATGCTGAACCGGTGTATAAAAGTGGTTGTATTTGTGTCTAGAATATCTCGGGTTCGAATCCCGATTGCTGCTTAGTTTAATCGTACATAGCTTCTTCCATCACCAGTGAACAAACGAACGGCAACTAAGTCATTCCACCCTGTTAATTTAAAATGGGATTTAACGTCCTACTGGACTGCTCCGAACTGGGCTAATGAAGACGGGCATACGCCAGACAGAAAGCTACGGGGAAATTTTGCCCGGACTGCGTCACTACGGCCTACTTTTTTTTAAATTCCAACTAACTGTCATAATGGTATATTTTACGTGAACGCCAAAGTGTACACGGGACCTAGGTTTTTCTTCCCATCCGAACGACCTGCATCGTTGACAAGGGGGACCCACACCGGAAAATCGGGATGAACCTTCTGGGCCAATGCAGGAATCGAACACCAACCTCCAGACGAGCGAGCCAACGTCTTACCCACTTAACCACCGCCACCACCTGTTCATTTGATCTAAATCAAAGATTTACCGTTTATCGTCTACAATAAGAAAACGTAATGCACTCTCTCCAATATGCTTACCGCTTTCAAATGACTGGGAGGTTTGTATACAATTTAATTCTACTAAACCAAACTTTAAATTTCAAAATTCATTCAAAAATATGTTTAACCAAAAGGAAAGCATGTCTCTTTACGGTTGTGACCATTCTGTACTTAGTCGCTTATGAAAATATCTACAGTTTGACATTAATCTGTGTTTGAATTTGTCTGACCTTTAATGTTCTATCCTAGTTCAAACTCTTATTATTCTTAGCCAATGGGATACAAAAATAAAGTAAACCTTTGGAAGATATAAATTCTAGAGACTGCATTTGACAAGCACGTGTATGTGGAAAAACTGCCAATATATTTATTAACGACAGTTAATTATATCCCATTTCATACCAGGTTAAATTGGGACAAGCTAATTTAAAGATGCTTAATCATATTCAACAATTAAATAAAAATAATTTTATATCATAATATTATATCCAATATGTCCCTAGATGTGCCTTCTTTACGGCAATCAAATGACTGACAACTATTTTGTAGTTTCTTGTATTCAGTTTTTTGACCGCAGTACACCATTAATTTCCACTTTGACCTTAATGCTAATTCTCATTCCTTAGATCGGCTCTAATTTTCGTTTCAGTTTAACTCTTTCTATCTCATGCTCAGACTCATGTATGCTGTTCACCATGAAAATCTGGACATACAAAAACTGGAAGTAGTATACAATTCAGTATGCAACTGACGGCCCTACATTTCGATCTAACAAACTCAACTCTCTTAAAATTCCGCCTCAATATTAGGAATACTAACCAAAACCTGGTAGAAAATGTATATTCAAACCCCTTTCTTTAATTCTACCCCAAAATGACAACAAATCCATGCACGTAGAAATTAACTGCATCATATGTCCATTATTTTGTACTCTGGACCAATCTGAAAAGGCGTTCTACATTTTACAAAGTTTACCCACACTTGATCACTGAAAGTCTGATTTTAGTATAAACAGTTCTTATCACCTGACAGAAATTTATTAACTTTACGTGTGTATTTTTTGTCATTGGTACAAAGCTATACAAACGTACTTCTGGAGATATCGTGACCTGTCATTTCATTGCGTTGTTTCCAATCATACAATGGCAGTTTCTAATTAATTCATTTTGTTATTTACAATGTTTCAGCCATCCTCATTTCACAGACATCAAAAAGGTAATAATATAGCCAACTTTCGATGTGCTTTTATTCCACAGTTCACTACACATATTAGTCTAATTAATTTTATTCGGTATCAGCATTTCGTTCCGTTTTATTTTTCTGCTTGTCCATTCCACTTCATTTTGGTCGTGGGTTTTCTCCGGGACATCCCGGTTCCTCCCACTGCTAAACCCCTGCGCGCAATCGAATTATTGAAATAAAATTAAACTACATGTTAGTCCCGAAATGACCTAATTTGTGTAGAATGGAAGTTAAACCCCATCTCTCTATATATCTCTCTCTCTCGGGAATGGGGAATGAAGTGATAGGGCAACTGCAGTTCAGCCCACAAACCAATCCGCGAATAATTATTACAAAGGATTTGATTATCTGGATGTTTTATTTATGTTCAATCAAAGTGAATACACTATAACGCCTTGAGCACAAGACACGGACCAGTTTTTATTTAATGTGCATTCATATTTGAAAGGGTTGATCAATCAAATAAACGAAACGAAAATGAAATCTAGGTTTTATTTACAATGCCCTAGCTATGCCTTCTTTTAAACAAAGTAATTAATCAACTGAAAGTATTATGCTCGTGTGTTTATTTCAGATTATTGGCTACTAGCCAATTATAACAGCCTTGTCCTATATCCATGCAGATTAAATAGAAGACCTGCAAAAAGATAAACCCCTAAGTCACACTGATCCGCAATGACGATTCGCTTTGCCGCTAACTCTTTAAAACAGATTGCCCCTAAAGTGGCTAGGGCGCTGGCTCGCTGCATTGGCCGAGAAAGTTTATTCAGATTTTCCGGCGTGGTTTCGCCTTGGCAGTGATGCAGGACAGATGGCCTGACAAGGACAACTGTCTAGTCATTCGGGTACACATTGGCGTGCCCAGTTCGGAGCAGAACAGTAGGACGTTAAACCCCATCTCATTTCATTTATTTAAACTGGGACTTCGAATTTCAGCGTCTGGTTCAGTTTACCTACAGCTTTATTGATAGACAACCAGAATAATGACAACGGGCGTGTTCGGACGTTTTCCATCTACTTTTAATCGACTTACAACTAACAATGGTTCTTTGACGAGGACGCCAACAAGCACTTGATATTTCTTTTCAGACCGTCCACCCAACATCACTTATTAGGTCTAAATGTTAAGACCAACTGCAGATTTGGTCTAAACCCGGTTAGTACGCCTTCCCGAACCACAGTCGTTTCCATGTTTTAAGGACTGTCGCCATAAACATAAACTAACCAGGGTGTGAGTATTTTAGTTTTTATTGTTCGCTTTTAAATTTAACATTACATTGCTTTTTATCGAAATAATTGAGATATAGTATACAAGGCCAAAATGTCGACAAAATATTTGGCTCAAACTTGCTCAAAAATGATATTCTCGACTTCATTATAATTTTATGTTCAATCGTTTTGTGGAATGTCAATTTGTCTTTACGTCTACAGATATAAACGATGTGTTTGTCAACAAAACGATTTAGTCTTTCGGAGCACAATTTTAATTTGTATAGTTTCCCCGCATGTCTAATCTAAATAAAACGTCAAAATACCTTATATTTTAACCTGAATGAAAGAATTGTAACTTCCTAACTAGACACATATATGGTCCAGACATTCTATACCTATCGAACATCAATTTGTATATGCGTTTCTTCACATAGACTGAACATACAAAACATCTTCATTTTAATAAATGATTCTCGACTTAAATCATCGATGTGGTTATTAAAATGTCATTCAACTAGCTTCGTGTCTGTTCTCAAGCGCTGCAAATTCTGGACATCGTAAGTATCGTATGTGGCCCAGGGCGAAAGAAAATGTTCTATACATGTACTTACATTGCTGGAAGCTTAGGTAAAATTTGATTTAAAATATTTTAGAGATTAAAAAGAAAATGTTATCACTAGTAAAGAGCGAGAGAAAGAGGAATGGTGTTTAACGTCCACTCGACACAAACTAGGTCATTTCGGGACTAACATCTGGTTTCATTTTATGTCAATAATTCGCTTGCGCGTATGGAGGAAACCGGTGGACCCGGAGAAAACCCACAAGGCTTGACAGGCGACCCTACTCCCTGCCACGTACAGAATAGTTAACTGAATGACAGGCTTTATGATACAGCACGCACGTGCTAACCATTCGGCCACCGAATTAGAACGTCAAAACATTTACCCCCCCCCCCCCCCTAAAAATTGCTATTTTCATAAACAAGACAGAAAGTGTTATATTTTAAAATATTATTTCGAAGTGAAATTCGTGTGCCATGTCATGGACAGATAACATGACATTTCTTAAATTTCACTCATTTTAAAACACAAAATCGTAAATACTATGGAAATTTCCCTTAGTGAAAATCATGTGTAGAGGCAGACTGAATCAATTACATTAGTGTTTTCATTGGAATAAGTAAATATTTCATTAATAAACTCATTTTTTGACGAAAGTTCACCAAAAGGGCAAAAAAAGTAATGGGGTTTTGATGGGAATAGAATTGGACATGGAAAATCTGAATGATATAATTTTTTGTAAATATTTTGATAATATTATTTTAGAATGACAATGAATTGTCACTAACGGTTTCGATACATTGTTTGCCTAAAACCATAGCCGCCGTAGTCGATGTACATGGGGCCTTGGTTTTCTGTCCTGTCCGAATGTTCACACGCTGTTCTTTGCCAGACACTCCGTACCGTACCATTAATATGAAGGAACCATTCCGAAAAATCCCACCGAACTTTCTAGACCAACAGGTTCTCAGGTCAAGGTCTTATTTACTTACTGAGCAGCCGCTGCTCCCATAGATGAATAAAATTCGTCTAGTGTGTCCCAAGCATTAGTGATGGTTGTCCCATGGACCGTATATATACGGTCCATGGTTGTCCTAACAAATTGTTTATAAGTCTTACAGAAGGGGGGGGGGGGGCTAATGATTAGCATGTCGCGCACTGTATAATAAAGCCTGTCATTAAGACAACTGACGTGGTTTCGATTCCCGGTTGTATGTGACAAGGAGTAGGGTCGCATGTCAAACCTCGAGGGTTTTCTCCAGGTCCTCCGGTTCCCTTCCACTGCTAAAGAGCTCTACGCGCAAGCGAACTATTGAGGTGCAATTAAATCATATGTTAGTCCTGCAATGACCTAGTTTGTGTCGAGTGGACATTAAACCCCATTTCTCTCCCTCTCTCTGTCTTACAGGGAAAGAGTATTGTGGTTATCTACAGTGATATATGATAATGGCGACGATATAGATATCACGATAATAAAACAGGTTAACATATCTTAATTATCTAAATATTAATCTACTGCTGATATTAAATTACACAAAGTTCAAAAGTAAATAAATACTTTAAAATCTTACTTAAAGTGTCAGTTAAACAAAATAACAAGGCACGATGTCGGACAAATTATTGATAGAATAAAGTTATTATAGATAATCCCCTCCACGATATCAAAAAGACGAGTAGGAGATTTTATTTATCACCCAATCCTTTCTGACATGCATAAATAAATAAATATAATTCTTTCCTATAGATTTCACTTTTACTGAAACTGATTACATTGTAGTGATACATCATTTTTTGACATCAATTCAGTCCATCAAGGTAAATTAAATACAAATAGTTCCTTTTAAATAAAAAAAATGAACTGTTCTTTGACCAAAGAAAGAGAGAAATGGGGTTTAACGTCCACTCGACACAAACTAGGTCATTTCGGGTCTAACATAATATGGTTTAATTTTATTTCAATAATTCGCTTGCGCGTAGATATGGGAAACCCCACGAGGTTGGACAGGCGACCCAACTCCTTGTCACGCACAAACGGGGATTCGAATATCGAAACCACGCCAGTTGACTCAATGACAGGCTCTATGATACAGCACGCACGTGCTGACTATTCGGCCATCCAGCCCCCTGACAAGAATCAAGGAACTACATCTTGTTAAAATCGTAGGCATACCCAATCTGTTATACAGCGGTAATGCAAAAGCATTTTTTTTTATCTACGTAGAACAGCGTTGACACTCTGTATTTTGGAATTTCAACAAACCGGATGGCCAGAAGTTGACCACAGAACCTAGGAGTCAAATCAAAGTACAAAGCATATCGTTTTGTTTATTTTTTCATTTTCACTTTCATGATAATCTTCTCTTTTTCTTTTTTTGCACTTTTTCACCAAATTTTACCAATTTTTAAATTTCATTTGCCAAATCACCAAACACACCCCGATTTCACCAAATTTGGCGAAGAAGATGACTGGCCTTTAAGTTCACGTGTATTATAGGTCTGCGTTTAACGTCACATCATACGGCCTCGATGGCACGGACATGATTTCGCATTTGAAAGGGGTTTATGTTTTGATAACGAAAAGAAAAAGAACTTGGGTATGTTTTCAGAAAGTGTGTCGAATTTGTGGCGAGATGGAACGGGAAACTGTGACCAGATACTTATGGAAAATGGAACAAAAAGTACGATGTCCTTTTCAGGTCCATAAATCCTTTTTTTGTTGTTTACATGTATACTATAAGTAGATATAAGAATAATTTATATTGTTGTGGGTATACAGATAACAGTTGTATACAATGTAGATCCTTTATTTATCGTCTATTTTATTGACCATATATCAAACCCACAATTAATAAACTCTCTGATATTTTGAAGAAAGGCCCATGATTTCAGAAGAAAAATATTAAGTCTACTGCTTAAAAATCATTGACACGGGAAATAATAACACAATTACCTCCCCTGTTTTCCCATAGCCTCTATGCATTAGCTTCCTTCAAACGTTGGAATTTGAAGTTAAAAATGATGTTTGCCAATTTTGCAGCTGGCAATATTGAATTATAGGATTAATAGGATTATTCCTTAACAAGGTAGGACTGTTTATGGGTACCATCCTTTTTCAGGCTTTTTTTAAAAAAAAATTTGAAAATATAAATTTGAAATTGTAGCTTTAACGTTGTTACCTAATGGCGGCTTCGAAAAGGGATGACAGGTTAACGAATTACAAGCTTGTTGATCTTTAAGTGGTTTATTTAAACATGCATTATTCAAGAGCTAAATCTGCGTAGTGCAGGTCTTTATTTGGGCATGAAATGTTTTCTAAAGTATTAATTAGACATTAATTAACTGATCCAGGCCTAAATCAACTTTGGATGGCATCAGATATTAAACAGATTAAAACGTTTCAGTGATAAATCAAATATGGCGCGCCAAGACGCTTCGAGTCTTAGCTTTGATCAACCAGGACCGTGGTTGAATTATTGCATACGTCGGCGAAATCTTCAAATGCCAATATCTTCGCTTGCAATAGAGTAATTTTAATGAAATTTACAAACTATTCATTTTACATCACCTACTTTCGAACTATTATAGCAAGAATGGCTAGTTCTTATCTATATTTTGAATAATGTAACATTAAGAAACATTAATTAACTTAGCGCAGATTATCAGTCACAGCATTATATTTTTATAGGGTCTTTGACAGTATTGGCTCCAGTTCATAGAATACATTTGGGTTCATTTATTTTCTGGCCTACTTTTAGACGCCTAGTAAAACACGTGTCCTCAACAACACATCACGAGATTAGATTGGTCGTGTTTAAAGCTGCGTTTTTATACCTACGGGAGAAGGGCCCCGTTCTCGGAACCGTCCCAGGCAGTGATAAACTTCAAGAATTGGCACAATTTACACTGCTATACAATAACCGTTCTTGTAACTGTTCCTGGTACACCAAATGTAGTAGCCTACTCTTCATTAACAGAAAGGTTAATTTCAGTCCCCCATGCATATTATACAGATGAGAACATGTTGCATGTGTTTGGTCTACTTGTTTTCATTTTTCGTGTAATTACGGGAAAATTCAACAAAAATGAATATTTTTCGAGCGGATTTTGGATCTAGCACTACGAATGGTAAATTTTCTATTTGAATAAATGCTTATGGAAATTAATCTTTAGAAAAGAAATGAAGCAGAGTTAGTTTTAATGTCCTAATTGTCTGCCCCAAACAGGCTAATGGGGTCGATTGGTTCTTTAGACGTAGGACGAAACGGGAACACCCGACAATCCTACTCCTTCACGCACACAAATCGAACCCATGGCCTACATAGAGGACCAACGCACACACTCACCCCCCCCCCTTTAGTCCTGCTAAATTACGACATAAATAAACGATAAGTGATGATTTTTTTAAATCAGAAACCGTAACATGGCCTTGGAAACATTAACGCCGAGGTTTAAACTTTATATTGAAGTGAAGTGATAAGCTTGTTTGTCTATGTTATATATATAAACGAAGATAAGATATGATTTATTAATTCTTACAGATTTAAAGTGGCAATTTACGTTACATCTATCTTGTACGCTCAATAGTTCACAGCTAGTACTAGAGTCCCTGTCGGTGTTCCTTCTTTTGAGGCTCAGGGCGACCCGAAAAATGAATTAATCCCCATTACCCCCGAAACAGCAATCTCTTTTCAAAATTTCGAATGCAATGTGCAATATAGAAGAAACTTTATTGCATAAAAACAACTTTACAAGTTTATGTCCATACACAAATAGAAATAATAGAAATATACAAGAATGGACATAACATGAACGAATTGTATATAAAAGCTCCTAAACAGTTTAAAATTTCTACATTTTTTTTCGTCATTATTTTTAATTGTTGTAAATCATTCAGTTTATAAAAATTTGGTTCACGAAATAAAAATTAATCTTAAAAGTTCTTTTCTTTTTTTGTCATGTCTTTTGCAATTTGTTATCTAATGAATTTCGTCTTCCACCACCTGACATTATGTTCACACAAACGATCGATCGTTTACGTCTTACTGATATGACGTATGGAGTGTAAATGCCAAACTGGGAATAGTTTATTAATATCATACCAATCTGTTTCAAAGAGGATTGCGAAATTCTTCTAATATCTTTGTTACAGATGACTGTCTTCAACACGTGCAATCACATCACGTGGCGTCAATCATTGACTCAATGACGCGTGAATTGTTTACATAAGACGTAACTGGTTCGGGCAGAATGGTGCCTTTTACTCATTTCAAAATTGTGTACCTACAAGTACTTCAAACGTCTTTATTTACTTTGCTAATATTTAAAAAAAATGTTTTAGAATTTAATTTGTCGGAGGAAAAATGTTAATATTGGGGACTCATTAAGTCGCATCGATGCCATCCTTATCAGTGACTGTAGCGGCCTAGCGAATATTCATTCACTGCTGATCAGTGTGACAACATGTATGACAGATCATCTAGATATGCATAAAGTCAAAACATATCATGTAGTACCGTGTGCAGATTACTATATGCTACAAATATCAACGCCGGCAAATATGAAAAATTGGTTTCTTTAATTAAGTGAGAATTTTTAAAAAAAATGGCTACCTTTAATAAATGTAAACTATATTCACAAATTGCTTTCTGTAATTTCAATTCTCAAACTTTAATCGTAGTGGAAACCGATTGACGTCTATCAATGATACATAAACATAATTTATTATCGGTTATTTAGTATATTCACAATAAATGAAAGATAACAGATAGTTAAAGGACCTAAGTCCGTAACTCAAAGTCCTCCAAAATCTTTAACATCGAAAACACGAATTATTGGTCAATTTAAATCAACATTGATGATGTAAACTTACCAGGAAAAGATGAGCTTCTAATATTCGATATGTTAGATAGAATAATTTTTTTAACATTGGTACACGAATCGTGTGCCATAATGCGCTTCAGTCCCAGTTTTAATAAGAGACTTGAGAAGCGAGGTTAGACATATTGCACCATACCATACGGCGTATGTTGACTAGAATAACCAGACGCTATATAAATTTGCACTAGATTGCATGGCTTATTTCGCCGAACATAACCGATTTGAAATTGGGGGAAAAACGGAAAACATTGAATGTAAATCAGTTTATATACATTCATATTACAGTATTATATGCGTTGCGACCAACGCAATTTCTAGGTCCCGAATGTTAGCGATTTAGCTCCTTTTAAATAGAGAACACGCATAAAGGAACAACGAGCTGTAAGTGCAGACCTTCGCGGCGGTTAGCTGTGTATAGACCATCTTCAATAGAAGTCTTGATCTCACCTTAACTACGCACGGGGACCACGTGGCTACGCGGGTAAGGCGCCTACAAGATCAAAAAAGGGCGCTGGCTCGCCAGCCTGGAATGAATGAATAAAATGGGGTTTAACGTCCTACTGTTATGCACTTAACCTTAGCTAATTGAAGACGGGCATACGCCATACAGTTAGCTATGAGGGTAATTTTGACCGGGCAGCGGCGCTACGGCCTACTCTTATATCGAATTCCAACTGCCAAGGGATCTTTTATGTGCACTCCAATGTGTACACGCGACCACGGTTTTTCGTCCCATCCGAACGACTAGACAGCTGTCCTTGTCAGGCCCTCCTTCGTTAAAAAATATCGTCAGATTATCAGGTCTCGCGCTTCTAGCTAAAATATCTACATGTAACAATCGAGTTGCAAAGTTCAAGATTCGATCAATGTCAGATCAACAAAGAGTTTCCTTCTGCTTTAATTGCCCTTTTTTTTGGTTTACCGTGAGTTTCTCAATTGAAAAAAACTTTCAACGGCTATAAACTTGTCTATTTCTTTTTCTGTGGAGGCTGCCATATTTGTTTACAGTGTGTAATGTGCCACGATCTCTGATTGGAAAATGCTAATTAGTCACATGTAAACACGACGAGCGCAAAAGTTCGGGAATAGCCCGGTGTTGAAGTATGAATGAATGAAATGGGGTTTAACGTCCTACGCTTAAGCACCGTACCTGGGCTAATTGAAGACGGGCGTACGCCACAGTGTGCAATGAGGGAAATTTTGCCCGGGCAGCGGCGCTACGGCCTACTCTTATATCGAATTCCAACTGCCAAGGGATCTTTTACGTGCACTCCAATTTGTACACGGGACTTCGGTTTTTCGTCCCACCCGAACGACTAGGCAGCTGTCCATGTCAGGCCCTCCTTCTGCATCACTGACAAGGGGAAATCACGCCGGAAAATCGAGATGAACTTTCTCGGCCAATGCAGGGATCGAACACTCAACCTCCAGGCTAGCGAACCAGCGCCTTATCCACTTAGCCACCGTGATCCCCCGGTGTTGAAGTGTTGAAGTAACCGTTAAATGATTTAAAACTCGCAACTGTTGTTTCAGGAACATGTGCATTGACTGGCTTAAACTTATTCCTTCTGGAAAATAATATACCACTTTTTATTTCACGTGTTCTAGTTACAAACTTATTTAAAGGAGCTAAATCGCTAGTATTTGGGATCTAGAAATTGACCCGAATGTGTCGCAACGCATATAATAATATACTCTGATTGTATATAAACTGATTTACATTAAATTGTTTCCGTTTTGACTCTAATTTAAAATCAGTTATGTCCAGCGAAAAACGACATGCGTCCCAACCTATTAGAAATGTCTAGTGTCTGGTTATTCCAGTCTATTGCGCATGCCCACCAGATAAGATATGGCCTCAAAGTTTAACTGGAGTTGTAGAATATGTGATGCCTCGTTCTTTCTGGTTACAAGTGACGCTGAAGCGCACTATGGTACACGATTCGTGTACCAATGGTAAGATTTTTATTTTGTTTTAAATATTGGATATCAGAGCCTACCGTTTTAAGGGAAGATCACAACATCAATGTTGATTTAAATTGACCAGTAATTCGTGTTTTCGATGTCGAAGATTTTGGAGGATTTTAAGTTACGGTCCTTTAAGCTGGGCTTTTATTTTAAATACGGAAATGGCCATAAGCCTTCTTGTGCTTTAAAATTGGGAGTTTAATTTGTTTTGTCCCATATAACAACGCCTTCGGTAGATAAAGAAAATACAATAACATATTTTTCCGAAATGCCGAAGGGGCGCTGATTAATTGATATCTTATTATCGCTGTCTTTAAATGCTAAATGGTTGATAACATATCTATTATTTATTGATAAATCACTGTCATAAACATCCGTTTTGGTAGCAATGAACTACTTCATGAGAAATGGGATATGGCTTTCATTCAACCAAAGTCTCATTCATGACATCAACCGTTATGATCAACAAAACTGATTTCTTTTCATGTCCAGAAACGTCTTAGGAAATATTGAAATGTCGAACTTTATTGCTGTTTTGTTGTTGTAGTGTACACTCACATTTCAATCTGGGCGTATATTGTTGTCGCGCCCGTCTGTCCGTCCGTCAGTCGCGTGGACGCTATTGAGGCTAAACCATCGTTCTGTTGACTTCAAGGTTATGAGACTTTTGATCTTCTGTGATTCACTGCCAAACGAGATGAGCACTTCTGTGCCGTGGCTTGGATGTGTATTTGTCACGGGGAAAGGGTGACTGTTTCACCGGGATTCCCTCGGGATTCTACGATTGCTAAAAAGCCTGCAAATTACGTAATTAAAAAAAAATACCTGAGTATGCTAGTCCCTTAATTATGATTAATTACAATTACAAATCCTATTCCCTCTAATCGAAGCTAATTATTTGCTTCTAATCAGTAATATATTCTCGAGGGGGTGGGGTAGGACAAAGGATATAAAAAAATAAATTAACGTTATAATTTCAACATACATTTCTCTATACCGGACACATACGAGGGATGACTGGACAGTTCTAAAAGGATAGATCAATTGCGGTGAAACAAACTTTTGTCACCAACAAGTACAAGTGAACGATTTGTGTTAAGTTGGCTTTGTACAGGGCTTTCCCAATATGGCTTAGGGGTTATCACATAACATTATTCCGACAGGCGCCAAATGCGATAGAAGTTGCTAAAATGTCATTTGTAGACGTTCATATTACACCTTTCTCTACGACAGTCTAATCGTAA
This sequence comes from Patella pellucida, assembly GCA_917208275.1. NCBI lineage: Eukaryota > Metazoa > Mollusca > Gastropoda > Patellidae > Patella > Patella pellucida. The sequence goes on from OU795038.1 coordinate 62,141,928, forward strand.
AAATAGAGATAAAGGGAGAGAGGGGGAGATTGGATTTAACGTCCACTCGACACAAAAAGGGTCATTTCAGGACTAACATAATAATATGATTAATTTTATTTCAATAATTATCTTGCGCGTATGAATCTTTAGCTGTGGAAGGAAACCGGAGACCACGAAGAAACCCACGATGTTGGACAGGCGCCCCTACCCCTTGTCACGTACAGCCGGAGAATCTACAGCACGCCACTTGACTCAATGACAGACCTTATGATACATAGCGCACGTGTTAACCATTCTCAAGGGCCCTTATATGTTCACGCCAATGTTCTTATCCTGCCCTCCATCATGCACCTCTATCGGGTGAAAACCACGTCGGAAAATCCCCTCTTTAAAATTCATTATTGATGTTGATTTTCATATATTATAACGTAAGGATAGACACCCACGATAGTTGAAATTGGATATAACAAAACACTGATGCGTTGACTGTTTTTGTGAGGTATTTTGGGACTATTTTTAGACCCGGCGAATTGTCCTTGAGACCGGCAAAACATGTATATAAAATAACATTGAATTTTAGTTTCAAAATAAAGCTGAGAATAAACCATCCATGTTTTAGATATGCAGAGATGAAGCAGGTGCTTAATATAATCTTAAACTATGAAAGAAATCTGCTCTAACGTTCAACTTTTCAACACTAACCACGTCATTTCCGCCTACTAGTCATCGGATTTACGTGCACTCCGTTTGTTCGTTTGTTTCTGGAGTTTAACGTCCACTTCCACCAACGGTGATATCGTAGACATGTGTTTCCTGACGTGTATGTCCACGAGTAAATAAATTTAATCTGACAAGGCTGGAATCGAACCTGTGATCGCCTGGGTAGGCCTAGTAAGCGAGTGTCGTGTATCGAAAACAAGAACCCATTTTCTCTATTATAGTGTACGTTTTCAGAGTTGCGTTGAAGGGTTGTTCAACTTATTTTAATGTGTTTATTTATTTTATTTTAAATCGAAAGCTTGGTAGTATTGTGAGGTCACTGCACAGTGCGATCAGACCAGGCACAATAGCGCAGCCTGGAACAAGCATAATGAAATTATGGGGGCACCTTGATGTGAGCTTAATAAAATAGTTCATTTTACTGGAACGCAGCTGTTTGTTACTTAAAGTACGCGGTTTAACCTAGATAAACAAGGCTACTTAAGGCGGAAGTTATAGAAGTATGGCAGGAAAACCACAAGCTCACCATCGGAAGTCGACATTGTGAAAATGAGCAGACACGACCTTGATCTTAAAGATGCGTCCGTAAAGTGTGCCATTTTTTCTAGTATTGCAGTGAACGACTTAATAACAAAATTTACTAATAATATAATATTAAGCCATGACATAATGGCTGACGATATGAAAATAAAGCTTTCAAACTCCTTTAGCACCAACATTAATCTTGCAGCCATGTTCGATTACCAAGTTTTGAACTCTTATGACAGGGCATATAACGATGAATAATTGCATATCTTCACATTGTGCTTTCTGTTACAGTAAATCAGTATGGATAGTTGCATGGGCCTAAATTTAATGTGGACTTGCCGGTTGCAGATTTAAATCTAGATTTCGTTCTTTTATTAAAGTCCGTAACTTAAAATCCTCCAAAATCGTCGACATCGAAAACACGAATTATTGGCCAATTTTAATCAATTTTGATGATGTAAACTTACCGGGAACAGATGAGCTTCTGATATCCGATAATTAAGATAAAATATGTTTTCTTACATTTGGTACACGAATCGTGTACCATAATGGGCTTCAGCCCCAGTTGTATTGAGAGACTCGAGGGACGAGGCTAGACATATTGCACCCAGTCAAATGGGGTTATGTAGACTGGAATAACTAGACGCTAGACTTTTCCACATGATTGATATTGCTGGCTTATTTCGCCAAACATAACTGATTTGAAATTGAAGTAAAAACGGAAACCATTGAATGTAAATCGGTTTATATACATTCATATTACAGAATTATATGCGTTGCGAACCACTTTTGTGAATTTCTAGGTCCCAAATGTTAGCGATTTAGCTCCTTTAATCACCGGTTTTGCTTCAGGGGAGAGAATTAGCCGTGTCTAATGTCCCGCAATTTCCATCAAACTTCAAATTCCAGCAGATATTGTTTACGTGAGCTGTCTATGTTCCTATCCCATTCGAACGACTAGGTTCTATTTCTAAGAAATGGGAACCGTGGGAATTAAAACTTCAAATATATTTAATAGGCTCCAAAGAAAGATTAACATTCCTACTTCACATGCGTTGACCTAGAAAGATTCCCCTTGTTAGTGTCGTAAGGCAGATGACTATGTAGGACAACATGTAGTCGTTTGATGAGGGCACATTGGCGTGGACGTAAAAGAACCATTGACAGATGGAATTCGAAATAATCGTAGGCCGTAGTGCCGCTGCACGGATACAGTAACCCTATATCACAATGCATGGCGTATGCCCGACTTCATTAGCTCCGTCGGTGCAGAGAATTAAAATGCGGAACCCCATTTCATTTCTATATATTACGTTCACATCAATAAAATTGGAATTGATAAAAAAATGAACAAGACCATAATGTGAATTTAAGAGAAGAAAAACAAATAATCAACAACCTTTAGGCTACACAGTGCACACATTCATTAATTAGAAAACGAGAGTCAGATTACTAAAGGTCAGTACGAGCATCATTATAAACAGTAACGATATGTAACATCAGTAATCTAATTACGTCACATTTAAACGATAGATCTGTAACTTCTGTTACACTGGCTACCGGGGAGGTAATTGGTCATAGGCTCCTACCGCCAGGTTAAAATAAATATGGGTCGGTTGGCAGGCTACACATATTGCCTAGTTAGGAGGTAAAGGATATCAGAGCCAGTTTTAAATTTTAAGACCAATGTCACTTATGATTGGATGCGTCAGAACGTGATAAAATTATAAACGTGCCAGACCTGTTCTCTGTACAGCTATTCGCGGTACTCTTTTGTGGTAAAGAGCAAAGGTCATGCGGTAAATGCAATTACCGTCTGAAATAAATTGAGATCAATTTACACCACTAAGACTTTTGCAAAACTAGTCCAGGTTCAAATTTACAATCCAAAGCTGCAATTGACATTGGCATGGGAATAGATCTACACACTTCGATCTGGTGAGTGTCATTCTAGAACCCCCACCCCCACCATCTCATTAATAAGCAGTCATGTACGCATGTCATTTAATGAAAGTTAACAATCAAGCCATGTAAAGTGGCTGACAGTGGGACACTAGATGCTGCATCATCAAATTAGAGAAGCGGTTAATAATGGTCCTCATTTTTAGATACAAACCTAGGCCCTGTTTCTCGAAATCTTAACTAACGACAAAATCAAAATTGTAATAGATACTTCCATTTTGATTGGCTAAGCACTAAAATCAGTCTAATATTATCCAATCAAATTAGTAAAATCAGGATTTTATCTTGGTTAAAATTTCGTGAAACAGACACCTGAAATTGAAACACAAAAGAGTTCAGGTGTCTATGGCTTTTAGCAAAACGTATCAACAAATTAGAGGACACTTTTAGGTTTTAAATTTGGATACCGGAAACAATTAGAATTACGAGTTAATGTTCCGTTTCAATTAATCTAAATACGGATTTCCTCAATGGCAATGGTTAAATTAACAAATCGTCATGAAGAAGAATAATTTACGTCTAGGCCTACAGGCAGAATAATTCCTTAATTAGTATGTAGCGTGATGGAAGTGAAATGTCAGTTCGATTTACTGGAATAGAACAATATTTAAAGAGCACATAAGATCATAATTTTCTATTACATATTATAATAAACAATGATTACTAAATCCATATTACGGAAAGTTTAAATCAATCTGATTAAAATTAACTGAGCTATTTACGTTTTAGTATGGGACAGCCAAAAACGGTTTTCAAATTTTCATGAACGACCTTAATCCGGTTGATTGGCTGATGACGTCACAGGCACTACACATACTATACACATTATCTATCCAATATATCACTGCCTGTATAATATATCACTGTATCAACATACCAACAGTTAACAAGTGTGTATTGTCGGTAATCATTAGCTCGTAATTATGTAAGCTACACATCACTATATAATTCAAAGCATTTTCAAACGCAGACCTTTCTCATCTTGAATTGTAATAGATTTTATTTGTTACTATAATATTTCCGAGTGTATTTCAAGATGCCGAATTATCATTGTATTATTGAGAGCTGTGGAAATTCCAGCAGAGAAAAGGGGAATAATATACCGACGTTTCATAAATTTCCCAAAGACGAAATATTACGGAAAGAGTGGATTGCGTTTGTCAACAATTTAATTACGAATTGGCGGATGCGGGTTGTTTAATCCCACGACCGGTTCACCCCGGGCTGTTTCATCCCACACCTGATTTTCTATCGGGCTGTTTCATCCCACTTGTTATTATAGAAGCAGTTAATTAACCGAGTTGTACTTATTGTCGAATAAACTTCATTGTTTATTATTAAATAAACACAACATTAATTGTTATGGAGTAGTAAAAAAAAAACATGACGCGAGAGTTGATATCTGTCGTTTGGGTCTCGGATATACGAAGTTTGGGACTCTGGTATACGACGTTTAGGAAATATATATATATTCAAAACACGAAAGAAAAAATCAAGAACCACGTGGTTAGTAAAAGGCTCAACCAAACGATAAAACATTAGTTGCACTTACGGTTCTTTGATAATCATCGTTTCTCATGAAATTATATAATATTTATTTAAAACGAATAATATGCTGATGACCTACACAAAAACAAAATAAATATTTACAGGACATGCAATCTTTTTTTTTACAAGCCCCTACAAATTGTTAATAATCAGTGAGCTGCACCTTGACGACATGCTTGTCGTAGATGTCAATACCAATCGATAAATTGGTGCGAACAAGCCACTGGTAAGTGGTAGGTCAATCAAGTTCGTTAACTATTTGATAAAAGAAAAACAACAAAGTATTACTAAATATGCACAAATTTTCAACAATACATTTTGGCAAGTTTTATACTCGCAGATAAAACAAAACAAAGGAGAACTAGCAGTGTTAATCGCGGTCTCAACAACCGCCAATCACCTAATTAAATAAATGCCAATTAAATTCTCAATTGAAATAATAAACGATAACCTGCCTTTTTTTAAATCTGGTGTTGATTATCGAACCCATTCTGCTCAGCGAGTTAAGATTATTGACGACAATTGATTGGTGAATCTGATTGTTAAAGCGCTTAAAAACATTGAATTAATTTAGAATTGCAAAATGCAAAACGTAATTTATTATTCGTTACATATAAAAAAATCGTTAGTCATTTATTATTATTCGTGCACATTTTCTGATATGGTCTGGTTATTTGAGCCTAAAAATAGAACACATCAAGTCTCCAATTGGGGCATGCACGCTTCCCTTTGATGACAGTTATATCATGGCATCTCATGGGTCGTATATACGATTATTTCACCGTGAAAGGTGCAAATGCATGCTTTCTGATATGGTCGGATTATTTGAACCTAAATATAGAACACAGCAAGTCTTCTTTGAGGTGTTGTATCATGGACATATACGATTATATCACGAGGTAATTCTGTTATTGAAACCCAAACTGAACGAAAACGTCTCTCGATTATAACTGATGTAAATTTTGTGGAATGCTGAAGCAATTTTAGTTTAAATATCCTTTGTGTGTGAATTACTACTATAGGGCAGGCTGTGTACATGTAATATCAATTCTTTAATATATAAAAGCTGTAAATAGATAATTTAATGAAATCAATTTATTTACAGCTAAAAAGATAATTTAATGAAATCAATTTATTTATAAAAGCTGTAAATAGATAATTTAGTGAAATCTATGAATCTAGTCTCGCAACAATCGGATGGTTTTCATTATTAGATCCGGTATCATCTACATCGCCATCCTCTTTGGAGCCACAGTCAGATAGATACGGCTCAAACATAATATATGGCGCTATAGTTATCATTTCTCGCGACGTATCTGTACCCGATACATTGCCAGAGCTAAAAGAACTACTGCTACAGGATAACTCTAAATATTCTGCTTCCATTCTCTCGGTGTATGATAGAATGACCAAATCGTGTTAATGATTTATTTATATGATTACTACTTAAAACCATTTCGTTTCTTAAATGCCGACAATTAATTATTTCAATTGGCTTCATAGATGTCCGTAGCGCCGGCTACATCAATTCTACACCAATCGTGTTTCAATCAGAAGCCAATTGTTAGTTTACGGTCGGCTTATTCTGATTAAAAAGACAATGCTACTGCAATCGGCTTTATAAAACAAATTCTAAATTAAAAAAACAGATTATTCCGTAGTCAGTTGTTTTATTTAATTAGGGGATTAAGGAACCAGTCAGGCGTTAATGAATACACACGCCGGCTGTATATAGGTAATTAAGGAATAAACATTCCGAATATGCATTTGTACACTGTGACGTCACTAGGGACCGAGGGGATTAAGAGTGTTTTCGATAATTGGCCAAGTCGTTTTTACGGGAGGTCTATATTTGCGACTTTGAGTGAAGATAGCTGATTTATTTTTAATCAGATTGATGTTAACTTTCCGTAATGTGCATATAATAACCACTGTCCATCACTACGCCGAGTTTCAGTTTGTCGTCTTATGAGCACTTTAATAATTATTGTTAAAGAGACACTTTCACTTATTTAAATTCTGAGCCGCTCTTGCCATGAACGCTTTTATGGGGGAGGGGTGAGGGCGTATCCATGTGAGGGTTTCCACAAGTAGAAACAAACCGAGCGTGGATAAAATAAACGAACACGATTTTGCCACGTCTAATATGCGCACTCGTGTTTAACTCTTGTTGCTGCATATTCATCTCGAATATAATAGATTTTTGGATAAAGTGGATGTTACTGTTCTTTCCAAAAACGGCGATTGAACGAAAGCAATGTCGACTTCCACATTGTAAATAAAAATCCTCACTTACGACGACATTTACGTGGGATTCTCAAAAATTGGAAACACAGCGTTTTTCCACTGACGACAACGCGTACACGAAAATAAAATATTTTAATAATCCAATTATGTGCAAATTCAAGTATTGATTCCACCTTATAGGCCTTTCCATATTATAACCGTTTATGCAATTTTTGCACAAGTCCAGTGTATTGTGTTTCGGAAGGACATTTAAACCCCAAATAATTCAAAAATAAAATAAAATGTGTATTTAGTATTGCTCTCTGTCTTTTAAAAGGACGGTTGTGTGGCCGGTTGATCTAATGAATACGCTGTAAATGATGCCTATGGAAGACACGCCAATTCGATTCGCCCAAAGTCCATTGTGCTCAGGCAAAAAGATGACAATGTTCACGAAATTTTAACTACGATCAAATTTAAATTTTAGTAATTTGATTGGATAATATTAGATTAATATTTAATGCTTAGCCAATCAAAATTGAAGTATTTACTAAAATTTAGATTTTATCTTTAGTTAAAGTTACATTAGTTAAGAGCTAAATCTGCCTATAGCAGGCCTTTCTTTGGGCCTGAAATGTTTTCTAAAGTATTAATTAGACATTAATTAGCTGATCCAGGCCTTTATCAACTCTGGATGGCATCAGATTTCTCCGATAATAAACAGATTAAAACGTTTCAGCGATACTCTGATTTAATCAAATATGGCGGACCAAGACGGACCCAAACTTAGCTTCGATCAACCAGGACCGTGGTTGACATTATTGCACACGTCTGCCAAACTTTTAAATGCCAATATCTTCGCTTGCAATAGAGTAATTTGAATGAAATTTTGAAATTATCCATATTACATCATCCACTTTCGAACTATTATAGCAAGAATGACTAGTTCTTTATCTATATCTGGAATAATGTAACTTTAAAATTTCGCGAAACAGGGTCCTGGTTTGTGGAGTGCATATTATTTTCCTCTCGCCTGCTTCCTCTTTCGTGCCACTTTAAGATCCAAAACTCCATGTCAACAGATTCTGTTTATGGCACGATAATTAATGTTATCACTCGAAGGCCAAGGTGATGAGTCTAGTATTGAATGTCATATCAACAACATACAAAGAAAACACACAAATCAAACAATTCATCCGCCAGGGGCAAGACACGCGTGTATTATTCACGAAGTGTTTTTCTTTCAAAAACAATTGGAATCGTCCTCCACCTTTGATTGGTAAACACTGAAATAGAGAGAGAGAGAGAGAGAGAGGGGGAGAGTGGGAGAGAGAAAGAAAGAGAGAGAGATGGAGTTTAACGTCCACTCGACACAAACTAGTTCATTTCGGGACTAACATATGGTTTAATTTTTGTTCAATAATTCGCTTGCGCGTAGGGGCTTTAGCACTGGGAGGAAACCAGGGGACCCGGGAAACACCCACGAGGCTGGACAAGCGACCCTACTCCTTGTCACGTACAACCGGAGATTCGAATTCACGCCAGTTGACTCCATGGCAGACTTCATGATACAGCACGCACGTGCTTACCCTTCGGCCATCCACCACCACCCCAAACACACACTGAAACGGATGGGACTTCCTCACTCATCAGGGCATTTTCCTTTTACAAACTATTTAAAGAACCATTTAAGGATATTTTTTTTGAAATCTAAGCCGAAACCATCACTCCGTATAACTATAAGTGTCATGCAAAATGCATACTATGTCATCTATAGAAACCCTGTTCTAGAATACATGACACTTATCTGAAGCGTTCGCATGGTTGCCAAGAACGTTCCCGGATTTTTTTTTCAGCCTGGTTCCGATTCGTCATTGATTCAAGGAATTCAAAATGAAATTAAATGAGGGTTAACGACCTAATGTTCATTGTTGGAAAGAATACGCGTACAATATGCATTCAGGGCCGTATCTAGCAGGGCTGCAGGAGGTTCGCCCAACTACTCTGCTGCACCCCCACTTTTAAAATCCTACATACGGCCATGTATGCATCATAGACCAATACAGGCTTATAAAGAACATAGCTGTCCTCTGTAAGGAACACAGTTGTGCAGGATTTCGAGAATTTCGTTTTAATGTTCGTTAGGTGAAATATGTTAGAGTTTACCATTAACACAACATAACATGCGAGTTGTAGCATTGTCTACCAACCGTCCTGTCTTGGTGTTTGTTTTTATGCATTTGGACAAACACTTGTATATAAAATCTGGACATAACCTCGAAGGTAATCGCCCTGACCATTGTTAAATATAACCATTTTTTAGATAAGATATGCTGAAACGAAATGGGGGGTTTAACGTCCTATTGTTCTCCAAAAAGATACATCATTGAAAGGGTACCATTCTAACACTCCAGCCCGCCTTATACAGAGGTCCCGATGTACTCTTATTATATACACGCATAAAATTGATTGCTGGGCGATGTGATATTATTTTTTAAATCTTATTATAGCAACAAGACTGGCTCGTTTAATGTAAACAAGTCTGGCCGGGCACGCCACCTTGACCTGACCTAGAACACTCTGATCTTTTCGGTCCAAGGCAGATCACGATAGCCGTATTCTGACCTTTAGTGTCCGAAAACAACATTCATCGGTTGTCTGAAATATTGATAGCAAACTTAAGTTTATTAGAACCTTAAAGTGAAGTGGACATAAATCAGCGTGCAATAAATCCATAACATTGGTGTCTACCGCTTTTAAGGGTCCTCCGGTTTCCTCCCACTGCTTAAGACGTTTATGTGCAAGCGCCCTAATTGAACCATAATTAGTCCCCACATAACATCGTCTGTGTCTATTGGACGTTAAACCCCATCCTCGCTATCTGTTCGTATATACATGTGTTTACATATTTTTTTATTTTATATTTTATCGAACTCTGTGTAGAAAATCAGCATCAAAAAATTATAGAAGAAACGAAAATGGATGTTTCATTTGATTTGCAATAAATAAAGGAAAAAAAGAAACACGATATAATAAAAATAGTTCAATATAACTATTGTTTATGAGATTTTATTATGAAATAATTTCACGATTTTCTACTTTTTTATTCTATCTTTTGATTTATGAAATGTTTTATAAAACAGATTTCGCCGGGTTATCGTCTTACTTACAGAAGGTGTAAAAATAAAATGTATTTTTGAAACTCAATTCCAAACTGCTTAAAGGAGATAATACGCTAACATTTGGGACCTAGAAATTCACAAAAGTGGGTCGCAACGCATATGATGCTGTAATATGAATGTTTATTAACTAATTTACATTCAATGGTTTCCGTTTTTACTTCAAATCAGTTATGTTCGGCGAAATGAGCCAGCAATCTCAATCGAGTGCAAATTTCTAGCGTCTGGTTATTCCAGTCTATATACGCCGTGTGATTTGGTGCAGTGTGTCTAGCGTCGTCCCTCCAGTCTCTTATTACAACTGGGACTAAGGCGCATTATGGTACACGATTCGTGTACCAATGTTAATAAAATTATTTTATCTTAAATATTGAATTACAGAAGCTCATCTTTTCCAGGTAAGTTTACATCATCAATGTTGATTTAAATTGACCAATAATTCGTGTTTTCGATGTTGAAGATTTTGAGTTACGGACTTAGGTCATTTAAATAAAGGCTGTAACATTATGTGCGTGAGAGAGAGAGAGAGAGAGAGAGAGAAAGGGAGGGAGGGGGAGAGAGAGAGACGGAGTTTAATGTCCACTCAAGACAACTAGGTCATTTCGGGACTAACATATGATTAAAATTTATTTCAATAATTCGCTTGCGCGTAGGGGTCTTTAGCAGTGGGAGGAAACCGGAGTGCCCGGACGAAACCCACGAGGTTGAGAAGGCGCCCCTTTCTCCATGGCACATACGCTCACACCAGGGCTCGAAACCACAGCCGCAAGCCAGAGGTGGCCGGCCAGCTAGAGGTCGAAGTGCGGCACTCTAGACCACTAGGCCATTCCACCACCCCTGCAACATATGTATTATCATATGGCGGCTATGAAACAAACTGGGTATTATATGAATCAAATTTCTCTTAGTAATTTGGGAGAGAGAGAAAGAGAGAGAGATGGGGAGAGAGAGGGCGAGATTCTGCTCCATGGCATGTACAACCGGGGAATCCGAAACCACGCCAGTTGACTCAATGGTATACCTTATGCTACAGCGAGCACATTATAGTAACCATTCGGACATCCACCCCAGGGGAAATGGCAAAGGAAAACAAAGTCGTGGTGTGTGTTGTTCAATATGATAAATCATACACATTATGTTTCTATTCAGCAGCCGTAAAGTGAAAAATCGTCATCATTTCTTTTCAAATTCTAAACTTCCATTGTATAGGGAGTATGCATACCGAGTGTTTATGTTTTTGATTAATATTTGTATAGTGCAGGTATTAAAGTAAATGAAATGAAGCTTGACGTCCTACTCCTCTGTTACGTTTGAGGTAATAGTGTAGTATGACATGTCATCTCGTAGGATTTGTATGCTAATATTGATTTGTAGTTGTTTTGAATTGATGTGGGGTCAAGCTATCCAAGAATGTCGGGGTTCAAATTTTCCTATCCCTTGACCCTTCTGGGGGGGGGGGGGCTGTTTGAATCGGGACCACTTTGGCCAAGGCCATGACTATCTCTTCCATTGGATTCTCATGATCTGTAAGGCGTTTTGGCATACGGGTCCTGTCTGCGATACAATTAAAGCGAATAGAAGTTGTTTTCGTTGACTTAAAGGGCTAATCCCGATATTTGTTTTGGGAATAAAAATGCTTAATTTTGTGTTAAAATCCCTTAAAATATACGAGTCAAGGGCCGAGCAACTACTTCAGTATTTATAATACGTTTTAAAACGACTTAAATCCATCAGTCTTCATCTGGAATTTGGGACAGGTGCCCCAAGGTGTATTCTGTGGTATCTGGATAAAATCAAACATTTTTTTTTATAAAAATAATGTGTGGTTGAAATTTGCCTTTTTTTTTAACAAGTACGGAACATGGGATATTCACTGCATAACCATTTGAAGTAACCGTAATCGGTTATAAGGTCATCCAACGAAACAATTGACCCGAAATCTTAAAGGGGCCATTCCGATAACATTTTGGGGGTTAAAACTGCTTAATTTTGTATGAAAATAGCCTCTAACTTAGATCCGAGCAACTTCTTCAAGCTATGTGATACGTTTTCAAACAACTTCCAATCGCCGGTATGGCTTGGTGGCCGAAGACTTGTGTTCTGTTTGCATTACACAGAAATGTCTGGATAAAACGAGTCTATATGTGCAGCTTTCAATCTAACCCTATTGACTCACTTTTAAAGCTCTCTATTGATTAAGTTAAAGTTGGTATCAAATATAGTCGCGCTTATCAAGTAAAACGACCATAACAATTTAAAAGTAAAACTTAAAAGAGCAAATTTCCAGTTAAGCTTTTTTTGCATTCACGTCCAAACTACTCAATATTTTGAACTGGAAGATGAATTGAATGAGAATGTGCTGATGGCCAGAGAATTAGCAATTATATCAGGAAATATTGTAAAGATGGTAATATCAACATTCAGATGGTTAACTGATAATACATTACTTTTACTTTTAATTCTACGAAACCGATCCCATACTGACCTCGATACAGGATTTGATCCTTGAGACATAACCTTGCCATGAAATCCTGTTGGACAAATGGTACCACGAGCCTTCAACTATTATTCGTTTAAAGGAGAAAAAAAGGTTCAACAAAGTGAATTTCAGTACATAAAAGCCATAACTATCATTTTACTTTAATCGAGATGACTGAAGACTATTTCATATATTTCTAATAGATTTCCCAGTCTGAAACCAATCAAATTTTAATATCGAGTTGAATCGGGATAAAATTAGTCCGACTATACTACGAAAGGTCTTTAATATTAGAAATGAAAATTATCTGGTGTTCGGAAGAAACCCACGGATCAAGATAATATTTTTAACAACCCCAAGTATCAATATTTTATACAAACGATACTTTACTCAAATGGAAATTTAAGTCTTCTAACTTGTGTGATTTCTGCAGTGCCGCCATTGAAAACATGGAACATCTTTTCTACTACTGTTATTGCTCTAGTAAAATCTGGTCTGAATTTCATAAACTAATTAATAAATTAGATATAGAAATCGTTTTGAATAAAAAGCAAAATAATCACTTTGATTTTTTGACCAAAGCACATTTCTTAATAGGACAGACTGGACTGGACAAAAACAAACCATCTATTATTACTAAATATTATATCTATTGCAAAATGTTTTATCAATATTTTATCACTTTGATATTTTCAAACTGACAGTTTTGGCTCATCCGCATCGCATTAATATTTCAAGAGGTATTTGACCTATCACAGATCAAAGATATGTCAAATTTGGGGGATTTTGTATATACGAAACTAGAATTTATACGTAACCGTGAAAGTATGACAAATATTTTAAAAATGCGAACAAAACATATTCTTCAGTAAATCAATTGATCGAATATCAGCTTTCGTTCAAATGTCCAACAAAAAATCGCCATTGGAAATAACAAATTAAATTAAATTGTGTTTAGCCTTGAACTTATCTGCACTAACATGGCTAATCAAAACAGGCATACGCCATGTTGTGTGTCATTTACCATAGAACTAAATACATTTATTTAGTTCTATGCATTTACATAGAGGGAAATTTGATCCGGACAGCGACGTTTTACAATAATTTAAATAACAGTACTACTTCTAATTCATGTTTGAGGAAATGTTCATTCAGATTTCTTTTTGAAAACTTTGAATTTATTCATTGAGCAGACCGTGGAGTTATTTTCAAATTAATTCAAAACTTTTTCGCGAATAAAGTAAAACTAGGATCGCATAATTTCGGCCACTCTTCTTCTTGGAATTCAACTGTAAAGGATTCCTGTAAGGCGGCAGGCCCGGGTACATGATTTTGTCGAGGGGAGGGGAGGGGGAACATTGGTGCAAAGGGTAATCATCTGAGTGCCGCATGCATTAGTGGTTTGGTGTAGTCCCCGGAGTCTTCGTCGCGGCCTCCTCGCTAATCTGGAAATTCTGTTATCTTGATTTTCCGGCGTGGTCCCCCTTTGTCAGTCGTTAGGATTGGACAAAATGACCGTTGGAATTTGATATGTCTGTAGCGCCGCTGTTCGGGCAAAATTTACCTTCGCCAAGTATGTCAGTCGTCATTATCCCAGTCGGGGCAGAACACTATGATGGTAACCCCCATGTCGAATATAGAGAGAAAAATGGGGTTAAACGTCCACGCGACACAAACTAGGTCACTTCTCATAGACAAACATATGGCTTTTTATATTACAATAATTCGCTTAGCAGTTGGAGGAAACCGGAGGACCCGGAGAAAACCCAGGAGGTTGGACATGTGACCCTACTCCTTGTCACGTACAACCGTGGATTCGAAACCACGTCAACTGACTCAATGACAGGCTTTATGATACAGCGCGCACGAGCTAGTCATTCGGCCACCCAACCCCTCTGTAACTGACGGTATCCAAATTGTACGGCGCGTATTTACATAATTTGAGTGACAGTTTAGGTACCCGCTTCCGTTTATTTTCCTGTTCATTTCCTATTCATAACGTCACTGGTACAAATACGGTGCGTTGTAATACAATGTAAATTTGTGAAATTCAGACGTACATCAATTAAATTAATTAAATCTTTGGATTTAAAGGTTAAGATTTTTAAATTTCATTTTTAAATAAAATCAAAACAAAGCAGTCTATAAACCTTAAAGAAGCCCATTACATTGAATTGGCGGGTTTATTTTGACACAAACGATGTAATTATTGTTAACTTTGATAAAATTATTTTATATATTATCTGTGAGAGGTCATTATTATATATATTAAAGTAGATAAAGTACAAAGTACAAGTACTTCTTTGTTTACGGTAGATAAACGCATTAATAAATTTTTAAAAAATCCGTCCAGGTAAAAAAATCCCCTCTTGACTTCATTCTGACATATCATATAAGCTAGCTGTCTGCCTTCCATGGGTGTCTGGTTTCCCCTTGTCAGTGATACAGACGGAGGGCCGGACAATGACAGCTGCCTAGGAATACCAGACAACTCATCCCAAAGACAACTCATCCCAGACAACTCATCCCACTAAAAGACAACTCATCCCACTTTTAAAGACAATTCATCCCAAGTCAAAAGACAATTCATCCCAAGTTAAAAGACAATTCATCCCAACTTTATTGAGAGAGACTCAGGTTATAAGACAACTCATCCCAACAAATATAAGTGACTTCGAATTCAAGTTATAAATAAATACCACAAATTAATCACTAATATATGAATTTATTACATCAACAATTTATTAAATATTACATTTATGTATGAATTTATTACATCAACAATTTATTAAATATTACACTTTATTATATAAACTAATACATTTATCAACTTTATTATATTAACTAATACATATTTGTCAATTTTATTATATAAACTATTTTATTATTTAACTAATTGATTTTATTTCCTATTGAGATATTACACTTGATTATTTAATCTGTCAGTTTGTCGTTCAGTCAGTCGGTCCATATATTCCTCCACATCTTTTCAACAACTGGTTGGTGCTAATTTCCTCGTTCGTGTATAAGTTCCAAAGTTCAAATAGTTTACTTTGTGTCGTCCTGGTAAGTTTTTTCTGATGTCTTCTCAATTTGCCTTCCGAAACCATTTTCATTTGTATAGGTAGTTGTGCAGCTTCTTTATATAATAATGTTATGAGTAGATAGAACTGTAGATTTCCTTTTCGGGCCTTTTGATTTATACGGTTGTGCCAACCTTCAACATCGTTGTTAGTTCTAATTGATCTGCCAAACACACTCCATGTCGGGATGGTCCATACATTGCTTGTCAGCCAATTATCCTGAATGTAATTCATTACTGCTCTAATTTTTTCGGTATTCACTTTCTCATTTAACTTATTGAACGTTGGTAAAATATGCTCAGTTGGTAGAAACTGTAGGGCGAGTACTTTTCTTAAAAACTTGTACACAACATCTTTCTGTCTGTAGGCAGTCTACAAAAATATGAAAAATAAACTATTTGTTAATAAAACATAAACAAATAATATCGTTTTAAATTAAAATACTTAATTATTTCAAAAATTGTGAATAATATCAAATAATATCAAATCAATTATTTCAAAAAGTAACATACTCAAAAATACTCAATAGTTGTTCGGATGGGACGGAAAACCGAGGTCCGTGTACACATTGGCAAGCACGTATAATATCCATAGGCAGTTGGAATTCAGTTGCTGCCCGGGAAAAAGTTTCCCTTATAGCTCACGGTATGGCGTATGCCCGTCTTCAATTAGCCCAGGTTATGTGCAGAGGCGTAGGGCGTAAAACCCCATTTCATTCATTCATTCTATGGGCGTCTACAGATATTAATAATGTATACAAAATACTGCAAATACGATACATATACATTTTTAGAATAATAGATTTCTATCACAGTTGGATTATAAATAATATTAGGTAAAGTACAACAAAAGGTTAAAAGTATCTAATACATAACATGGCATTAATCCGTAGTCTTCCTGATGGAAATTCCATTCATGCGTGCCAAAACCGAATTTTAAAAGTAATATGTGGTGAAAATTTAACGATTCCTTGCTGGATGAAAGCTACGTAAAACGAAACGCCACAGCCAGGACAGAATTCTCCTTCTAAAAAAAGGGTAATAAAACAAAAGTTAATCCAAAATACGTCGATGACAGACATGCGCAACTATAAATCCGAGCAAATTGTTGACAGACCCAGAAAGTTATCGTAGATAGTCATCGACAACAATATGCGATACAAGGGGGGTAACTCCTTTTTCAATTTGCCATATGGATGCAGACCAACTATTTTACCATTGACTTCAATGTTAATTCTATTCTAGGCCCAACTCGACACAAACAAAAACTTCCTGATGGTTCAATTCTATTGCAATAATTCGCTTAGGTATAGGGGCCTTTAGCAGTGGGAGGACAGGCAACCCTTCCCCTTATCACGGACATTTGCAGAATTAAAACCACGCTAGTTGACTCAATGACAGACCTTATATGTTAACACGCGCTAACCATTCGCCCCCGCCCCGTTCTGTTTACAAGTACGAGATGCACACTATTATCATTTTATTTTACTTTATTTGAGAAGAATAAAATAAACGATGAATGCAAATAGCATAAACACGTAAAACAAGGGGAACATTGCCTGTATATTATTAATTGGACAGAGTGTACCAGTATTATTCTTTGACAGTTAGATATTTTTTTAAAAAGTTGCTTCTTAAAAGAATTAAAGTTAATGGTCAGACTTATAGAAGATGCCGTTTTACAACATTTTAACTTTTGGTTGCAGAGTAATTAGTGAACAGACAATGAAATGGCTGAAATAAAATTTGGGAGATACACGACATTGGAGTTTTCTATTAAAATGTTTAGAGATTTTTTGTTGGGTACAATTCAGCGGTATGGTCAACTTCAAACATTAGTTTCAAAGCCAAGATTTGTCTTCTTGAAAGACAATTCAAGAGTTTTGGAGTCTCAGATTGGGACGGAATATGGGTATTATAAGAAAAGAGTGTGGTAGGAGAAAGGGAGGGGAGGGGATATTGTTTAATTTTACGGAGACGGGTAGGTCTATCATTTATCCTTGGGTAATCGGGGGGGGGGGGTCGAATGGTTACCGTGAGCGCGCTGTATCATAAGGTCTGCCATTGCTAAAGTCCCCTTACGCACAAGCGCATTATTTGAATAAAACTGAACCATGTGCTGTTATTTGACGATATTAGGTTAATTGATGATATTTTGTAGTATTCGATAAGTTTTTGGTAGTTTTGGGCTATTTTCTCGTTTTTGGGTGATATAGGAAGGCATATGGAACAGTCGGGCATCGGTAATCACATTTGAAAAATATTCAAGTAATATGCACATTTTGCAGCATTATGTTGTAGTTAGTATGTGGTGATATTGGGTAGTATTTGGTAAATCGCCCCACCCTTTGTAATATTTTTGTTCATCGAGCTTGTTACAGTGAGCATTTGTTCGTTTTTATATTGTCTAGAAGAGCATGGTGTGTTTATATGCGGATATAAATTCAGACTGTGTGCATGTTTTATATACATAGTTTAGTTTTGGATGCATTTGATGGACTAGATGTTCCACAGTCAATTAAAAAAATGTTAAACATCTATTTATTTGTGTAATATTTAAATAAGGATTCATGATATCAAGTATCATTTTTTTAAAAAAGCATTCGCCGAAATAAATCATGAGTTACTCGGGTTGATGAAATCCAAACCGCCGTAATATATACAACTTTTGGTTCTCTTGAAAGGTCAGTTACTTGTATTATTGGGCCTGCTTGATTTATCCATACCGGCGCATACCGGCTGACCATAGTTCGGCAATAATACCGGCGAGGTCACTTGATTTAGCCGGAGGTCTACAAAAGTTCGGCAGCGGCATTCACCGAATGCGCCTGTTTGTCGACAGCTTGTCGACAGCGGAATCACCGGCGCAAAATGGTGAACATGTCGATTGTCAACGAGATACAATTAACGTTATATTTTTAGGTACCGGTAATACACAAATAATAAATTTCTGCTTATTTTGCGGTCACTTAGCCGTACTTTCATGAATACTGTTTTTTTTTTTATTAAAACATGTCATGTAATCAATTTGATATATTTCTAATAGATTTCCCAGTCTGAAACCATTTTAATGTCGAGTTTAATCGGTATAAAATTAGTCAGACTATACAAAGATACTTTACTCAAATGGAAATTAAAGTCTTCTAACTAGTGTGATTTCTGGAGTACCGCCTTTGAAAACGAATGTCAGCTGTTTCGTAACCTGGCTGTTTCGTACTTAGTTCATTCGTACCTCACGTAAGCTGTTTCGTACCTTTGAAAATTTCAACTTTTACATGTGCTTAAACTTAAGCGTCCTCACTTGAGCTGTTTCGTACCTTCGTATCAATAAAGAATAGAAATAGTGGATGCTTGCTGTATCACTGAAGTACACTAAAAGTCATCCTCCTCGCAGTGTTCCGTTTGATTAGAGCTATCAGGAATATGACTAAAAGTATGCAAAATCTGTGTGAAGGTTTATATCAACATTTTTGAGTATGGTAGCTTGGGAATTGGGTTGTCACGATTGAGTCATAGTCGATTCGCCGCCTTCCATATAAATATTAGGCATGGCTATACTACGAAATGTGTAAAATTGTTGTTTTTGGTGCGAAATAGCTGTCAACAGCCACGCATTTATAGGAGACATGATAATATCACGGACCTTATAATACATGGACTGAATGCGGGAAGTTGGCGATGCCTTTTTACGAGCGATACAATTCCTCAGAACGCGGGAATGCTTCAATGCCTTACTCAGCCCAAACGCTTAACTAAATATCAAAACTATTATTGGATATTATTAAGTCGTCGTGTATAAATCGTGTTTCAACTTTCTTTGAACAACCCTAGAAAAGGTACTAACCATGTTTCAACTTTATTTCAACAACACATAGGAAAAGGTACGAATCAATCTGAGGTACGAAACGAGGTACGAAAGAACTAGGTACGAAACAGCCAGGTTACGAAACAGCCTGCACCCTTGAAAACATAGAACATCTTTTCTACTACTGTTATTGCTCTAGTAAAATCTGGTCTGAATTTCATAAACTAATTAATAAATTAGATATAGAAATCGTTTTGAAAAAAAAGCAAACTAATCACTTTGATTTTTTGACCAAAGCACAATTCTTAATAGGACAGACTGGACTGGACCATAACAAACCATCTGTTATTACTATATTATATCTATTGCAAAATGTTTTATCAATATTTTATCACTTTGATATTTTCAAACTGACAGTTTTGGCTAATCCGCATCACATTAATATTTCAAGAGGTATTTGACCTATCACAGATCAAAGATATGTCAAATTTGGGGGATTTTGTGTATACGAAACTAGAATTTATACGTAACCGTGAAAGTATGACAAATATTTTAAAAATGCGAACAAAACATATTCTTCAGTAAATCAATTCATCGAATATCAGCTTTCGTTCAAATGTCCAACAAAATATCGCCATTGGAAATAAATTAAATTAAATCGTGTTTAGCCTTGAACTTATCTGCACTAACATGGCTAATCAAAACAGGCATACGCCATGTTGTGTGTCATTTACATAGAGGGAAATTTGACCCGGACAGCGACGTTTTACAATAATTTAAATAACAGTACTACTTCTAATTCATGTTTGAGGAAATGTTCATTCGGATTTCTTTTTGAAAACTTTGAATGTATTCATTGAGCAGACCGCGGAGTTATTTTCAAATTAATTCAAAACTTTATGGCGAATAAAGTAAAACTAGGATCGCATAATTTCGGCTACTCCTCTTCGTGGAATTCAACTGTAAAGGATTTCTGTAAGGCGGCAGGCCCGGGTTCATGATTTTGTCGAGGCGGGGGGGATACATTGGAGCAAAGGGTAATCATCAGAGTGCCGCATGCATTAGTGGTTTGGTGTAGTCCCCAGAGTCTTCGTCGCGGCCTCCTCGCTAATCTGGAAATTCTGTTATCTGGATTTTCCGGCGTGGTCCCCCTTTGTCAGTCGTTAGGATTGGACAAAATGCCCGTTGGAATTTGATATGTCTGTAGCGCCGCTGTTCGGGCAAAATTTACCTTCGCATAGTGGCGTATGTCAGTCGTCATTATCCCAGTCGGGACAGAACACTATGATGGTAACCCCCATGTCGAATAGAGAGAGAAAAAATGGGGTTTAACGTCCATGCGACACAAACTAGGTCACTTCTCATAGACAAACATATGGCTTTTTTTATTACAATAATTCGCTTGGCAGTTGGAGGAAACCGGAGGACCCGGAGAAAACCCATGAGGCTTGACAGGCGACCCTACTCTTTGTTACGTACAACCGAGGATTCGAAACCACGCCAGTTGACTCAATGACAGGAATTATGATACAGCGCGCACGTGCTAATCATTCGGCCACCCAACCCCTCTGTAACTGACGATATCCAAATTGTATGGCGCGTATTTACATAATTTGAGTGACAGTTTAGGTACCCGCTTCTTTTCCTGTTCATTTCCTATTCATAACGTCACTGGTACAAATACGGTGCGTTGTAATACAATGAAAATTTTTGTGAAATTCAGACGTACATTAATTAAATTAATTAAATCTTTGGATTTAAAGATTAAGATTTTTGAATTTCATTTTTAAATAAAATCAAAACAAAGCAGTCTATAAACCTTAAAGAAGCCCATTACGTTAAATTGGCGGGTTTATTTTGACACAAACGATGTAATTATTGTTAACTTTGATAAAATTATTTTATATATTATCTGTGAGAGGTCATTATTATATATATTAAAGTAGATAAAGTACAAAGTACAAGTACTTCTTTGTTTACGGTAGATAAACGCATTAATAAATTTTAAAAAAATCCGTCCAGGTAAAAAATCCCCTCTTGACTTCATTCTGACATATCATATAAGCTAGCTGTCTGCCTTCTATGGGTGTCTGGTTTCCCCTTGTCAGTGATACAGACGGAGGGCCGGACAATGACAGCTGCCTAGATGTTCTGATGGGACGAAAAACCGAGGTCCCGTGTACACATTGGCGTGCACGTAAAATATCCATAGGCAGTTGGAATTCAGTTGCTGCCCGGGAAAAAGTTTCCCTTATAGCTCACGGTATGGCGTATGCCCGTCTTCAATTAGCCCAGGTTATGTGCAGAGGCGTAGGGCGTAAAACCCCATTTCATTCATTCATTCTGTGGGCGTCTACAGATATTAATAATGTATACAAAATACTGCAAATACGATACATATACATTTTTAGAATAATAGATTTCCATCACAGTTGGATTATAAATAATATTAGGTAAAGTACAACAAAAGGTTAAAAGTATCTAATACATAACATGGCATTAATCCGTAGTCTTCCTGATGGAAATTCCATTCATGCGTGCCAAAACCGAATTTTAAAAGTAATATGTGGTGAAAATTTAACGATTCCTTGCTGGATGAAAGCTACGTAAAACGAAACGCCACAGCCAGGACAGAATTCTCCTTCTAAAAAAAGTGTAATAAAATAAAAGTTAATCCAAAATACGTTGATGACAGACATGCGCAACTATCAATCCGAGCAAATTGTTGACAGACCCAGAAAGTTATCGTAGATAGTCATCGACAACAATATGCGATACAAGGGGGGTAACTCCTTTTTCAATTTGCAATATGGATGCAGACCAACTATTTTACCATTGACTTCAATGTTAATTCTATTCTAGGCCCAACTCGACACAAACAAAAACTTACTTATGGTTCAATTCTATTGCAATAATTCGCTTAGGTATAGGGGCCTTTAGCAGTGGGAGGACAGGCAACCCTACCCCTTATCACGGACATTCGCAGAATTAAAACCACGCTAGTTGACTCAATGACAGACCTTATATGTTAACACGCGCTAACCATTCGCCCCCGCCCCGTTCTGTTTTCAAGTACGAGATGCACACTATTATCATTTTATTTTACTTTATTTGAGAAGGGAAAGAATAAGGCTTCTGGAAAAGTATAATACAAAAGATGATAGGACAACAAATAAAGAGTGGAGGATGCACAACATTCATAAAACTTATAAAATAAACGATGAATGCAAATAGCATAAACACGTAAAACAAGGGGAACATTGCCTGTATATTATTAATTGGACAGAGTGTACCAGTATTATTCTTTGACAGTTAGATATTTTTTTAAAAAGTTGCTTCTTAAAAGAATTAAAGTTAATGGTCAGACTTATAGAAGATGCCGTTTTACAACATTTTAACTTTTGGTCGCAGAGTAATTAGTGAACAGACAATGACATGGCTGAAATAAAATTTGGGAGATACATGACATTGGAGTTTTCTATTAAAATGTTTAGAGATTTTTTGTTGGGTACAATTCAGCGGTATGGTCAACT
Organism: Patella pellucida; assembly: GCA_917208275.1. NCBI lineage: Eukaryota > Metazoa > Mollusca > Gastropoda > Patellidae > Patella > Patella pellucida. The sequence goes on from OU795038.1 coordinate 62,164,972, forward strand.
TCAAACATTAGTTTCAAAGCCAAGATTTGTCTTCTTGAAAGACAATTCAAGAGTTTTGGAGTCTCAGATTGGGACGGAATATGGGTATTATAAGAAAAGAGTGTGGTAGGAGAAAGGGAGGGGAGGGGATATTGTTTAATTTTACGGAGACGGGTAGGTCTATCATTTATCCTTGGGTAATCGGGGGAGGGGGGTCGAATGGTTACCGTGAGCGCGCTGTATCATAAGGTCTGCCATTGCTAAAGTCCCCTTACGCACAAGCGCATTATTTGAATAAAACTGAACCATGTGCTGTTATTTGACGATATTAGGTTAATTGATGATATTTTGTAGTATTCGATAAGCTTTTGGTAGTTTTGGGCTATTTTCTCGTTTTTGGGTGATATAGGAAGGCATAATGGAACAGCCGGGCATCGGTAATCACATTTGAAAAATATTCAAGTAATATGCACATTTTGCAGCATTATGTTGTAGTTAGTATGTGTTGATATTGGGTAGTATTTGGTAAATCGCCCCACCCTTTGCAATATTTTTGTTCATCGAGCTTGTTACAGTGAGCATTTGTTCGTTTTTATATTGTCTAGTAGAGCATGGTGTGTTTATATGCGGATAGAAATTCAGACTGTGTGCATGTTTTATATACATAGTTTAGTTTTGAATGCATTTGATGGACTAGATGTTCCACAGTCAATTAAAAAAATGCTAAACATCTATTTATTTGTGTAATATTTAAATAAGGATTCATGATATCAAGTATCATTTTTTTTAAAAAGCATTCGCCGAAATAAATCATGAGTTACTCGGGTTGATGAAATCAAAACCGCCGTAATATATACAACTTTTGGTTCTCTTGAAAGGTCAGTTACTTGTATTATTGGGCCTGCTTGATTTATCCATACCGGCGCATACCGGCTGACCATAGTTCGGCAATAATACCGGCGAGGTCACTTGATTTAGCCGGAGGTCTACAAAAGTTCGGCAGCGGCATTCACCGAATGCGCCTGTTTGTCAACAGCTTGTCGACAGCGGAATCACCGGCGCAAAATGGTGAACATGTCGATTGTCAACGAGATACAATTCACGTTATATTTTTAGGTACCGGTAATACACAAATAATAAATTTCTGCTTATTTTGCGGTCACTTAGCCGTACTTTCATGAATACTGTTTTTTTTTTTTATTAAAACATGTCATGTAATCAATTTGATATTATAATATAATCCCAAGCCAAATTTTTTATCAGCCGGGTCAGGTAGTGTATAATCCGAAGATCGAAGATCGCAGACCTGTATAATCCGAAGATCGCAGACCTCAACTATAATCCGCAGACCCCCTATACTATATTCCGCAGATCCCAACTATAATTCGCAGACCCCCTATACTATATTCCGCAGACCCCAACTATAATCCGCAGACCCCCTATACTATATTCCGCAGGCCCAACTATATTCCGCAGACCCCCTATACTATATTCCACAGACCCCAACTATAATCCGCAGACCCCCTATACTATATTCCGCAGACCCCAACTATAATCTGCAGACCCCCTATACTATATTCCGCAGACCCCAGCTATAATCCGCAGACCCCCTATACTATATTCCGCAGATCCCAACTATAATCCGCAGACCCCCTATACTATATTCCGCAGACCCCCTTTAAAGCTTCAATTTTTTTAATTTTTCACACTTTCAGAATTCCTAATACAATGTTGCAAGGTCACAGTAATTTGACTTTATGTCCAAAGCTTTGAATTCGATTGATCTTTGACTTCTTTCGTAATCAAACGGTCTCTTTGAAAGTTACACTACAGCTCGGCAACAGATTATGGTTTATGGAAACTGCCGAGGATTGCACAATGTAATTTCCACCAATTTTGAACCCTTCTCATTCTCATTTTCAACATACAAGGATGTCAACCCAAAGCGGTGGAAATGAAATGAAATGAAATGGAGTTTAACGTCCCATTTTTATGCACTGTAAGGCTAATTAAAGACGGGCATATGCCAAGTGTGTGCAATAATGGTGAATTTTGCCAAGGCAGCGGCACATGGCCTACCGATTTTTAACTGCCGAGGTGTCTTTAACGTGCTCGATCTAATGAACACGGGACTCCGTTTATCGTCGTCTCCGATGGACTAGAACGCTTTTCCATGTCAGCCCTCACCTGACAAGGAGGAACCCAGTCGGAAAAATCCAAAAGGTTGAACCCGGGACCTCCTGCATGAACGGCAAGCGTCCTAACCACTCGGCATTCTAGATTTTTTCACTCCTCTGCCTTGGAACGATGACAGGCCAACCATATCGCTTATTATAAAATGTACATACCTCTGGATGTCTAGATGATCTCATCTCGAAGTCTATTTATCGACACATATCGATACATTGCTTGTATATGAAAAAATGTCAGCGCAAAAATAATGGCTTCAAATGTCCGTTGTTGATTCACTGGAACATATGATATACTTGTACAAAAAATGAAAATAAGGGGCCATGGTGGTTATAGAAAGAAACCATCAACCCCTATACACGGTCCTGTACAAGGTTGCTTATGAATGTTTGGGTCTGCGGATTCTAGTTGGGGTCTGCGGAATATAGTATAGGGGGTCTGCGGAATATAGTATAGGGGGTCTGCGGATTCTAGTTGGGGTCTGCGGAATATAGTATAGGGGGTCTGCGGATTCTAGTTGGGGTCTGCGGAATATAATATAGGGGGTCTGTGGATTATAGTTGGGGTCTGCGGAATATAGTATAGGGGGTCTGCGGAATATAGTTGGGTCTGCGGATTATAGTATAGGGGGTCTGCGGATTATAGTTGGGGTCTGCGGAATATAGTATAGGGGGCCTGCGGATTATAGTTGGGGTCTGCGGAATATAGTATAGGGGGTCTGCGGAATATAGTATAGGGGGTCTGGGGATTATAGTTGAGGTCTGCGATCTTCGGATTATACAGGTCTGCGATCTTCGGATTATACACTACCGCCGGGTCACTTGATTTGCTCTGATCACGGCTCGCCTATCGCCGGATAAATCAAGCAGTCCCATTGGGTTTATTGTGTGCGTTCAAAACGAAGTTGGTGATGAGTCTGAACGACGTTTCTGTGGAGTTCGAAACGACGTTTGCGTTGAATCCTAATTTCAATACCAATTCGCTATTTCAATTTGGTTCTATGGCCACTATGGGTAAGACTTTGGCACATTGACCTGGAGATCCGGTGCTCGAACCAGCCAAGAAAGCAATCTCGTTCCCAGAGTCAGCCGCGGGGCCCGGGGCCTCTGAAGCCTCTGAAGCCACAGTACCGGTCATTTTTTTCCAATTTTTTCTAGACCTATATAGGCCCCGCCCATTCTGACCTGAATGGTTAATCATTTTTGGGTTGATTTCTGGAAAACTAGAGGTTGGGTCGTCGTTTCGTTTGTTGTAAATGATACTTGAGTCACAGTCAACTCACTGACATAACAAATTGGATCTATTTTTCTAAGCGTGGGTATAATTTTATATGATTCGTTCATCAAGGCACGTAAAATAACTACACATGGGTATATTTTTTAAGTGATTCGGTCATCGCGGCACGTAAAATAAATACATGTCATGTGATTCGTCACATTCGGGAAAATGGCTACCGGTACCCTGAGTCACAAGAGAAATTTCTATAACAATTTTTCTGGTATGAGATTTCCAAGAAAGTTCATGTGGATTTTCTGGCATATGGTTTCCCCAATCATTGTCCTTTGTGCGGGTTGGAGAGCCTGACAAGGGACAATTGACAAAACATTGAGGTCCTGTGTGCCCATTGGCATGCCCTTAAAAGAACCCTTGTCCAGGCAAAATTTCCTTCATAGCACATTGTATAGCATTTGACTATATTCATAAGGCCAGTCAGACATTCAACTCCATTTCATTTTCATTTTTAGACAAGTAACCAGTGATATTTTTTATGTAATAATACAAATGAAACTCAAATGTAACTTTTTCTGTTACAGAAAGTGAAGTGATCTAGTGTATCCAGTAACTGCATAGCAAAAAAGTTAACTGTTAATATTAAGACCATGTTCAACATAAAATGAAACCATTTGAATGTGGTGTTTGTGGTAAATCATTTACTCATAATGGTAACTTAAAGATACACAGCCGGGTTCACACAACAGAATATATGTGCGATGTCTGTGGAAAATCGTTTACTCAAAGTACCAAGCTGGAGAATCACAAAACACTCCATGTTGCAAAGAAATTTTATAAATGTGAAATTTGTGATTATGAATCTAATCGCAGTGACACTATAAAGGAACATATGAGAACTCACACAGGAGAAAAACCTTATAAATGTGATGTTTGTGGTAGATCATTTACTGCCTATAGTACTCTACACAGACACAAAACAACTCATTCGAATGAAAACCCCTATGAATGTGCTGTTTGTGGTAAAACATTTTCTACAAAGAGTAATTTAAAGAAGCACAAAGTAATGCATACTGAAGAAAAACCTTTTCAATGTGATGTTTGCAGCAAATCATTTAGTAGGAAAGGTAGTTTACACAGGCACATGAAAATACATTAAGAATAGAACAATTGTAGATACAGTGAACTCTGTCACATCCGACATCTGAATACTACGACCTGTGAAATCATTTTCCTGTCCCGATTTATTTCCTCATTACTTCAGTTTTGAGTAATCAGTATTCTGTATATTCCGAATTACGACATCAATCAGCCGTCCTGTCAGGCAATTACCATCTAATCAACATTGTATAATCCCAATCCCGCCTTCAATCAGTGGGTGGGAAGCCACAAAAGATTACCTAGCAATCACCAATGATTTCTTTGATAATTTTATAATCTCTTGTAAGACAGTTGTGACAAATACGCAAGAATACCTACAAATTTTCCCACGAATTGACAGTCGTAAATATTCCTAGCACCTGTTGGAAACATTTGTTGCACATGCCGATTGAATCTGAATACCTAAGTTTGTTAGGCCTACAGACCTCTCCGAACTTTGTGACGACAGTCTGGACATAGAACAACAGATTGTTAACTGATCATATGAATATAAAATAAATTGTAAATTTGCATTGTTATTGTTCAAAATTTTAATGTAATAAAATTTTGAATGTACAGAAAGGTTTATCATTTTTAAAGGGAATAACGTTGCATTTAAAAGTGTTTACATTAAGCTTTTCAAACCATGTAGGTGAATTTTTCCAATTTTTTAAATTCGGTGCGTTAAGATGAAATTTTGTATCATTAATTAAATGGAATATTGTAAAAATAGTACAATTTGTTGACCTGAATAATGATTGGGGCATATTATTCAGTTAGAACAAGAGTGGTATTGGGGCTTTAATATACCTCCTGCATATGTATGTGTCACTATGGGGTATCAACCACAAACCTTTTTCACCGTCGCGTACTTTTTGACAAACGTCTTTGACAGAGTCTTAGATGAACATAACGGCATCTTAACTACCTTTTTGCAAAGCAATAATCACCGACAAGAGCGTTTCTTTTGTCAATAGCGCCCCGGCAGAAGGAATATTTTATCTGACAAAAATGTTCAACTGACTCAGATGTGAGTTACTCATGTTGATCCTTGTCTAAAATGTATATTCAACCGCAACCATGTTAAGAGCACCGACTTCCGATTGAACAGAAATTCATCACCTGTGCTGTGCGTGTCGGCTGTACTGCACTGTGACTTATTCAACAATCTAAAGTGCTGAGTGCCGAGTGCTAGTTTCTAGCCACGATTGGGGACCTCTCATTTACCCTTACAAACTAAGTGAGTATTATGTTTACGTTGATGTTGTTACGCTCTGAACTAGTTAGTTCCCTTTGGAACTCTAAAACCGTGGCTATATATAGGCTATATTTGGCTTTTACGCCACGACAGAGTTCCCAACCGCTACGCTTTACAACTAGCCTAGTATGAAAATAAGGTTTTTCTCATCTCGGTTCTAAGGCTATTTTAGAATCCTTACCGTCTATTTTGCACCGTCTATGATCACCAAAAGAAATCATTTCCTGCCCCAATCGACACATATTTATAATTATAATAATCCAACACTATTTTCATCTAGATTTCGACGTGAGAAAAACATCAACATCATGCATTTAAATCTGGCGACCATTTTTACTGACGCCTGCACAGACCAGTTCATATCTGCCCTCAGCCAATATTCCAAATTTAGGAATGGAATTTTTACCGTAAGCAAAAATTACATCAATTAACAGAATAAATTCAGGGACAGTCCTAGTTATTCCTATTGAATCCTTGTCGAAAAATTTTTGGTTCCCAGTCAATTTTACTGGGCAACTTTTCACTGCTGCTATTAATATTACCGGTATAGAACATTTAAGTAAGAAAATAAGACCTTGTCACCTAGTAACTATACTTGTTACCTCAAACTGTGTTTAAGGTAACAATTGGTACAGTCCAAGACCCCTTACGCAAGTTCAAATAGGTTCAAACGCACAACTGTCAACACACATCATTACAGTTTGTATTAAGATAAGTAATTCTATCACAAATAGTGACGACTGGACCATTAAAATAGTTACCGAACAGTTTTTCTCTGCATAGCGCTGTTTAGGTTGTAGGCCTAATGACGTATTACGCAACTTGCGGCCATGACGGTCGGCCAGTTGAAATTTTGCGTAGGAGACGGGTTTCATCAAATCATATAATTGTGCGGTAAGGCCTCACCTTTATTTAAATAAGAATTGATTTATTATATGTTAAGCTACATGCAGTACTGTTTTGGGCCAGTTTAGTTGTAAATTAAGCGAGCTATAGGCCAGTAAACTTTTTGCAGTCATTTGACTAAAAAACTTGCGCAAAGGAACTCTGTAGGAAAAACCACTACTGCGACTGGAGTAAGACGGAAGACAGCAGTAGTGGAACCATTTCTACTTGTCACCTTGCTTATTCCGCTATGTCAGTAGGTGCGACCATAGATAGATAATACCGTACATGAATATGAATCGCCAATTTGGAAAACAATGTGCATTGTGGGAGAGAGGTGGGAAAACTCAGAGGAGCGACCAAATGCTAATAAAAATATGTTCCTTTCTTCTGAACAGCTTGGCAGAGACTGGCAGAAGCTATTAAAACACAAAGTTAGTAAGTTGGCCATATTTGATAAAAAAATTATCTAAGCCTATTTAATTATGCTGTGGATATTTGCCCAACAATGTCAAGCTGCTTTTCACCCAACAAAATATTCACACATTTTAAAAACAATGAACGATTTTGTTTTCTCCTTGGTTTCCGAGTGTGGCATTTTTTTAACGAGAAGTCACAGTGAACAAATGATAAAACAAAACAGTTTCAAAAATTCAATGCAGAAGTAATCTAAAATTGCTGATCCAAAAACAACCTGTAGACAGGACTAACCAGGATCGAATGACTGGCATTCAATTTGGACTGGATTGGTTGTGAATTTCGCCAAAGATACAACTAACACTTATATTTATTGGGATGAGTTGTCTTTGAGATGAATTGTCTGTGAATCTTTGTTTCATAATGTATATAACTTGAATGTAAATAAGTTTGAAAACATCCATATCATATACAAAATGTATGTGTTTTTCGACACATTTTCATCAGTTTTAAAGGAGCTAAATCGCTAACATATGGGACCTAGAAATCCACAAAAGTGGGTAGCAACGTATATAATACTTTAATATGAATGTATATACATTTAAACTGGCTGATTTACATTCAATGGTTTCCATTTTTACTCCAATTTTAAATCAGATATGTTCGACGAAATAAGCAAGCAATGCCAATCAAGTGCACATTTCTAGCGTCTAGTTATTCCAGTCTACATAACTCTGTTTGGTTTGGTGCAATGTTTCTAGCCTTGTCCCTCAAGTCTCTTTGATACAACTGGGGCTAAGGCGCACCAATGTTAAAAAAATTATTTTATCTTAAATAACAGATTTTAGAAGCTCATCTTTTCCTAATAAGTTTACATCATCAATACATCATCAATGTTGATTTAAATAGACCAAAAATTTGTGTTTTCTTTGTCGAACAATTTTGGAGGGCTTTGTCTTGAGTTACAGACTTTTCTCAATTTGATTATACATGTATATGCATAACTGATTTATTTTATTTTTACTTACTGGGATATTGTATTTATTTATGCATATACTCATGTATTTTTTTAAAGTTTCTATGAAAAAATTTGGCTCGCATGTATCTTTGGTTTGTTGCTGAAATTTAAATCAAACCGAATATACAACTGATTAATTCTTCTTTTTTTAGGCCTCAATTGCGGCTTTCAAATTCTAGAATTTTTTGACTTGCAACCTCTCCATGGCGATGGTCAAATAATAACTTATATGATGTATACACATAATATGTTAGTGAGATAGATAGCAATTTGACATGTTCAACAAATATTCACAACTATATGATGATTTCTATAGACCACATATGAACCCAAAGTTATTTTCATTTTTTCCTATAATACAGTCTACTCTATATTTAACAAGCATTATAAAGTATAATATAGTGAATTTATTATTGAAAAGAGCCAGTTCATAAGCCAATTCTAATTTGTATTGGGTATCAGGGCTTAGGTGGTAAGACAATGGCTTGCTTGCCTGGAGGTCGCGTGTTCTATCCCTGCATTGGCCAATAAAGTTAATCCAGATTTTCCAGCTTGGTTCCCCCTTGTCAGTGATGCAGGGTGAAGAGCCTTACCAGGACAGCTGTCTTGTTGTTTAAATGGGACAAAAAACTGAGGTCCCTAATTCACGTAAAAGATCCCTCATTATTTGGAATTAGATGTAAGAGTAGGCCTTAGTGTCACTGTTCGGGCAAAAAATTGCCCTCATAGCACATCGTATGACTGTATGCCCATCTTCACTAGCCCAGTTCTGAGCAAAACAGTAGGACGTTAAACACCTACTAATTTGTAATGGCTCTCTGTAACAACAGGGGGCCTGGCAATGTACAGTGTTATGTCCCCAGGCTAACTTTACCTCATAGTACGCCGCATGGAGTATTCAAAATTAGGAGTTTACTTCCATTCATCCATTTTATTTTGTGTATCCATTCATCCATTTTATAATGTGTATCTTAATTCAATAAAATCTATTTTATTCTTTTTTCAGAAAACTAAAGAGTCTGAAATAGCAGAATGGATATAAATCACCAAAAAGATTCTGGTCTTAAAACTTTTTATTTTAAATGTTCATTATGTGATGAAAAGTATGATTTATACAGTAATTTAGTTGAGCATTATAAAACACATGCTATAGACAAACACTATCAACAGTTATTGCCCCTTTCTTGCGGAGTGTGCTTTCAGAGTTTTAACTTTTATAAAGACCTGGATCAACACAGTAAAATACACTTTAAAGAGGAATTAAATGTGAATTCAAAAACACAACCAAATTCAAAAGAAACCTATGAATGTGATGTTTGTGGTAGACCTTGTGCCAATGAAAACAAATTTAAAATCCATATGCGGACTCATACTGGAGAGAAACCATATAAATGTAATATTTGTGGTAAATTGTTCGCTCGAAATGCTAACTTTAACGTCCATATGAAGACTCATTCAGTACAAATATGTTACATTTGTTATAAACCCTTTACTCAGGGTGAAGAGCTAGAAAAACATTTAAAGACTGATCATGAAGAGAATCATCCATTTAAATGTGATGTTTGTTGCAAATCATTTACTACGAGATATAATCTTAGGGATCACCAGCATCTACATACTGGTATAAAACCTTTTAAATGTGATTTTTGTGAGAAGTCTTTTACTATGAAACGGTATTGCACTGCACATATCAAACGTCATCATGTCCAAAGACCTTTTAAATGTGAAATTTGTGGGATATCATATGTAGTAAAACACCATTTAGCTTTACACATCAGGAGACACACAAGAGAAAAACTTTTCAAATGTGATGATTGTGGTAAAACTTTTCAATTAGAAGGTTACTATAAAAAACATTTAAAATCTCATAACAAACCTATTTGTTATAATTGTAAGTATTGTGATAAAACTTTCTCACAGAAATATGGTTTAATATCACACAGCAAGGTCCACATGTATGGACCAAAGCCAGAAAAGTCTTTTAAGTGCGATGTTTGTGATAAATTGTTCTCCCAAAAGGGTAGTCTTCAAGAACACCTCAGGATACATACTGGAGAGAAAACGTTTTCATGTGAGATTTGTGGTAGAACCTTTAGGAAAGGACAAACTCTAAGAAAACACTTGGGAACTCACAGTGGAAAAAAACCTTACAAATGTGATGTTTGTGGTAGATCATTTCCTAGGCGGGAAACTCTAAAAGAACATAAAAGAATTCATACAGGAGAGAAACCCTATGGATGTGATGTTTGTGGTAAAAGATTTGGATATTTGTCTTCGTTTCGTCTGCACAAATTAAACCATAAAGGAATTAAATCTGAGAAGTGTATAATTTGTAATAAATTGTTTACCAGAAAAGACTATTTAAGGGTCCACATGAGATCTCATAGGCCAAAAAAAATAAATAAAACTCATACAAATGAATAAAACACATACAGTTGAATAAAACTTATACAAATGAATAAAACTCAAATGATGCTTGTTTTATAAATTATGAATCATTGAATCAAGTCCTATGGTTTCCTGATTCCCCACACTCCAAAATTCTCTATGAACAAATGTATACTATAATTAAAATAAAATTGTATTATACGTTATTCCCAAAATGACCTACATGTAGTTTCTGTCAAGTGGACATAAAAAAAACATGTCTCTCAGGCTTGTCTAAATGTATCCACATAAAAGATCTCTTGACCATTGAAATTCAATTCAAGAGTGGGTCACATTGCAACTGTTCGGGCATAATTTCACACACACAGCACGAAGGCCATAAGCTGTTGTGTGAGACTGAAAGGATATCTGACAATTCATAAAAAGAATTGACTGCCACTAGATAAAAGAACAGGAAAGAAAATGAGAAAAAAATCGTGCATTACCATGTTTTTATAAGGTATAGAATGAATATAAACAAGGGAATGTAGGGACTGTTTCTATTTTTCTCGTGGGCTCTTATCTGCTTTTGGTCTTCGAAGAAATTAACAGTGAGCAGAAATTTGGCCGTGTATTTGTTATCAGTCGTCGCTTCAGTCAGTTATATAGAGCGTTCAATCGTGTTTTCCTTTGGCGCACGTCACTGCCGATTCGGCAAACGTGTATTACTCAGCTATCGTAGCAATCTCTGTGCTAAAAGTATATTTGGAATGTGGTTAACCAGCTCTATCACATATGTGATAATGACTGGCACCAACATTGTCTTTTAACATCCGATCTGTATTGCATTTATGTACATTATTTAAATTGGTCGTCTATATTGTGCTCGATGACATTTGGGAGGGGGGGGGAAAACCAGAAATGCCTTCGCCGGTCTTCTACGAGAGGCGAAGAAGCGGAGCTAAACTTGTATGGACCCCCCCCCCCCCCATACTTAACGGCTGCAAACACGTTTTCCTGCTATTTCAGCCGGTGAACAAAGCAACTTCAAAGTACATGTAGTCTAATAGCCTAATTAAGGTGGCTGACTCGAATTCCAATCAATCGTTTATAGTCCTCGAAGACGGGACCGTGAAAAGAAAATTTAACTGCCGCAAACGCGTTTTCTTGCTATTTAAGCCGGTGAAAAAAGCAACTTCAAAGTGGTCTAATATAGCCTAATAAATGTGGCTAACTCGAATTCCAATCAATCGTTTACTACAGTCCACGAAAACAGGCCGTTTGGGAGAACATTTTGAAAACTTAACTGCCACAAACGCGTTTTCCTGCTATTCCAGTCTTTGAATACAGCAACTTCAATTTGGTCCAATATACATGTAGCCTACCTGGCTGACCCGAATTCCAAACAATCAATCAATCGTCGCGCGGTATGGGGGCCTCACCCTCCCGGAGAAAAGTTTGAAAATTTAATTACCGCAAATGCGTTTTCTGTTACTCTAGCCCGTGTAAGAAACCCCAAAGTATCCAATGGTTTTGTAACCAAAATCCCACTCTGAATTCCAACCATCCAATCAGAATGTTGCATCTGCATTCACAAATAATTATCGATACCAGAAAATTGTCGCACAAAGTAGAGTAGCTTCAGACAAAATGTTTAATTTATAGGCAACAAATTTGTTATATTCGATTACAAGAAAAGTAAAATTCGTGTTTTATTAGGGCTCGATGACAGTCAGGGAAGCAAAACTGAAAATGCCCGAAAAATTTCGGGTTTAAAGACAGCGGCCGCGGTTTTCTTTGAGAGGCGAAGAAGCGGAGCTGACCTTGTATGGACCCCCCCACCTCCCCCAAGAAAATTTTGGATTTTGAGACAAATTTCTGCTATTCAAGCCCGTAAAATTAGTGTTTTATTAGGTTTCGGGCACTTTATTTTGCCAAGTAGATGAAATTTTTTTTTTTCACTTTACCCGTCTGCCCGAAAAGTCAGCTTGCCCGAGCGAAGGCTCGTAGTATAATAGGCAAGCAAAGAAATCTTCATGACACGGTTACACCAAAGGTACTTTCAAGACTAGCGACGGGATTTTGAAGAATAGGCCAGAAGAGCGCCGCTATCCAGGCAAAACGGCCCATTATTTTTACAAATTACGACTTTGTTGGAAGTAAAATAAAATATATTACAAATGACTTGGGTTGAAATTAAATTTGACTTAGGTGAAAATAATAATAAAAAAACAACAAATTATATTAAAATTGACATGGGTGAAAATTAAAAAATATATATATATTATAAATGACTTGGGTGGAAATTAAAGTTGACATGAGTGAAAATTAATTTTAAAAAAATATTAGATTATCTATATTATAATTGACTTGGGTGAAAATTAAAAACAAATATATTTTACAAATGCCTTGGGTGGAAATTAAAATTGACTTGGGTGAAATTAAAATTACAAATGACTTTGGTGAAAATTATAAATACCGGCAATTCATCTAAAAAATATCACCTTCACGTTGGTATTGCTGACAATTAAAATATAGCCTTCTTATAGTCTCCTTTTCCATAACCATGAGTTAGTTCTAATGACTGTGGCTGTGGTTCGTTTCCTGTAGTACATAATTAAAATTATAAAAGAGTCTTGACCATCAGTGCAGTTTTTGTTTCATACCCGCATACAATTGACGAGATTTAAGACATTTCCGCGTTTGCAAGCATTTATTAAAAAATATTAAAGTTCGGGGGGGGGGGGGCATTCCAGACTTATTCGCATTAAGCAATCTAAAGTTTCTACACTATGTCCTCCCTATTCCTACAATATTAGGATTTTTTTTCTTTTAAAGATGCATTATGGGAGATGATATAACGAGTTGCCAGTTCTCACAATAATAGTTAAAAACTACATAATGTAAAGGCAATTTGCTGAAAATTTCACCCAGTGAAACATTCAAATGAAAATTCTACTTAGCCTCGAGCATCATTACTAAAGTCGGTAAGGCAAAACTAATAGTCTCGATTATCCATTTATTTGTTTAATCACGAAGGAAAGTTTTCTTGCAAATCGGACATCAATCCAACAAATATCACAGTCTAGGTTTACCATCGAGAGCTGATTATGGTCTGAATAAGTTAGTTAATGTCTAGTTTATAATTTCTATAACATCTGAAGCCTAGATTAAGACTTGCAGTAATCGGATTTAGCTATAATTAAAAAATGTAACTTTAAAGAATTACTGTGGCAGCTAACTCGAAACTCCACGAATGTGAACTTGTGAAGCCGTAAGTAGAATCAATCGTTACATTCTTTGAATTAAATATTTTCGAACGTGGAAACAATACCATCTATACCACCACGAAATACGGGATTAAAAATTGACATTAACAAATGTCATCATGTATATATTAACGAGTGTCATTATGTAAATATTAATAAATGCCATTATGTAATACAATTATTTTAGTAACTTAAAGGTGAATCACCTTCACAGACATCGTGTCTCCAGAATATCATGATGTAGATATGATGTTGATTACACAATTACAGTGTATACTGATCTGTTGGATATAGACACCTAGTTCCCGTATGATCAACTACATATTATATATTTTATAATTAATCAACCTTTCGTATTCCCCATCCGTCCTTCTTGTAAGCTACCAGCAACTTCTCTTGAAACCAATCGGCACAATCGAAATGTAGGTCAAGCTTGCTTTTGTGAGTAGATAAATATTCTTTGTAAGAAATACCTGAACTAAATAATAAATTAAAAATTGATGAACGCCCGCGTAACACTATATTAAAGTACACCACTACTGTATCATTCTATCTTTAAATATTTATTTAAATTGAATCATTTTAATCTGGATTATGGGACAGGCTTTGGCTAGTTTCTTACATTTCAGACCGTTTTACAAGACTCCTGACCGGACAAGGGACTTCGTTGGACACTATCATATCGATGATTCAACAGCATTAATAAAGAGTTTTACCTCAACACATGCCAACTAAGACTAAAGGTCACTCGGACCAAGACAAGACCATTCGGACCAAGATTTGAGATAGCTGCGGTATCCAGGTAACTCGGATCAAACCAAAACTACTCAGGCCAATTATTTAATATTGCAACCAATATTTACCTTGACTTTGCCGCCATTCCAGAGACCTTGTTTCAACAGAATCTTCACAGAAACGATAGCCTACATTTAAGAAAATAAAATACTGACAATTGTAACAGTAGTACAAATTAAAGAATATCATCGACATAATTTACAGGTAAGTAACATATAAAATGGCATCGTTACTACGTGATCACCTATAGCAGACATTTATCGTCTGCTTCTTTCATACGATTTCATGTCCTTTGCTGGCTCCCCAGCTACCAAGTCTGCTTTAGATCTTCCCATATCCGAATTTTACATTCCTTTTAAAGATTTTAAGTCAATAATAAATTCATTTATATATTACCGCTGGCAAATGTCTTTGGATCTTACAGGTACAAACTTCACCACATTAAGCCCCTCTTAGGAGACTGGTAAAGCTCATTTCGTACTAGCAGTGCCTCAACCAGTATGTGAACACTGTCATGTTCCTTTGACAGTGAAGCACATCTTGATTGAGTGCAATCAACCCAAGAATACAAGATCATAATAGTCCACGTCAGCTATTTGATTAATCGGAGCTATATGATTACTAGTAGTTGCAAACAAATTCTTATAATAAAATTTAATTGTATATATTTTATCACGTGTTATGTTTTTAAATATTCATATGTGAAAGATGTCTATGATATTGTTTTAATTTGTTTCGTTAGTAGCTGGTTGGTGCTTAGTGTCTCTTCATTGATATTTGTATAAGAGAGACAATGGAAGAAATGAAATGGGGTTTAAATTAACGGCATATTGTTTAGCTCCAACTGGGCTATGCATGAAATTTGCCAGGCTAGTGACGCCATGGCCTACTCTTATATAAAACTCCAACGTAATGCCAAAGTTTTAGCCTACAAATGGGATCCCGACGGATATGAAATCTTTATTTTACAAGCGCCTATACCGGGTTTCCCCACTACTAAAGATCACTACTACAAACCGACTATTGTTATCACTATATATTAGCAAGCCTGAATGTATCATCCATCATAATTACCTAACCGATATTTTGAGAAATGTTTGCACCCGTTGTATATCAGCATAAATGTATTTCTTTATTGGTTTGTCAGTAAATATTCAAGAGCCAATATGCTCAAAGAAATAAGGTAATGAAAATTGATCATACGTGTAAACACTCAATGAGCTAGTAGTTGTTTTACATTATTGAAGAGATAATATTGATAAATGGCTGTACATAGCGGCATCTCACAAGAAAACCATTCTCCTTGCAGTGTTCCTTTTGATTAGAGCTAATCGGGCGATTGCTTCAGAAAACAGTTATAAATGAACTTGTAGATAAATAACAGCAAACGGGAATTCTAGATCATAAATATATTTGTTTTCCAAATTATAATCTTTTAGAATACTCCAGGGCAACTTATTAATTATTAGCTTATCTGCAATTTAGGGCCGTGCATTGATTTGGTCTGGGCCCGATTCCTAGAAGATTCTTAAGCACGTTCTTGTGCTTATATTTTAGTTGACTTTGCATTTAAGTAAACTTACCTTATTTTGTGTTCCCAGAAAATTCTTAAGAACGGCCTTGTGCTTAGATTTTAAGTAGACTTCATTGTAAGCACAAGAACGTTATTATGCGTTCCAAGAAAAAACTTAAGCACAACTTCGTTCTTAAACATAGCCAATCTAAGCACAAGTCCCAAACAAGGTATAGGGCTTGCTTACCAACCTTAAGTCTGTTTCTGCTTCAAAAAGATGGCTGACCGTAGACTTATTCGACGGCATTTCCGACACCTTTTAATACCAAAGAGACAATTACAAGACAGAGAAAATCCTTCTCTAAAAGAAATTAAGAATGCTATACAAACTTTCGCATCCAGGGCCTTATAGGCCTACCCTGAAACCAATTCATTTATTTGCCAATTATCAAACAATAGGCGATCTCACAATTATTCAGTTAGTTTGTATGTGTCTGCGGTTTTTTTTTTATATCTTTTGGCACATTTTATAATTATGTGTAGGCCCTATAGGGGACATGTCAAACGCATCCAAATCAACCACAATGAAGCAGACGATAAATTTATGACGTAATTCGCATACCAAAGTTGTTTTATGACGTTAAAGAGCATCGTAGTCTCAGTGTATGGCAAGTTTTACCAGTCACAATGTGCTTAGACTTGTACTTGACCTGTGCTTACGTAAGAATGGTCTTGAAAATTTTCTAGGAACAGTATTTTTATAAGATTCTTACGTAAGTAAAAGTGAAGTATGACTTTGTGCTTACTTTAAGAATTGTCTAGGAACCGGGCCCTGGTCTTTTTAAATAGGGTAAAGGGTGGATCCACAAATATTTGGTCCATTTCATACAATAATGCTGTTTTTATGATACTATGAAAATATGGGCTCCTGATATCCAATATTTATGAAACAGTGAACATAATTTAAACAAGTGCAACCTTTGCTGTCGAGCACAAATTGTAATGAGTCTCTCTTAATGAATGGGGCTAAACGCCAGTGTGTAAGTGCAATGTCAAAACATGCTTCCGGTCTAGACGGGACTAACCAGGTACAAGCGACGGCCATTCACTTTGGACCTTTCACATATTTCGACAAACAAGGCTGATAAGAAATTACCGTGTTATATTAATCAGTTTATATACACTCATATAACATAATGCGTGCATTTTGGCAAATTTTGTCCATTTAAGTATAGGGATCTAGCTCCATTAACTGTGCGTGTAATCACACGGAATGAAATGGGGTTTTACGTCCTTCTGTTCTGTTCCGACTGGGCTGTGATTTCCACTTGTCAGTGATACAGAAGGAGGGCCTGACAAGGACAGCTGCCTAGTCGTTCGGATGGGACGAAAAACCGAGGCCCCGTGTACACATTGGAGTGCACGTAAAAGATCCCTTGGCAGTTGGAATTCGATATAAGAGTAGGCCGTAGCGCCGCTGCCCGGGCAAAATTTCCCTCATAGCACACTGTATGGCGTATGCCCGTCTTCAATTAGCTCAGGTTAAGTGCATAACAGTAGGACGTTAAACCCCATTTCATTTATTCATTCATTCATTCCGACTGGGCTAATAAAAACGGACATACGCCATACAGTGTGATATGGCGAAAACTTTGCCCGGACAGCGGTTGTGCGGCCTACTCTTATTTCGAATTCCAACTACCAAGGGATATTTAACTCACATGCCAATGTGAACTTTGCACGGGCCCTTGGTTTCTTGTCCCATCCCAACGACTATACGTTTTCCTGCATCACTGACAAAAGGAACCACGTCGGAAAATTCCGATGAACTTTCTCGACCAACGCAAGGGTCGTACACGGGATCATCAGACTAGCGAGCCATCGTCCTAATAAGAGACATTCTTTTCTTGACTGGATCATTACCTTAAATAAAACTATCTTTATTTCTGGCAAATTCTTCACCCAAAACTAATAGTTTATTCAAATTAAAGAGACATTTCGAAACTCAATTAATTAAATTTTAAATATTCTCCCACGTCTTTAACGTGGATGTGGGGATCACGGTGGCTAAGTGGATAAGGCGCTGGTTCGCTAGCCTGGAGGTCGGGTGTTCGATCCCTGCATTGGCTGAGAAAGTTCATCTCGATTTTCCGGCGTGATTTCCCCTTGTCAGTGATGCAGAAGGAGGACCTGACAAGGACAGCTGCCTAGTCGTTCGGATGGGACGGAAAACCGAGGTCCCGTGTACACATTGGCGTGCACGTAAAAGAACCCTTGGCAGTTGGAATTCAGTTCCTGCCCGGGAGAAATTTCCCTCATAGCACACTATATGGCATATGCCCGTCTTCAATTAGCCCAGGTTAGGTGCTTAAGCGTAGGACGTTAAACCCCATTTCATTTATTCATTCATTTATCGTGGATGAATATTTAGCGTTGGGGGAGATTTTGTGGGTCTACTCTTTTATCGAATTCCAACTCATACGGGATCATTTATGTGCACAGCGTGACATTACTTGAATAAACAAAACACTGTTTTTATCTAGCTTTGGCTGCAAACTAATGACTCTTTAATTCAGTTTTGAAGAACTTCTAATATAGCAGGTCTTGTGATGTGTTTTGAAGTTCTCCTGACATTTAGATACATGTACGACCACCAGCTAGACCGAAATTAAAAACAGAGATATCAATAGAACTAATTTAGAAAATATCAATCGATATATAAATTAACCACAATTTACACCCAAAGTAACGGGTATGTAGTGAGTTTGTTTTCCCCAACGATGCTTAATTGTACCTTTTCAGTTTGGATTTCGATAAAAACGCGAAAACAATATAATGTCTTTAGCAAATGTCAGAGTGAACCGAAATGACCTTACAATTTTATTTTTCGCTGGAAGTATGCTTGTCAGCAAAATGTACCCTTCATTGGGGATTGATTTCGGATAAATGATATTTAGTTTATAGTTTGTTTGTTGTTGGGGAGTTGGGTGGCCGAATGGTTAGCACGTGCGTCAATGTCATTGAGTCGATTGGTGTGGTTTCGAATCCCAAGATGTACGTGTCAAGGAGTAAGGTCGCCTGTCCAACCTGGTGGGTTTTCTTAGGGTCCTCCGATTTCCTCCCACTGCTAAAGAAAGACCCCCTACGCGCAAACGAATTATTGAAACATGTATGTTGGTCCCGAAATAACCTAGTTTGTTTCGAGTGGACGTTAAACTCCATTTCTCTCTCACTCTATCTCTCTCTCTCTCTCTCCCTCTCCCATCTCTCTCTCTCTCTCTCTCTCTTGTTTGTTTTTTGCGTGGTCATATAAATATCTAAGGGTGGACAAGGCGATCTATTCCGTGGGTTGATCTGGCAAAAATTTCGTGTGTTTTGCAGACATTTGCCGATTGCTTGCTCAAATCAGATAGTATATAAATTTTAAGTCAATCGTTTAGGTTTCATCGGCACCATTATGTTGTGCTTCTTTTAAGTAGCTGAATGATTGCTCGAGAAAAATGTCATACTCTTAATAAACGAAATGGAATGGTGTTTAACCAGGGCCGTATGTAGGATTTTAGAAGTAACTGAAGGCCGCCCTTAAAACCGACCGACTGATTAGTGCCTTAAAAGCATTACTGTGTGATCATAATAAACTGTATTATTTTATAATTAAAAGATTGTAAAATAATGTTTTGGAAATGGTGGGGGGGGGGCTTAATTTTTCGGGACGCCTTATTTTTCTGGGGGATGCAATGTACCACCTGCACCCCCACTAAATACGGCCCTGAGTTTAACATCCGGCTGCTCTCTTCCGACTGAGCTAATGAAGACGGTCTGCGCTTAATAGGTCATTGCTTTAATTTACGATAACTCGGCGAGACAAATGTTACTTTAAATAATGTCAATTTATTGTAGGGATTATACATTTATTTTCTTGTTGAAAGTGATAATGCCCTTTCAATGCAATAGCACGTCGTTATAGCGGTACTTTATGTCTAAGATTAGCCTTAATCAGGATACCATATAGCTTAATTCTAACGCATACACATGGGATTTCGGTTTGGTTTTGATGTTTCTGTCTAGAATTCTGTTATTATATATTCTAGGGTTCGGACGTCGTTTGTGTTGGGAATATCCTCTATTTTTTTGTGGAGCTCTTTCAGTCTGTTATGCGTTATTGACCAGGAGCTTAGGTGGGTGGGGTAGGGGATTTCAGCTAATCTAGTCTATCTGTGTTCTGGAAAATTAGATTATTTCTGTCAGGGATACTCCACCACTACACTGTAAAAAATATCCATTTTTTATTTGGCCGAATTCCGTAGTTTAACACCTTTTTTCTGTTAATTGATGGCTTTTTTGGTGAAATTGTGTTAAAAGTGTGCATTTTTTCTTCAAATTACGTGTTTTATGTATTTCTATGGAATATTCAGTATTGAAAAGGCCATTTCCGTGAAATTTAGGGATAAATGTGTTATTCCCTTCTAGAACGGACTTAATTCTGTTATTTTACGGTATAAACTGTGGAATGACCAGAAAGTTCCGTAAAAATTGGGAATGAAAAATGTTTTTTTCCATTCTATACGAATGTCTGGCAATTACATAGCTCTGTAAGGGTACCCCACCACTTGTAATGTCTGTCATGTTATTTTTGTAATACATGAAGATGTATGGTACGATAAACTGCTGTAAAACTTTCATGTGGTACACCTTTGAGCTACCCTAACCAATAAATTTACGCCCAGAATCACAATACTTTTCCACTAGGATGACATTCCCCGCCTCCGGCTCCCGCTCTTGATTCCTAGTCTGGAAATGTTGACTAGCCATGTGGATGATCTCCCATTCTTTGTGTGTGTATAATCCCTTGTCCGCAATAACGCATACAATTGTTAATTTCAATACTTCCTTTCTGCCCCCCCCCCGCACTGTTTACTAATTGTCCTGTTGCATCTACATAATAATATATAGATGTCTTAGGTTTTCGTTAAGTAGCATTTTCGAAATTATTTCATATTTTCAAGCAGGTATTCCTTCATAAGACTTCGACACGAACCAAGCTAAATAATCTAAATATTTACTGTTTAAAAGGAAACGTTAACTGCTACATACTGTATTCCCACGTATGGCGTCATATATTATCGTATTAAAAATTTATGGATGGTGCTAATAGGTATCTGAAACCCGAGTACCCCTTAGGATACATTACGTACCATATTATTACACTTAGGAGATAAACACTTCATGTTTTGCATTTAGAGGGGTGTTATTGTCCAATAGACATGTCCTGAGATCATTAGGACCCAAGACGCGTAGCGTCGCGGGTTCTAATGTAAAATCTCAGGACATGTCTATTGGACAATAACACCCCTCTAAATGCAAAACATGAAGTGTTTATCGACATTGTAACATGCTATTTACGATTTTAAAAGAAAATACTAAAACAGAGGGGTGTTATTGTCCAATAGATGGTGTCTAATTGACCAATCAAAATGCGAGGTTCACTCTTAGCATGTTACAATAGTGAATAAATAGCATTTTATATTTTCACCTAAATAGCTTGGCATAGTATTACTAGATGTCTAATGCTGGCAGACATTAATGCAAACTACGCCATTAAAGCAACAGATCTTTATAAATGAGAATTGAGCTACTAGATCTATTTTCGTATATATAAAAAAAATATATAAATTTCTATTACACTCTACATGTAAATCAATCATTTCTGAACAGATTTTTTAGGACGGCTATTAGGCTGTAAAAGTCCATCCAGATCAATCATGTCTGAGAAAAGTACAGGAGTTTGTTGTGTTGGGGATCATCTTTGATAGGTAAAGTTGGGTTCCTATTCGGCGTAATTTAACTGTAAAGGCAACAGTTGAGGAAAACAAAGATCAGAAACGTTTGCATTTTTTTTATACTTTTATAAAGTATCCCTCCGTAATTTAACTGTACAGTCAGCAGTTGAGGAAAACAAAGATCAGAATAGTTTGAAATTTCTTATACTCTTATAGAGTATCAATCCAAGTTAATGAACTTAAATGGGAGGGGACCACCGCGATTTGCGTTCAAATATTTGAGAATTTCTATAATATATTTCCTTTTGGGCCAGTGTACACATTGGCGTGCACTTAAAGCGACACATTCCATCTTCGCCAAACAAACAAAAATAAGAGTTATGATAATTCGTGGGTAAAAGAAATGACGCATGTCAAGGTAGGGTGGTACGAATTGAAAGAATCGAGTATACGAATTAAAGCTATTCAGTTACGAATCAGTTACGGATATGTCGAATTGCTCATGAATATACATGTACTGAATTCAGTTACGAATACAATACAATCCACGATGATGCCGATAAAGCTACGAAATGTTTACGATATTCGGCAGCGTTCGTCAAAGATACGAATAGGAAGATGTTGCGGACGATAAGAAAACGCCACGAATAGGAAAAGGGGTTTGATTCGGGGTGATTCCTGGCATTTGTAGATGAAAGTAGGTCAGGGTGGATACCCTCTTCTTGGCCAACGAGACACTGCGGCACTCAGTCGTCTGGGATCCAGTACTCGAACAGCTTGACGGCCACTTTAGACCTAATTAAAGGTGTTGGATAGCATTGATCAAAATAATAATGATCGCCGTGCGGTGTTCTATATCAATGATTTTAATGAGGTGAAGTGGACATTGAATTAAACGTTAATCAAAACGTCACGTCTGTATAATCCTGATTTAATTATAGGTATTATATACACTAATGAATCACCATATCGCGGAAGGATATATATATAGCACGCGACGGATGTGATGGTACATCAGTGCGGAGAAAGGGCAATCAATTAAAGCGTCACGCGACTCTCTTTAGTGGATAATATTCCAATCATCTCATTGGGTCATTTTCCGACAGAACTTGGATGAGTTAATAAACGACTTTCTGACAACTAACAGTTTCATTTACCGTGACTTTAATATTTAAAGTGCACATAAGATCATAATTTTCTATTACATATTATAATAAACAATGATTACTAAATCCATATTACGGAAAGTTCAAATCAATCTGATTAAAATTAACTGAGCTATTTACGTTTTAGTATGGGACAGCCAAAAACGGTTTTCAAATTTTCATGAACGACCTTAATCCGGTTGATTGGCTGATGACGTCACAGGCACTACACATACTATACACATTATCTATCCAATATATCACTGCCTGTATAATATATCACTGTATCAACATACCAACAGTTAACAAGTGTGTATTGTCGGTAATCATTAGCTCGTAATTATGTAAGCTACACATCACTATATAATTCAAAGCATTTTCAAACGCAGACCTTTCTCGTCTTGAATTGTAATAGATTTTATTTGTTACTATAATATTTCCGAGTGTATTTCACGATGCCGAATTATCGTTGTATTATTGAGAGTTGTGGAAATTCCAGCAGAGAAAAGGGGAATAATGTACCGACGTTTCATAAATTTCCCAAAGACGAAATATTACGGAAAGAGTGGATTGCGTTTGTCAACAATTTAATTACGGATTGGCGGATGCGGGTCGTTTTATCCCACGACTGGTTCACCCCGGGCTGTTTCATCCCACACCTGATTTGCTATCGGGCTGTTTCATCCCACTTGTTATTATAGAAGCAGTTAATTAACCGAGTTGTACTTATTGTCGAATAAACTTCATTGTTTATTATGAAATAAACACACCATTAATTGTTATGGAGTAGTAAAAAAAACATGACGCGAGAGTTGATATCTGTCGTTTGGGTCTCGGATATACGAAGTTTGGGACTCTGGTATACGACGTTTGGGAAATATATATATATTCAAAACACGAAAGAAAAAATCAAGAACCACGTGGTTAGTAAAAGGCTCAACCAAACGATAATACATTAGTTGCACTTACGGTTCTTTGATAATCATCGTTTCTCATGAAATTATATAATATTTATTTAAAACGAATAATATGCTGATGACCTACACAAAAACAAAATAAATATTTACACGACATGCAATCTTTTTTTTTTACAAGCCCCTACAAATTGGTAATAATCAGTGAGCTACACCTTGACGACATGCTTGTCGTAGATGCTAATACCAATCGATAAATTGGTGCGAACAAGCCACTGGTAAGTGGAAGGTCAATCAAGTTCGTTAACTATTTGATAAAAGAAAAACAACAAAGTATTACTAAATATGCACAAATTTTCAACAATACATTTTGGCAAGTTTTATACTCGCAGATAAAACAAAACAAAGGAGAACTAGCAGTGTTAATCGCGATCTCAACAACCGCCAATCACCTAATTAAATAAATGCGAATTAAATTCCCAATTGAAATAATAAACGATAACCTGCCTTTTTTTAAATCTGGTGTTGATTATCGAACCCATTCTGCTCAGCGAGTTAAGATTATTGACGACAATTGATTGGTGAATCTGATTGTTAAAGCGCTTAAAAACATTGAATTAATTTAGAATTGCAAAATGCAAAACGTAATTTATTATTCGTTACATATAAAAAAAATCGTTAGTCATTTATTATTATTCGTGCACATTTTCTGATATGGTCTGGTTATTTGAGCCTAAAAATAGAACACATCCCAAATGGTGCATGCACGCTTCCCTTTGATGACAGTTATATCATGGCATCTCATGGGTCGTATATACGATTATTTCACCGTGCAAGGTGCAAATGCATGCTTTCTGATATGGTCGGATTATTTGAACCTAAAAATAGAACACAGCAAGTCTTCTTTGAGGTGTTGTATCATGGACATACACGATTATATCACGAGGTAATTCTGTTATTGAAACCCAAACTGAACGAAAACGGCTCTCGATTATAACGGATGTAAATTTTGTGGAATGCTGAAGCAATTTTAGTTTAAATATCCTTTGTGTGTAAATTACTACTATAGGGCAGGCTGTGTACATGTAATATCAATTCTTTTATTTATAAAAGCTGTAAATAGATAATTTAATGAAATCAATTTATTTACAGCTAAAAAGATAATTTAACGAAATCAATTTATTTATAAAAGCTGTAAATAGATAATTTAATGAAATCAATTTATTTATAAAAGCTGTAAATAGATAATTTAATGAAATCAATGAATCTAGTCTCGCAACAATCGGATGGTTTTCATTATTAGATCCGGTATCATCTACATCGCCATCCTCTATGGAGCCACAGTCAGATAGATACGGCTCAAACATAATATATGGCGCTATAGTTATCATTTCTCGCGACGTATCTGTATCCGATACATTGCCAGAGCTAAAAGAACTACTGCTATAGGATAACTCTAAATATTCTGCTTCCATTCTCTCGGTGTATGATAGAATGACCAATAACACGTGTTAATGATTTATTTATATGATTACTACTTAAAACCATTTCGTTTCTTAAATGCCGACAATTAATTATTTCAATTGGCTTCATAGATGTCCGTAGCGCCGGCTACACCAATTCTACACCAATCGTGTTTCAATCAGAAGCCAATTGTTAGTTTACGGTCGGCTTATTCTGATTAAAAAGACAATGCTACAGCAATCGGCTTTATAAAACAAATTCTAAATTAAAAAAACAGATTATTCCGTAGTCAGTTGTTTTATTTAATTAGGGGATTAAGGAACCAGTCAGGCGTTAATGAATACACACGCCGGCTGTATATAGGTAATTAAGGAATAAACATTCCGAATATGCATTTGTACACTGTGACGTCACTAGGGACCGAGGGGATTAAGAGTGTTTTCGATAATTGGCCAAGTCGTTTTTACGGGAGGTCTATATTTGCGACTTTGAGTGAAGATAGCTGATTTATTTTTAATCAGATTGATGTTAACTTTCCGTAATGTGCATATAATAACCACTGTCCATCACTACGCCGAGTTTCAGTTTGTCGTCTTATGAGCACTTTAAGTTTGGTATTCCGATGTATTAGTAAGCTGTTTATAAGCTGTGATTTATTTCGGGCTGCTAACTTTGATTTGTGTTTAGCTTGTTTGACGCCTCTGTGTTCTGCTTACACAGATTTATACCTGCGCTGTTAACCTGTCTTCGTTTTTGTTAGAAATAAACTGAATTATTCGCGAGACATCTGTAGGTCTCAGTGACTGGCAAACACGAGCGGTTTCATTTCAACGAATAGGCTGCATGGGTCAGTAGGAATATTTCAGATGTCAAGAATTAAGAGGGAATCGAATATGTTTTGTTCATTTCATCACAACACATTGCAGCGAAATTAACACAGAAAGCGGACAGTAAGTATAGGAATGTAACATTTATAAAATTTATTTTGCCATTGTGAAAAAACGTACAAAGTTAAACTATTCTCAAAGTTTTCATTAAGTTCCTCGAAATAGTATTTTGAAATTTCCAAAGTTAATAATCTAAACATTCATGTAAATGTAACAATTAAATGCAAATACGTTATTTAGTTTTTTTTAACTTTTGGAAAAATATGTAGTTAGTTAAAATATTGACAGACCAATAATCTTTCCTACATTAGCAATTTATTTTGTGCGCACGTTAGTAAACTACATTAGCATTTTTTTTTGTGCACACGTTAGTAAACTACATTAGCAATTTTTTTTTGTGCGCGCGTTAGTAAATTATTTTTGATTGATATATTAGCAGTCTGCTCAACATGACATGTCGAATCATTTATATTTATTTCGTTCACAGTGTGGAGGCTGCGGGCATTCATAAATGAAAATGTAATAGGTATTAACGTCCTACTTTTCTGCTCCACCAGGGATAATGGAGACAGGTATATAAGCCATGTTGTGTGCAATGAAGAAACATTCGAATGACTTGATGATGTCCCTCACCAGTACCAGGCCCACCCGGGTGTGTCCAATAGCTGGAGAAGGGCGTTTCCCTAAGCAAAAAGGGCGTGGCTAAAAAAAATGGGGGGGGGCAAAGCCCCCAGACCCCCATAGCTTTTTACCCCCCCCCCCCACTCGGCACCGGCTGGCGCCGCCGCTGGGCCCACCGTGACATTCGAATAACTAGAGGCTCTACCTTGCCAGGTCGTCCGATTATCTTACATTTAATCAAGAAAACATGATTAAAATAGCAACGCTAGATATCTTCAAGGTTTGGATTTAATCGGGGTTTTTTTTTTTTTAAAAAAAGGATCATATGGTGGCGGGTTTATTACAATATTATACACAGCGAGCAGCATAGATCGATATACCATTTTTGATCCGATATTCCTATTTGGATTTATCTTTCACAATATTGTAGTTTGCAAGAGATATATAGGGTTGAAATGGTGCATCGAGACATTAGATAAAAAGATAATATTTTCCAAGAATTAGTTATATTTATAGCACGGCTTTCATGAGTTAACAGGTTTAAACATCGAGACCGCAGGTCGAGATGTTAAACCTGTTAACGAATGAAGCTTGCTATAAATGACTTGTAACATTGACACCTACTCAACATGCTTGTTGTTATTGCACAGAAAACCCACCCCACTTCTCTATATGATTTCTACTAAAACTAGTGTAAACCAGCAAAAGAGTGCAGTAACATTGAACATGTCTAGTAATTGCTCGGTTAAGCTCCACCCAATCTACTAGAGGGAAAACAATCTGCTTATTCAACGAAAATAAAAAATGGAAGATTTAGCGTCCATGCTACAATTGTATGTACTTCCTTAATGAGAATGAAAAACGTTAAAGTTAAACTTAGATAAGCCTAATTAAGGAATATTCGAGCACTGGCGTAATTATTGTAGTCGGGTATTTTTCACTATTTGTAACTTATTTAACCTGTAAATTGAACATGAAAATGTAGATAACATCTATTTTGAATAGCCTTAATGTATTATTGTTTCGTTTTGTTTTTTATTTGTTTTTTAAACGCTCGTTGAACATCCTATGGAGTTATAAGAAAGTGACCAAACGGTAAAGTCCAGGGGTCGGGTGCTCAAAACTAAATTATTTTAACGATCCGTTAAAGCCCCAATACCACTCTTGTTGTAACTAAATAATATGTTTCAATCTTTGTTCTAGTCAACAATTTGTACTATTTTTCAATATTTCAATTAAAAAATGATACAATTTCATCTTAACACACCTAATTTAAAAAAAAAGAAAAATTCAACTACATGCTGTAACATGGTTTGATAAGCCTTACGTAAGCACTTTCAAATGCAACTTGGATAATTTACACAACAGGTAGGACACTTAAACATCTTGTAGTTAGAATAAGGCTATTTTTTTTTCTGGACCTGTCAAGCCAGCAAGAGTGTTATTGTCCCTTTAAACTCTAACGGACGTATCTTGGTAACGTTTTGTTTGTTAACTTTCCGTTAAATTTACTACAGAAAACACTATAGAATACATTATTTTTTATATTAGCATAAATCCGTGGGAAAAATTTGCACCACAGAATGTTCGGTGCCTTTATTTCAAGCAACAATCTTTCTCTCCGTTAAAGTTAACGGATCGTTAAAAGATAACGGAGCTTTGAGCAACCGGCCCCAGTTCTATTAATCCTGTTTGTCATTTTGTCATTTCAGTTCTATTTAAGATGGATGGTGCAATTTGTTATCGTCGATAACTGGAATTGGTAATGGTAAATAGCGATCTCCAAAAACGGATGTTAATTTCAGTTCTATTTAAGATGGATGGTGCTACGATGTTATTGTCCATAACTGAAATTGCTAATCGTAAATAGTGCTCTTAAAACGATGGGGTTCATTTAAATGAATTAATCGATCGAAGTCACGGAATTTTAATGTTTTTGTCATTTTTAGATTTAAATTTCGGTTCTTTTTATAATTAAATGCCGATTTTTTGTTAATTTAAATGCGGATTATTTTGTTGATTTAAAACCGGATTAAATTTTGGGTGGTACTGTGGAACTATTGTTTTTGACGAAATCATCAATAACAATAACATCCAATCAAAATGGTCAATCTTACTGACCATAATTCTAGTATGCCATTTTCGGAGATACCAGAATCCTTAGAAACAACTCGATACGTTGTTCAAAAAATCTTAGTTCCAGTAATAACAGCTATCGGTTTATTAGGGAATTCTCTTAATATATTAGTGTTACGTCATCCATTCATGAAAGGAGTTTCTACAAACTTTTATCTGTTTATTATGTGCTTAGTGGACATGACGTATTTGATACTTACTTTATGTTTGTCTTTTAAACACTGTAGTGACACGAACCAGTCTATTTCTTCGTTTTATTTCATAGTGTATGCTCGCCCTTTAACGGATTTAGCCGGAAATGTTGCCGTTTGGATTACCGTTGTTTTCACCATCGAAAGATATATCGGCGTTAAACACCCACTTAAAGGTAGAATATGGTGCACTGTGAAAAAAGCGAAAGTTATTTCACTTGTGACTTGTATCTTCTGCTTGGGGAATACCCTTCCTGAATTCTTCGAAATGGAAATCATTAAGAATCAAAATGGAGACCATAGGTGTCAGTATACAACTTTTAGCCAACATTCTAGTTATCAGATTGGATATTACTGGTGGTTTGTTACTATTTTTACTTTTATTCCCTGTGGTGTTTTATTTGTTTGTAACTCCTTGTTGATCAAGACTTTATTGGAAGCTAAAAGAAAGCGACTAACATTGGTTCCTTCAGACACTGCTGGAAAAAAACGTAAACTCGAACAGCATAAAGTGACTTTAATGTTAGTAACCATAGTGATAATATTTTTGTTGTGTCAGTTACCATGGACGACATTATTATTATATCGGACATATTTATCCACTCATAACTTACCGGAGCCAATCAACGACATTCGAATAGCCGGAAATATTTGTAATCTGTTGGTCCAACTAAACGCATCTGTTAATTTCTATCTTTACTCCTTCTTCAGTCGAAGGTTTCGTAAAACAATTTGCAGAATATTCTGTTCACGAAAGTTTGATCCGGGGTTCTCTGTCCTTAGCTAAAACTGCGCGGAGGGCGTGCAGCGAAGACTTTGTTAAGTGTAAAGGGGGCTGATTGGGCGCAGAAAGAGCCCGACCGGGACGCTGTGTGCTGTGTGCTCAGCGAAAGCATGGCCGCGGTCGTTCTCCCCGCTCTCGGTACTCTTCCCACATTAAAAAGGTTTTGTTGACAGGGAAAGTAACTGACCCAATTTACTTTCCGTTAAAGGGACAATAACACTCTTGCTGGCTTGACAGGTCCAGAAAATAAATAATAGCCTTATTCTAGTTTCTAGATGTTTAAGTGTCCTACCTGTTGTGTAAATTATCCATTACATCCTATTTTACTAAAATATCTAAAAATCTAAGTTACATTTGAAAAGGTTTACGTAAAGCTTTTCAAGCATGAAGTTGAATTTTTCCATTTTTTTATAAATTCGGTGTGTTAAGATGAAATCTTATAATCAATTAATTGGAATATTGTAAAATAGAACAATTTGTTGACCAGAATAATGATTGGGACATATTATTCAGTTACAACAAAAGTGGTATTGGGCCTTTAAGGATGAAATGTATGTATCTGCCATTCGAAGGATTTACAAGGCTTTGGTTACATTGACATTATATCTAATATTAAGATGACCATAAGACACCCTTTCTGTCATCTTAACGTTAAGAGACATCTCGCACATTATGTTACAAGTAAGGCGATCGAGTTCGGCGGGTAGGGGCTTGGAGAAAATGGCCGACCCAGGCTCCACAATATACTGTAATTTGAAAAACCAGTATAAAACTTGGAGTCATCGATTTTATTGGAAATTTAAGTTTTGGACAAGATCAATTAAAAATGTATAGAAGACTCAGAAACTCAGACGATAATCCATAACTAAATGTAGTAGACGTGAAAAATACGTATGGTAGGGTTATGCAGATGAATGATTGTACATACGCTTGTAAATCATGGCTATCATTCGAGCTGTCTCTGATGATTATTTTAGACTGGACGCCACAGCGGGAAACATCCAAGCATTTTATTTTATTGGCCCTTGTCACGAGCTACTAAACGTGATTTGAAGCAGTCTCGGTATCGGATAACAGAATGTTTAGTGGTAAGGATTCTAAAATTCGTTATTGGGCATTATACGTTTTGAACTTAATCGATTTAATTATCGAAGACCCAGACAGAAACTCATAACTGAATGTAACAGATGTCAATGTGTAGGGTTATGTAGAATATAGATGAATGAATGCACTTAAATCATGCGTACCATTAAAGCCCTCTCCACTGAGATTATTTAAGACAGAACGGTTGCATGTTGAAGTTATGGGGTTTAAAGCCTTACTTTTATACACTGCTGTCGGGCATAAGAAAACGGGACATATTGAAAACTACCCGATCTTGAATAATTTAACAAGACGCCGGTATACAATTAAAAATTCCACATAGATCAAAACAGTACGTATGTCTAATAAAAAATAAGCAAACATATCGGATGTGTGAACTTCTAAAATGAGAGGTAGTATACTAGTATTAAGTGCTCTATAAATGGTAAATTTAATGAAAAAGAGTTTAACGCCCTAACGTTCTACCCCGATTGGACTAACGGAGACGGGCATACGTCATACCTTGTTTCAGGCCCTATATCCTGACAAGGGGAAACTAGGCCTGGAAATCCCGATGAACGATATCGGCGATCACGGGACCCCTATGTTTGTGAGCCAACATCTCACCCACCGAGTCACTGCGGCAACCTATACATGATAAGCATACTATGGCACGTATAAAAATCGGAACGATAGTTTTGATTTCAATCGCTCTTGGTAGAACACGGCAAAGTGTATAACGGTCCGGGGTATAATATCCTTCATAGCATACTGTTTGGCGTATGCCCGTCTTCATTAGCAGACCGGTAGAACGTTAAAGGAACTATATCTCTATTTTTTGGCACTTAGAAATGGACATTGGTCGCAACGCATAATAAGGTATATAAATTGATTTAGATTCAGTCGTATGTTTAGTTTCGTTTATCGAGTCGCTTCATTACTAATGGCGCTCGAAAGCATTCTGGCGCGCGATTCGCGTGCCAAATTCAAAATGTTCATTTTGTCTTAAATATTGGATATCAGAAGCCCAACTTTTCACGTTAAGATGACAGCATCAATGTGTTGATATAAATTGACCAATAAGTTTTGTTTGCAATATCGAAGAGTTTGAATGATATTTAGTTAGGGACTAGCCTTCTTTGAATTTCATTTCATTTGTAATGTGCCCATCTGCCTTAAACCTGCCAATGACGGAAAATATGACGTTAAACCCCATTTTACGTAAAAATTGGCTGTGAGATTAATTCAAATGGATAAAATAGTATAAAGTAATAATTATGTATATCATGCCTTATTTATTGTTAATTATATCAAGTCTTACTATATTATATGTATAATATGTTCTGTTGTAAAGTAATAAATTATTCATTAATGGCCTTAAGTACAATTACTGATAACGCACTTTCCACTTTATGAATAATAGCTGTACTAGACGTTGACAACTCCTGCCCTACTGCTCAACTGTCTTGAATATTTTTATAAGTACGCGTACACTGAAAACTACGTATGTTTGTATAGAGTACTGTACAGTTTTGATAGTTTAAATGTAAAGAACCTTGTCCAGTCCCATTTGGGCACAGTAGCCACTTTGCTATAGCCCCTGGAAATTGGATCCTTATTCAAACTGTCACATAAGTAACACTTCTTCAATGTTGAGTTTGCTATAGTTACAATACATTGGAATATTCCCCCGGAAAGTCACATATATCCGAATCGTCATTTAAAGGTCAAGTTCGGAATCTGATATAGAAAAGATGTTGAGATAATTTCAAGTGCAGGTATTCAGTACCGCGACATTACTTAGTACACGACTAATGTATTGGTTGGCCCTGTGGGTAGGTTGGATATGACTGTAATATTAAAGTGGTGGTCGCGGTGGCGCAGTGTGTAACATGTTAGCTCGCTAACCTGAATATCCCGTGTTCGATGCCGGTGTTGGCAGAGAAAGTTGATCATGATATTCCGGCGTGGTTTCCCTTTGTCAGTGATGCGGAACAGATGGCCTGGCAAGCCAGGGGAACAACGTATGTCGTTCTGATAAGACGAAAAGCCGAGGTCCAATGTCCACACTGGCGTCCACGTAAAGATCCCTTGGCAGTTGGAATTCGTTATAAGAGTAGGCCGTAGCGCCGCCGCCCGGGCAAAAATTCCCTCAATGCACATTGTATGGCGTATGCCCGTTTTCATTAGCGCAGTTCGTATCAGAATAGTAGGAAGTTAAACCCCATTTCATTTACCGAAATTTG
The DNA here is from genome assembly GCA_917208275.1 of Patella pellucida. NCBI lineage: Eukaryota > Metazoa > Mollusca > Gastropoda > Patellidae > Patella > Patella pellucida. Next base: position 62,198,284 of record OU795038.1, read on the forward strand.
TAGAAAATCAGTGTCTTTTAAACACAAACCTTGTGCATAATTTTTACTTAAGTCCACAATACTATCAAAGTGTGCAAAGAATATTAAATTATTGATAGAAAATCGCTGAAAATCAATGGGCATTTTATCGGTTGGTAACATTAGCTGTATACACAATCACTGCGAACAAATTTAAAGTCAAATTGGCGAAACATTCAGCCGCTAGACATAGAAATATCGGATCATATTTAAATGTCAGGGAATAAAACGTGTCTATCAGAAGGTTTGATAGGAAAATCTATGCAGATTAAGCGTTGGAGTAAATGATCCATACCACTGGTAATTAGAAGACGGGTAGTCCGGAACTGGCTTATTGTATCGAATTAAATAATGACCAAATTTCTCTATCGGCCTAAAGTTTGCTTTATAAGTACAGATGTTTTTTTCTGAGCGCATCTTAAGTACGAACCTGTCATCAAATTGTTTCATTTTATGGGACCATCTGTACATTTGAGAGATTTCTGACATTAACATCCGTGGAGAGATTATAAAATTGGTCAATTATGAAGAATTCTGGCTTTAGCCTTGGGGTATCGGGGAAACTCTTTCTGAGTTAGGTACATTGGCACTGCAATAGAATACTTTAAGGCGATAGAGTATGTTGCACTATCTTATAGTTTAGAAATTCTATACCGTTCGTCAATGATGACCATTCCCGGAACCATTCTATTTAGCCTGTTATTTCTCAGCAGTTTGGATATAATTCTGAATGTTATAATGCCAGGTCTAAATAATACCAGTATTTGATACATATGACAGTTTAGTAATTCTTTACTCTTCGTCAATGATCATTCAAAGAAACATTCTATTCAACCTATCAATTATCCCCCGTTGTCTGGTTTCTTGCACAATCATTTTGAATTGTATATTGCGAATTATGGTAAACGACACAGAAGAAATGCACTAAATTGTCAATATAGCAGCATTTGAGTGCCTCCATATGTGGAATCTGTCCAAAACAACATTATTTCTCTTTTTACCGACAAATAACAGCATGTTTCGTATATGTCGAGCGTATGAACTAATTAGGATCGAGCGTACATATATTTTATTTGAATTCATAATCAAATCATCTTACTATTTTAATTAATGATCGAATGAGCGTTTATCTTTAATTTAATTGAATTCGGGATCTATGGAGCTAGGGTATAATTGAAGTCTGGACCAAGGGACATAACTTTAATTAAATTCTGTATCGAGGGGCTTACCTGTAATTGTAATTTTGTATACCTAAATTGCTCAGAATAAAAAAAACTCTACCTAAATAACGAACATCACCTTTAATTAACTTCAAGATCGAGGGGGCTTTCCTTTAATAGAAATTCAAACCCTAGGAACAATCATTTCTCAGAGCAAATTATAACCTGTTATTGAATTCAGAATTGGAATCGGGATCCAGGGTGCTTACCTTTAATTTGCAATTTAAATCCGAGTACCTGACGTCTCTCATGATGAATATGAACAATGTAGATGGTGTGATAAAACGTCGGCGGTCATCTTTCATGACGTCATAGGAGAATAACCTACCACGTGGTGAGTGTCCACCGAAGACGACCATAGATACCAGTTTATGTAAAAGGGAATCTAGAATGTTGACCAAATTTGATAAGGAGTTCGTGAAATCTGATTTCTATCATATTCACTAGATTTTTCGGACAGATAATGTAATACATTGCGGACTAGAAAGATGCTGACGATATCAATATAATATGGTCGATCCTCACCGATCACAATACAAACAATTTGAAAATCAACACCGTTCATCAACTCAAAATCCAAATGTGAAAAACAACCTTCAAAAATTATAGTCTTTATCGCTTTCACGAGGTCTTCGGACACTAGAACATTGACTATCCATTAGGCCCACCCCCTGAAACGCTGACTATCAATAGGGCTCATTCTCTGGAACGCTGACTATCAATAGGGATCGTCCTCTGGAACGCTGACTATTAATAGGGCTCGTTCCCTGGAACACTGAATATCAATAGGACCCATTCTCTGGAACGCTGACTGTCAATCGGTGTCATCCTCTGGGGTACTGACTATCAATAGGGCCCATGCTTTCCTTGTACCAATACTTCATTTAAATCAAATTTGAAAAACAAATACAATGTAAGTTATAAAAAACTGTAGGTTTCTATCCCGTTTACATGTTTTGGGGGAAATGGGGGTTAAATCTGGAACGGAAGTTCGCGGAACGCTGAATATTGACAGGATTTTGTTTGTGGACATTCTACAGGTCACAATTTTCACCAGATTTCGACGAAACTTAAAATTTAGGTTTATTTCCCAAAGATCGCGGTTCCTTTCGATATTCACACATATTGTACCGTAACTTCCTGGACTGTGGCTCCTGGTAGTACGAAAAATCACGTTTTTAGCTTGTTGCCACTCTAGACATCACAATTTTTTATCCGATTTCGATGAAAACATAAAATGTACGTTTATAACCCACAGATCTTGGTTCCTGTCGATGTTCGCGCATTTCAGCTTGCTTTGTCCATCTCTTGCATATTGTAGGCGTATGTTGCATGACAACAGCTGGTTTCACTCATGAATGAAAAACGTTATACGTAGCTGGTTCATATAGAAGAACCGTCTCGATATTCAATCCCGATTATATGGTGGCTGATTGGTATCTTGTCGTGGTGTCGCCCTTCATAAGGCTACAACCCGACACCACGACACCACGACATTTTTAACCCAACTTTACGTCATTTTCACCCGACACCACGACATTAGAAATGTCGTTATGTGTCGTAAAATTGTCGTAGTTGTTTTGTTCCATCTACAATACCAGACACTGTTCTTTGCAAGTCCCTATGTCCTGCACTACCGACAGGAAAAAGTCACGCTGCAAAATCCCAGGTAACGTTCAGTGTGCAAAACCATAGTATTGAGAGGAATATGGCTGATAACCCGAAACCACGATTCCTCTCCATACTATGGTTTTGCACACTGAAAGCTCCCTGCAATGGGATTTTGCAGCTTGACTTCTCCCTCTGTCCTGCACTACCTACAGAGAGAAACCACGTTTAAAAATTCAGTTTCTTACCAACACCAGGTTCAGTGTATATAATCATAGTATTGAGAGGAATATGGCCCAGAAGCGAACAGACAGGAATATGGCCGATAACCAGACATCACGACATCACTTGGTGTCGGGTAAAAATGTCGTAGTTTCGGGTTAAAATGTCGTGGTGTCGGGTTAAAATGTCGTGATGTCGGGAAGTCGCCTTATGAAGAGCGACACCTCGACATCACAACATGATACCAATCAGCCACCATACGATTACCATATTATGACAATTTGACCATTAGACTGCAGTGGCTTGACACAGAAACCATGAATTGGCACAGCAGCGTATATGCACTGATTTATCAAAGGGGGTGTAAATGTTTGCTAGTGAATTGAATTCTGTATCTTCATAACTTAAGAAGCTCTGATTCTATAAACGTATATTTCACGTTGATAAAATTTGGTTTGATAGATGGCCTAAATACACCTACGGTAACCCGACTTTAAAAACCATTGCGTCTTATCAAGTCGAATAACGCAATTATGCTGATATGCCACGAAGAAGCTTATTAATTGCGGAGTAGTTGGAAATCATAGGAAAGGGGAAATCTAAGTTAAATCATCTTTATTGTATCACTGGGAGACCAGGGTTGACATTTACCGATATAAGTAGAAAAGTTGCCAATAATTGATTATCGGCTGCAAGCACATGTCCACATCTAGTGTGGAAGTCAACATAAAACTGTGTACATTATTTTGCCTGGGTCAGTATTGGTTTTGGTCGATTCACATGTATACTTTAGAGAACCGTGTTTTAAATTCCAGTTACATTTCGGGCTGTCTTATTAAAATAATGAAAAGCTTAAAATTTATTTATAACTTTTTTTATTGATGTTTACATTTTTTACTCTTACAAGGCTTCGGTTGACAATAAATAAAAATAAATGGGGTTTAAATTTCTACTAGACCTCGCCAACCGGGATAATGAAGATTGGTAAATACATACGCCATGCAGTTAATGCTGAGGCGGGGATTTTACGACAGCTCCACGTGTACAAGGGGGTCTCGGTTTTTTGTTCCTTCTGAACGCTGAGACAAGTGTTATTTGCCATGCCCTTCGTCCAGCAACACACTACAACAATCCCGGGGAACTATCCCGACCAACTCCGGATCTGCCTGGCTTCAATCTATGGCAGTTTGATTATACCTCCTTAAGTTAAAAAAGATACGTAACTCGAATAGATGTTAATAACGGGAAAAATGTGGTTAAAATGACATACTCTTAAAGTCAACTCGCCACGATCTAAATTAATTTTTTTAAACCTCTTAGGAGCACTACTGCACGCTATGATTATCTCGTTTATTTAAACGGAATAGAAGCCTTAGCTTTATTTTTTAATTTGGGTGTTAAAGGACAATATTGGTGCCAGTCATTATCACATATTATGTGATAGAACTGGCTAAACAGATTCGAAATATACGTTTAACACAGAAATCATTGCTACGATAGCTGAGAAATACAGGTTACCGCAATCGGAAGTGACGAACGCCAAAGGAAAACACGAGTCACCATTCTATATAACTGACTGAAACGACGGATGATAACAGATACACGGCCGAATTTCTGCTCACTAATAATTCATAAAAAGAATTGACTTCCACTAGATAAGAGAACACGAAAGAAAAACAGAAAAAGTCCGTGCATTGCCATGTTTTTATAAGGTATAGAATGTATGCCGACATTCAATTACTTTATTGAATTGTCAGATATCCTTTTACCATCCCATATAACAACTTTTGGTCTTCGAAGAAATTATTAGTGAGTAGAAATTCGGCCGAGTATCTGTTATAATTCGTCGCTTCAGTCAGTTATATAGAGCGGTGGCTCGTGTTTTCCTTTGGCGTTCGTCACGTCCGATTGCGGTAACCTGTATTTCTCGGCTATCATAGCAGCTGGTTAAACACATTCCAAATATACTATTAAAATAGTATATTATTTGGGATGTGTTTAACCAGCTCTATCACATATTATGTGATAATGACTTGCAACAATATTGTCCTTTAACAAGTGGAGTTATGGGTGTATGGTCCCTGTCGATTTTCAGTTATCAAATTAAAAAATAAAGCTAAGGCTTCTATTCCATTTAAATAAACGAGAAAATCATAGCGTGCAGTAGTGCTCCTAAGAGGTTTAAAAAAAATCATTTAGATCGTATCGAGTTGACTTTAGGAGTATGCCATTTTAACCACATTTTTCCCGTTCTTAACATCTATTCGAGTCACGTGTCTTTTTTAACTTAAGCGCGATATCATGCAATTAACGGCCCCGTAGTTTTAGTAGTGTAAATCAATACATACACGCGGATTCTATTACTGAAATGAAAGGAAATGGGGTTTAACGTCCTACTGTTATGCACCTAACATGGGTAAATAGAAGACGGGCATACGTCATGCAGTATGCTATGATGGAAATTTTGCCCGGGCAGCGGCGCTACGGCCTACTCTTATATCGAATTCTAACTGCCAAGGAATATTTTACGTGCACGCCAATGTGTACACGGGACCTCGGTTTTTCGTACCAACCGAACGACTAGACAGCTGTCCTTCTTAGGCCCTCAGTTCTGCCTATTATGTTACAGAGAAGCATTATATAGTTAAAGAAGTCAATGACTCCACTTAATGACTCCACTTATTGTATGTAAGAATTAGATAATGAGCTGCAATAATAGTTTAAAACAGATAATGAAAAATGAATATATCGAAAATTTCATTCAAATTATCTGCGGAGCCATGCGTTAAGTTTTAACAAAATGCATAGCGTAGATTGTTTATCCTAGCTACGGTACTTGACAATCGAGAATTTAAGTCCCGAGTATCTATTTGATAATTTTCACGTTAAAAGAGTTAATAATTCCCAGCAGAGCAGTAGTTTGGACGGGCGCGGTGCTAAGGAGTATCGCTGTAATGGATTTTACTTGTATATTTAACTTCTCTTCTATATATATTATACCATTAACAAAGTTTAAACATTAAATCCTTTTTATAGAGTAAGGGTGAACACAACAAAAAATGAACATGGAATTCATTAGTTATATTTTCTATTGCTTAAAAGAGAGAAAGGTCATTTCAAAGTAGGTAATAACTATTAGACATTTATTTTTCGAGATAGGAAATCACGACTAATGATCTGATTTTTTTTCCAGGACCTTGCGCAACACTGGAGTTTCTACAACTAGTACGATTCGACATCCTGCTTGGTAATATTTTGTACATCTTATGGAGCGCTATATTACTAATTTCTGATATGGATTTGTAAAGCTGCTGCAATGTAATATAAATGACGTCCCTTTCCAGACCGTCCGTTCTGCATCCCTAACGAGGTAAAACTGTTTGCGGCCAGCACCGGGATTGACCTCGGGACCCTCGGTTTAGTGGGCCAGCTTGGGGAGTATCTGATCAATTAATATCCGAATGAGTGAAAATTAGAAAACTGTGTATTTATATTTATTCATATTAGAAAGACTACTATGCATGTTAAGGTGACTGGGTTTACGGCGTGTTACATATATTGCTGAATATATCCATTTGGTTCAACCTAAATGCCCTCAATAAACGACATGTAAATCAGAATCCATGTAGCTCTTATATCTTGACAAGTTAATATTGTAAAAGTGAATAATGAGTTGTATAGTGGGAACTTGGGAAGTGTCTTAAAGTCAAACAGTGACTTGGTGCTGATATTCATTTTATGGATTAATAAACGCGAGCACTCGGGAAAGAATGCTCACTGAGTTAGTAACAGAGGCGTGGAGACCACTGCATTTGCGTGATGAACAAAATGATTGAGATACATGTATGTGATTATTAAGTAATGACAGGGCCGGATTAACCTTGTGGGGGCCCGGGACATACCAACTATGCGGGGCCCCATTGTTGTTTATTCAAATTATTCGTACTGATCGTGGATCGCACTAGTGTGTACATGTACTCCCCCCCCCCTCGGGTGTTTTCCTCCAGGATCTTTTTTTCAAGAATTAGGATTAATTTCAGTGCATCTGAGGCAATTTAAACAGTGATTTCATCGACGTTTAAAATTCGTTGACAATTTGAGTATTTTAAACGGACCCTTTCTCTCATGTTGGTACCTACCAGTCCCGGGGCCCCCAATATCCCTTACTGCCCAGGACCTATCTTCACCCCCTCATTCCAGGTATTGGTTAGCATCGTCCGGGATAAAAATATTAGTATGACCCAGAATTGTAGGGGGGCCCACTTTGCCTCCCCTAGATCTGGCACTGAGTAATGAATATATGAATTTGCAAGTTAGAAACCGCATTAAAACCACATGATATTTGTTCCTGATTAAGGGGGCGCAAAAACTTGATGTTAATTGTTATGACATGACAAATTGTTGAATCATTTATTAATGGCACAGATGTCAAAGTTCATTAGTTATGTTGTTGCGGATTTAATGTTTCGCATGGAATTACGTTTACTGATTGCCTTATTGTCGTTGCTAAAATATTGTAAGTTGAGATAACTGTCATTGGTCTCCTGGGGCCGGTTGCTCAAAGCTCCGTTTAACGATCCGTTAACTTTAACGGAGAGAAAGATTGTTGCTGAAAATAAAGGCCCCAAACATTCTGTGGTGCAAATTTTTACTACAGATTTATGCCAATATAAAAAATAAAGTATTATATAGTGTTTTCTGTAGTTAATTTAACGGAAAGTTAACAAACAACAAGTTACCAAGATATGTCTGTTAAAGTTAACGGATCGTTAAAGATAACGGAGCTTTGAGCAACTGGCCCCAGGTTGGTGTTTTTATTCCTTGAATGTGTATATAAATCATTTTTTGAATGTTCAGCCGAGCATTACATACACAGGATGGATCAGACCCTGTTTACCCCCTTTGTTTTTATTCCTCTTCTTATTTATAAATGTGTATTTTCTGTATTGTATTGAGAACTACATGTATCCGTTGTTGAATATAAGAATTATCTCCCTTCGATTAACTGTACCGAATGAAAATACATCAACATTTTAACGTTCTTTCGTTTTACGGAATTAAAAAGCAATTTTAATGTAAGAGCTCATTTTACCTATTACATTTAAACTAGTGTCTGATCTGTCCCATTTAAAAACTGATTTATATATAACCAAGGGAATAGCTGGCTTGATCGGTGAACCCGGGGTTAATTTAAAAAATCCTTAAAAACGGAACTCCCTATAGATGAATTCACTTCAACAATGGGCAACCGAAAATGGACTTCGTTTGAATCCGGATCCAAACTTTGGGACTTCGCCGTGTGCCATATGTCCTCCCATGATCGATTTGGATCTTACTAAACATAAAAAGAGAGATACTAGCTCCACTGTGTTCCAATCTCTCTATATTTAACACCATTCACTGATGTAATATCATCCATAAATAAATTTATATGTGCATAATATAAAATGTTTGTGATATGATTTAGCCTGCCTCGATTCTCAACTCCAACGTACTTTGGGAGGTAATCTTGGAAACTAACTCGAGCGAATTACGGGGCCATATTATCCTCGCTCTTCGCGCAACACACCCAGAATGCATGTCCAAGTTTTTTTCCCATTATTAGTGTAAGTCACAAGCGAGTAGGATGTGGACATAGCAAGTGTTAGTAAAATTGAAACTAGCTTAGCTAAAAAATACTGGCACCGCGACACAACTTGATTTGAACTTCTGACTCTTCGATCTCAATCATTTGCATCTTTGAAATCTATTGGCTGACTCTCACAAAAATCCAATTATAACATTATGCATTTTCCAAATAAGCAGGCCCGAAGCCAGAAACCAAAATTTAGCCGACATAGGGGGGCGAGGAAGATAAATTTCCGACAACAAAAAAATCAATGAACGAAGGTCATTGCCGACTGCCGTAAGCAGGAGGATGGGAGAGCACGAAAACTAGAAGCTGTGAGAATGATTTTAGGCCTCTATGACATGCAGGTGGCGAATGTGTCGGAAAATGAAGAGTTTCCATCCGACATTAACTATCCCTCGGCCGAATTTGAGAGCATATGGCGTACTAAAAATCTCTCCCGGCGAAAATGCGAGCATAGCTAACCAGCAATATTTTTTCCGACGCAGACAGAAAAATTCCGACGGGGACGGCCATGGGCCTGAAATAAGGCTTATAAAAAAATGAAAAATATGAAAAGTTAACAAGTACCGCCTTATTGTTGACCAGAACTGAGTATGCGGTCTTTGCAGACATTTTTGAATTATGATATCATAGCCCGCAGCCGTCTTGGAACTCTGATGTCACATCCGTCCAGGCAACAAGCATAACAAGTTGCGTAGTGGCAGTGCCTTCGGCCCACATGTCAGGTCATTGACCAAGGCCTACACCACACTGATCCGCAGTGAATATTCGCTTGGCCGCTAGTATCAGCTGATAAAGATGGCATCTATGCGTCTTAATGAGCCAAACTATTATTTTTTTTCCTGCGACAAATTAAATTCTAAAACATTTTTTGAAGTATAAGAAAAATAAATAAAGGTGCTTGAAGTATATCTGGATAACAAATATTCCATATTTAGCTTAAATAGATACAGAAGTAATCTTTTTTGGCGTTATGGACGCCATCTTAATTTGTTGGTAAACATTAGAATGTGATGTTACCCATTGAACTATAGTGGTCTGACCGTCATCTTGGACAGAGATAAAAGATAACTGTCTTAAACTCTGTAAAACAGATTGGGCCCACACAAGTAAGCGCCGTAGGTTCATATCTCCGCACAAGATGACTGCCACACTGATCCGCAGCGAATATTGACTTGGCCGCTACAGTCACTGATAAGGAGAGAGAAAGATGGAGAGGGGGAGAGAGAAGAGAGGGAGAGAGAGAGAGAGAGCGAGCGAGCGAGAAATAGGGTTTAATGTCCACTCAACACAAACTAGGTCATTTCGGGACTAACGTATGGTTTAATTTTATTTCAATAATTCGCTTGCGCGTAGGGGTTTTTAGCAGTGGGAGGGAACCGGAGGACCCAGAGAAAACTCACGAAGCTGGACAGGCGCCCCTACTCCTTGCCACGTACAACCGGGGATTCGAAACGACGCCAGTTGACTCAATGCATTATGAATTTTAAAACATAACTGTGAGTGGGCATATGAATAATTTCCGTGCTTCTAGATGTCATTTAAAGAATTGATATGTTTAGTTGCCTGGGAAGTTTTGTTTTTAACATCTATTCATATAATTATTTATGAATGTTGTATCAATATTCAGGCGACTTGAAACCAGTAACGCGCTCTGCATTTTGGAACACATAGTGTGCCCGCATTTAATTGTCATGATTTAAATAAGTTAATACAGAGTACCCCCCCCCCCCAACCAACCAAAAGAAACCCAAAACAGAACCCATAATTGCTTTATTAAAGCCTACAAAGATCTAGCATATTAAATTTTACGATCGTAAAGAAACTTGAACTTCAGTCTGTGTACGATGATTAACCAAAGTTTCAGTTATCTTGATCGCTTTGCATAAAAGTCATGTTCTCTCCATGACTTTGATCTTGAAATCCTAAATGTAACTCTAAATCCTATTGCAACGATAACGTGAGAATGGTGTTTTCCGTGATAGCGTAAGCGCACTACAGAGCATTTACTCCTAAGGCTTTATATCTAGTTGAAACTGAAACTAATATATGATCGATAGTCAATATTTAAAGGACCTAAGTCCGTAACTCAAAATCCTCCAAAATCTTCGACATCGAAAACACGAATTATTGGTCAATTGAAATCAACATTGATGATGTTAACATACCGGGGAAAATGAGCTTCTGATATCCGATATCTAAGATAAAATAAAATGTTTAACATTAGAACACGAATCGTGTGCGTCTATCAGCATCAATTGTAATAAGGCACTGGGAGAACGGGGCTAAAATATCCCACAAGTCAATGCTATTCTTAATATCCTGGCCGGGGATTCTACACAAATGCTGTAGTAATAGAGCATTGTGCGTGGTCCATGCCCAAGCTTACATTTCCGGTGTAGACTGAAATAACTAGACGCTAACAATTGCTCATCGATTAGAGTAAAAACGTTAACAATTGAATGCAAATCATACATACATATTCATATTACATTATTATATGCGTTGCTACCCATTTGTGTCCATTTCTAGGCCCAAAATATTAGCGAATTAGCTGCTTTAAACTAGTCCTACTATTTTCAATCAATATTGAAATTTATAATATCGTCTTAAAGGCTTAATACAACTCGTGTTTAAACTGAATAATATGACCAATCTTTATTCTGGTCAACAAATTGTACTATTTTACAATATTCCAATTAATTGATGATACAAATTCCATCTTAACACACCTAATTTTTAAAAAAATGGAAAAATTCAACTGAATGGTTTGAAAAGCCTTACGAACCTTTTCAAATGTATCTTAGATTTAAAAACCTTTTCGAACCCTCTGGACAAGTAAAATAGGATGTAATGGATAATTTACATAACAGGTAGGACATTTAAACATCTAGTACTTAGAATAATGCTATTATTTATTTTTTGGAGCTGACAAGTCAGCAAGAGCGTTTTTGTCCCTTTAAACATTTTAAATTATACATATTAAACTATTGATAGAAAAATTACCTTGTTCATTTAATATTTACATAAACCAAACGTGTCCAATGATGCATCTAGAACAATTTCTTGTTCTATTTTAGTTCACAACATTCGACAGCTTTGTATTGAGGGTAAAGGTCCGTGCACATTTATAATTATCTCTTATTACATGTATTCAGCGACTTAAAAGTTATTCGGGTGCATGTGAAACCGCCCATTGAATTTCAATTGAAACAAGATTAGAAACTTTATTCGTGAATTTTCTCAATACAAATGTTGTTAATATAAAGTGAAATAAAATCGTGTTTAACGTGTATAAAAATATCATATCGAGGGCTGAAAGCCAAAAGTGTCTATTTCCAAAATTGCCAAAAATGAGTTAAATACACCAAACAGTTCGAAATTTCGTGAAGTTTCTCAGCAAAAATTATCTAAGTCCTATCTTTATAAATAATGACGCAACAAAGAAGTCATATATTGTTAAGTACAGAACCACTTATTTTTTTTCCAAGCAAAAAAAACAGATAGACAGTTCTTGCTGACATTTTTTTTGCTAAATGATATGTTTTTACATATGGAACTTAATGCAAGATATGTATATATCCCACTTGTACAGTTCTTGCTGATAAAAAAATGCCGAAACTGCCTTGTCAATGTACCAGAACAGGATATCTCCAATGTTGACTTCCCATATTGGGAGAATTTATATCGACCAGAAGTGTCTATAATCCATTATTATGAAATAAATTGAAAACTACTGCAATAAACCTATTGATCATTCAGCATTTGTTTTCAGCTAATTAATACACACGTAATTACTGCAATAAACCTATTGATCATTCAGCATTTGTTTTTAGCTAATTAATACACACGTAATTACCAAAAATCATCTAAATTCAACAATTACCTGATTTTTAAAATTCAGTCAAACTTTAAATCTTCATTTTCTCAAAACGTCAATTTTGGAGATAGGCAGTTTTGGCTTTCAGCCCTCGATATACACGCTGTCTTTAAAATACATTATGTAAGCGCTAATTCTGCCTTTTACAGATCTACTTTGGCTCACAATGTTACATAAATTATGACAACTCATAAGTGACTCTCTAGACCATCTGAAGCGAGCGCCTTTTAGAATCAGAATGTGGTTACTGCCATGTTCCTAGATAAGGGCATTTTGATTGAGTGCAAGCATCTGAAAGATGTAAGATCGCATTTTTACCGTTGTCAATCATTACATCACATGTTTGCTAACCGGGTTTATATAGTGAACTCTCTTGGCCAACACCGGGAGCGAATCCGCGACCTTCGGACTAGCGGGACAACGTCTGCCCACTTAGCCCCCGTGGCTTTACCGATAAAAGGGCGTCAAGTTCTAACTCAATATTGACATTATAAGCAGTAATTATTGGTCCATTCCAATCAAGTGCGATGATTTTGTCGTATCGTGTATATGGGCCTCAGATATTTATTATGTAAAGGACAAGACCAACGCTTCTTAAGCAAGACAGGTTTATGTCTATAATCTTAGCTCTTATGAATATTATCAATATTTCGTTTCGTTTTCAAGTTCTCAATTTATGATCATGTTAAGGTCCATGCCTTGTGCATAGTGGTGGTATTTACTGTTCAGATTTAGTCCAAATTATGCTTTCGGTTCTCGGTTCTATGTTGTTGACAGAAGGAAATGATACACAACTCCTCTGTGCAAAATGGTTTGTTCCTACTGGTTTAGATCAGCATTACAATGGCTTGAATCGGGAAGAGACGTTAAATGACGCGTTTGAAGATCCAATTTCTTGACAAATGTACAGTATAATGAGATAGATAGACTGGAGGTGATAGATGACATAATAAATATAGAATTATTTAAGCTGGGGTCCGAATGAAATATAAAACAAAACAAACATATAAGATCTGTACATGTATATTATATCAAAACAAAACTGGGCTTAAATACATACAATTTTATCTTATAATCCCAAACTTTATTTATTTACAAAACATATATTTTACAATCTGATTAAAATACAGATCTTTATTTCATTTCGTTTTTTTTATACGTTTGAAGGCCTACACTTATACATGAAGATCTGACAAGTTATAATGGGGGTTCATGTCAGGGGACAAACGAGCGGCTTTAGACCCTATGACACCATACATTGATTAATCAATCAAGGTTGACGTGTCCAGTGGTTAACCCACAGTTCCCTTCATCAAAAGGCCAAGAACTCGCCTTAACATTTCTTCATTGGCTAATCCCGCACATCATCCATGACACGTCAATGATCAAAACTCGTCCAGATCCTAGTGTAGTAAAGACAAACAAAACGAAATTTTGAGCTATAAAAACGAAACGAAACAGGATCGATCTGTATTTTAATCAGATTGATATATTTACGTTATTTTAGAACTATAAAACTGTCAATTATTAAGGTTTTTTTTCAGGTTTTGATAATTATGTCAAAAATGTATTTTTTAAATGACGTAAAAGTTGTAATAAAAATTATCCAATGTTTTATTTAAAACAAATATATTAAATTGCACTTCTAAAGATATATAAGTTAATAGGGATTAACAACAGCCCTTTACGAACATAAAATAATATTTCGAGGCTTCTTAATTTACACTTTACAAAATGATATTATTCCTTAACTCCAGAAATAACATGCCCGAACAAACATAACAAATAACAGCAGAAATAATCTCGAACCCAAAACCAAAATGAAAATGTTGTCTGTAGTTTGGTATAGCAGAATTTGTGATTTGAGGATATTTGGTTCCAAAAACTATAACGGCTATGGTGATGAAAGAACCTGCAGAAGAAATATAATAAAATGTCACATATAAATAAGAGCATTAGTTGACACTAATAGCACTGGCAAGGCAAGTCTGTGCATGATAATTGTGAACAGGGCCTCCATTCTCGAAATTTTAACTAAAGATAAAATCCAAATTTTAGTAGATACTGTACTACAATTTTGATTGGATAAGCAAAAAATCAATCTTATATTATCCAATCAAATAACTAAAATTTGGATTTTATCTTAGTTAAAATTTCATGAAACAGGCCCCAGTATTCGGCACTGAAATTAATGTCCTAAATTTATCTTTTTTTTATTTCAACTTTTGGTATACAATCAGATGTGCAGACGTTTGTATTTTATTGACATCTATATTCGAGTTAATCTACATATAAGTAAAATTCTTAAATGACATTTAGAAGTAGAGGTATAATATTCATAATAACACAACTTTATGGATTTACTACTTCTTCGTTTATTACATGCAACGTTTCAATACTCTTACAGGTATCTTTATCAAGCAATAATCAATAATGAAAAACAACCTACATTTATAGTACATCCATGAGTAAGACAATAACAACATAAACATCAATTAAGAAAAACACCAACAATATATGTGATACGTTTTCAACAATTTTAACCCGCCAGATAAAGACTGGCGGGTTAAAATTGTTAAAACGTATCACATATATTGTGTTAGTTGCTCGGTCCTAGGTAGGGGATTTTAAGGGATTTTAACACAAAAGTAAGCAGTTTTATTCTCAAAAACATTATCGGGATTGACCCTTTAATTACTATATGATTCAGAAGACATATTCAAAGACACGAAATAATTAAAGATAGATTAAGAGGTTTTGACAGTAGAGTGGCATTAAGCCTTAGTGGTGGCTTCAGTCCTAGGTTTAATCTATCAATAGAGAGACCGTGAAGTCATGTTCAAAGGGAAATGTTGGTGTTTTTCTTAATTAATGTTTATGTTGTTTTTGTCTTACTCATGGATGTACTATAAATGTAGGTTGTTTTTCATTATTGATCACCCTAATGGACACAGTTGGACTAAGTAAATTAGTGAAATAAGAAAGGGTCACGGCTAGATAAATTCTCCATACAACGTAGGATGGTTGAGTAAAAACGTCCTCACGAAGGAAGCCCAACCATCCTATACATTTATTTTAATTTATTCATTTTACTTTATCTTTATACTTTACTTTTACTTAAATTTATTTTATATTTATTTATTACCTTCAATTTATTTTTTATTTTTTCTACTTATTTTTTATCTCAACTTATTTTTTTTTTAAACGACGTAGGGTGGGGAAGTAAAAACGTCCTCTCGAAGGAAGCCCAACCACTCTACAACTTTATTTTAATTAATTCATTTTACTTTTACTTTTACTTTAACTTTTATTTTATTTTATTTTATTTTATTTTATTTTATTTTATTTTATTTTATTTTATTTTATCTTATCTTATCTTATCTTATCTTATCTTATCTTATCTTATCTTATCTTATCTTATCTTATCTTATCTTATCTTATCTTATCTTATCTTATCTTATCTTATCTTATCTTATCTTATCTTATCTTATCTTATCTTATCTTATCTTATCTTATCTTATCTTATCTTATCTTATCTTATCTTATCTTATCTTATCTTATCTTATCTTATCTTATCTTATCTTATCTTATCTTATCTTATCTTATCTTATCTTATCTTATCTTATCTTATCTTATCTTATCTTATCTTATCTTATCTTATCTTATCTTATCTTATCTTATCTTATCTTATCTTATCTTATCTTATCTTATCTTATCTTATCTTATCTTATCTTATCTTATCTTATCTTATCTTATCTTATCTTATCTTATCTTATCTTATCTTATCTTATCTTATCTTATCTTATCTTATCTTATCTTATCTTATCTTATCTTATCTTATCTTATCTTATCTTATCTTATCTTATCTTATCTTATCTTATCTTATCTTATCTTATCTTATCTTATCTTATCTTATCTTATCTTATCTTATCTTATCTTATCTTATCTTATCTTATCTTATCTTATCTTATCTTATCTTATCTTATCTTATCTTATCTTATCTTATCTTATCTTATCTTATCTTATCTTATCTTATCTTATCTTATCTTATCTTATCTTATCTTATCTTTTCTTTTCTTTTCTTTTCTTTTCTTTTCTTTTCTTTTCTTTTCTTTTCTTTTCTTTTCTTTTCTTTTCTTTTCTTTTCTTTTCTTTTCTTTTCTTTTCTTTTCTTTTCTTTTCTTTTCTTTTCTTTTCTTTTCTTTTATTTTATTTTATTTTATTTTATTTTTATTACCCTTAAATTAATTAACTAATAAATTTTAATTAATTCATTTTACTTTATCTTTACTTTACTTTACTTTACTTTTACTTTAATTTACTTTATTTTATTACCTTTAATTTATTTTGACTACAACTTTATTATACTCTCTTTATTTATTTAATTTACTACTAACATCTACTAAACTGGCGGGATAGTGGAGTAAGAGGGAGTCATGATCAGATGGGCTCGGCATCTAATCACTATTCTGCCAAAACAAATACCAGTGGGATAGTGGAGTAAGGGGAGACCACGAGAAGACAGGTCTGGTACCTAAAAACACAAATCCCACAAAGAAGACATCTACCAATCCAGAAACAGAAGAGATCATCTACCAACGATGTGTTTTTATTAAATAAAGGGAAGAACTTCCCACTAAATGGAAAGATTGCAAAATCATATTCTAAAAATCAGGAAGCAGCTTCGGCTCTCCTATGTCTTGTCTGTGATATCACTTAAGTGGAAGCAGACGTTAAACACCAAAAGAAGAAGAAGAAGATTATTGATCATTGCTTGATAAAGATACCTGTAAGAGTATTGAAACGTTGCATGTAATAAACGAAGAAGTAGTAAATCCATAAAGTTGTGTTATTATGAATACATATAAGTAATTTATCTTTTTTTTTTAAAGAAATACAAATTCCATGTATAAGTTTTGTGAAACGCCTTATATTAGAACTCTTTTTGGTTGGATTCGGTTGTGCTATATAAATAAATAAATCATTATTAATTATCATTAACTGAACTGCCTCTTTTGAAATGTATCCGAGTTGTTGTCTGTAATGTTGAGGCTAGGTTAAATATCGGCCTATTTACACCACCTGAACACGAGTGTGCGGCCTATTTACACCACCTGAACACGAGTGTGCCATCTGTACATGTGCTACCTAAACCCTAACTTATACACGAGATCTATTGTTGGCAACACGTTTGTATGCAAAAAGTCAAGTCTATATGTTTAAATGAAAAAATATTACTACTTTCATTATTAAACTAAGTTACTGTCGTTCAAAACAATATATCATAAGACAAATCAGTTATAGTTAAAATAATCTAGGTTTTAAATATGCCGGTCTGAATGGCCTCGAGCTTAGTCAATAAAAAAAGCCATTTAATGTAATTAGTCGAATTTTTCGGCAATACATTTTTATCTACTTTCTGCTTTAGTAAATTTGCAAAATGATAAATACGGTTTACTTTAAAGGGGGAAACCAAGGAGGTGATTTTCTTTGAAGGAAATTATTTTAACAGTTGTCAGAAACTAGATGAACATTATCATATACAGATAGAATAAACATTTTATACAGAATTAATGGTAATTTTCTTGTAATAGAGAGAGAGAGAGAGAGAGATGGGGTTTGACGTCCACTCAACACAACTAGGTCATTTCGGGACTAACATATGGTTTATTTTTATTTCAATAATTCGCTTGCGCGTAGGGGTCTTTAGCAGTGGGAGGAAACCGGAGTGCCCGGAGTGCTCGGGGAAAGCCGCGAGGTTGGGAAGGCGCCCCTATCTCCATGCCACATACAGTCACACCAGGGCTCGAAACCGGCAATACTATATACCGGAAAACACCAGAAAACAACCGGAAAACAACCGGAAAACATCATTTTATACTGAATACCGGAAAACACCGGAAAACCACTTAATACCGGAAAACACACTAAATACTGGAAAACACCCTCAAAATATGTCGTGGTGTTGTGATGTCGAGTTATCGGCCATATTCCTCCCAATACTATAATTATATACCCCGATCCTTGGGTTGGTCAAGAAACTTCCCCTAAATTTTGCAGTGTGGTTTCTCTCTGTCGGTAGTACAGGACAAAGGGTATGTCAAAATACAGTGTCTAGGGTTAGAATTAGGGTAAGGTTTAGGGTTAGGGTGGTGGGAACGGGTTAGGGTAAGGTTTAGGGTTATGGTGGTGGAAACGGGTTAGGGTTAGGGTTAGGCTCTGAGTTACATCTTTAGGGTGTTTTCCGGTATTTAGGGTGTTTTCCGGTGTTTAGTGTTTTCCGGTGTATTCCGGTGTATTCCGGTATTCAGTATAAAATGGTGTTTCTGGTTGTTTTCCGGTTGTTTTCCGGTGTTTTCCGGTATATAGTATGGCCCCTCGAAACAACAGTCGCAAGCCATACGTGGCCGGCGAGCTATAGGTCGAAGCGCGGCCCTCTAGACCACTAGGCCATCCCAACCCCCTATCTTGTAATAATTTATTGACTAAATAGTTTGCATTTGAATGTTTGTACACGTTATCCTTCTATTTCATAATGAGAGTTGAATTCAGGATATACAAAGTCGTGGAATGTAGAATTTATTTTGCCGGTTGATTTGTTTTGGAAGGTAATTGAACCGGACTTCAGTAATCTATATTTTATTGGGCTCAGGGTTTATTGTATATTGTGTTGATTTACAATCGTTGATTGTTATAAACAAGGACGCGAAAATGTTAGAATGTGGTTTGTTGTATTTGCATCCGCTAATTTGACTTGGATCCATTTGCAAGCACCCTTGAAAGGAGTTATTGGAGGCCAAAGCATGCACCATCTTGATAAATAAAAACTAAATATCTTGACCAATAACCAAAATGGACACGTTAAATGTATTTGATTATGTCACAACCCTGCTCGTCTATTCCGCGCCAATTAGCTCATCAACTTCAATTCTGTCAAAGTCGAACCCGTGACATTCCTCAAAGTCTTAGCATTAATTATTACTTACCAGCACAAAGGGAGAGAATTATGGTGAGAATAGCAGCAAATTTTCTACCACTGAGTTTAGGTAGTAGAGTATATAGCACCGATATCAATATATTTGGAATCAACACCAATATACCAAATACAGAAAATGTCTGAGTTACATGAAACCAGGCTGATGGAAAACAAAGAAAACAAACATATGATAGCAACAATATAATAATACAGTAAAATTGATCCTAAACAGACCAGAACAAATGTATCATGTTAAGAGTGGTACCGACTTCCAACAAACTCAAAATCAGATTTTTTATGAACCAGGAACTTGGTCCGAAGCGCTACTCATCTTGATGTTCTTCTCCTTCTTTGGTGAGGGTTTGGGGTTGTAATTGGGGAGGGTGACGCTCTCCAAAGAAATCATAAGACTCCGCGAATTGAAGTAGGATTAATTTGGCATGTTCGTTTCTTAGACAATTGCGGAGAGTCTTTGGTTCCTGGTCCATATTTCATTGTTCAGCCTGTGAAGCTTTTAGGTAATTCCGGCACTGTCTGAGATCTGGGTGATTACCTGTTATACAATCTGAAGCTGTGAAGAAATATTTCTACTTATTTACATGTACAAACCGACCACATTGCTTCGTTCGTTTGTTATTTCGATAACCATTACGCAAAATAATCACGTACTTAGGGCATAATGGTTATGATTCCAATTTTAAAATATTTAATTTAGAAAATTGTTTATGAACTTTCAATGAGTTTTTCACTGTTTTTGTCTTGTAATATTGTTACATGTTTTGCCTCAGTGAATAGTGATGTGTATAAAATCCCAGAAAAACTCTTCGAGGTTGGCTGGGTTTTAATATTGTTTATTTGCTTAGGCCTTAGGGCCTCCGTGGGTCTTAATCCCAGCCCCCCTGGACACGTGCCTCAGTTCGGGGGTTCATTCCCTCCATGATAGGAATTTTGTCCCATTAAATAATAGTTCGAAGTTTTAACAGGAATTTTAACAACTAAATGTTGGCACAAAATGGTAATTGAGATACTAACCTGGCATTTTCGAACCATGATGGATGACCTCGTAAGCAGCGCAGACCCAGGTTTTATAAAGATTCATGTAACAACTCTGCCAGATCCCTTCGTGCCAAAGAGTGTCATTTCCGCTGTAAGCCAGGACCCAGTATGACGTTGCCACAGCAACAACGTGTATCATCAATGCCAGTGTTAGTAAAATGGAAACTAACTTTGATAAGATACTGGCATTGTCACACAGCTTGATCGTAACCTCACTCTCTGATTTCTCTGTCATATGCATCTTTGAAAACTATTTGTTGACTGAAATGAAAAAAACCCAACATTTTTTAAAAAACGAAATAATAAATCAAAAGGTAAAAATCAACTAGGCTACTGCACATTGACCATGTTATATTGTGGCGAGGTGGGTGGGAGGGTTGGGGTCGAATGGTTAGCGTCTCCGCGCTGCATCATAAGATCTGTGATTGAGTCAACTGGCGTGGTTTCGATTCCCCGGTTGTGCCCTACATGACAAGAAGTATGGTCGCCTGTCCAATCACGTGAGTTTTCTCCGGGTCCTCGGGTTTCGTCTAACCGATAAAGAATCCTAAACGCGCTAGCGAATTATTGAAAATCGAACCATATGTTAGTCCAGAAATGACCATGATCATTCCTTGCAATAGTTTCCCGTGGTCGTTTCGGTGATGTACGGCCTACTTTTATATTTATGTTTTATATTCACCTTCTATAATCGTAAATTGAATATGTATGTAGGTCTATCATTTCTATTTATATGACAAGACCATTGGAAATAGATTCATATCGGATGGAAGGGGGTAGAAATATTTGTAAATTATAGAATGCAACCCCACCCACCCCTTGTTACGATGGACCTTATATACGTAATGTGTTAAACCACTCTTTCTTTCCGTTTGTATATATGGTTAAGAAACTAGTTTTTCTTTCAGTTTGTTTATGGTCAAGATGGTGTCATAATAATATATAGTTGAACACGTTTTTAATGTGGACCCACAAAATTATATACCCCTCATATACATATATAGACGAAATAGCAGTCCGATTTTAACAATAACTGACCTACTTCAAGTTCATTTTATATCTGGTTATATAGAGATGAATCCTATAGTTTGATTTTAGTCACGACTCATGAGACGCCCTTCGTCAATACTTTTGTTGTATATAAAATCTGTATTCAGTATAACGTATTAATTTAACACGTTAGACTGAATACAGATATTATATACAACAAAAGAAAATACGAACTAATAAAGAAACCTCATAGCATATTGCATGGCATACGCTCCTCGGTGCAGAAAAGTATCCTTTTGATTTCGTTTTGCGTCAATTTAGTTGTTCCTGGTCGTTACAAAAACCGTAATTTTAGATAAAGGAAAATAGAGTGTAACAAACATAAATAATTCTCGAGTGAACATGATATTTAATTTGCGTGAAATATTCTTTAACTCAGATCTTTTAATATAAATAGTCTTAAAAATAATGTGTAAACCTAAAAGCAAAATGACTTAATGTTTTACAATCTAGACGCGATCGTTAAGACAAGCCCTTAAATTTTCTTCCTGTTATCATGTCAGGAAACATCGAGTTAAAAATTTAGTTTCTGCTCAAGGATATGAAACTTCTTTTATCATTATGTAACATTCCTGCATATTTGTTTATATAAAAGATATACAAGACATATAATTACATGGTAATATAGAAAAACGGTAATTAATCTAAGAGTAGAAAAAAAAAACATCTGTTACACCAACATGCATAACCCAAGAAAAAGAAAAACCGAGGCCGAAAGGCAAAGGTTTTTCTGTCGAGGTTTTTTTTCTTTCTGAAGTCTTTCTTCCCCAGCAATTTGAGGTCGAGGACTTTATCTCGCTTATAAACAGTCTATGTTTACGTTAAATTAGAATATTCCAGAATTCCAGTAATAAAAACCTTGTATCATGTTTTCTTATGGAAAAAGCTTACGTTGGAAGAATAACCCGTTACAGGTTTAAAGAAAAACTTTCAGAGGAATAACCCCAAATTTCCGTGTAGGTATCTAACGCCGGCCCGACTTTTAGGCGCAAGTTATTCCCATAAAACAATACACCTCAAAGATCTGAGAGATTTACCGTTAATAATAAAACATCTTAAACTTTTAAAGGTTCCGCTCCGGGATTCTAACGCATGATATCATAGTTGGATGTCAACAAAAATAAACTATACCGAAGAATTATAAAGCTTATAAGTATGGGATTAACGTCCATGTCATTAACATAATTATAGATTAACGAATAAAAAATCAAGCCAATTACTGATTTGAAATCTCTAAATACTTTGTTTTCTAATTCAATATATCTGATCAAACTAATAATACATAATTTTGTTTTACCTCTTTTTATCAATATTTAAACTAAAATAATAGATAACTTAGTTTCCCTGGTCTCTATATATCCAAATTCCGAATAACTTGTGTGGG
Source organism: Patella pellucida (assembly GCA_917208275.1). Classification (NCBI taxonomy): domain Eukaryota; kingdom Metazoa; phylum Mollusca; class Gastropoda; family Patellidae; genus Patella; species Patella pellucida. Next base: position 62,221,330 of record OU795038.1, read on the forward strand.
ATTTTCGTGTGTTGATAATGCCCTTGAAACCCAATATTATAACTTAAGGTAATTATATGTATGGGTATGTAGGTAATCCAATAATATTGTTATAATGCTATTGAAAACTGAGCTAATCATATTTTTTATTATCTTTAGGGACATGACATTGTATATTATTAACGTCTGACTCATTTGTTATAGGAGCTATAGGCAATTTATAATTATTATGCTTTTTATTAGAAAACTAGTATTCGAACTCCCGTGACTATGCCACTATATAGTCATTCGTAGCTGGTACTCAAATTGAAGGTCCATAATTACAAAGCAAGAAATTAGTTATTAGTAATACTACGTAGTCGTTTTTTTCCAGGAGATCACAAGGTATGTCATTGAGTTACGTGGCGTGGTATCTATTACGGGCTTGAACGTGACAAGGAGCTCGGGCGCATGTTCATCTTCGTGCGTTTACCCCGGGTCCTCTGATTTTCTCCCACTGCTAAAGACCATTACGCGCAAACGAATTGAAACTTATGTAAGTCTCGAACCCGAAATGACTCCCCTCTCTCTCTCTCTCTCTCTCTCTCTCTCTCTCAGCAGAACTTAAGGTATCCGGTCAACCTCTAGAAACACGGTTGTGCCAATGTATATGTTTTGTTTTAACTAAAAGGCATTCTTATTGTCTATTCAATAACTCAGGTGGAGTTTTCATATTTCCTTTTTACGTAAACGCAGTGACGTACTTTGTCGCAGTTGTCAATGTTATCTTTGTTTCAATAAATCTTCTGTCTTGCGTATAGACGCATTAACATTGACCTTCAATAAAGAAAGCCCTAAATGACTTAACCGAATAATTTACTACTACTATTACTTAATTATAAGTATTAACGTCTGTGTCTATAACAACGATGATATCACAGACAAAAGAATGAATGAATGAAATGGGGCTTAACGTCCTACGCACACAGACAAAATAATAAATCATACATGGTATAATGCTGGGATGTTTATTAAAAAGCACGAAAAGCACTTTAAATAGGAGCTAAACATTATCTATTATTCATGACATTCGGAATTAAAAACACGAGTTATTTTATATTCCTTTTTCCTTTGTTTTATTCTTTAACCGGTATCAAAATATACACGGTCCGATCCTATTATATTATATTGAAAATCTTATAGTGAAAATATCCCAGATTTAAGACACAATGAGCATTTTAAAATCTACTTTTTAATTACATGTAGATAATCCATTCGTCCAGGCCTAGCTATGTGTTTTTTACCACGAGTACTTCGCTTTTTCACATATAGCAAGCGGATTCCTTTCATTGATGACGCCAAACATCAGTCAGTTTGACCCCCTGTTGTTTGAACTTGTTTTTATTATGACAAAAGGGCGAAGATAGCCCGCCCTCTCTTCTGACGACAGGTCTTTCTTTATGCCTCAAATTAGTCAGACATTAATTAACAAAACAAGACCATAATCAACTCTCGACGGCATCGAATACTCGAGATTTTAACTAGATTAGAACGGATCGCCGTTTAAACATTCAGTTAAAAATGGGAAAGCGAGGCCAAGTCTCGAATATACCTGTGCCCTGGTTACTACGCACACTTTTTTTCAAAACTTCAAACAGTGATAACTTGGCTCAGAATGGAGTAATTTTCATTGTACATTATCTATTTTTGAGCTATACTATTACAGCAAGAATGAGCAGCTCTTTATCTAAATCGTGCAGAATGTATCTTTAAGGTGTTATGAACATGTGACCGACAATAAAATCTTAATTGCTTACGTGAACGTATTTGTTTCATAAGTATTTGCGTCGCATGTTATTCTTCAACCAGTTAAAAAAAAGTTTCAAAGATCCACACCCCGTATATGAACGTACGTAACCTGACAGGCATAAAGCAGTCAATTTTCTTTTTTTTTTATATTCATCTTTAGCCCTGTGTTTACGGCGTACATGACTTAGTAGATTTCGCCCGTTTGACGTTTACAATAGTTTCTATTGGTTCATTGACTTCGCCTGGGGAAGAGACGCCACATTCGTCTTGAAATGAAATGAAATGAAATGGCGTTTAGCGTCCTACTATTATGCTAACACAGTCATCTTAATTTGCTTCTTGAGTTAGAAATCATTTGTATATCGGAATTCATATTTTTAAAACTATTTAAATATTAATTAGATAATAAATAAAACATACAAATGGTGACGGCTAGAGCTCGGTTTTACCTGTACGAAGATGGAGGTATAATGTATTCTACCCGTGGGGAAGGTTTACCTGAAGTTAACTGAAGCATAACGAACCTAATACTGGTTTTACTGCAGCTATGTCCTGTGGCCAGGTTACTTATGTTATATATGTATCTCGGGATTCATATATCAGGTAGCAATACAAAAAAAATGTGAAATGCATTGTTTCTAATTGGAAAAAAAAGGATTGTTTGAACGGAAATACTTGTATATATAGTGACATATTAAAGGAAAACAACATCAGTTATAATGGAATTTACATGTTATACGTCAATAAAAACAGAGACAAGTTCCTTATTAATAGGATTTAACTATCCAATGTTATATATATATATATCTGTCACGAGGGGTGGGTAAGGGGTTTATAGGTTGTCATTGCACGTAAATAAGGTTAAATAGAGTATCAAGATAGTTTAAGACCATGTTGAAAGTTACATTATTCAAGATATAGATAAAAACTAACCATTCTTGCTATATTAGGTGATGTAAAATGAATAATTTGAAAAGTTCATTCAAATTACTCTATTGCAAGCGAAGATATTGGTATTTGAAGATTTGGCAGACTTGTGCAATAAACTCAACCACGGTCCTGGTTGATCGAAGCTAAGACTTGAAGCGTCTGGATCCGCCATATTTGATTAAACCAGAGTATCACTAAAACGTTTTAATCTGTTTAACATCGGAGCACCCTGATGCCATCCAAAGTTGATTAAGGCCTGGATCAGTTAATTAATGTCTAATTAATACTTTAGAAAACATTTCAGGCCCAAAGAAAGACCTGCTATAGGCAGATTTAGCTCTTAACTAATGTAACTTTCAATGTAACGTTTTAATCTGTTTAATATCGGAGCAATCTGATGCCATTCAAAGTTGATTAAGGCCTGGGTCAGTTAATTAATGTCTAATTAATACTTTAGAAAACATTTCAGGCCCAAAGAAAGGCCTGCTATAGGCAGATTTAGCTCTTAACTAATGCAACTTTAACTGAAAGCCCTGTTGGATGCAAATCTATTCAAATCAATCCATTCTAACTTATGTTTTGGTTCATGGTTTCTATTGATTTCAGGGGATCACGTGGCTAAGTGGGTAAGGTGCTTTATTTTTGGGGGAAATCAGAACCCGAGATAAAACTCACGAGAATGGACAGGTGACTCTACACCTTGTCTATGGTCTAAATCGCACGCGTTAGAACAATCGGCAACCTAAGCCCACATTACCGTTAATTAAAGAATACGACCAGCATATTATTATTACATAGCAATGTCAATGAGATCAATTGAATTAAGCTTGTGACCTGGACATAACATTCCTCAGTAACCTTCACAAACAGTACAGAGATGCGTCACATGTTTTTGACAAGAATTTTTTTTATACCCCTTGAGTAACATATTTAATAGTCAAATACGACACACTTCCTCGACAAATATAAATAAATTTAACTACTAGACATAACTCAGGATGTTTATAGATAATATATTATTTTAAACATTGTGCAATAAGTCAACTAGAAATACTATTTAAATGATATATATGTTTGTCTAATCTAATTAAAAGACAGATGTTTCCATTTACTTGTCTTTACTACACTCGGATCTGGAAGAGTGGTTATAAAACAGGCCTTCTAGTGAGGAATTAGTCAATGAAACGGCCTGTTACAATGAGTTCTTGGCGTGTTCTGCACGCAACTTTGGATAAACACATAGAAACGTCAACGCTGATTGCTTAATCAATGTCTGATGTCATAGGGTCAAAAGTCGCCCGTATGACCCCTGACGCGACCTCCAAGTAAACTTGGTAGGCCATCAAAAGTATAAAAATCGAAATGAAATATAGATCTATATTTTAATCAGATTGATATTGTGTCTATCAGATATAAATTAAAATGTAAATAAACCAGTAATAGTTCTCAGACTCGTATCCTGTTTCCAAGTGGAGGGGAACGAGTGGTATAACGCACGCGGTTTAGATCATAAGATCTGTCACTGAGGCGCAGTAATGATTCCGAGCATCTACGTGATAAGGACTTAGGTCGTCTAAGCAACCTCGTAGGAGATAAGGAGTACGGTCGTCTGTCCACTCTCGTAAGTATCCTCTGGGTCGTCCCCCACTCCATTTCTACTGAAAGACAATTGAAGCAACATGTTAAATCCAAATGACCTAGTTTGTGTAGAGTGGGCGTTAATGCATATCTATCTCTCTCTCTCTCTATCTCTCCCTCTCTCTCTCTCTCTGGTGCCTAGTCGTATAGACAGATCAACACCCAGTCCCAATCAGGTATCAGAATGAAAAGTCGTGGTGGGGAGTTGACCATCTCTCTCTCTCTCTCTCTCTCTCTCTCTCTCTCTCTGGTGCCTAGTCGAATAGACAGATCAACACCCAGTCCCAGTCAGGTATCAGAATGAAAAGTCGGGGTGGGGAGTTGACCATCAAAAATTGTGTAAAAAGAAAGGAGTCTATATCCAGTTGGATTTAAGTGTACCAGTGATTCTCAACCAGTAAGCCGCGAAATTTTGATCGGCACACTAAGAAAATACCAAAAACCACATCATCATGACGAAAGAAGGCCTCTGTATTCTATCTAGCAGTTCAACTAAAATATTAAAGGATCTTCCATTAAGGGAGGGCGGGGATACCTAACAATCTCACTGGATGATTTCATCAATCAAGATAATGCTCATTAAGGGTATTAAATTAAATCCCCCCCCCCCTTCCCCATATTTCAGAAATATAATTCGGCCAACACCACTGTTTACTTTCGTTGAATTTACCATCAATAATAATATATATTATTCATAGTGTCATATATCATATTGTGTCTTCATAAAAGTGTGATAAATTGTAGTCCTACGAGGACAGCAATCAATCAAATATATATTTTTGAAATACACACACAAGTTTTATTTGTCATTGCTTTATAAACTGGTCGAACAGCACCCGTCTTCAGATGTATAAAGTAGTTGTTTCACATTTATTCACATGACAAACCATAATCAACCCTCCAGATTAAACAATGTCTGATATGTACTCGTAGACTGGCCCAGTCTCTTCTATTTATTTTACATTTCGATTTATATAAAAGTATTAATTTTTAGTAAACCAACACTTTCGTTTCCATTTGTATAAAAAAAAACTTTGAGTAAACCTGTAACGAGCACCAGAGACTGGACAATTTGCGAAATGGGCGTTCTTACCATGTTTTTCGTCCTACCTTATTTGGAATGATTGACAGTTATCAAGCACGCCCCGAGTCACGTGACATGAATCATGCGTTTCGACTGGAGTGCAAAGCAGTCATGCTGAGACCGTCTGAGGGTTGATGTCACGTTGTTGTTAGACATGTCGTGATCACGTGCACGACGTCACACGAACGACATAATGCAGATTGACCTACTAGATGAGATTGAAGCTCTATTTGCCCAGTCTCTAGAGATTACGGGGTTTTTTTCGGGGTTTTTTTTTTGGAGAGGACTGGCCAATTTTTGTTGTGTGGAGAAGACTGGCCACTGTCGTTAAAGTTAATATGGACGCAACTTACGGAGACTGCCGATTGAAGGAATGCAGATAGAGACTAACAATTTCCAATATATTCCGCTTTGTATTATCTATTTTCAAACGACCAACTCTTTATCTAAATCTTACATAATGCATCTTTAACTTTGTTTTCCAGACGCGCACAACATAACGCACCGAGATAAAGTGCAAAACCTGTACTATTCTTAAACCACAGTAAAGTAATTTGTCGGGTGTAGAACATACCATGGCATATCTTACTAAATTTTATCAGTCTATGACAGCACACAATATCAGAGAGAGAGAGAGAGAGAAATGGGGTTTAACGTCCACTCGACACAGACTAGGTCATTTTAAGACTAACGTATGGTTTTCAATTTTTATTTCAATAATTCGGTTGCGCGTAGCGGTCTTTAGAAGTTGGAGGAACGCGGAGTGCCCGGAGGAAACCCACGAGGTTGAGAAGGCGACCCTATCTCCATATCACATACGCTCACACTAGGGCTCGAAGCCACAGCCGCAAGCCAGAGGTGACCGGCCAGCTAGAGGTCGAAGCGCGGCACTCTAGACCACTAGGCCATCCAAACCCCCCGCACACAATATCAATTTATTACCCGGGTTCCATCGTCTGTTCCAGTATTTGATACCAATTTTTGACATGGAATATACGTACCTCTAACAGAAAAGTGTGAGAAAACATTACGCATGTCTTAACATAGGGGGGTGGGGCGAATGGTTAGCACGTTTGCGTTGTATCATAAGGTCTGTCATTGAGTCCACTGGCGTGGTTTCGATTCCCCGGTTGTATGTGACTAGGAATATGGTGGCCTGTCTCACTGCTTAACGACCCCTACGCTCAAGCGTAATATTGCAATGAAAAAAAAATTAAATCATATGTTAGTCTTGAAATAACCTATTTTGCGTTGATTGGGTGTTCGATCCCTGCATTGGCCGAGAAAGTTCATCCCGATTTTCCGGAGTGTTTCCCCCTTTGTCAGTGATGCAGGACAGAGGGCCTGACAAGGACAGCTGTCTAGTCGTTCGGTTGGGACGAAAAACCGAGGCCCCTTGTACACATCGCCGTGCACGTAAAAAAACCCTTGACAGTTAGAATAAGAGTAGTCAATAGTGCCGCTGTCCGGGCAAAATTTCCCTCATAGCACACCGTATGGCGTATGTCCGTCTTCATCTGCCCAGTTCGGAGCAGAACAGAAAGACGTTAAACCACATATTCCGATTTCGTCTTTTGTAATTCTTTGTCTGTTGTGCCGTTGCTCTGCACTTAATATTTAGAACCTAATTTTTCCAAAAATGTTGTTTAGTAAACATAAGAAGGGCGAAGACACCAATTACATAAAAATGCGTGACGTGATAACACGCCCTACATGAAAGATAATATACGTAACATTATGTTAATAAAGGGTGTTAACTGCAGATTCTGTGAAAGGCCTGGGAAGCTTTTACAGAAGAGTAGACGGGTTTAACGTTCACTCATCACAAACTAGGTCATTTCGGGACTAACATATGGTTAAATTTTATTTCAATAATTCGCTTGCGCGTAGGGGTCTTTTATCAGTGAAAGGAATCCGGGTGACTCGGAGAAAACCCATGCGGTTGTACAGATGACCTTACTCTTTGTCACGTTCAACTGTGGAATCGAATCCACGCCAGTGACAGACCTTATGATACAGCGCGCACGTGCTAACCATTCGGCTATCCACCCCAGCCCACACATCCCAAAGTAAACTGTTGACAAAACATCTTGGCTTCAAGAGTGATGTAAACTATTATTAGACATTCATTCACATGGCCATCGGACGGCGGAGATTAAACGGATTAAAACACGGTCGCCATTTGATGATTTGATTTTAAAATGGCAAAATCTCGAATAAAATATCGAATGACAAGTACCGTTGTTACGATAGTATTAATTTTACATTATCTATATTTAAACATTTATACCACGATCGACAAGCTCTTCAAGCTCTTATCAAAGTCTAGCAATCATCTTAATAAACACGTAATGCATACTTATAACAACGTAATGCATACTTATAACCACGTAATGCATACTTATAACAAGTATCTAACGGCGCGAAAGCGTTGACTTGTTGTTTTTCACTTGTGGCGCCTGGGTTTCAGCGGGAAAACCTCGTAATCAAGTTGAAACAACAGAGTCACTTTAGCCAACTTGAAAAAGGGCAGGAGAACGGTCTGTACAAAGTGGAACTGTTAAGGAAGGGGGCTAATCATTCCAATAGCGAGGAGGAGGGGAGGTAATAAAGCCTGTTATTGAGTCAACTGGCGTGGTTTCGAATCCCCGGTTGTTCGTGACAAGGAGTAGGATCGCCTGTCCAACCTCCTGGGTTTTCTCCTGTTTCCTCCTACTGCTAAAAACCCCTACGCGCAAGCGAATTATTGAAATAAAATTAAACCATATGTTAGTCCCAAAATGACCTGGTTTGTGTCGAGTGGACGTTTAACCCCACTTCTCTCTCTCTCGCATTCCAATAGCGGGAACAGAAAGCCCCTTTTCAAACTGACAGTATCCTTGAAATATATACTACATCTATATCTATGGGTAATGGCATTGAACACGTAAAAGTAATAGACGATATAAATCAAATCTCTAAAGTATTAATTTGATGGTCAACCATAATCTGTCTCCGTCTGTTGTATTGTAATCAACTTGATTGGGTGACTTAACGACGGAAAAGACAAAAAAAACTTACCGGTTTAACGTTTATCCAAGGACAAGGTAAAAATTCGACCAAATGACATCAGCTAAAATGTCTGTGTAGTGTATTAATGTACCTGTCGCCTATTTATATCATACAAGTATATGCTTACTTGATTTCTCATCAGCCTGGTCTATACAGTAGCAGGGGAAGGTAAATAAATACTAAACCTCAGTCGTCCGTGACCTGCTGCATGCTTCATTAGACAACAGACTCTCTAGACTTTAGACACAGGTTAAAATTCGACTTTTATACATAAAGGTAAACATAGAATTAAGTTACGTATTTCAGCGATATCATCCTGGGTTAATGTGGACATTAAACCCTATGAACCACTCTAAAAGATAAATTATTTTCGTCACGCATAATTTCAAAACCACCCCCCCCCCCCCCCCCATGGTGCAACTATTTACCGGGCATCTCAAACAATGCATTTGATCGGAACAACGTTGCTGGCTTATTTTTGTGAAGGGGTACAACGGAGCGAAACATCACACCCAAAGACATGACCCCAGACAAAACAGACAAATGTCATAACACATTTAGATCTAACCAATAACCCGAACGTTCGATAATCGATATTGGACTTATTTCGATTGGATCGACACATCATGATATTGGTAGATGCCAACAAATCATTTAATGGACGCTGTAATCTTGTTGCCGGAACGTTTTATCGTGAAGAATTACAGGTTGTGGGGAACCGATCACTATAAAATGTTTCTCATTGAGAAATTATTATACCCTACCAGCTTCAACTCCTTGATACCCAAAAGCGCCGTCAACATACCCCGATATGTTTCGGTTTCCGGGAATTATTTATCACCAACCTCAAACTTCACTTAACCCTTTAGCACCAGGACCCTTTGAACCCGCCCGAAACACCCCATATTCTTGAAGCAATGGCCCGGAAAATCCCTCTCTAGCCATTGCTGGATTGGTTTCTGATACTTAAACTAATTAGGCATAATAAAATCGTGCCCATGACGTAACGTTATGTAAACATATTTGGTCCAATTTGACGCCCTATTTAAGGGTAAAGATTTTGTCACGCAGTCAGGCGATTGGTAGTTAACCGGACTATTGATCAAACATAATTTAGGACAAGAATGTTCCCTCTTCCCAGCAGTGTTAATTTGGATTAGCTCTAATCAAACGGAACACTGCGAGGAGCATGGAAACACCCTAGCTTTTTAGCGCCCCCCCCCACCGAAAACACATAATATGAGCTACAAGAATACCCTTTTAGAGACATATGTATTTACAGGTGCTAAAAGGTTAATGACGACAGGTTACGGTCATATGTGTATTTCTATCCCTGGTCATAGACAACGGAACAAACGCAAACCAGCAGGTATGTCCTCCGTGCAGTGATGAACTCATTACAGATTTCAAGAAGGTCAACATGGAACGTCGAAGATGCTAACATGATTTCGTAACATTCGTCTTTTCAATAGGGCGGATAGATTTATCATGCATTATGCAAGAACTAAATTTGCTTATAGAGCTAACTAAAAAGACATTCATTACATGTAAAATCGGATATCTTCGATTTTAAGTAGATTAGAGTAGTTCGACCATCTATTAATTCAATTTCAAAATGGAGAAGCAAGGCTAAGACTCGAATTACTATTATGGTAGTTATAATCAATGCTCACATCTTGTCATAACTACAACCATAGTTAACTTTGCTCAAAATAAAGTAAGAACTTTTCTTCAATATATTCATTTTGCAATATCTATTTATATACGTGTATTATCTAAATCTGGTCTAGATCTTACACAATGCCCCTTTAATAAATTAATTGTAGTCCATATAGTGTAAAGTCCTCGCGACATTTGGTTACAAAGTGACACTACACTCAAATCTTTGAAATAAATTAATTTTAAGTTTCTTCATTTCAATGAGAGTTACAAAAAAATGGTCTGGAAAGACGGGCGTCATCACGAATGACCCGTCTTCATTAGCTGAGTCGGAGCAAAACAGTAGGACGTTAAACCTCACATCGGAGCTTTGTGGTGCAATAGGTTTCAGGTTGACATAATAACCACAGGGAGAGAAATGGGGTTTAATGTCCACTCGACACGAACTAGGTAAATTTCGGGACTAACATATGGTTCAATTGTATTTCAATACTTCGTTTGCGCGGAGGTTATTGGACAGGCAACCCGACCTACTCCTTGTTAACCGTGGAATTGAAACCACGCCAGTTGACTCAATGACAGACACTATGATTCAACGCACATGCGCTAATCATTCGGCTATCCAAACCTCCGACACACCAAGCAGGAGGTTCGGCATCTTCAATAGAAGGCTTGATCTCGCCTTAACTACATACAGCTTATCAATCATAGAAGGCTTGATCTCGCCTTAACTACATACAGCTTATCAAGCCCTTCACTCAACACTCTACATTTTTCGGCACTAAATTTGATTGGGTACCGGCCCCAGCCGTGCTTCAATCAGATCCTTCGTTAAATGAGTTACTAAAAATAAGACTACTTTCAATTTATTTTATATATCCTTCCTTTAAAAAAATCGTCACGATTATCAAGTCTCGCGCTTCTAAAAAAAATGTCTATGTGACAATCGAGATGCACAGGTCAAGGTTCGATTAATGTCAAGGTCCTAAAACTGCTTCATTTGCCTTTTTTGGTTTTCTGTGAGTTTCTCAATTGAAAAATAAACTTTCAACGGCTGTAAACTTGTCTTGTTCTTTTTCTGTCGAGGCTGCCATTTGTTTACTACAGTCACGTGCTACAACGTGAGTGTGTTATGTGCCACGACCTCTGATTGGACAATGATTTGAATGCTAATTAGTCACGTGTAAACACAACCAGCGTAAAATGTTAGGAATAGCCAAGTGTTGGAGCAAGGGTTAGATGTTGTTAAACTCGCGACCGTTGCTTCAGGAAGATGGAGGTTCGGGTGCTAGCCGAGAAAGTTCATCGGGATTTCTCAGCCCGGTTTCCTATTATCAGTGGTGCAGAGAGGTTTCTGAAAAGTAACATCGTCTAGTCGTTCAAATAATACGAAAATAGGAGGTCGTGTGTACACCTGGCGTGCACGTGAAATAATTCGTGACATTTAGAATTCGACGAGGTGTAGACAGAAACGCCGGCTGTTTCGGTTACATTTTCCTCATAGCGTATGGCTAATAGAGAATCTCCTACCAGTCTTTTTTCATATCAAAAAATATCAACACAAGTCGATCATGTAAAAAAACGAGGCTAAAATTAGACGAGTAGGAGATTTTATTTATCACACAATCCCTTCTTACATGCACAAATAAATAAATATAACTTCTTTGATATAGATTTCAAGTTCATGTAAAGCGATATCTCCTAAGGAGATATCGCTCAGTAGATTATGTAATTTATCATACAAGCGATATCTACTGTAGAATGTATTATTGGGTGATAATCTTCATTATCCCGCTTATGACTTAAAAGTAGGAAGTCAAACGCCATTTCATTTTATACCAATGGAATACCTCTGTACGGTATTATCAACAATAAATATAAACCCATATTCCAGAAATCTCTGCACGTGCTTCGAATGGGGAATAACTCTGGAAGTAATTAAAAAAACTCCCCGTGTTTCAGCAGTGACCGGGCTAATAAAGATGGAACGATTACTATCGTTGTAATTTGATAAATTTCTTCATTACCACGAGACGAATAAGCCATATTAACTCGAAAAAGATATGAATTATTGTTGCCTCTGTTTCCCATTGCCATTTTGTCATATATTTAATGTTTTGTTTGTTTGCTGCCTCTAATTGGGTGTTTAGATACAGTAATATCTATCTTATCGTATTGGGCTAAACCTGTCTAAGACGGACGGACGGACGAACGGACATATTGTCGGGAATATACGATCATCTTTGGGAGTAAAAATATGCATCTTATTGTATACTTAATCACCTTTCTTGGTGAATTGGACGCCATATTACGGCTAACGGTGGTGATTAAATACAAGTATATGTTTTATGATTGAGCCATTTTATACAATGGATGATTTAGAGCGTTACAAGCATTCGGCAAACCTCGACAGATTCCGGTACCCTCCGTAACCTACATCTAGACTCGGATGTATGATGGTAAGTGATATGTACCTACGACCATACATTTGCGATGCGGCTAGCCGACTGCCGATTTACTTAAACAGGAAAACGTACCGCTTTTACAAATAAGTCCCAAAATGGCGTCTTTTCTAGATACAATCTCTATGGGGGCAGCCACTTTTTAGTTTGTTGATATAATCTCTATGGGGGCAGCCATGTTTTTACCCAGGTCCTTTAAAATAGTTCCAAAATGGCGGAATTCATCATACAGCCGAGTCTAGATGTAGGGTACCGGAATCTGTCGAGATTTGCCGGGTGCGTTACAAGATGTTCATAAAAACGGCTGGTATGTAATTGACTTTATATAAGCATAGCCTCGGGTATCTTGCCTCTATCGTCATCCATTATACTATTTTATTGTTTTGCTTGCAGTAGAATTGAAAAGAGTATTTTATTGGGCCGTTATAACACAACATGACGATTTATTGAATCATTGAAAATAAAATCAAGTCGAATATTGGGCTAATTAAACCTGTCTAAGACGGACGGACGGACGAACGGACATATTGTCGGGAATATACGATCATCTTTGGGAGTAAAAATATGCATCTTATTGTATACTTAACCACCTTTCTTGGTGAATTGGACGCCATATTACGGCTTACGGCGGTGATTAAATACAAGTATATGTTTTATGATTGAGCCATTTTATACAATGGATGATTCAGAGCGTTACAAGGTGTTCATAAAAACGGCTGGTATGTAATTGACTTTATATAAGCATAGCCTCGGGTATCTTGCCTCTATCGTCATCCATTATACTATTTTATTGTTTTGCTTGCAGTAGAATTGAAAAGAGTATTTTATTGGGCCGTTATAACACAACATGACGATTTAATGAATCATTGAAAATAAAATCAAGTCGAATTTAAGGTAGCTAATATCATTCAAAGTATTCTACATTGAGAGAAAGAGGGAGAAAAATGGGGTTTAACGTCTAATCGACAAAAACTAAGTCATTTCGAGACTTAACATGGTTCAATTTCATTTCAATAATTCGCATAGTCATAGGGGTCTTTTAGCAGTTGGATGAAACCGGACGACCAGGAGAAAACCAACGAGGTTTTGACAGGCGACCCTACTCCTTGTCACGTACAATCGAGAACGAAACTAAACATTTTCCACAAGTTATGTCAAACGGTAACGGCATATTCTTATCGGGAGAGCATGCGCAAAAATACTATCGTTGTCGACTGTAATAGGATTTGAAATTAGAGTAAAACGGAAACCATTAAATGTAAATCAGTTTGTATACATCCATAACTTTAATATAATATTCGAAGCTCGCCATTGGAGCCAATTTCTAGCTCCTAAATATTTGCGATTTAGCTCCCCCAATATTACGATTTCATATTTTTACTGAATATAAATATTGTTGATACAAAATACAACATATTATTTGAATAATACACAATACAAACAAGACTAGAAGTATTATTTATAATAAAATTTAGAAGCTCAGAACAAATGGACCACGTTACTTATCTCTTGAGTCTCAACATTGATAGGGGCAAAATTTGTAACTCATTTATACTTTTTATTGACAAATAATAAAGTATGAACTATTAAAATAGTCACAGAAAAGTTTTAAAATTATCGAGGCCACATAATTGTATTTCACATTACCCATGTAAAATCGCAAGTAGTCGTTGAATTTTCCAAAATCACAGAATTTCGATTAGTTTATTAATGTTAGGATATCACACTGATTCGTAGTAAATATATTCGCTTGGCCGCTGTCTTAACTCTGTAAAACGAATTGTTAAGATATGTGTAATATCTATAAGGGCCAGATTAATTGAAAATTAACCGAGTAATACATGCTTGTATATTGTAATCAAATTTATACGAATGCTGCGCAGAGGAAATTCTTTAAATCGTCCACTACTGTACATGTGCAGTGGAGGCAAAACGGAAGACATTGGCACACATACCATACTGATAACAAAAACATATAAAAGTGGCTTTTAAGGAGACAGATCAGCTACAGAAGCACACCAAAACTCGTACTGGAGAATAAACCGTTTGGATAGTAAATCAAGGTAGGTGTATAGACGGCATCACAAGGTAAATACGTTGATCTCTTAATTACTCAATCAATCAAGCCTATTATCAACGATAATCAAGTTGAGTGGTAGAGTACACTATATTAATTTTGAATATTATTCATTCACAATGTCTTGATGTCCGATTAGGCATCTGGTCGGACAATTTAGGACGTCAGCAAAATAACGTCGGGCATGTCCGGGATGTAGAGGCGAACTCCGATCATTGGTTTGTAGTCAATCATTAATTTACTTTACTTACATGTGTGAATTGACCATACTGGGCCCCTAGTCCATAGAAGGAAGAAATTCAAATTGCTGCAAATATTTGACATGCATGCCAAGCATAACAACATACAATGTATATATCTGTTAAGCTTATATGAGCAAAATGTGAGCTGTAAAAGTATATATTTTTAATAGTTTAATCAAAATCTAACAGTTAAGATTCTTAACAATTTTATTTTACAAATCATCATTTATCGGTATTTAAAAATATAAATTCTAACCATAATTCTAATATAAAAAAATAACATGTATCACATAATGCAAACATTCTTCTAATACAATTCTTAAAGGACAATATTGGTGCCAGTCATTATCACATTATTATGTAATAGAGCGGGTTAAACACAATCCATATATAGTTTTAACGCAGAGAGCATTGCTATGATAGCTTAGTATTACAAGCGGACCGAATCGGCAGTGACGTAACGACAGTGAAAACACGAGCGAGTGGTCTATATAAGTGACTGAAGCGGTGAGCGATAACAGACACACGGCTACATTTCTGCTCACTCATAATTCCTTCGAAGACCAACATTTGTTATATGTCCTTTAAACATATTAAATTAACAAAAATATGAGTAACAATTCAATTTAAGTCTGATTTTCATGTTCTCAACTGGTATATATTTAAAAAAACAAAAACAAACAGCAAACGCAAAACAATAGAAATGGAACAATACAGAAATACTAAGCAATACTAATGTATAGTACAGATTATATCTTTCTCGAAGCTGGGTAATATGGCACAGGTATAAAGGAAAGTGGTACAAGCAGGAAAAGAAATGACATAACTAAAATAACAATAGTTTACTGAAATTAACTAACAAATGAAACACATGCATACAATTGTTTAGTCAAAATTTTATCAAAATTTAACTGTTTTGATATGGAAGTTTTTTTTTACAAATAAATGAATCTAAACAACATTTATTTAAAAAATACAACAAAAAAATCCAATGTCTTCTTTTCAAAAGTGTATCAAATTTGGCATAAATCCCCACTAACAGTAAGTGGAATATTATTATCATAACTTTTTTATGTTTTTGGCAATTTGGGGGAAGTTTTTTAAAAATAAAATCTCTGTATTATTCACATCTTAAAACAATATATAATAGATATAGCACAGTTTAAAACAATATAACAGTACATACAATAGAGATATTTAATTTTAAAACAATATAACAGTACATACAATAGAGCTATTTAATTTTAAAACAATATAACAGTACATACAATAGAGCTATTTAATTTTAAAACAATATAACAGTACATACAATAGAGATATTTAATTTTAAAACAGTACAACAGTACATACAATAGAGATATGTAATTTTAAAACAGTATAACAGTACATACAATAGGGATATTTAATTTTAAAACAGTATAACCGTACATACAATAGGGATATTTAATTTTAAAACAGTATAACAGTACATACAATAGAGATATTTAATTTTAAAACAATATAACAGTACATACAATAGAGATATTTAATTTTAAAACAATATAACAGTACATACAATAGAGATATTTAATTTTAAAACAATATAACAGTACATACAATAGGGATATTTAAATTTAAAACAGTATAACAGTACATACAATAGCAATATTTTAGTTTGAACTAATATAACAGCACAGATAATTAAGATACTCTAATTTAATACAATATATAACTGTAGACAATAGATACAGTTTGAAACAATATAACTGTATTAATAATAGAGATATTACAGCTTAAACAATATAACTGTACAGACAATAGATATATTACAGTTTAAAATAATATAATTGTACAGATATTACAGTTTAAACAAATAAAATTCTACAGATAATAGAGATATTACAGTTAAAAATAATATAACTGTACAGACAATAGACATATTTCAGTGTAAAACCAACTTAAAGATACATTATGTAAGATTTAAATAAAGAGTTGACCGTTCTTGCTACAACAGTTAAAAAAAAGAGAATGCCAAGTGAATATATTTATTTAAATTACTTTAGTTTGAGCCAAGTTATCACTGTGTGTAGTTTTGACAAGATGTATGCATTTATTGTTTATTATCGTAACCACAGTTCAATGATTCAAATTTCAGACTTAAAGAACAACTTGCAAAAGGCAAATTTAGCTCTCCAAAGATGTATCTTTAAAAATTACTTATAAGGCGGCAAAATATTCAAAATATAAATAAAACTTTGAGGATACCATATATACGATCCATTTAGGAGATAAACACCTCCTGTTTCACATTTAGAGGGGTTATTTATTGTCCAATAGACATATATTCAAAATATAAATAAAACTTTGAGGATACCATATATACGATCCATTTAGGAGATAAACACCTCCTGTTTCACATTTAGAGGGGTTTTATTGTCCAATAGACATGTCCTGAGATCATTAGGACCCAAGACGCGTTAGCGTCTTGGGTCCTAATGTAAAATCTCAGGACATGTCTATTGGACAATAACACCCCTCTAAATGCGAAACAGGAGGTGTTTATCGACATTGTAACATGCTATTTTTTTAAATTTTGAACGAACTTATTTTATTGTGTAAACTTCAAAATTTGTCTCACTGCAAATCTGTTTTAGTGACATAAAAACCATTTTGACGTAATGAAAACGTCGTGACGTAACAGGATAACAGGCTCCTCTCATTAGATTCGGCTCGCTTATTGCTTGGTTGCTTTAGTAGCAATATGAGTATAGACACACACAAGGAAAACTGGAATTCTCACTTCATTTTTTTAAAAGTACTTTTTGAAATAAGATTTATGTTTTTGTTATAGTTTTTGGTATATTTTATTGTTTGTAGCTGTTACCTGACAAGGGGGTTGGTGTTTCAAGTTCATCTTCAGACATATCTCCGAATATTTCATCTAATTTACCGAGATCAAAATTGATTATCGCCATTGTGGTTATCTCCATTAAAGTAGTACGCATAATATTAATACGCAGTGATTTTTCTAATTTAGAGGGGTGTTATTGTCCAATAGATAGTGCCTAATTGACCAATCAAAACGCACGATTGACCCTCAAGCATGTTACAATCAATTCTAATTGCATATTTTTTGGAACTGTGCACCGTCCAATGAAATTTACGCTATATTAGCATATTTAGCCAGCACTAACATGGTTGTTGCATAAGTATAAGGTGTAGATGACCAAAAAGGGAAAAAATCGCCATTTTGGTTGTATCCTGGAAATTCTGGAGAAGGACGCTCTCTAGTTGGAATCTTTTTCACCATTTCTTGGTACTTTTCTTCAGAAATAAATCCTTCCACGCCAAATACAATATCCCCAATAGTATCGTTAGGTATATGGTCAAAATTTGGTATTCTTGTTCCATTAAAAAATTCTATTCTGTTGATTGGATAGAAAAATGGAAGATCCTTAAAAACAAAATGATGTTCAAGAGCATTATTGACCTATTTGTTAATACATTAACATGCCATTAATTATTAGGTATATCACAGAATTTTACCTTAAAGATGCATTATGTAAGATTTAGAAGAGCTGGTTGTTTCAAAACAGATAATGATAAGGAGAATATATCGAATATTTTCCGTTAATTTACTTTAATCTGGGCAGTGTACCATTGCTAAGATATTAAAGTCGTGTGTCTTGATAATCCATTTAAAGGTGCGTTATGCAAGATTTCATAAAGAGTTGGCAGTTCTCACTTTAATAGTTTATTTGCTGAATATTTCAGACAAATTGATCTAAACCGATATATTAGCTTTGAATTTTAGGCCTAGCCTGGATCATCATTACTAAAGTTGGTACGAGCAGCAGCTCTGATTTAAATCCAGTAAATATCACAGGCTAACGATGACATCGAGAGTTGATTATTGTCTAGATAAGTTAATTAATGTCTAGTTAATAATTTAGATAACATTTCAGGCCTAACGAAAGCCCTGCAACTGGCAGATGTAGCTCTTGCATAATGATTATTCTAATGTTAATTTTAAATTAAATAAATTGGCCCTCCGTCTTCCGATAACCTACAGAGTGGTTTATGGGCTTGTCATGTGAATGAATGTCTAAGTAATTATTTATATAACATTTGAAGCCAAAATAAAAATCAGCTCTTATATAATTCATCTTTTAAGATCACACCTTTATATTAACCCTGTATATTTATTGATTTATGTCTATATTTCAATGTTCATATTAATTATTTGTTGTATAAAACTGATCTTTCTTTACCTGAAAAAAGTAAATAAATAAAAAAAATAAATAAAAACTTACGGAATTAGTTTTAACAGAACCTGAGAAGAAGGCATTCCATGGTTTATACTGATCAGATAAAGCATTGCGTAACAGCCAGTTAATACCTTTATCAACAGTTGTTACTACACTATCTGGTGTATCTATAAAATATAATACAAAATACAGTTATTACTAATAGACTAGCTGGTGTATCTATAAAATATAATACAAAATACAGTTATTACTAATAGACTAGCTGGTGTATCTATAAAATATAATACAAAATACAGTTATTACTAATAGACTAGCTGGTGTATCTATAAAATATAATACAAAATACAGTTATTACTAATAGACTAGCTAGTGTATCTATAAAATATAATACAAAATACAGTTATTACTAATAGACTAGCTGGTGTATCTATAAAATATAATACAAAATACAGTTATTACTAATAGACTAGCTGGTGTATCTATAAAATATAATACAAAATACAGTTATTACTAATAGACTAGCTGGTGTATCTATAAAATATAATACAAAATACAGTTGTCACTACACTAGCTAGTGTATCTAAAAAATATAATACAAAATACAGTTATTACTACACTTACTACACTAGCTAGTGTATCTATAAAATATAATACAAAAAACAGTTACCTATAAAATATAATACAAAATACAATAATTACTACATACACTAGTTAGTGTATCTACAAAATACATTACAAAATACAGTTTGTTACTAAATACATTGTGTATTGAGTTCGAAACACCCTAGACAACTGCAAGCAGCCTATAACTCCTGAATGATAATGAGCATCACAAGATTATCATGAGATTATCTGTTCTTCATCAAAAGACAAATATATCGACTGGACATCATACTCAGAACAACAAACAAACAATTCAAAAAGAGTGAATGGATCCGGCCGGAGGCTAGCGGGATTGGCTGACAGATATCGTATGGGTAGCCTTGCTTTTAACCTTCTTGAAGGAATATCTATTATCATAAAACAAAACAATAAGGCCTACCTTTCTGCCAGCTAAGAGTTGTATTATCTGTAGGTTGAATGGTCCATGTTGTTAATAAAGTATTTAAGGCCATTGTTGTTGTAAATATTCTGTCCTCTGCATCATTCTATAAACATAAAATAATAAAACAGTAAAAGCTGCATGACTTGTATTTATTAAAAACAACAAAAATATCATTAATCACTACACAGAAATATATTACCTCGGTTACAGGTAATTTCGGGAGTAACATATGGCTCAATTTTATTTCAATAATTTGCTTATGTATTGGGGTCTGTAACAGTGGGAGGAAACAGGGGGACTAGGCGAAAACCTGCAAAGTTGTGTCCTTGTCACGTTCAAGCAGGGAATTTACAGACACATGAACAGTAGCATCCAATCAGACATTGTGACATCGCAACCTCCACGGAAACCTTGACATTGAACGAGCCTTGAACTTTGCAACTCGATTTTGAAAACTGCGACAACCAAAATTAGTGTCGAAATATGCATGATATTACGTGAAGGCCTTAGGAAGATGTATGGTGTTTAAGCCGGATCAAGCCTTCTATTGAAGATTCTCCCAGTATATAGCTAATATGGATGACTCAAGTCTAAGGATGGAGTGTAGAGATTGGTCACTGTTGATGGTGACTAACCTCTGACTTGTTGAAGATACTTCTATCATCATCACCAAGGAAATCATCAAAATAAAGTAAATCTACATCTTCTAAAACAGCTGATTTTATAACTCTAGTTGTAGCATGGTCTTTTAGAACTGGTTTAAACATGTGGTACACTTGTTGTAATTCCTGAGAAAAAAACCAAGAAAAATTATTAAAATTTATAATATTTATTTAGATTTTCTTTTTTATTCACCTTTTGTTCAAATATCCTGTTGATAAAGTCTCAATTGATAAATTTAACAAAACTCCAGAATTAGATATTGTTTTGAAATAAGCAACAGTTACTTTCGAAACTGCCAGTTACTTTAGTGAATATACAACCATAAATAAACCAGCAGCATTTACTATCATGGTTACCAGAGAGAGAGAGAAATGGGGTTTAACGTCCATCAAACACAAACTAAGTCATTTCGGGACTAACATATGGTTTAATTTTTTTTTCTCAATAATTTGCTTGTGCGTAGGGGTCTTTAGCAGTGAGAGGAAACCGGAGTACCCAGAGAAAACTCTACTCCTTTCCATGTACAAGAGGGGGATTCGAAACCATGCCAGTTGACTCAATGACAGGCTTTGTGATACAGTGCACGCACGCTAGCCATTCAGCCATCCAACCCCCCATCATGGTTACCAGCATTTGTATGACTTAGATATTGAGTGGATTAGATAACGCCAATAAACAATAATGGTGGCACTTTGTTGACAGCCAATGAAAGTAACTTTGCTCAGACTAAAGCAATTTGTAATTTTTGCATATTAATTTTCCATCCACTATTTTAAAACTATGACAAGAATAACCTGACCTTTGTCTAAATCTGACATTTTGTCTCTTTAAAAGCAAACAAGGCTTTGGGTGCCAATCAGTATAGTACAAAAAATCTGCAATGACCGGAGTTACAATATTTAACATTTGTGACAGTGAGAATAAACCAGGAAATCTTGAGAAACACATGCAATTAGTGCTCCTTGTGACTTTTTACACATGATTAACAACGATTGTAGAAGCATGTCCTGATCCAAATTAAAATATACTGTGAATAAAACCAACTTACTGAAGGTAAAGATGACAAATCTTGACTTTCTAACATGTTATATGTTCTAGCAACAAACCAATAAAACTCAAATCGAGATGGGTAATATGTCAAAGCTAAATCAACTCTTCCACCAAAATCATGCTCTATTTGAAAGGCTATCATTGCAGCTGTATCTAAATACACTTTCTGAAATTACAAAGAAAAAAAATGAAAAACATATTATCAGTAGTAGAGTGATTCATGGCAATATCTTTAATTTAAGTGATGGCCTTTGCCCAGACAGCTTACTCTTACGATGTATTGTATATAGAATACCAATCTGATTAAAATACAGATCTATATTTCTTTTCTTCATACTTTCTATGGCCTACACTTCATGAAGAACTGACAAGTTGTAGCGATAGGTCACGTCAGGTCATACAAGCGGCTTTTGACTCTATGATGTCAGGCATTGATTAATTAATTGGCTTTTACACGAAAAGGCCTGGAACTCGCTGTAACAGATCATTTCATTGACCCGCATATCATCCATAACATGTCAATGACAACAACTCGTCCAGCACTTAGTGTAGTAAAGATAAGAATAACTGTCAAGGGTATTTTACGTGCACACCAAAATATACACTGGATCTTGGTTTTATAAATCCCTTACAAACAATTATACGTTGCCAGGCACCGAAAAATTTTTGATGAACTTTCTAGCGACAATGCATGGATTGAAATGGGACCTTCAGGTTAGTGAGCTAACATCTTACTTATTGAGTCAGCGTGGTTCCCTTACTTCTACAATGCAAGGGGGATGTTTAGGGTCTATTCTTCATCAAATTCCAACTGCCAGGGGAATGTGTACATGAGTAGAATTTGGTTTTGTGTATCATCCAATTAATTAGACAAGTGAGAAAATTAAATTTAAGTTCTTTTTATTTTACTGAAAACCTAGAACATATTTATAATCCATGGTTACAGAGGTTCAGATATCATAGAAAAATAGAATTTTATAACTTACTTGTAAAGTAACATCACTGAAAATATTCACTTGGAACAAACCATTTAAAACAGCAGACGTTATACCAAATATGGTATTAGCAGCTACTGTACAGTCTACATTATTTACATTAAACGGCATGGCAACACCTTTAGCATATAATGCCCTAACTTCGTTTGTATCCTGGATCTAAAAATAACATATACATTTTCAATAAATAATAGTTCAAAAACAAATTTCTCAGGGGTTAGTTGGTCGAATGGTTAACGCATGCATGTTGCATCATAAGGTCTGTCATTGAGTCCAGTGGCGTGGTTTCGATTCCCCGTTTGTACATGTCAAGGAGTATATAGGGTCATCTGTCCAACCGGATAATCCAAGTTTCTCCCACTGCTAAGACCCCTACGGGCAAGCGAATTATTGAAATAAAACTAAACCATGTGTTTGTCCCAAAATGACCTAGTTAGTGTCAAGTGAATGTTAAACCCAATTTCTCTCCCTTTTTTGTCATAATGCACTGACAAGGAAAAAACAGGCTGGAAAATCCTAAGGAAATCTGTTTGAAAACAGTGACACTGAATCCCTGATAACTTGATTCGTGAGACAGCACCACTCTCCCGAAAAACCTTGACTCACCAAACTTATACCGTATGTCTACTATTGTTTTCAACGGTATTAACCCAGCATGTACAATGATAGCTGTATCCCAGCCGTGTGAAGCTCTTTTTTTTTAAATTTTCTCATCTCAGTTAAATCTTGACTGATGGAGCTCAAAGAAATTTTAAAATTCAACTGTCCCTGAAAATTCAACAAATCTACATTCATGCCCCTTTAAATAAAATAAATAACCCAGTGACAGTAATTTTGGGAGAGAGCTTATGTGAATATTCTTTAATATTCATTTGAATTAAAAACATAATTTCTGCAGATATCCAATTCACTGTATGCACATTCATACTATTTTCCAAGTTATTTTCATTTCTTTCAAAAAAAACAATCTTACCCAAGTCGGAACCAAGGCCAAGTCAGTTCTACCAGATTTCTCTAAAAATTCTCTCATATAGTAATATGTTCTAGGATCGATAGTGTTAACACGCTGATCTTTAGAAAATGGTTTATAGGCATATCTGGTAACAGCATCAATTACTGAGGATAAATTGGTATTATGTTGTTGCCATGTGGTAAAAGCTGATGGGAGCTCGGATTTAGCAGAAGCAAGCAATGATCCAAGTCCAACATTTACAAAAGTATCATCGAAATCGGATGGTATATGAAAAGCATCTTCAAACATTACTCTAAAATTGAAGAGATAATATATGTGTATTCAGTTCTTTAAAGAAATCCATAAAATTTCAAAGAATGTATAAATGTCCATATACATGTAGAATAGAGACGGCAGATCTGTACATGTATCTATGTTTAATATGCAATGTGTTACTACAGACAGTCTAGGGGGAGGAATACTATTAAACCTGTGCATGAGATTACGGATCACCTGCCTGTTGTTCGACAACTAGAAAATCACAGATTGGCTGTAGAGACAATTGGTCCAGCACATAGAGAGAATTTTCGCTCAGTTTCTTGCGGCTGGTCTACGAGTTGCCATACCTTAAAACCTGTGCATAGCAAAACACATACAGTAATTTGTAAGCTAAGCTTAAAGTATTAATGTGGCTTGAAATAAGGGATTATATACATTACAATTTTGCTAGACAGTCAATTTTTAATATTATCCCAACATTGTGAAGTTTTACACAAACTATAAAATATAACTGTGAATTTATTGAAGATAATTCGCCAGTCAATTAACTTCACTGCCATGATTGAAACAATAGCCTTGCTTGTAATTAAAAAATACTAGACACAATAGGAGGTAGGCCTAAATGTATGTCTGTCAATACTACCATAGTGGTGCCCCATTTTAGCTCAATATGCTGACAGTCTCCTGAAAATGAATTCCATTCCGACAGGCTTGTGTATAGCTAACAAATTCATATTTTATTTCAACCAATTTATTTTAAAATTGTCTAATGAGATGATGTCACACTGAACTGATAAGGAAGAATGTTTAGAAATATTTTCATAGTGTACTTTAGTATATTAAATAAACGCAACAAAATAAATTAGAAGGTCTTACCTATCGGCTAGAAGACTTTTAATGAGGTCTGCTACCTTTTTCTGACCCAAAAGAGTTAGAATTTCTTCTATGGTTTTACCAGGGAAATAATCCGTCAACTTAAACAAATCCAACAAATTTTCAGGTACGCTTTGCCAAATCTTCATTGTAGAGTTGTAGACTTGTGGCCAGAAATTCATCTGAGAATTGTTATATGGAACATTATGGTTACTGTAATCGTTTATAGCGTCTAACGCCATTGTTACTGTAGCCTCATCAGGTTTGGGTGCAATTCCATATTTGTGAGCCTCGATAAGACAAGTTGTAATCCATGATGTAGCAAACATATTATTGTCAAAAATTCTGAAAATGTCTC
Organism: Patella pellucida; assembly: GCA_917208275.1. Taxonomy (NCBI): domain Eukaryota; kingdom Metazoa; phylum Mollusca; class Gastropoda; family Patellidae; genus Patella; species Patella pellucida. The sequence continues at coordinate 62,246,702 of OU795038.1, forward strand.
GTAAAATGGTGAAAGAAAAATCGCCATGTAAATTTAACATGACATCACTCTCCCATACTCCTTTCTGCTTTATCCATGAAAAGGGCGGGAAGAATTTGGCACTTTTCTTCACTTGGGAGTCCAAGATTTTTTGGTAAAGTTTATCAACTAAGATTTTGACATCAGGTCTGGAAGGTTGGACGGCAGAGCAGACGCACAGCTGCACCAAAATAACAACATGCAATAGAATTTTCATTTTTCTTAACCTGTCTGCAAAACTTCACATCAAATCAAAATTTAAGATTCCTGACTCTTCAGTTCCAGCACTATTAAACTGACTGTTATATTTGAGTTTTTATATACAACCCATGTCAAAAGAAAATATCTCTTGTCATGATTTTGGCCAGTACAAGTGTTAACAAACAATTTACATATTCATCTTTATATAAGTCCAACTGAATGACCATCTGGCTTTTTCTGAAAACAAGAGATAATGTTGTGTAAAAAAAACTTTGGACATATAAAAAAAGAAGGCCAAGTGTGTTTTTAAACACAAGTCACAAGTGTTTGACACTCTACATGATTTTTGAGAAGTGGGAATGGGAACTAATTTTAAAATGGAAGATGCCCTCCTGGCAGCTAAAAAAAGACTGAAGGAGCTGTTTGCCGATCCTTCCAATTACCGGTAACAGATTTTTGAAAAAGATTGTCCAGACATACAGTGTGTGTAGTTTATTAAATTACAGGACAGTTGTATTGTTTCTTTAAATTGGGAGGCTGTTAACTTTGCTTTCATCAATTTACTGACTATTATTAGTTATCTTTTAAAGACAAAGAGTATGTGTAGTTTATTAAATGACAGTTGATGAATTGTTTCTTTAAATAGGGAGACTGTGAAGATAACTTTAATCTTTTTACTGACTGTGAATATCCCTAAAGCAACAATTCCTCTTTAATTATAATCTACATGTAGTGGTAACAAACCCAAACATTTATGCACTATCATTTTGAACTTCAAATTTTAGATTGAATGGAATGGGGTTTTGCTGTGAATATCCCTAAAGCAACAATTCCTCTTTAATTATAATCTACATGTAGTGGTAACAAACCCAAACATTTATGCACTATCATTTTGATCTTCAAATTTTAGATTGAATGGAATGAGGGGTTTCTTTCGTCAACCCCATATATTTATTGACAGACACCAGTATTTCAGACTACACTTTGTCAAATTCTAGAGTTGCTTTCTAGTATATGTCAATTTGTGTACAGACAGGTTAAACTTCATTTTTTGTACAATCTGAATAACTAGGCACATTTCCTTAAAGATTCACAGACGCCCCACCCCACCCTTCCTGCGCCCATTGACAAAGGAGGACAGAGCTTGATAATTCCTGTGGGTTCATCCAAACCTGGGATATTTCCGTCAAGCGGTCAGTGCCCTCCATGCCTTCTATGAATGCTAGATAAGCTTATTATGAAATTTTGTTTAATATTAGGCTATACCGGAATTGATAAGATGTTGTTAACCAAAGTAAACACCTGTTTAGTTCAAGAGCCAACACAAAAATGAATTACATAAACATAAAGTTTGTTGTTATATAATAGACGTATTTAAACGCATCTGGCCTGTTTTGTTCACTGAAGATAACAGAATTGTATTTATTTATTTTTGTATAAAGATAGCAGTTTAGAATCAATCACTTACAATTTTTAGACAATTTAATTTTTCAAGGCTCGATCCATGGTAAAATTTACTCCAATTCTGATGATTGAAATTTAAATATTAAAAAATAAATCTCACAGCTGAATGGAATTAAAAAGTGGCCCATTAATTAAAAGAATACGACTTAGATTTTTAACCATACTGGTATTCTGTTCATATCCACTAGAAGAGAGGATACTAATTGTTATCAAATTTATTCTCATTCATAATTCATCATATGTTAGGCCTATTAGTTACAGGTACTGAATGAAATTGAACATTATTTGGACAGATGATGATATTCATTCTAGAGATTCAACTTTTATACATGTAATACGTAGCTACTTTAAAAAGAATAACTTATTTGGAGAGCATGTGCAATAAATACTATGTAGGTACTATTTTCTAACTAAGATGTTCAGTTACATTTGTCAGACATCGCAGGGACTGACACGCAATAGTTTAGCAGTAAAAAGTTGCCCAGTAAAATTGACTGAGCAGTCGATTCTTTTTCGACAGTGATTCAATGGGACAGCCCCTGGACGTAGAGGCGAGTGTAATAAGATCTGAACTAGGATCTATAGTTTAAGAAAAGCATCAAACCAACAATACATATAAATGTAACTTGTAAGTGATCAGATGTCGTTACATTATGAAAATTTTGGCATGCAGCAGAATGTCTTCAGCCATGATGTTATGAGTATTCTGAGATATTTTCCAGTATTCATCAGAATCCCTTCCGAAATTGATCTATTTGTAAAGCCCCAATACCACTCTTGTTGTAACTGAATAATATGTCCCAATCTTTATACTGGTCAACAAATTGTACTATTTTATAATATTCCAATTAATTGATGATACAAATTTCATCTTAACACACCAAATTTAAAAAAATGGAAAAATTCAACTACTGTCTGAACTGCGTTATTTTATAAACAGATTTCTTCGATTATGAACAAACTATTCAACTTTGGTTATTATAAACTTACCTGTGCGTTTGAAATCAACTCTGGTTGAATAAAATCCATTGCACAATTAAACACCACGGCTAATTAACTAAGTTCTCTCGTGAAAAATTGAACGTGTTTACTTTTATTTTCTTAGTACAAGACAACATGTCTACCTTGACGTGTTGGACCAAACCATTTAAGTTGTTGTGGGGTATTTAGTTTTGACAGGGAGTGTCACAACCGCCCATTGTTTCGAGTATTTGCGTTTTAGCGACGAAAATTTTGAACTAAAGGCGATTACATAGATGATTTATTTTGAAACCTTGGTGGCCAGTCTACCAAATTTTATTCACAATGAAAATATCAAAACTAAACCTTCCCTATCTAAGAGTTCTTTATACATGTATTAAAAATTATTTAAAAAACAACATTAAGCGCACGTCTGAAGATTCCGAGTGCATCATTAACTTAATATCATTCTTTAGTAGAAATGATAACTGTTTCAGCAATATATACAAGCGTGTTGCGGCATCCCTGAAGGTGCCAATTCAGTGGGTGTATAATGCACAAAAACCTACAAGACCTAGTAAAAAACCTACATTTTCATCCAGATTTGACAGTTTTGACAGGAGTGTTAAAAAGGGACAATTATGTTCTATATTCCAGACACTTTATTTTATCCATTTGTGTTGCGTGTAGTAGTGAGATGCACAGTGCACACTTACTATTGATGGCGTTAAACATTTCCATAAAATTTTAAATTGAAAACGCGAATAATAATACACAATTTGTCCATCTCAATCAATATTCATGTTGTTATTTTGACGTGAAAATATCCGGTATAGTCTCTAATATTTTAGACAAGACATAAGGGTCATAAGGAACAAGTTATTATCACGTCACGTATACTGTATATGCTAGATCAAATATATATCATTTTTATATATCATATTAAAGATATTCATGGGTACAATTTTAGAAAACGTTAAATGAATGTCGCTGTTTTTGTGCCGCATTTATGTTCCAAAGAAAATCCTCCCATTCGACTTATCAAATAGTTAAAACATTTATATTATTTCAAAAGGGATTTTACTTGAATGTAAAAAAATAAAGAGATATCCGTTCCCCCAAACTCAATATCAAGCCGAGGCTTATACCACGAATTGTCATAAATAAGCTCTCCCCCTTTATACGAAATGGCATTTCCCGAAGAGTGACGTAAACGGCCTCAATTTTGGTATTTCCCCCTGTCAAAAGTTTGTTGGAGTTCAATTTTTCACAAGAGAACCTAGTTAATTAGTTGTGGTATTTAATTGTGCAATGGATTTTATTTAACCGGAGTTGATTTCAAACACTCAGGTAAGTTTATAATGACCAAAGTTAAATAGTTTGTTCATAATCGAAGAAATCCGTTTATTAAATAACATAGTTCAGACAGTAGGCCTACATTGTTTGAAAATCTTTACGTAAACACTTTCAAATGCAACTTGGATTAAATATAATATCAAACCCTCTGGACAGGTAAAATAGGATATAATTGATAATTTACACAACATGTAGGACACTTAAAAAACATTTAGTAAGTAGTTAGAATAGGGCTATTTTTTTTCTCGACCTGTCAAGCCAGCAAGAGTGGTATTGTCCCTTTAAAGGGCTAATCCCGATATTTGATTTGGGAATAGAACTGCTTAATTGTGTGTTAAAATGCCTTAAAATATTCGAGTCAAGGGCCGAGCAACTACCGGTACTTAAGTATTTATGATATGTTTTCACACGTCAGTCTTTATCTGGAATTTGAGACCGATGCCCCAAGGTGTATTTTGTGGTATCTGGATTAAACCAAACTTTTTTTAAATAAAAATAATGGGTAGTTGAAATTTGCCTTCTCTTTCAAGTACAGCACATGGGTTATTCACTGCATAACCCTCTCAAGTAACCGTAATCAGTTATAAGGTCACCCAACGAAACAATTGACCCCAAATCTTAAAAGGGTTACGTGTCCGGGTAAGCAGTTTTGGTGTTCATGTCCAAACGACTTAATATTTTGAGTTGAAATTTCGAGACAAGGTAAATACACCATTCCCCTATATTTTGGGGTTTCTTTTTCATACATTTTCAGACTTTTATTTTTGAGCCCCTGTTTAATTCGGGATTGTCCCTTTAAAATAGGCCTAGGCCTACGGTATAGCAAATTTCGATCAAATATCTCCAAGTTTAATTTTCAAAAATGCGGGATACCATGGACCTTATAATACAAGATATGACAGATGGATGGACGGACGAATACAAGAGTAACAATGTGACAAAATCTTGCCTTGGTCATTGTCGGCCATTTTCTGGTTTGACGTCTAAAATAAAAACGTGGACCAATCCAACACGAGTAACTCGTATAGACAACCATTTTGATTTTGGGGTTTTGACACTCTTGTACTACATTTTCTGAATGCCGTTGTAACTTGTTTGTACTTCAATATGTTTATGCTTCGTTTTATGTTTTAATAATAATTAATAATAATAATATTTATTTTTATAAAGCGTTCTACACAATTCGTTTCAGAAACGCTTTACAAGAGTTAAAAGTTAAGTAATAGGCATAATCACAAAATGAAATAAAATATATAAGTTAAAACGTTAAATGAAATTGATTAGAGATAAACTGAGATAAACTGAGATAAACTGAGATATAAGTTAAAACATTAATCATAAAATCATAAATTTATTATAAGGTAAAAATTTTAGGGTAAAAGTTGCCTGCTGAATAAATAGGTTTTAAGACCACGTTTAAATGCGCTTAGTTCCCTTTGCTGACGAAGGTTATTCCATAGGTATGGCGCTATGGTTGAAATGGCTCGCCAGCCGTAATTTTTATTGGTAATTTAGTGTCTGTTCGTATAGTTCGGAATTATCGTAGAGTTCGGAATTTTAGTGTATTTTCCAAGTCCACCAGCGACTTGTTTTCCATGGGTTTTTTTGCACGTGGAACAAGATATTGCTGGGGGCACACAAAACTTGTATCGTCAGGGTGGAGGTCCGAGACTTTGTTAACAAAATGTTTTAATGCACTTCACAGACTCCCTCTACAGCCGATATGTCCAGTGTCATGGTAGTGACACATAATTTATTGCGGATAGAGAGACAAAAATACTTTTAAAACTATTTAATTTGGTTGTAATGCAATGTGGAATATTACAGACGTGCACGAATTACTTACATGTTATCAAAAATAAATTTATTTTGGATTCATAATGGACCTTATAATGCCAATATCATTGGCTAAGTTTTGTCATGTCTAGCTCATCCACAATTTCAATTGAAAAAAAAATAATTACGAGGTTTTCTTTGATCACTAAAGTATGAAACAATTTCCCCGTATTTATGTCAATAATTTTAGATTGGAAACGCCATATGCAGAAGAAAAAACAACACAATCATTTCGTGTTAATTTTGTTTAAAAGGATCGCAAAGCATGGGGACATCATAGTTCATAAGGGACATCATTGGTACAAAACTAGTTTGTAGAAAATCATTTATTGAGTATTGTGAATAAAGTCTTCTCCGTAGTTAAGACGTTTGTTTTACCGGGAATAACAACGCATCAGTTCGTTTTTTACATTTTATTACATCAAGCACTGCTGATAGAAATTACTAGATTTGTAGCTTTGGGTTTGGACCTTTATATATCTAATTTGTCACATATGACGTAATTAATTATAATGATTGGTTAATTCATAGAAATATTATATATTATTTCTATGGGTTAATTAACCCAATGACGTGGAAAACCACCCTAATATGGACAGAGGAAACTTACCACCAGATTCCAGTGTCATACGTGTTATTAATGTTATTAACCAAGAATTAAGTGTTTGCCAATTTTTAACTAATTATTTGAGTGCATGAGATTTAACTTCTATAAAATGTGGGTATCCAATAATTAGTTAAAGATACAATATAATGTTATTATAAATTTAAAGAGAAAAAATGTTACCAATAATCTTACATCCATATATCTTAAACGACATCATAACGTCATAAAAACCAACGTCAAAATGGGAGAAATAATCTAAATTTAATGCCATTTTCACAAATATAAATTTTATGCAAAAAATTAATTTAGACATTTCATGCAAACTTCATGTAGATCTATAATGGTCATTTCTATTTTTTTGGGTCGGCTGTTGTGAACCAAAATCATTTCAATTTTGGGGGTCGGCTGTTGTGAACCACAATCATTTCAATTTTTGGGGTCGGCTGTTGTGAACCAAGATCATTTCTATTTTTGGGATCGGCTGTTGTGAACCAAAATCATTTCTATATTTGGGGTCGGCTGTTGTGAACCAAAATCATTTCTATTTTTTGGGTCGGCTGTTGTGAATTAAAAACCATTCATCATGAATCTCTTTTGAAGCCCCAATACCACTCTCGTTGCAACTGAATAATATGCCCCAATCATTATTCTGGTCAACAAATTGTACTATTTTACAATATTACAATATTAATTGATGATACAAATTTCATCTTAACACACCGAATTTAAAAAAATGGAAAAATTCAACCACATGGTAACAACATGGTTTGAAAAGCTTACGTAAAGCTTTACGTAAACACTTTCAAAATAGCAACTTGAATTTAAACATATTTTCGAACCTTCTGGACAATTAAAATAGGATGTAATGGATAATTTACACAACAGGTAGGACACTTAAACATCACTAGTAGTTAGAATAAGGCTATTTTTTTCTGGACCTGTCAAGCCAGCACGAGTAAATGAATTCGAATTTTTTTGATTAACTTTTTACTAACCTTACCTTACGTCTGTTCTAGACCTAACAGAAAACTATAAAAATCTACACTACAGATAAAGTCTGAATCACTGTCATTCAATAAGCATGGTAATCCGTCAGAGGGAGAACGTTGCCGTATAGTACTTAACGGTAACGTTATAGGTGTCGACAAAAGTCGCCGTGGGTCAGTTAAGAGATCTACTTAATTGTGCGTTATATTTTTGGGAAAACTAAATGTACATGTATATGCACCATATATTAAACATACATTATATGCAAGAGCTAAAGTTGCCTATTTCAGGTCTTTCTATAGGCCTGAAATGTTATCTAAATTATTAATAGAAATTAATTAACTTATCCATATCATAATCAACTTTCGATAATGAAAAATGAATATATTGAAATTTTTTGTCAAACTATAGCGCAAATAGTCCCGATTGTCAAGTACCATTACTACAATAATAAATAAAGTCTGTGATATAGGCTACATTAACTTTCAATTATTATATGGCGAGGGAGTTTTAATCCATTCAATAGTATAGTGAAAACTGTCACCTCTTTATCTAATCTCCCTCAATGCATCTTTAATCAACACAAACGTTTGGAAAATTAGATCATGATGCAAAAAAAAAAAGGGTAACGTTTTTGCGAAATAAAATCATTTAATAATTCGTCTAATGAGTAAAAACCACACTGCCCTTTATTTATTTTGATTTTTAAAATATAAATGCAAACATTTCACAATTTTTCTAACATTAAATTAAATTACGTTAATTAGTCTAATTATTTTAGATATGTACAATATCAATATTTATAACACAATTACTGTCACAAAGTATTCGGTTAACGACAGTCGGTATATATTTTCTTTAAATAAAAATGCAAATATTTCAGAAATCATAAAATGACTCATATGTTTTTAAAAGATTGACATTTCTCCCAACATAACTGCTTAGAAATTAGTTTATTATATGCCTTTCGACACATTTGTGTCAATATCTAGGTACGAAAGAACACGGATTTAGCTCCTTTAAACCCAGCTAACACTTTTTGTATATTTCGGCATCTACTGACTGGCGAGATGTATACACAATGACTCTATGGGTCTATCGTAGTTACAGTCTATAGTTTATAATTTGGATTGTTCTAGTGAAGATATTTTTTTTTATTTCAAACTAATCTGAAAGCATATTATATCGAAGACAATAACTTATACTAAAAGCCTCAAGAACTGTTATCGATTTTTAACTAGCAAACCCAACGGAGTCGATAGTTTTAATAGATACAGAGAAAGGTTGATAAATTGGAAGATATAGACTGAACCTTTGTTGCCTTTAAACAATGAAAACAAAGATCTAAATGTTCAGAAGATATGAAAAAGATGAATATAAAACGTAGCAGTGGTATAAACTACCGACATCCTAGCAATATGCACAAGAGTTAAAAGGAACTAACAATAAATTAAGATGATCTGAAAATATAGCTGATCCCTTATAGCGGAGTATCAAAGATTGAAACTATCGATTCCAAATAAATTCTGTGAAAGACTAACATGGTTGACCATAACAATCTAAATGGACTTGTATAGATAGTAAAGAAAAATAAAACAATGTGTTTTAAGCTAATCTCAGATAATGTATCGTTTATCGATCTAGGCTCAGACAATACTAATACATTGTACATCTAGTTTATCCAAACAAAATGGAACGTTCGTACGAATTAAAAGGACATTCTTTACATTTTATAAAAAAATTGAATGGGGTTTGGCATCATGTTTGTTGATGGTAGAACATCTTTGTTAACTCTCTGCACTCGAAGAGCATTTGGGTTTAATATTGAATTCCCAATATAGTCTGGTCGAAAAATATTTAACGAGTGGGATATACTAAAGGAGGTATTAGGAACTAGGCAAATTTACAACCCCCTCACGTAGTAGACAGAATGGTGAAGGTGGGTGCACAATCACAGGTGAAGGATGATGAATACCAACCTGGAGATCAACATGACGATGTTGATGATAGCGGTGATGATGATGACAGACTACCCCAGACGTCTTGGCTCTAGTAGAGTAAAGTCTCTGTCATGTGTTTTATATAGCTTTGCATTATGTCTGTAGAGTTAAGTGCCGATTTTCAGGCGTGGTTACCCCTGTCAGTGGTGCAGGACGGGTGTAGCACCATGGTTCTTTCCTCAGACGTGAAGAGCGAAGCACACCCACCGGTCGCCACATCCTACGTACGACCCATGCATCTTTTCTTACTACATATCTTAGTAGCCTTGTGATTGTCTAAAATTTGCCTCTACCTACCTTTGCTTCCACTTCACGTTGTGTGTTTACTCCATCCTGTTTCCTTCAGAATTTGTCTTCTCAGTAGTTATAACACGCAACAGTTCGTTTTAACATTTTATATAGCATAGCCGGATACATGGATACAAGCATAGTACAGCTTATTACACTAACTAAAGCCATTCTCAAACACTAGCCAGCCAGACTCGATTTGGGCTAGTTTGCTGAATGGCAACGACTGCATCTTTTCCCTTCTAGAACCATGCTGCTATCTAGAAACCCAGGTGGAACCTCTCCGGAATCTAATGATAGAATAAACTGTAATGTGACGCACCGCTTTTAATCCGAGATACACAAATTTGCATTGGGTGTGCTTGCAGTGTGAATTCACTTTTAGACTTTAGCAAGGTCCCTTTCCAGTCTGGTTTCCATATTTCAGTGTTTCGAGGGCCTGGAACGGAAACGTATATAGTCCTCCTGATGGTACGAAATGTCATTGGCAGCGTCCTACATATCGCATTATAGATTGAAATCTGAATAAGAGTAGGCCGTAGCTCACCTACCCGTTCAAACTTTACCTCATAACACACTCCACGACATATACCTGTCTTCATACCGGATGGTGCATTTCATTTCGATGCCAAATGCTGGAGATAGCCTACCCGGGCGTAATCTCTACAATTTCATTTAGAGGTCTTGGTTGGTATGCGGGGTTCACGAATTGTGGAAATAACTGATAAGCCGCTCTGAAACAGCGGTGCTGGTGGTGTAAATAGTTGACGTGAATTCAGTCATAGTTTCTAACAATAATGACCACCTGGTACAACTTCTAAAGTATCTGGAAGATTCACACAGCTATAGCAAATGAATAGATAATTATTGTTTTCGCGCACAGACATTCGCTGAAAATATATAGATTGTTTGAATTCGATTTTATGTCTCATTAAGTCTGATTTTTTTTCTGGTTGAGATTTAAATTGCCGTATGAGTAGTATATCGGCACTACGGACAATTTTATTCTATCGGGCATTACGGAACTATTAACTGTGTTTTTTATTACAAAGAAAGGGAAAATGTTTTTTAAAGTAATATTGATGATTTTTAATGTTTCTTTTGTGGGTAAGTATTTCTTTTCCATCATGGTTTTAATTAAATTTGTATTTTTTTAATTTTTATATTTTTGAAAAATAAGCCAATCGTCTAGAAGGAAGTAAATGTATTATAATGTTTTAATAACATGCTACACCGGATAACCAATGATTCATCTAAATACCGAAAATGCATGTATTGATCATTTAAATTTAAAGGGCGATATTTTTTTCTTTTTGTAAATCGACTGATGAATATCCTCGATGTGGTTATTACAGTGAACTCTCGTCAAATTAAATAATGTTTTAACTAGCCAGGCGAAGATATCCGAAGCCGTAAGCAAAAAAAAAAATATTTAAAAGATGATGAAAAGTCATTTATTGGCCACATGTTAGTTTTAAATTTTAAGACTGGTTATACACCCTGTCCATGTGAAAATAAACATGAATCAACAAGATAGATTCGATATCCCCTGCAGGAAGGGGCTTTCCAGGTTTTAAAGAAATCGGTCATCGTCGTCTCTAAATTATGTAGAACTATAATCACATTGTGATTTAATTTGATTGTGAGAGAGAGAGAGAGAGAGAGAGAGGGCCGGGTTTAACGCCCTCTCAAGTCTCAACACAACAAGGTCATCTCGGGACTAAGAGAAAAGGGGTTTAACGCCCTCTCAACACAACAAGGTCATTTCGGGACTAACATAATGGTTTAATTTTTGTATTTCAATAATTCGCTTGCGCATAGGGGTCTTTAGCAGTGGGAGGAAACCGGAGTGCCCGGAGGAAACCCACGAGGTTGAGAAGGCGCCCCTATCTCCATGCCACATACGCTCACACCAGGGCTCGAAACCACAGCCGCAAGCCAGAGGTGGCCGGCCAGCTAGAGGTTGACGCGCGGCACCCTAGACCACTAGGCCATCCCAACCCCCTAATTTCATTGATGCAAGGCATTCAATTTTGTTTATAGCTGAGCAGGGTGGGGTTTGGACCCCCCCCCCCATGGATCCGCACCTGCCCCCGTTTCCTCATGTTGCATTTGCACACCTTTTAATCTATTATTTTGTTATTTACTCGAAAAAGACAGGCACTTAATAATATTTTCCATGCCATTCTCGCCATGTTAAACATGGTCTACCCTTTCCTATTATCAGAAGATTAGGCTATGTACTATAATTATAATTATGGCCAAGTAATGTTAACCGTATTTTGTATTATTATGTGTACGTTTAAGATTATTAAATAGTAATATAAACTGTAGCACTAGAAATTACCTGTTCTTGTGTGTAACCAATGTGGTAAATATTATACTTATAAATGAGCATATTCGTATCTACCGGCAAGTACAAATAAATCATGGAATCTTTTCTAAACCTTCAAAAACATGTGCCAATTTTAAGATATTTAAATTTAGTAATTATTTCAGTGTTTTTACAAATTAATAATTTATTTTGTGATATCATTAAGATGAGGAAATTCTTTGAATCACTTCTAAACAGAATTAAATTTAGTAATTTGTAGAAAAAGATAGTGAAAAATAAATATGTAGAAAATCCAGTCAAAATACTTCTAAGCGAAGTTATTAATGTTTGAAGTTTTGAGAATAAGTAGCCATCCGATTGTCTAGGTCGGGTTTTGATCATTGGGCTTATCATGTGAATGAATTTATTAACATTTAAAATTTAACATTTGAAGCGAGAAAAAGACATGCAATAAGAAGATTTTTATATATTTAATGTTTATTTTTTTATGTTTCAGCATCTGCATGTCCGGGCTTTGTATATAAAGACACATGTTATCAAGTTACGAATAACCGTGATACCAAACATTCGGTTTATAATTCGTGTTTACAGATTGGTACCAAATTAGCCGTAATTCCGGACATGGAAACTTTGAATTTTTTTGTTAACCATCAAACTACTTATTTTGAGTAAGTCCTTAGTTTGTCAATAATTATGATGGTTATTTTAAGTAAGTCCTTACTTTGTCAAAAATTACACTTTTTAAAGTAAAGTCATCAATTTGTGTGTTTTCTTTTATGGCTAAGTGGGTAAGACGCTGGTTCGCTAGCCTGGAGGGCTCTTGTTCGATGCTTTGGCCGAAAAAGTTCATCCAGATTTTCCGGCGTGGTTCCCCCTTGTCACTTTAAATGTACAGGACGGAGGGAGGTACGAAAACCCGAGGTCCCATGGAGAAATTGGCGTGCACGTAGAAAATCTCTTGACTGTTGGAATTCGATATAAGAGTAGGCAGTACGGAGAAGTAGGACGTTAAAACCTATTTCAATTCATTTGTTTACTTTTATTTGTGGGGAAAGGCTGGGGATGGGGGTATTTATTAGCTACATTTTGAAAATACATTATATACACAGGTTTTATCTCTTTAGATAGGCTGTGTACATATTTGGCAGTTTGGTCTAGCAAAATTTACCTAATCAACGTTAGTGCCAAATGTATCATTTTTGCTGAAAAAAACCCAAACAAATAATATAGTACTGTATATAAATGTGCCAATATCGGACATTCGTCTGTTCGATAAACTACGGGGAAGGGACACAGCTCGTTTACAAGTTTGTAGGGAAGTTTGTAGGGATCAAACCACATTGACATCGGTAGCTAGGGTGATTAGAATTGTATAGGCACTTATAAACGTTTATAAAGTAATCTGTACTAAATAACTGTTCATATTGTCCATTAAAATATATCCTATGTTGAAGAATATGCCTGGGCATCGATACCAGTAACAGTTATCTCTTCAATTAATTTGCAAATTTCTGCTTATTTCACTATCTACCTAATCGAAAATTATGCACACGGAATTCAGTGAAACACCGCCAAAATATAAATACACATTTTCACATTATGCAGAACTTAATCTACCTATTGCATATCTCTTTTTTTTTGGGGGGGGGGTCTCAAGATAATTTAATTTTTCAAAATGGATATCGAGATATAGTTTATTTTCTTAACAATGATAGCAGTGAAAATCGAGCTTGAAAAAGACATAGCTTCGCTTAAAGGGCTAATCCCGATATTCGTTTTGGGAATAAAACTGCTTAATTTTGTGTTAAATATTCGAGTCAAGGGACGAGCAACTACTTCAGTATTAATGATATGTTTCCAAACGACTTAAATCCGTCAGTCTTCACCTGTAATTTGAGACCGGTGCCCCAAGGTGTATTTTGTGGTATCTGGATTAAACCAAACATTTTTTTAATAAAAAAAATGTGTAGTTGAAATTGACCTTCTCTATCAAGTACGGCACATGGATTATTCACTGCATAACCCTCTCAAGTAACCGTAATCGGTTATAAGGTCATCCAACGAAACAATTGACCCGAAATTTTTTAAAGGGTTACGTGTCCGGATAAGCAGTTTTGGCGTTCACGTCCAAGCGACTCAATATTTTGAGTTGAAACTTTAAGACAAGGTAAATGCACCATTCCCCTATATTTTAGCGTTTTATTTTCATACTTTCTCAGACTTTTATTTTTGAGCCCCTGTTTAATTCGGGATTGTCCCTTTAAAATAAAGAAAATTGATTGAAATATCCAATAATATAAGCTTTGCTCCTTATCTACTTTTTAACTGTTATTACAGCGACAACTGTGTGTATCTTTAAAATGATGAATATGATAAGTAGGGTCAACACTAGACACCCCCGGGGATCCTAATGGGCCAGGGGGTTGGGATGGCCTAGTGGTCTAGAGTGCCGCGCTTCGACATCTAGCTGGCAGGCCACCTCTCACTGCGACTGTGGTTTCGAGCCCTTGTGTGAGCGTATGTGGCATTGAGATAGGGGCGGGCGCCTCCTCACCCTACTCGCAAGCGAATTATTGAAATAAAATTAAACCATTAGTCCCGAAATGACCTAGTTGTATTGAGTGGACGTTAAACCAAATTCCCCTCTCTCTCCCTCTCTCTCTCTTCTATCTCTCTCTCTCTCTTTCTCTCTCCTAATAGGCCATCTACGGATTCGAACCTGGGACCTCCTGATTCGTGTGCCAGCGCATCACTCGCTCATAAACCAAATTGCAATGACAAATAGCGATGTCAATTTAAATACCCCAAATCAATTGAAGATCAAGTATAACCATTTCATTATTGAATTGTTTTTTTTTTATAGAAGTTACAACCTTTGGCTTGATGTCAATTACAAGGATGATAAGGATTTGTGGCTGGACGGAGAGGCTAAAGAGGTTAAATTTTTCTACTGGGATGACGACCAACCAGTCGGGGGTGATTGTGTTGTGATGGTGGTAGTTGACACTAAACAAAACCAGCTACCATTCAAATGGCAGAGCGCAGACTGTAATTCAAAAAAACACCATGGATTGTGTGCTTCACCAGACACTGAAGGTAGCGATAAGATAAGAAAACATTTTATTGTGTTAAAGCTCGTCATAAATATTATTTTTTTTAAATATGATAATAGTACCCCCCCCCCCCAAAAAAAAATTTGACGCAGTAAAATAGATGTTCACAATTTACCATTTTAAATACATTTAAAGGTGTCTGATTATGAAATATACAAGTACAATAATGGAAAATTACGGTTATTTATGCGAAATTGATGAGGCGAACACAAGTGCACCAGAGGACATGATTTATAATTTGATAAATACTTATAATGTTTTATTTGTCTTCTCCGGACCATTGTTTTCAATTTCATAGACAAGGAATGGAGAAATCTGACCGCTGGAGTAATATTGCTATCTTCCATACTATTGATTCTAACTTTATAACATATAGAAAGTATTTGCTGGTTATTTTGATATGTTAACTGGGCTATAGATTAATTAGAGAGAGAGAGTAAGAGAGAGAGAGAAATGAATGGGGTTTAACGTCCATTTAACTAGGTCATTTTGTGACTAACGTATGGTTTTCAATTTTTATTTCAATAACTTGCTTGTACGTATAGGGGTCTTGAGCAGTGAGAGGAAACCAGAGTGCCCGGAGGAAACCAACGAGGTTGAGAAGGCACCCCTATCTCCATGTCACATACGATCACCGTATTGAAAGGTTTTCTGAGGGGGTTTGTGGGTATGCTAATTTTAAAAAAGGCGAGAGCCACGACGTCACTGCAACCGTTCCCATAAAATATCGAGAAATTCAAAATGTCCGCAATAAAACACGTAATCGTCCATAAATGCCTATAAGTGCGCCGATTTCACTGATCTTGATGTATATACCTACGTTTTGGAGGTCAATGAATCCAGTGAAACACACACGAAGACCCATCAAGACGGATATCAAGAATTCTTTATGTTCCACTTCAGTGGAAACTAGCCATTACTGATCAAACACAAACAGTTCACATTTCATATCAATCACCATGTTATATATGCACACGATGGTGTTGTAAAAATATTCAATAAACGTCTAAATTTTCTTCATAAATCCGATAAATTCATAGACAATACATTTAACAAGGTATTAGTATCATTTTATTTTCAAAAACAAGTGATAGCATCTAGCTGATCACCTACCATGTCCAAAAGACTTAAACTCGCTGCTCGTGCATGGGCTACAATAGATCTGTCCAACCAACCAACTGGAATATTTGTGCTCTTGTATCAAGAACACGGGTAAAACTCATAAACCCATCTGCAATACGTTACTCGTCTCGGGCCACTACTTTATCTGCCTTTCATGAAGTGAACAAAATGCCCTTACATACACTTCTCGACTAGATGATGGTGATAGCATGGAAAAACACATGGTAAAGCATAAAGCTAGATGACATAAAAGTTGTCACGTTTTGTGTAATGCAGCAAAAGTTAAGGGAGCCAGGAAGCTGCAATAAAAAGCTTGTATGAACACGGCCCAATCACCGCATAAAAATAACCTTTGTAGTTAAACCACTTCAGCATATCCCATGGATACAGACGATCTACGTCAGTCAGCTTGTCTTATCTGTGATGGAACCACGGGAGTTTTCACAAAAACAATGTCCTTTGATATCATTGTCCGAAACATCGCTACAGAACTCCAAGACACAAAGGTGTTGGACAAATTATCAGCAGGAGACATGATCGAAATTGATGTTTTAAATCACTTTAAGTGCTTGACATCATTTTATAGCAAACATACATGGGGTGGTTTCGTATATTGAGGAATATGGCCAATTAGGTGGGGACAGGAGTCATATTTTCAAACTCACTGAGATGTCATAAAATGCGATCATGTCTCCTGCTGATAATTTGGCCAGCACCTTTGTGTCTTGGAGTTCTGTAGCGATGTTTCGGACACTGGTATCATAAACATGTGTTTATTTCTTTTTTCAACGTAATTTTATTTATATATATCATTTGAGAAATTAATGTCAAAGCCCTGGCCACCATAGTACATTAATACTAGCGATTAAAACGCAATATGTTTTGGAATTAATTTCAAATATAAAGTTCTATAAAAAGCTACTCTTTTTTCAGATATTCATTGTGAAGAACCTGGGCCTGTAAGCAATGCTAGTAGAGTTTGGGAAAGTGGATTGCCGGGTAGTTGGGTCAATTACACATGTTACGCTTTCTTTGAGCTGGAATCAGGGAATTTAGACCGACGGTGTCAAGCTGATGGTACTTATACTGGTATACCTCCAATATGTACAAGTAAGTCAATAATAATGTCATTTAACTACTACTTGTATGCTTACTCTTTCTAGAACACCTGGTGCCAACTTAATAGTATTGTTTTTAAGTTTTCATCTCCATTTTGATAAAGTGATATCAACTGGTCCCAATTTCAAATACAGCCGAGTTGATGGAACTGATTGTAGAATTGGTCTTATAAATTTAAGGGATTTAAACAATCACCATTATAGTTTATACCGCATTACGTAATGGTGTGCCTAATGCGAGGTGAATAATTCGTGGCCGTGATATTCAATAAGTTCAAATTTCCACATTTAGCAGATATGGCATGTCAAGTCATACATCTAAATGT
Organism: Patella pellucida; assembly: GCA_917208275.1. Taxonomy (NCBI): domain Eukaryota; kingdom Metazoa; phylum Mollusca; class Gastropoda; family Patellidae; genus Patella; species Patella pellucida. The sequence continues at coordinate 62,264,433 of OU795038.1, forward strand.
AAAGTAAATTATTTAACGTGAGCCGGATCACGCCACCTGGCGGTGTTAGCATAGGCGTAGAAGCCGGGGGCAAGGGGGCATTCCCCCCCCCCAAAAAAAAAAATAATTCGGGCAATGAAAAATTCGACGACTTTTTTTCCCATTAACGTTTAGAGAAAAAATATAATAACTTATTGCTCCACACTGCCCGAAAAGTATTTCCTCGTCGTTTTCTTGTCCACGCTGCATGCCCGAAAATATGGCCGAAGCTCTCTTATGATAGGTATGCCCGAAAAAAACGGGCATCGGGTCGGAAAAAGGCAGAGGAAACTAGCAGTAAAACGCGTATGCTACCGTCAAATGATCCCAAAAATTTTTGGGGGTCATTCGCCCCTCAAAGAAAACTGGCGCCGCTGTCTATAAACCCGAAATTTTTCGGACATTCCTAGTTTTGCATCCCTAACTGTCATCAAGCCCTATTTTTTATTAAGGCAATGACAAATTTGACGACCTTTTTTTTATTAACGTTTAGAGAAAAAATATAACTTACTTATTTCTATGAAATCCACATTTCTCGAAAAGTATTTTCTCGTCGTTTTCTTGTCCACTGCATGCCCGAAAATATGCCCTAAGCTCTCTTTTGATAAGTATGCCCGAAAAAACAGTATTGTCCGAAAATAGGTATTGCCCGAAAAAACGGGCATCGGGTCTGAAACGGCAGAGGAATCTAGCAGTAAAACGCGTTTGCGACCGTCAAATAATCCAAAATTTACTTGGGGAGTCATTAGCCCCTCAAAAAAGCCGGCGCCGCTGTCTATAAACCCGGAGTTTTTCAGGATCTCTGGTTTTGCTTCCCTAACTGTCATCGAGCCCTAATAAAACACTAATTTTACTTTTCTTGTAATTGAATATCACGAATTGTTACTGAGTTGACTATGGATTAAAACATTTTGTCTGGAGCCACTCTACTTTGTGCGACATTTTTCGGGCATCGATTATTATTTGTGAAAGCAGATGCAACAGTCTGATTGGATGGTTAGAATTCAGAGTGGGATTTCGGTTACAAAACCATTGGATACTTTTGGAGTTGCTTACACGGACTAGAATAGCACAAAACGCATTTGCGGTGATTAAATTTTCAAATTTTTCTCCGGGAGAATGAAGCCTCCATACCGCGCGACGATTGATTGGTTGTTTGGAATTCGGTTCAGCCAGGTAGGCTATATTGGACCAAATTGAAGTTGCTGTGTTACATTTTCAAAATTTCACCAGACGGTCCCGTTTTCGTGGACTGTAAACGATTGAGTGGAATTCGAGTCTGCCACCTGAATAATAAGCTATATTCGACAACTTTGAAGTTGCTTTGTTCACCGGCTGAAATATCAACAAAACGCGTTTGCGGCAGTAGGCAGTAAATTTTTTTTAAAAAATTCCTAACGGTCCCGTCTTCGGGGACTGTAACGATTGATTGAAATTCGAGGCAGCCATCTTAAATATAAGCTATATTAGACGACTTTGAAGTTGCTTTGTACACCGTCTGTTATAGCAGGAAAACGTGTTTGCAGCCGTCAAATATTTCAATACCATCAAGCTCCTATGCCTATGGCTGTGAGTAAGGGACCAGCCAGTTGTTCGGATCGGACGAAAAAGCAAGATTCCGAGTATACTTTGGTGCTCACTTTAAAGAGCCATTGACCAAGGAGGTAAACGAAACGTGCTGTCAAGACAAAAATGTTATTCCATAGCATATTCCATTAGGTATGCCCGTCGTCTTATCCCGGTCGGTGAAGAAAAGTAGGACATTTTAGTCATTTTATTTGACCCGAGCAATAGGGTGTACCTGGGCTGAATTACTATTACTTTTCGTGTGTAGGAGCCGTGGAGTCTCAGTGAATAAGATGCTAGCTCGCTAACATGGGGGTCTTAGGTTTCTAGGCGAAGTTTGAAATGTGTGGTTTAGCGTCCTACTGTTCTGCTCCGACTTGGCTAATTAAAACGGATATACGTCATACTGTGAGCTATAAGAGGGATTTTGCCCAGGCAGCAGCGATACGACCATCTTCCTGAAGCAACGGCCGCGAGTTTAACAATATCTAACCCTTGCTTCAACATTTGGCTATTCCTAAACTTTTACGCTGGTTGTGTTTACACGTGACTAATTAGCATTCAAATCATTGTCCAATCAGAGGTCGTGGCACATAACACACTCACATTGAAGCACGTGACTGTAGTAAACAAATATGGCAACCTCCACAAAAAAAAGAACGAGACAAGTTTACAGCCGTTTACGAGAAAGTTTTTTTTCAATTGAGAAACTCACAGAAAACCAAAAAAAAGGCAATTGAAGCAGTTTTAGGACCTTGACATTAATCGAACCTTGACCTTTGCATCTCGATTGTCACATAGACATTTTATTTAGAAGCGCGAGACTTGATAATCGTGACGATTTTTTTAAGGAAGGATAAATAAAATAAGTTGAAAGTAGTCTTATTTTTAGTAACTCATTTAACGAAGGAATCTGATTGGACACGGTTGGGGCCGGTACCCAATCAAATTTATAGTCTGGTCGAGATATCCTCAAATCTCGCATTAGTGGGAAAAAATTCCTACCCAAGCGATTATTATTTCATATGAACAAGTAGGGTGAGTAGCCTTTCAGAAAAATTTTCCCCGTTGATCGGCCTTGGGGAAAATTTTTAGGGGGCTTTTTAGTTTGGACCCCCGAAATCGCCCTAAAATCCGTTAATGGCTAATATTCATATTTGAGAATAATAATGTACTAGGAGCCTAAAGGAAATCGATACCAAGGAATTCAAAAATGGCGTTAAAAATGACCTATGACGTCACTGTGACGTCATAGTCGAAATGGCGCCCAAATTTGAAATTTTATCTCATTCTTGAAGTTACCTGATTCAAAATGGTGCCCAAATTTTGAATATTTTGAAAATTTACCGTATTCTTGAATTTGATCATAATTCACAATAAATGAATTAATATTTACAAATAAAATAAACTGATATAAACAAACATTGAGTTTATAGGTAAATGATAATATAGTCAGATCATGATCATTGATCGTCATCTTCTATGTCAACGTCCTTAGAATTCCTGCAAGATTCACCATGACAGCTCCCACACGCGCTGACACATTTCAAACCATTCTTCCTGCAGCTGCATATCATGGTACCGCACTGATTTTTCAGCGACTTGCACTTACATCTCACAAAGTTTAAAAAAGGGGCTACAGGAAGTTGTGTCATGATGGGTTTGTAGTCTTCTGGTGTCTTTTTCCAGCCCCGCTCACTCGCATTCAGCTCGCTTTCATTAATTTTAACCAACCAACTACGACCTACAGATGAACTCTGAGCGAATGGTAATAAGGCACCCGAACCGTGGGTTATATTGGGGCAGGGTAATGGAATTTCTCTCCGCCATCATGGAGTCAAATCTCTGGTGTCGTAGTTAAGTTAGGCTCACATCTGGTTCTCCGTACATTAAAGAGAATATCTTACATCCGGCATCTCCAACAGTTTGTTGATTGGGTGATGTCACAATCAGTTTACTAAGCTTTTGTAAATGTTCACAATCAAATCTATAGGTATCTAATAAAATAAAAACCAAGTACGAAAAATCCAAACCATAAGACAGAATTCAAAGTCCTAAAAAACGTAATAGGCAAAATAGTGTATTCAAGCAAAATAGTGTAATCAGCAAATGGACTGCTCCTCATGTACAAAATACACGACAAACAGTGGTAACAGGTGTCCGGAAGAGTAGGCTTATCCTGCCTGGCGCCACACCCGCCATTGCTGCATCCAAACTGTTAGGCGAAATGTCGGTAAAATAGCGTGATTGATTGGCCAATGAAATATAGGTATGAAAAATGCACGCGATGAACTGTGTTAACGATGTAGTATACATTATCAGGGAGATAGTAATAGTATACGTGTCCATTAAATATATCTAGAATAATAGCCGAGAGAGACACGTTATATTTCCCAATCAAATCAATATGACGACCATTAAACTTTATAAAGGTTTTAATAAGTTTCGTGTGCAAGTATCCTTGTAGTTGAAGCTTAGATGACAAATGCCTCGATCTACTTAAAAAATCAGAATAAAGAACACAAGCTCTCGTGTAACGAATTAGCGGAGACATAAAGTTCTCTAATCATGACATAAAACAATTTATAATACTTTGGTAGCATTCCAGTCTCTTTGAAAATGATCTTTAGGGATACCTCTGAAGACTGTTCCAAGTTCTGTTTCAGCTTGGTAGTCATAAAAAGTTTAATTACAATAGCTACATAGAACTTTCCTTTGAGTTCCCTTAATTCTTCAGAAGCCGCATCGCTCAGCTTTGTTTCTAGAATATCAAGAATGCTGACTTTGTCAGTTGGAGAAGAAGAACCTGGATCACACCAATGCCTTTTTGGATTGAAAATTTCAAGATAAACACCCCGTGCCGCTGCTGGTTTATCATCTCCGAGCAGTTAATCAATTTTAACGGATCCACTTGTCAGAAAATCTTCAACACCCTGATTTGCTTTTCGTCTTTATTTTAATGTCATTTCGTACGTCGGCTGTGTTAGCTGTATTGATTTAAGGTATATTGCCAGTTTCAACGTCATATGGCCTAGTTTTGCTTGTCCCAGATTTCGAATTATGTTTGCTACAGCAAAGCATAAACTGGATATAGTGTTAATTTATGCCTTAACGACAGTTTCTTCAATGAAGGTTATGTGGCGCCGGATCTGATTCTGTATCTGCTTATGATCATTTCCTGTTAAAAGGAGCGACGCTGTGATAGTATTGTCATTGATCTGTTCCAAGGGTTTACTTTGTGTGATAAAGGCGTGGCAGTTGGTGCCAGTCAAAGCAAAGGAGCTTATTCCAGCTGTACGTGACCGATTGACATTAGATGGCCAGACGGTTGTCTTCGCTGGAACTGTCAATAATGAATCAACAAGTTTAGGATGCTGATTCTTGAAATGTGCGGTTGGTGGTATTTTCTTAAACATCATTTAAGCTAGAACTTTTAAGACTCCAATTATCCCAGCAGCGGAATCCGAATGTCCAAATATGCTCTTTGCAGCACCAATTGGAACATCCTGGACACCAGCCTTTGGGGAGAAAACCGATGACAATGCGGATAATTCTATTTTGTTTCCAAGTTTAGTGCCAGTCCCGTGGGTCTCAATAAATGAAATGTCCGATGGCGTCAATTTACTCAATTTTAATGCCGATTCGATTTCTTGTTTCTGTGAAGTAGAAGTAGGTGCAGTAATACCATTTCCATGTCCAACACTGTTTGAAGCGACGCCTTTCAATACTCCATAAATAGATACACATCACTTTTTCGCCCACTGAAGTTCAAGTAGCATCTCGGTCGGAATACATCTGTTCTTACTGGTTAAAGTACAAGATTGGCACCACCGATCAGGGCTCCATCACATTCTCCCCTTTGCATTGATTCACATGCTAATTTGAGGACCATCAATGAGGAGGTACATTACCATGCGCTTAGAGTTTATCTGAAGGTCGTCATTTGGTTAAAATTTAATGAAAGTGAGCTGAATGCGAGCGAGTCGGGGCAGGAAAAAGAAACCAGAAAGCTTTGTGCAGCCCCTGAAAGCGTTTTAAACTTTGTGAGATGTAAGTGCAAGTCGCTGAAAAATCAGTGCGGTACCATGATATGCAGCTGCAAGAAAAATGGTCTGAAATGCGTCAGCCCGTGTGGAGGCTGTCATGGTGAATCTTGCAGGAATTCTGAGGAGTTGACATAGAAGATGACGATCAATGATCATGATCTGACTATATTATCATTTACTTATAAACTCAATGTTTGTTTATATCAGTTTATTTTATTTGTAAATATTAATTCATTTATTGTGAAGTATGATAAAATTAAAGAATGAGGTAAATTTTCAAAATGTTCAAATTTTGGGCGCCAATTTGACTGAGGTAACTTCAAGAATGAGGTAAATTTTCAAAATTTTCAAATTTGGGCGCCATTTCGACTTATGACGTCACAGTGACGTCATAGGTCATTTTTGACGCCATTTTTGAATTCCTTGGTATCGATTTCCTATAGGCTCATAGTACATTATCAACCCCAAATATTAATATTGAGCGAGTTATCATAGCCATTAGCGGATTTTAGGGCGATTTCGGGGGTCCAAACAAAAAAAAACCCTAAAAATTTTCCCCAAAGCCGATCAACGGGGAAAATTTTTCTGAAAGGCTACTCACCCTACTTGTTCATGTGAAATAATAATTGCTTGGGTAGGAATTTTTTCCCACTAAATATGTACCTCGACCAGACTATTAGTGCCGAAAAATGTAGAGTGTTGAATGAAGGGCTTGATAAGCTGTATGTATTTAAGGCGAGATCAAGCCTTCTATTGAAGATGCGCTGGTTCGCTAGTCTGGAGTTTGAGTGTTCGATCCCTGCATTGGCCGAGAAAGTTCATCTCGATTTTCCGGCGTGATTTCCCCTTGTCAGTGATGCAGAAGGAGGGCCTGACAATGACAGCTGCCTAGTCGTTCGGATGGGACGAAAAACCGAGGTCCCGTGTACAAATTGGAGTGCACGTAAAAGATCCCTTGGCACTTGGAATTCGATATAAGAGTAGGCCGTAGCGCCGCTGCCCGGGCAAAATTTCCCTCATAGCACACTGTATGGCGTATGCCCGTCTTCAATTAGCCCAGGTTAGGTGCTTAAGCGTAGGACGTTAAACCCCATCTCATTCATTCATTCTATTGAAGATGCGTTACGACCCACTCGTATATCGAATTTCAACTGCCAAGAGTTCTTTTACATGAACGCTAATGTGTACTCGATACCATCCTTCGTCCTGCACCATTGACAGTATTGGGAAGGGGGGAACACACCGGTAAATCCTGACAAACTTTCTCGGTCAACACATTTAACCCTGTGTGTTTTCGTTTACACACACGTTTTTCATCCGTTGACATTATACCGGATTTGGTAGACTAGTTGTCTTGTAACAGTAAAACTGGATGTGGGCCCTTAATGTCGATCGTCATATTACAATATGCCTGGGTTTTTTAGATGCGCCTTTGTCAACTTGTGAAGAGCCTGGGCCTGTAAGCAATGCTTATAGAGTTTGGGAAAGTGGAATGCCTGGTAGTTGGGCCAATTACACATGTTACGCTTTCTTTGAGCTGGAATCAGGGAATTTGAACCGACAGTGTCAAGCTCATGGTAATTATACTGATATACCTCCAATATGTACAAGTAAGTCAATAATAATATTATTTAAATACTACTTGTATGCTCACTCTTTCTAGAACACCTGGTGCCAACTTAATAGTATTGTTTTTAAGTTTTCACTAGACTAGTGACCAATGGGCCTATGTATTAGATACAACTAATAATAAACACATCGGGGCTAACATAATGTGGTACAATATTAATGCATTAACTTCCCACGTGAAGAAATTCTGGACAGGCGAACCTACTCCTTATCACGCACAAGGGGTCTAGTCGAATCCATGACATTTGACTCAAATCGATTTAAAGCGCACACATGTTCACCTACTCGATCCACTCCCCCCTACTCGTTCTAGTACATCGAACAGCGTGTAATCTGTGATCAGGTCTGAGGGGGTGAAATATCAGTCTATTGGTAGTAACCTAGCAAACTTTTTTTTGTATGAATACTTTAGGAATCTGCGGACCATCACCAGACATTCCAGGGGCCTACAAGTTTAAAGTTAGTCCAACGACGACGAAAGCGAGCTATATCTGTTTACCGAGCTGGATATCTGTGGACACAAACCCGTTTTTTCCGTTTTTTTCGTTTACCTGTGACATCCATGGATGGACTGGTAATATTTTTCCATGTATAGGTAAGTATTTTTATAGGGGGTCTCAGAAGTACCATCGTAATTTGGACTACGAACTGTGTACGATGTCATTGCGGTCATCTTGGAATTGTGACATGATGTCAAAAGACCGTCAAACGATGCGCCATAAATTGGCAAAATTTTAGACTTTTTTTCGAAAATAAAAATGAACTAACACTTCCGTGGAGTCTGATTTCAACAGTTTGCGTTCATCAAAGTGGATATGATATTTGCTTTTCGAAATTGTTAATGCCTCTTAACATGGTAGTTGATTAATGAGAAATGGACACGGTTATTATATATGGTAATGTGTAGGTAACTCAGTGAGTATAGGTGCTGGTTCGCTAGCCAGGAGGTCCATGTCGGTGTTGGTCTAGAAACTTCCTCGGGATTTTCCGCGTAGTTTCCACTTGTCAGTGGTTCCGAGACGAAAAACCCGACGCCCCGTGTATACGTTGTACTAAAGAACCCTTGTCATGAACAGGTAACGTAGCATTCCGAAGACATGACGTCTGTATTCCGAATTGTCTGTGTAATGAAATGAAATGGGGTTTTACGTCCTACTGTTCTGCTCCGAACTGGGCTAATAACGAAGGGAATACGCCATACGGTGTGCTATAAGGGAATTCCATCTGCCAAGTGATCTTTTATGTGTACACGGGCCCTTGGTTTTTTGTACCATCCAAACGACTAGACAGCTGTCCGTGTCAGGCCCTGACATATGGGAACCACGCTGGAAAATGTAGATGCACTTTCTCGCCAATTCTCGGTCAATGCAGCGTCTTGTCGATGTGAGTATAGATGGCAGGATAGTGTGCCAGGCAATCGTTTTAGATGAACGTCGTCCTGACCTTCATTAAAGTATTAAAAGACCCTAAATATTTATATGTTTTACTTCAGACGATATAAATCACGCCGAGGGTATGCCTGTATCAGTTTTACCCAGCCTCGCTAAAATCGGGGTAAATGGTACAGAGATGAACTCAACAACTGTCTGTTACACGACAGGATATGCTTATACACCATACATTTCAATAGATTTGGTTGATGGTCGACCAGAATACTTGGTAGACGTTTATTCAGTACAGTTTACGTTATCAAATAGTTCAGGTAAGTTAATTAAAGACGCAGTATGTAAGAATTAGATAAAGAGCTGACCGTTCCTATTATAATTGCTTTGCAGTTATCGCCAGTAGATCTATGTCTCCAGCACCCATTCCTATAGCATTTAATTTGCAAACTTTACATACCAGTACCAGTTGAACTATCATCACATTTGAAAGGGACATCATTTGTGATGAATTCCTTCCAGTGATAGTTACTTCAAGTAACGTAAATTGTATCGGCTATGCTCGCTACTACGTTACTAGTATGAAAATAAGGCTTTTCCCGTATCTCAGTTCTGAGGCAATTTTAGAATCCTGGCTGTCTATTTTTCACCGTGATTCTTCTTTGGTCGCTAAAAGGAATCATTTCTTGCCACATCGAACACAAATTTATAAAAATCCAACATTATTTGCATGTAAAATGACATTCCTGAATTTGGAAAATTGTCTGAGCGTAAGTTTAAACATGGCAGCCAAATTCAAATGAAAGTTGTTTATATTTTTGTATCGTGTAATTCTACATGAAAATACTGTTGGATTTTTATAAATTTGTGTTGGAGGTGGCAAGAAATAATTACTTTTAGCGTCCAAAGAAGAATCGCGGTGAAAAATAGACGGTAAGGGTTCCAAAATAGCCTGAGAACCGAGGTGGGGTAGAGCCTTATTTTCATAATAGTTGTCAATAGGAGCCGACTATAACGTAGTAGAGAGCATAGCCGATACAATTTACGTTATTGAAATAACTTTTCCAGTCACATCGGTCCTACCTTACTGTCAACGTATTTTCAGGAGTGTACTACGCAGCGGTCATAGAGTGTTTGACTTCCGAATCACTCAAATTGAATGATTCCAATTTCTTCTTCGGTCCACACGTAAAACTAAAACAACTTCATAAAGCAGCCCTTTAACATTGGATAATCGTAAAGTTTCGTAACCCCGTTTTCGTAAGGATTTTTAGGTCAATATTTCTTTACAAATTGTCGTACAATGTTCACGCTTCTTTAAATTTCCAGTGAAATTTTCATTGTGATTTATTATCAGATGTTCCAAAGAAGATTGGAGTCAAGGTCCGGCGTGATAGCTCATGGACACGTTGTGGATATGTTGACGATATTGAGCTAGGAAATAGTTATATTGTGAAATGTAATCAGTTTAGCAGAGCTGAAGTATTTTTGTATGCAGCATTTGATCAAGAAAGGTCTCTAATACTTTGTAACATTAGAGTAAATGGTAGACCTAGCAATGGTAAGTAGTAATTACTCATGGCTATTTAAAGATGCATTATGTAAGATTTTGATAACGAGCTGATCGTACTCGCTCTAAAACTTCAAAAATAGATAATGGTAAATGAATATTTTGCATATGTCAGTCATCCGATTGTCTCCAGGGTTGATTATGGAATAATAATTTATATAACAGTTGAGGCCAGAAAAGGCCCGTGATACTATCGTCTAGGAGTTCCTTCCACTTCACTTCATGAGTCAGTATTGAGCCCCGGGAAATTGACCAGGCGCTTTCTTTACCGGATTGGTCAGCTGCAAAGATGTTACCTTGGATTTCAACACAGTGTACTTATATGGGCACCTAGGAGGGCGGCAAATCACGTTTCCAACGTATGGGATTAATATATTTGGACTATGATGTCATTGCCCGATTTTACTAGACATGTTCTTGCTAGCTATCCTAGTTCTTGTTGCCAGTGGTACTAGCTAACGACGACCATACATTAACCAGAACATGTCTACAGAACTAAGGTAACCTCTACCGTATAGGGCAATATAGACCCGATAGTATTATAATTTCTCACGGCATGGTACATGCTAAAATGTCCTCAAAATGATTATTTAACATAAAAATTACCATTTTGAGGACATTTAAGAATGTATCATGCCGTGAATAATCAGATATTTTCAGAACTTTCTGAGTTTCAAAGTAGTGATATATCTTTACACTAAGCAGATTCTCAGAACATTTAATAAAATATAGTATCCCCGTAAATAGGAAGCTTACCTGGTTAGATCTGTCTCAGATTTTGCATACAATCTGATCTAACACAATAATAAATATCCCAAAACCGCTAATGAAATTTTAAAAATTTGATTTTTCTTCTTGAATATTAGGTAGTTGCCTGCAGCCATCTTTTAAATATGGCAAGACAATTCCAAGTTATATTGGTAACCAGTATGGAGATATAGCGAATTATTCGTGTGAACCTGGCTTCTATAATCTAGGCTACGAGGGAACATCCGGTCTTGCTGTTTGCGATTCAAACTATACGTGGTCTGGTCTAACAAGACAATGTACAGGTATACCTGATTAAAGGGGAGTTAACTCTTATAAATATTTTATAAGGCCTATGTATTATGGACACAAGGGGCTGAATTTTTACCATCCAAACAAGAAACGATATCTTTGTCAGTCCTTGGGTATACTGGAAATAGCCACCAAATGTAAAGTTACCTTTAAGTGTAATGAATTGAAATGAAATGAAACGGGATTTAACATCCTCTTGTTCTGCTCTGAACTGGGCTACGAGTGAAACTTTGACCGGACGGCGGCACGACGGCCTACTCTTATATTGGATTCCAACTGTCAATGGATCTTTCACGTGCACGTCAATGTGTACACGGGACTTCAGTTTTTCGTTCCACTGGGAAATCCGGATGAACACCAGATGGGTTAGCGAGCCAGCGTCTAACCACTAAGCCACCGTGATCCCCTTTAGGTGTAATGAAGACAGCAAGAAGTATGGCATTGTATGTGTTATTGGTGCATGCTGTTTGGTCTACTGAGGCCCCCTCTTGCATATACAATTAAGTTAGAGGGAGAGACACCCTCTTAATATACAACTGTACTATTTATACTGTCAGTGAAATTATTAAGGCACAGTTATAAAGGAACACGACACATCTAGTAATTAAGGCAGAGACTAAGTTAGCATTTAAACATACACCAGTAATACAACAACATTACTGAATAAACGGCATATGGTGCATCTTCCAAATTACACATGTTGGAGCATTTTTACTATTTCCGAAACACCCAATACCACTTTTGTTTTCACATTACTAAGGGTTAGATTTACTTGAACATTTGATATTGTTAGCATTGGGGTATCCATATACTGGCTGTTGTATATTTCGCTTAGTTTTGTTGGTTGTGTTGTCTATTAAAGATCATCAGAACTGGGCTTCAGTTAGTGGAGATGTTGCACACAACATATGGACAGATGACCTAGATGAGACATGCAATAGAACATCGAAGGCTGAAATATTGTTAAACAGTACCATTGAAATCAACATGATCACTGTTACATTAGGTGGTGAGTTTGGACCTTTAATATTCAATCAATGCAATTTGTTATAAATGTGCTTGTGTGGATTTGTTATGCAAATTGAATTCTGCTCCATAATCTTCAATGTCGCCAGTTTTGTTATGTCGCCTGATATGTTCTGTACCTTGTCATTTGTTGTTCATCATTTGTTTTGAAATCCTTGTATGCTATGTTTTTCTATGTGGCATTTGTTTTGTTATCTGTAGTACCGGTTTTATTTATTGCGTTTTTTCTGCATCTTCAGTACCATACATATATTTGTATAATAACCCACGGTATCAGTGTTACTATTTTGTTAACCCAAGCATCATATTGTTTCTTTGGTTATATTCACTTACAATCTGGCATTAATGGCTTCAATATGTTCATATTTATCACTTCCAACATAACAAATACCTCAAAATCATAACTATTCAATCATAGAGGTTATCATTTCCACACCCTAGTACTGACAACTGTGACAGCAGAGACAATGTCTTTAATTTTGTAGAGTCTGCATTGTGGGACAAACTGAATGTGCACGTATTGTCTGTTGGCGGAAAATGGAGTGAATGCAAAGCCCAAAAAAAATCTGGTGATCCAATGGATATAGTGACTTTCCACTGTAATTACTATCCAATCAGCACTTCAATCAGAGTAGACACCACAGATCCAGTCGGTCTATATCTTTGTGAGGTCAGAGCTTTTGGTTTTCCATGGGTAGGAAAAGGTACGGCTTTATATTAACCATAAGTTTAATTTTACGACGTCTGTTTATATCATCGTTTCTGATACCAAGCACGCCCAAATATGTGACAAACCCGACCAAAATAACGCTGTTTCGGACACTCCCTTAATACACAAAATCACATGTCCGTTTACGCTTTATATGTGACGAGGCTGTAATTGTTTTACTGACAGTTTAAGGTAAGTAACCGTAGAAAGGTCAGAGCGAGGTGTCCTTGGAAAGGTAATTAAACGACCTAGTCTTCAAATATGTCATTGTCAGAATCGATATGAAGAGGTTTTTTTTGTGTTTCTTTTGGTCCAATAATTAATTCATCTCTGTCTTTGGGCGTTTCCTTTTTGCGATGTGCTTAGAAATACGTAGATTTTGATTTCGTGATAATGAAAATTTTATTAAAAGGCCTTGATTATGATTATCAAGTCATTTCAGTAACTGTCTAATGAAGGTCTATGTTGCTAGTATGCTGTCACCATACATTCCCGTTACGTGATTTTCGTAAGAATTTGAAACAAAGAAAATAATTAAATTGCCAACAACTGGATTCTAAATATGTAGCTTGTGTTCGCGGAAATAAAACGCAGTTTTAATTCGATACCATTGTGTTTTAGGTGTAGAATGTCTACGTGCATCGAGAGGGGCAGATTATAAAGGTCGGATGAATACAACTGTAAAGGGAAAAGCCTGTTTACCCTGGAATCATCCAAATAATACAGCTTACACCGACATTGACCAGTTCCCTGATGCCAACCTGGAAATAGCAGACAACTACTGTCGAAACCCTAATTCTGATAAAGACACAGTTTGGTGTTATACCGACCAAGACTATACAGAGACAGATTTTTGTGCTGTAGCCAAGTGCGGTATGTAATAGTTATAGTTGAATCCAAGCTGATCAATATTTTGAAATCTGGCTAACTTAGGTCCTGACACTGTAGAACACATTTCTGGGGTAGAATAGGTTCTTTAAAAAGAAATTGATAGCTAAATGTTGTTTTAAGTTTCAAATCTTTTAGAAATTATTAATTTAGTCACATTTCAAACCAAAAGTCAATCATCTGGGTCATCAGATGAGATTAAAACATGCAAACCATTTAATAAATTGACGATAAAATAGACACTAAGTTTATTATTGTGGCACTTGACATTCTGGTCCAACATGTCGAAACGTCCAAGCAGCTTGTCGGAATGCATTGAGATGTAAAGGGGGCCTTAGTGTAGAAAACAAGTGTTCAGTGATCACAAGGGCATGTAGGATTATTAGTAATATGAGACACTGTGTAAATCCACGATCTGTGCTGTACTGAACAGTGTTATGTTAATGATTGTGTCCATTTTTCAGAGGATATATGCGCTCAAACAGAAGACAGTCATTTGTTTCAAGGCTTGTTCCGAACTACCGTATCCGGTGGTCAGTGTAAACTTTGGTACAATATACCTCATCCACTATTACCTTTTCATAACGAAGCTTTCTTTGGTTATACTAAAGAAAACCACTGTAGAAATCCTGGACGATCACAGAGTAGCGCCTGGTGCTATAATAAATTAGATAATGTTTATGAGCATTGTTTCATTCCACAGTGTCGTGAGTATAACAAAATACGTTTTATCTCGAAAATCATTGCCTATTATTAGAGAAAAGGGGGTTTAGCCATGTAGATTTAAATCCTCCAGTAAGAAGACGGGTGTCTTTTATTTAAGAGAGGGATATTATTGTCCACTTCGGGACTAAGACATGGTTCAATTTTGCGCGAAGGGGTCTTTGCAGTGGGAAGAAACTGGAGTACCCCAGAGAGGGAGTTTAACGTCCATTTCGGCACTAACACATTGTTAACCAATATTCAGTAGAGTAAACATGTATTTATTCATAATGTCTTGTACAAAACTTCCACTCCATAAAAAAGGAGGGAAACAAACAAACCAAAACAGGAAACAGAAAACGATATACCTTTTTGTTCTCCTAACATTAGAGTAAAATAAGGGAGATAATAATAATAATAATAATACACAACAGAACATAATTATAATACTTAAATAAATACAAGTCAGACTTAAAGTAACATTATTCATGATATAGATAAGAACTAGCCATTCTTGCTATATAATAGTTCGAAAGTAGGTGATGTAAAATGAATAATTTGAAAATTTCATTCAAATTACTCTATTGTAAGCGAAGATATTGGCACTTGAAGATTTGGCCGACCTGTGCAATAATTTCAACCACGGTCCTGGTTGATCAAAGCTAAGACTCGAAGCGCCTGGGCCCGCCATATTTGATTTATCACTGAAACGTTTTAATCTGTTTAATATCGGAGCAATCTGATGCCATCCAAAGTTTATTAAGGCCTCGATCAGTTAATTAATGTCTAATTAATACTTTAGAAAACATTTCATGCCCAAATAAAGACCTGCACTAGGCAGATTTAGCTCTTGAATAATGCATGTTTAACAATCAAATCCTTCTCTCTTTTATATTAAAGAAAACCTTACTAATAAAACAGAACAGATAAGTATGCTTAATATACAAGTCTGTCTAGAATGCACCAGTTTGTAATGATTGGATTAACATAGCTGGGGAAGCCCCATTTTTGGTTAATGTATCAGCCAACTGATTACTGCCAGATATGCAACTGATTATGTTAATAGTATGGTTGGCCATCATCTCTTTAAGGGAACTAATCTCTAAGCGTAATCGTTTTTCTGTAACCAGTTTATTAGAATATAGAGCAGCATGTAGATCTTTGTTGTCAACATAACCGTTTATAGGTATATTCTGATGAGGATTGTCAAACAATAATTCACCAAGTAATGTTCTAAGGAAACTACTATTATCTATAGCATCTGCCAAAGGTAATGTTTCTGATGACAAAGTGCTTCTAACTATCCTTCGAATCTTCTTTGACTGCCAGCACAGAGGGTTAAACTTCTCATCCCTTCCACATAACAAAAAAATATGACCCCCCCCCCCCTGACTGGCTCCATCTGGTAGATTTCCAAAAGAGACATCACTAAAGACACATATATTAAGTTCCCCTTCCAAATGTTGAAATTTCAAGTCAACATTTTCTGATAAAGCTCGACGGATCACTTTATTACAATCATAAAGTGTCTGAACCGTACCATTCTGAACGTGAGTAGCAATCTGACAAACATCAAAGTTTAAATCAGGGCGACTCTGATTAGCTAGCCATAATAACTGTCCTACTTTACCCTGAAGAGTTGTTTTTTCAGGTTCTGTGAGTAGAGCTTGACGCGGGGTATGCCTATCAATCTGTATTGGCTTCAAGATCATAATATAATCATGTTGATTCATAGCAATGTCATTCTTGTTATGTGATATATTCAATCCTACCTACATACTTAAAACAGTCAGTCTCCTCTTTACCAACATTAAATTTTGTCCGTATATTATCTATAACACTTCTTTCAAATTCAGAGGTTCCTGTCCAGAGAAAGTCATCAACATGAATAGCGAGTAAACCAAGCAGTTTCCCATTCTGATACCAATAAAATACAGCAGGATCTACCTGGGATATCTTGCCTCCGGATTTAAGAAGAGTTGTCTTAACCTTTTCATACCACTTTAAAGAGGCATCTGAAAGCCCATAAACACATTTGTTTAGTCTCCATACCCTATATGGATACAGTATTACACTGTAAAAATGCAGTTTTAATATCCATACTTCGCGCATCCCACTTCTTTTGAGTAATAATGGATAGAATCACTCTCCAATTCATGAAGATCGTCTTCTTCAAATCCTCGAGTTACGAGGCGTGCTTTTTGAAACATCAGACCATCTCGTTCTTTTACAGTACACACCCAGCGTGTGCTTATAGCCTTTTGTCCACGATCCACACATTCTTCGTATACATTTTGTCTTTTCCAACTATCAAGTTCTGATTTTTTTTGGCATTCTTAAAACTGACCTCATTTATTAATGCATCTTCAGTCGAGGAATCATCACTATTATCAGGAACATAATTTGGTATGATTTGTAAATCATCTACCTTACTTAGATCAATAGCACCTTGCCAATATCATCTGGTTGTCTATATTTTACATTATACCAGTCCTTGTGTTTAGACGTAGATTTACCAGCTCTATTAAGTACTACAGCTTGTTTTCTTATACCTTCATCTGGGGAAACGAAGTCTATAATTTGACCCTTCTTCAACTTTATTTCTTGATTTTCTGGTACTCTATCATTATGTCTATTATTGTCAGGTTGTCTATTATCTTGTACTCTATCATTCTGCCTATTATTGTCAGGTTGTCTATCTACATCAACTTGTTGACCGTTAACAACATCAACAGGTTCTCTATTTTCATCAGGTTGCTGACCATATACATCATCTGTAGCGTCATCACCTTCAAATGAAACTACCGGTTTAGTTTTCTCAGTATTTTGTCGCATCTTTTCCGAATCTTCAACAAATTTTCTTAATTCATTTCTCCTCTCATCTTGGGTATGGGAATTGGTTGAATGATGATTTTGAGGTGTAAAAGTTGGGTTTTTTTCATCTGTAACTTTCCTCAATCTGGAAGAATGAACCTTCACACATGCACCTCCATGACAAACAAAGATAACTACCCCATCTTGTCCAATCACCCATCCAGGTCCTTTCCATTCTCGATCTCGCAGATAATAAACTTTGTCTCCGGAAACGTAATTCCCTCCATAAGGTCTAACTTGTTTTCGTAAGGCCCGTCTGATCTTTTCACTAGATGCAGCTGAAATAAAACCTTGTCTGGCGGCATGTAATGCTGAAAGATGATTACTCATTATTTGTGTCATTGGTTTTCCTGTTAGAGCTGGCGGTTCATCTATAAGGACAGATGGCAAATTTGGATTCTTCCCAAACACTATCTGATATGAGCTGTATCGATAGACATTGTGCAGACAATTTTTAGCAGAAACGGCCCAAGATAATGCTGTCTCCCAGGATAATGACGTATCCTCTCGTATTTTCATCAAATTTTCTGTTAAAGTGGCATTATTTCTCTCCAAAACACCGTTGGACCAGGGTGAGTATGCAGCAGTACACTTTACAGCCATGTTTAATAGTTCCGCCATATTACGAAAGGCTTCATTGTTAAAATCCCCACCGTTGTCTGAAAAAACACCAATAGATGGAACTCCATATATGCTAACCCAATGCTGCATAAATTTATCAATAATAACTTCTGGCTCTTTACTTTTTATGATATCGGCAGCACTCCGTCGACTGAATGCATCAATAATATGTAGATACCATAAACCATTACTCAGATGATGTAAATCTAAGGAAACAATTTCATTAAAATTAGAGGCTAATGAAAATCCAACAGCTGGTTTATAATTAGGTCGCTTACAATTTTGACAAATAAATGAATGAATGAAATGGGGTTTAACGTCCTACGCTTAAGCACCTAACCTGGGCCAATTGAAGACGGGCATACGCCATACAGTGTGCTATGAGTGAAATTTTGCCCGGACAGCGGCGCTACGGCCTACTCTTATATCGAATTCCAACTGCCAAGGGATCTTTTTACGTGCACTCCAATTTGTACACGGGACCTCGGTTTTTCGTACCATCCGAACGACTAGGAAGCTGTCCTTGTCAGGCCCTCCTTCTGCATCACTGACAAGGGGAAATCACGCCGGAAAATCGAGATGAACTTTCTCGGCCAATGCAGGGATCGAACACTCGACCTCCAGGCTAGCGAACCAGCGCCTTATCCACTTAGCCACCGTGATCCCCCTTTTGACAAATAGTGCACACTATACAAACTTTTGACAAAATATATTTTACATTAGAAGGAAATCATCAGTAACAATAAAACAGTATCTTCAGTACAACCTGAATCATTATTATACAAAGTTTGGTTAGAATGAGGTTTAATATTTAAGCTTATACAATAATGTCCACTAGTCGTCAGATTTACATCAATCTCCTTACTAAACATAAATACTTTATCATGATGTAAATCAATTACAGTTTCAGCTCGCTTTAGCGAAGTTTTACTCAACAATAAAGGAAGATCTTTATCAATGATCTCAATTTCAATATTTAGCAATATATCATTGATTCTTGCAGGTACAGTGACAAGTTCATGTGACTCAATAGTTTTACCATCACCAAATTTGAATGGTGTATTACTAGGTCGTCTTTTAACCAGACCAATATATTTACTATCAAGTGTCTTAAGGTATTGTTCTAGCCAACGTGATCCATAAACAGTCTTTGTACACGCAGTATCAAGAATAGCAGAATCAGCACCTTCACATATTAAAATTTTACCGGCAGTCAAATCAATTTCTGCACCAGTATATAAGGTGATGTGGGCATTTTCTTCGGCTGTATCGGTATGGTTGCTGTGTTGTATTCGAATAGGGCATTCTTTCATCCAGTGATAACGAGAATCACAAATTCTGCATCTTGAAACGGCCCCACTAAACATTGGATGCAATTTCTGTGATACTCTCAAGCTGTCAGTAGATGATTTAAATCTGTATCTAGACCTAGGCCTATCTCCATATTTGAATCTACTGCTATTGCCTCTAAATCCAGGCTCTGTTACATTGACATCTAGGAATGAATCTTCTTCGTGTTAGAATTTGATGTACAATCACCAAATATTCTATTTAGGGCTGATTTCATCTCCTCAAACTGGATTTGAGGACATGCTGTAAGGGCGAGTTCCCTTTCTCTCTTTGATAAATTGGCACTGTCAAGCAGCCTAAAGGCTAAACAGCCTGTGGCAATTTCATATCAAGCTTTTTCATTTGAGTATACTTCTTTTCATATTCACTGATGAAATCAGACATTGGTTCTTCTTTTTTATATACTGGTCAAATGCTGTGTAAGCTGAATAGGCCCGGTCAATCTTATCTTTCTCAAAAACTTTATCTAACTGGGTCAATAGAATTTCAACACCACCATCTACATGCAGGTCTGCAGCAGGGATATATTGTGCCTTCTATCTGGCTTTACCCCCTACTTCTAAAGATGAAGCAACATAAGATTTAACTATTTTATATGTCTGGAGAGAACTTATATAGGCCTTTGCCTGTTGTTCAACCCAATTCATCTTATTGAATAAAATATTGTTTAAACTAAAGCAATGGCTATACATCTTTTCTTTGTTTCCAGGTCTGTTATAATTTGCCACATGGCAATCTCATTTTTCCATTGCTCATATGTCTTTCCCTTCATATCAGGGGGATTCTTCACATTAATATTGGTTGCCATCCTCAAAGTATGCAGGTACACGCTCTGCTACCATTTGTTAACCAATTTTCAGTAGAGTAAACATGTATTTATTCATAATGTCTTGTACAAAACTTCCACTCCATAAAAAAGGAGGGAAAAACCAAACCAAAACAGGAAACAGGAAATGACATACCTTTTTGTTCTCCTAACATTAAAGTAAAATAAGGGAGATAATAATAATAATAATAATACACAACAGAACATAATATTAATACTTAAATAAATACAAGTCAGACTTAACACACATGGTTCAATTTTATTTCATTAATTGGCTTTCGCGAAGGGGTCATTTGCAGTTCCCGGAAAAAACCGACGAGCATGGACAGGCGACCTCACTATTATCACGTACAACTCGAAAATCGAAACCACGCCAGTTAACTTAATGACAAATCTTATGAAACGGCGCAAACGTGCTAATGTAACTGGATCTAATTCAATCAAAAGACAAGGCTGGCTAAATCTTTATTAAAAATACCTGTAAAAACATACATACATAAAATTAAAATCAATTTCATTTAGTTTATTATTCATATAATACACTTTAAAATACATCAAACAGTGAAATGTAGTGTAGACTAAAACTTATTATATAATTTAAACACCAAAATCACACTAACCATTCAGCCAAAAATAGTAACATAGTAACTGCATGCTTTAATACAGGGTAAACCATTTCTATTTCAGCTACCAATTATCAACGTCTGGCAATTCGAAGTATTGACACAATAACGACGATGACCTTCCGACATTGCCAGATTTGGAGCGGTCGTAAAGCATACTGGAACTTTCACTCAGCAGTAATAGATGCAAATCTTATAGATAATAAATGCAAAGACAACTCCTTCATAAGTTTTTTCTGTCATCATGTTGAAGAGAACGCCACCAGCTGGACCTATATTGAAGTGGAATGTATAAGTAGGCATATCTCTATTTCGTTTCGTATTTAAGGACCTGCATTTAATTATATAGAACCTAAGATTGAACACCTGGGGCCTGTTTCACGAAATTTTAACTTAAGATAAAATCCAAATTTTAGTAAGTACTTCAATCTGATTGGCTAAGCGCTAAAATCAATCTTATACTATCCAATCGAATTACTAAAATCGGATTTTATCTTAGTTAAAATTTCGTGAAAGAGGCCCCATGAACGCATGTCGTTCATGACACTGAATAACGCGTGAACCGCTTGAGAAGTGCTTTTACTATCCTCAAAGTTTCGGGTTATAGGGTCAACGCGGCAAGACTATTCATTTATTTTGATTCACTCACTCCGTATATTTTAACACCCTCTTTCTGTTAGGATAAGCTGGTGATTTGGCGACAGACATTATCTGGTCACCTATATTTATCCCGGATACATTTCCGGCAATCTATTTCTCAAAATATTCATTAACCTTGATCTGACACTTTCCTCTCTGGTCGGATGAATTAATGATTTTTGATTAACATAACACAGTTGTTATGGGATACAATGACTGGTTTAATTCTAAAAGCACGATGTTTCGACAAATATCCTCTAAAGATAAGAGAATACTTTTCGAAAAGTCGTGCTTTTAGAATAAAACTAGTGATTGTATCCAATAAAAATTGTGTTCTGTAAATGTGTTTTTCGATCGCTAAATGCAAATAAAAGATTAATGATTTGACGTCCGACGGTATCTGGTAAGCTCCATTCATCACGGCAATCAGTGCCTGAAATACTGCCAAACTGCATTTCAAGGGATTCGTTGGGGTTCGCAAGACCATTCGTTTGACACTTTCCTCTTTGGTCGGATAAACTAGTGAACACTTGATAGGCAGTATCTGGTCAGCTTTATTTATCTCGGTTCCGTATATTGTCACACTGCACTTTTTTAAACATAGGAGAGGCCTCAATACCCCCCGTAAGGGTTAGCTATTTTGGCGCTCATGAGGGGGGCTTCGTCGAGGTTCGCCAAACTGCATTTCAAGGGATTTGTTGAGCTACGCAAGATCATTGGTTTGACACTTTCCTCTTTGGTCGGATTTATTTATCTCGGTTCCGAATATTGTCATAGCATTTTTTTTTTAAATCTAGGAGAGGCCTCAATACCCCCCGTAAGTGTTAGCTATTTTGGCGCTCATGAGGGCGGCTTCGTCGAGGTTCGCCAAACTGCATTTCAAAGGATTCGTTGAGCTTCGCAAGATCATTCGTTTGACACTTTCCTCTTAACCTTTCCTCTTTCCTCTTCACTAACTAGTGAACACTTCAAAGGCAGTATCTGGACAGCTTTGTTTATTTCGTAATTGAGTGTCTGAATATTGTCACAGTGCATTTCCGGGTGTCTAATTTTTTTAAAAATCGGGGAGAGGTCCCCAATACCCTCCGTAAGGGTTCGGTATTTTTGCGCTCATGGGGGGGAGGGCTTACTCGATGTTTGCAAGTCCATTCGTTTGACACTTTCCACTCTGGTCGATAAACTAGTGGTCAGCAGGGCCATATGTATGATTTTAAAAGTGGGGTTGCAGAAGAGCGGGCTGGGGATGGGGGAGAGAGAATGTAATGCTAAGAGTTAATGAGCGCGAAGCCCCCTCCACTTGCAGCCGCAACTAATTCGCTAGCAAGTAATCCCGTGTGTCAATTAAGGTGGCGCTATTTCTCTTTTTAATCTTACACACACCAAAATAAGAAACTTCTTGTCCTCTAAGCTACAACTAGCCTGGAACAGCAATACGGCCTTGGGATAAGGCGACCAGAAAGGGAATCTCTAATAACGCTTTTTAAGCTCTCTGATAATGTATTTTTGTGGCGGCGCCCCAGAGACCGATAAGGCCCTGTCAAATGTGAATAGGGCGACCATAACGAACCCTCTAATGTCATGTGGAGCGGCAGGCGCTGACCCAAAAGCCAAAAAGGGGTGATTGGGGGGTCCGCCCTCTGAACATTTTAAAAATATCGCTGTTGGAAACACCTTCTTGATATCTAAGAGTCGATTTGGTATTTTTTTTTATTGTCGATTCTTATAGTTTCCCCGCCCCTTAGATCAGGGCCTGTGGTGGCGCCCTATAGCCTCCACATAGGTGATATAAGTGTGTTTGGATTAGGTACCGATTGAACAGTGCCAAAAAGGGGTGATTGGGGGGTCCGCCCTCTGAACATTTTAAAAATATCGCTGTTGGAAACACCTTCTTGATATCTAAGAGTCGATTTGGTATTTTTTTTTATTGTCGATTCTTATAGTTTCCCCGCCCCTTACATCAGGGCCTGTGGTGGCGCCCTAGTATAGCCTCCACATAGGTGATATAAGTGTGTTTGGATTAGGTACCGATTGAACAGTGCCTTAAGAGCATCACTGTGTGATCATAATCACGTGTATTATTTTATAATTGAAAGGTTGCCAAATCTTTTGAGGGGTCGCAATTTCTCTTGGCGCTTTATTTTGTGGGAATGCAAGGCCCCTCCTGCACCCCCGCTAGATATGGCCCAGGTGGTCAAGCGACAGACGGTATCCGGTCAGATCTACAGGGAATTAATCTCGATGTCTAAAATAATACCAGACTGCATTTCCAGCAATCTATTGTTCAAAAAACGTCTTTCAGAGGCCCCCAATACTCCTAGTTGAAGCTCGCGCTTTAACCCCTTAACCTTGAACATTGCCCCTCCTACCACCGGCCCCAACATCTATTCGCACATGATTTAACTCATCCGAACTTTTTCCTAACCAATAGCATTGAACTATTCGTAGAATTGTCTTAAGTTTTGACAAGTGTATATTAATTGTTTTCCAGAGGTAACAACCACTCCTGTGGATCCTTTTTCAAACGAGTTATCTTTGAATGATGGCACAACCACACAACAGGGCGGTAGAGACACAACAGCTTTAGCACATGGCACTGACGTTTCACCAAATGGGGATAGCGAAACAACTGGACATGACACAACAGCAACAACCGGATATGACACAATAGCAACAACCGGACATGACACAACAGCAACAACTAAAGTTTCTACAGATGAGGAAGATACAACCTCCACGCAAGACACTCCGACATCTACTGGGGTTTCAACAAATGAGGATGACGCTTCAGCACCGACAGTACTGGCAAATGGTGCAAATACCACGCCAATGACACAAGTAACTTCAAAATCCATTGAAATATCAACGAACACATTAATTAATAGTACAAGACCAATCCGTACAGCCTCTAAACTATGTCAATGTAAATGCTTTAAATATGTTAACTATTCAAGTTTACTGTTAAAGAATCGAGAATTAA
The DNA here is from genome assembly GCA_917208275.1 of Patella pellucida. Taxonomy (NCBI): domain Eukaryota; kingdom Metazoa; phylum Mollusca; class Gastropoda; family Patellidae; genus Patella; species Patella pellucida. Next base: position 62,288,938 of record OU795038.1, read on the forward strand.
CTCGACCTATTATGATACAGAAAGACAAATTATCTTCAACCGTCAGAAAACTGTCAAGTGCATACGATCCTCGAATATCTTGCCAAAATATTGGCGCGGTTTCAGCCACTTTAGTTTTAGGCACCATTTTCATAATAATATTAGCAGATCTGTTACGAGTTTTCCAAAATTTGAGACATTTTTTATCCAATAAATGAATATACATGAATTGGTTGAAATCCTGTAGCTTCGACTTCTAGAATTCTGGTTCACTCTATAAATATCCTGTTACTGATATGACTTGCGGACATTTAGTTTAACACCGCCAAAGCGATCGCAGGCCCAAGTTAATTGAAATATAACTTTCATAAAAGTTCTGTTGTTTTTATGTATCAAATACATCGATCAGAAACTATGGCATGCGCGGAGTTTTGTGTATCTGGATCAAAGATATTTCTCATAAACAATGCTTTAAAGTTGAGTAAATTAATTCTAAACTGAAAATGTTTTGTGAGCTCGTAGTCAGGTACATGCGCGGAGTTTTGTGTTTCTGGATCAAAGATATTTCTCATAAACAACGCTTTAAAGTTGAGTAAATTAATTCTAAACTGAAAATGTTTTGTGAGCTTGTAGTCAGGTGTAGATAGTTATATAATCTGATGAGTTATTTTAACGATCCGTTAAACTCTAATGGACCTATATCTTGGTAACGTGTTGTTTGTTAACTCTCCGTTAAATTTACCACAGAAAAAAACCATATAATACTTTATTTTTTCCTTCAGATATATTAGCATAAATCTGTAGGAAATATTTGCACCACCGAATATTTGGGGCCTTTATTTACAGCAACAATCTATCTCGTTAAAAGATAACGGAGCTTTGAGCAACGGGCCCCAGGTCATTATACTTTTGTCGTTAATTAGAAGAAACTTGAAGCTTTTTGATAATGCTAATATTTATACTAGTAATCGACGAAAAATAATCCCCAAAAAGAAAATAGTTGGTCACTGCGGATCATTTTGAAAGAGTACATACTACACTGTAGATCACAAACCCCTGAATTGGACGTTTTTTAATTAAAGTAAATTATGTTAGTAAAGGTTTAAATGCCCTGTACAAGATTCACAGACTTCGATATGATTAACCTCCCTTTCCTTCAGTCCACATGTATTCATGTTCTTAGATATATGTCGCATATAGAATTAGAAAGGCAAGCCTTATGGTAGATAACAAATCTTATCTCTCCACACTCCGTGTTTCGAGATAAGATTTTGGCCTATAGTCTCCAATGTAGCACATCCCGTCGTGATTCACTCCTGCTGCGATTAAACAAAATTGACAATATTTTTCATCAAAACAACGATTGATTATTGTTATTTATAATATTTCTGCCACACTCAATTACAATTAAGCATGTAATCCTACCTGGAACGGGTATAAATCATCGCATTTAAAATCGAGGCGTTATGCCGTTACTAAGACCGCCATCTTTTTTAGAGCAGTGAAGTCTAACAGCTGTCATAATGTGGGCGGGCGCTCAATCTTAGGCTTTATAACAGCCAATCAAAAACGCAATTACATGTGGAAATACTAAATGACATCCACGTGTATATCAATGGAAGTGGATGTCTGACAATATATAGATTCAGTAATTTAAATGCGAATATTTGGAGTTAGGCGATAGTTGTGCCACCGCATTGGCCTCTGTAAGTTTAATTAGTGATAAGAGTATTAACTTATCTTATTTTAAAGATGTTACATGCATTAATAAAGAAATTGAGTTTGCAACATAGAACTAAAGCGCCTCAAATCGTAGCTAAAAACAAGAACATCAGTATATCTCAACGTTTTTAGCTACGTTCTCGTAGCTAGCCTTATGGATTCCCCGACTCCTTAATATCCGGAACATTAATTATATGAATTACATGTATTTCTGCATGTAAGCAATTTGTAATGCTATATACCCCCCCCCCTCCCTCCTTTATTATCATTGTATACAATTGCTGTAGATGTTCATCACCATATTATTATACATACATTATTCTTTAATTTCGTTCGTTCACAATAAACCCTATATTATATATAACTTGTCTTGTGTATTTCCCATTTGGTATATATGTTATCTTTTGTTGTTAATGTTATATTGTACAGTGTTTATAAACGTTATAGATTTATTTGTTATCATTATATTTATAGTCTTGTTATTATTATTAATTATTTGTTATTAACTATTGATTAATTATTTATTTTTTTAGTAATATATTTGCACTTTGCCAATGTCATGGTAGTAATAATTTAACTTTTCTGAAAATATAAATGTTCTAATATAAAGTTTATATCTGCTTTATAATTTCAATTTTTAAAAAAAAAATAAACAAGCAAACAGTGAGGCTGATGTCTCCCGCCGAAATCCCAAAATAAATAGATGACACATATTAATTAATTGCACATTTATTTTTTTCAAAAGTATTGAGCAATCAAACTAAACACAAAGTATCATCACTCTCTGTCAGATAGAACCAGACAATGTTCATCATCGAACTCCATCAAGGCATTCCCCTACACCTAGTTCGAACATTCTACCTTAATTAGAAGGAGAATTATTGTGTTCCAAAGTCTAGACCTATCAAATTGCTTATCGCTCTGCTTACCCTCAGCAGAAAATGTTCTTTATTAAACTTTTTGATGAAATGAAACTATATACCAAGTTTCATCACTCAATTAATTACAACTAAAGTTATTGCATCCCACAGCATCAACCAATCAAATTGCTTATCTCTGCTTACCCTAAGCGTTAAACGCTCTTCTTCGAATTCAATCAAGGTATTGACCTTATAAACATCTACATCAAGTTTAAATATTCTAGCTCAATTAGAAAAAGAGTTATTGTGTCCCAAAAAGTGTGACAGACAGACGGACGAACCCATTTTAATAGTCCCCTGCTTTCTTCTAAAGGCGGGAGACAATAAATATTCTTATTATAAATTTTATATCTGCTATATAATTTCAATTTTCTAAAAATTTAAACTTTCTAACTTCTCAACACCTACATAAACACCTGAGAAGTGTTAAGTGATTACTCGATGTTATATATTGTAGGGTAATGGAAGCAAGTAACATTTGATTATTCCATTGACCCAAAGTTATTATAAGCTTAAACAGGATTATAAACCATTCCTTTCATGTGATCAACTGACAACCACGTATATAACATGGACAAAAAGTAGGCAAAGCGTTATGTGGACAGAGATCAATGTTTTTTGGGGTTCCTATATAATTTAGGTAGGCTTGAATTAATTACGCATAAAATGAAATATAGTTTAACGTCCCACTATTCTGCACTGACCCGTTTAATGCAGACGGGCACGCGTCATTCAGAGTGGTATGATGAAATTGTCTACATACGGTGGCGTTGTGTCCTCTTCGTCCTCGAATACCACAACTGTGATCATGGTAGGCCTATATTTCACACGAAGGTCAAATATGCTTTTCCTTGCCACTGTCCAACCTCGTGGGTTTCCTCCGGATTTCTCCCGCTGCTACAGACCTCTACCCGTAAGCGCATTATTGAAATAAATATAAACCATGTTAGTCCCGAAATGACCTAGTTTGTGTCGAGTGGGCGTTAAATCCCATTTCTCTCCCTTGCCAGAACCACCGCCCTACACAACTGTCCGTCACAATTTTGGGAAAACAATAATATCGAAACTCAATGAAGATGTTCATAAGGTTGGATGATCTACAGTTCTTGCTTTAAAGGACAATACCGGTGTCAGTCATGATCACATAGAGAACTGGTTAAACACGTTCAAAATATAATTTTTACACACAGATCATTGCTACGATCCAGAAAGTGACGAATTCAAAAGGAAAACAGGGGTTATCCTTCTATGTAGTTGATTGAAGTGATAAGAGATACACGGGCGAATTTTTTGCTAACTCGTAATTCCTTCGAACACCAATTTAAATGTCACAAGATTAGGGAAAACCAGAAAAATAGAAATAGTCCGTGCATTCCCTTGTTTTAATTAATTCTATACTTAATAAAAACTTTTTTATCGCATAATAATGAATGACACCAATATTGTCCTTTAATGTATCATAGATTTGTCAGTGCTTGGGGAACAATAGCTATGGTTCTAATTGGGGTGGAATGTTCAAACTTGATGTAAATGTTCATTGGATGAATGGCATTGTGTGAATTTCTGCTTTTGCTTAACAGAGATAAGCAGTTTGATATGTCGATAATTTGGGACAAAACGTTGATTTCGAGAGCGATAGAACTTAGTGTATAATCTCACTTCACCAATACCTTCCCTAAATTCAATAATGAGCATTTCCTCTCTATTTTAAGCAGAGTTTTAAGCAGAGTGATAAGCAATTTGAGGCATTGCAAGAAGACAACTCCGATTCTAATTGGGTAAAAATATTGATTTATGGTGATTAATCATGGCGTTTAGTTCATTACACCATACCTTGATTAAGTTCGATAATGGGCATTTTTTTCTGCTCAGTTTAAACAATCTTTTTTATTTTTTTAAAGACAAATGAGTGCTGTCGTTGACCTCTTAGCTTTCAACATACGGACCCTACAAATTGTAGAGAGAGCAGTGTGAAGAAACGAAGACAAAACTAAACACATAGTCATAATAACACTAAAGACAAGACTAAACAAACTATAATCAAACCACAATAAAACTATCAACGTTTAATACTTGCTTCGTATATAATGATAAAACTGAGATATGAGATAACATTTTGTTCAGATTGGACTCTATTGGCACTTGACATTTATGCCAAACAAATTATTAATTACAATGGTTACAATGAAATAATACGGAGACAATGAACATACCCCATTGGTTTGGCTAGAAGTACTAGCGAAATATAAAGCAGTCGAGGCGGGATATTTGACACGATTGTTTTTGCTATAACATTGCACAAGAAAATCAGACCATGAGGTACAGACAGACAGTTGATAACGTCCGCGTCCAAATGGGAGAGATAAAGAATTTTTTCGTTGTAGTGGCTCTGGTGGTACTGCATGCCCTCTTGTATCGCAGAAATGACAAGTTCTCGCGGTGTTTAAGTGTCTACTCTGGAATATCATTGCATCTGTCACAGAACTGATGTAATTCTACAGATCCTAGATTTTTAAAAGCTACATTTTATACAAAATGTCTGCACTTTTTCGAATTACATTCACTGCGTTTGAGAGAATTAATATGTTGTCCATTTGCGGGATACTGATTAATATGATTCTCACGTATCCTGATTCCTGGAGATCTGGTATTGTTACATTCAGAATTAAACATTTAGGTACATCTTTTAAACAAGATTAACAATCACCCGTATAAGATTTGGGGACAATTTCACTGTGTCTCAGCATTTACTTCTCATATATCTGTAAAACTGTGTCATGGAATTCAGATGTAAGTATTATAATTAATATCTTATATAATTTATTATATATAACATCAATGAACTAAAATTCTGAAGAGAATTATCAATCTGATGTAGCTGTGAGGTAGTGCCCTGATGAAATGGAATATAGAAATTGTATGTTCCTTTTTGTTATGGATTCCTTCAATAGTAAAATACAATGACACATAAGTTATCATTCCAAGGGAACCAAACCTTTTTGAAGTTTGCTTACCGATGGGAAAAATTATTTGGGCACAGCCTCTAATACAGCCCAACCAATGCCTCTGACACAAGTTAAAATCACTAAACAAGATCAAGATGTACATACCTTAAATAATATATACAATTATAAACGATGTACATATTTCAAATAAATACAATACAATTATAATATATTATGTTCTTACCTCAAATATGTACTGGAGTACCAATATAAATTATCACAACACTACCAGCATATATATTTATGGAGAGCAGTACAACTGGTCTGTCATATAATTAGCAGGCAAGTTAATTTGGAATTGAAAGAAAAATTTTCCTGACAGTCTAAAGTTTAGACTCTAAACCCAATATATATTTATATAAACCATCAACTTTCATATCAGGGAAAATATATTTGTTACTTAAATATAATATAACATATCTCAAGGGAAAATATAATTATCCACATAGCCATCAGTAGCACCATGAATTGACCTGTGCTAGCATTAAGACACTAAGATAACAATATTATTTTTTCTTATGCACTACCTTACGAATCAGAAGCTATTAGAGGAAACCGGATGAACCTACGTCTTGGGATCAAAATCTAACCAATGACAGATCTTATCTAAATCACAGCACTTGACTCAATGACAGATCTTATCTACATCTAGATACAAACAGAAAACAAAACATATAATCATAACAACTAAGTTGGCAGGGCATTTCACAATGGTTGTCATAAAGTTGTGATTCTCTAAAATATCATTGGCTGGCTGATACGACTCAATGATATTAAAACTGTTTAATGAACAATGCATTTTAATTTCAAGTTGTTTGAAATTTTAATTTTGTTCTCTGGAGTATTAACAAAGACATGCAAAGTGAATATTTCATTTTGACATTGTTGAATTATAATGAGGTATGTTCGTTTTCACAATGCAAATCCATTTAAAATAGTTTAGAGGTTGAATACAGTCTATGGGTTTTTTTTTATTATGGACCATGGAGAGACAGGAATAATTGTAAAATGCCTTTAGACAATATTATTCAATAATACATTCTAAACTTCAACAACAAAACATAACAATAAGCTGCCATATTGAAAATATTAATACAAAATACTTATCAACATCACAATAAATATATTTCGGATAAATATTAAAAACTTCATTGTGCTATATTTATATTTTAACTACAGTAAAGATGTGTTGTTATGCTACAAGACATATACAAACAGCAGCTAAGTTGTTCAAGTAGTTCAAGGTGTTAAGTGAAGCTTTCACGAGACCCTAAAAACCCATGAAATAATTATAAGAAATAATTTTTAAAATTTTGACTACTGATTATATAAAATATGTCAGATAATATATTGTAACTTTAGCTGTTTGAGTTGGTGAAAATCACTGGCAATTGTATCCTCTGGAGTATCAAAAACATTTTTCATATTGATAAACTCCAACTACAGTGATTCTTCATAAATCTATAACACTGCCCATCACATGATAACTTTAGCCACTGGGGTGTCCCCAATATTTTTCAAATTGATTCAAAGCCATACAGTAATTATTGGATTATTTGTCTCATGCACATAACGTTCTAAAACAATTGTGGACAACAGACTGAGGGACGTGACAACAATATCATATCACATTTTAAGGTGGGTGTATAAAAATCAACATATACATGTATCCAATATTTACAGAACTTCATGCAAAGTTATTGTCATATTTACAATTGTAAAAGTGGGGCAGATAGGAATTAATAGATTCATCTAAATCAAATTCAATCAATCCTCATATGCATTCAAAATAATTCAATAATTGATGTTTATCAATAGATGACTTGTAAGATTCAAACGAACATCAGACACTTATTTCAGCCATTACTAAAACATTTTTCACAAGATTAAACTGATAATCATATTTTAAGCGGCTTCTCACCAATGCAACTAGGGTTCAATCCCAGCTCAGGGCAAGAACTTTATCGTTGTAAGTGAGAGGGATATTCGGTCTCCTGTCCGATCAGGCAGGTTCCCCCCCCCCCCCGAGTTCTTCTGTTTCTTCCTGCAGTAATGATCGAAATCATTGGCATGATCTGTGCCAAGGGCCATATTGGAAAAAGGCCTCAGGCCTAATTTGCTACCCTTGTAAAATGACGCGTTTATTATTATTATTATTATTATAACATCAACAAATTGATTATGTGTCAATACTTTATTACAAGTGCACAGTGCACACCCATTTTATTATCACTCGAAACAACACGCTACATACAAACTGTGACGATTCTTCCCTCTATATCGCATAGTTATATCCCTTTGACATTACAAATCAAATGTAAAAATAGAACAGTGACTTGGTACCATTTTAGATTTGACTTTACTTTACATATTCAGTTGAATATGTAACAGATGAAACTTTTGTCAAATATTCACAATTCCAACAATTTCATATATTTGCATACCGGTATTTAAATTCTGATAAGGTTTTATATAATATTCTTTGGTTTTGCTTTTTTATTAGCTTGCCATGTATTATTCCTTGGTTCTGCATTGGATAGCCAGCTTGATAATTTATCTCATTGGCTTATATTTCCTTGACTGGTTTTGATAGAACCAATCAAATTTGATTATGTATTAAGTGAGGTAGAATTTAGCGTAATCTATGATTCATCAGTATTTGGTACCTTTTCCTGCATACATTTTTCTAATTCAGCAACTACAACTGTTTTTCCAAATCTTTTAGCATCATCCAAGGCAGTAAAACCCCACCTGAAAAGTACAATGTTATGCAGTGACTCTGGGAGATTGAGTTGTTACAGAACTGTTCCAGCAAACAGAGGGATGCCTCTGATTGTGTAAATATTTGCTTGTCTGAATCAAGAGTTCATTAATAATGCTTCATGACACTAAGAAGTAGCTATAGGTGATTTGTACCTATACTGCACAGATTTTCACCCCTGGTGATAATTAAATCACCCTTAGTCAATTTCTCACCCCTGTTAATTAACACACCGTATCTGCAGAATTTAAACTCTTTCTATTAGATATCTTGCTATAATTAGAATTTTACTGAGTTTCGTACAAATCACACCAGACTGGTATGAGTGTATTGATCAATATACAATGATCAAACCCATACTTGCTTGTCTGTACATACAGAGTTTCTTAATAATGCTCATAAATAGAGAGAAAACCCATGAGGGAACAACCTTCGGATCTAAACAACTCCAATTGACTCAATCATATAATCTACAGATAGGTAACACCATCTTGCAACTTTCAAGGGAAATATTTGCTTGTCTGAGAGAGAAACTCTACACAAACTAGGTCAATTCGAGACTAACATGGTTTTTAATATTATTTCAATAATTTGCTTGCATGTAGGGGTCTTTAACAGGGGGAGGAAACCGGAGAAAACCCACAAGGTTGGACGGGCGATCCTATTCCTTGTCAAATACAACTGGGGATTCGAAACCACGCCAGTTGACTTAATGACAAGCTAAATGATACTTTGTGCCATGTGATAATGCCATGGACCTTTATTATACTACATTATAAAGTCCTCGATACTACTTGATATTGGGTTCAGAGGCGGATCCGGGGGGGGGGGGGGGTCCTAGGTGCCCGGGCCCCCCCTGAATCCCTAAAAAACAGTATAAAAAAATAGATATGTGCCACAAATCACCACTGACACCCCAATTTTTTCAAAAAATTTCTCAGGGGACCCCCAGGGCCCCCCCCCCTCACTGGATTTCCTGGATCCGCCTCTGATTGGGTTCATCTGTTCATGTAATTAACAGTAATATTTTTTATCTTGACATTTCAAACAATTATTGTGCGTCATTAATTTATGTAGACATAATTTAAATTAAATGTAATATCATTTTCCCTATTAAAATTAAACAAGAGATCTTAAAAATAATAATAATATTAGAAACGATAACATGGGGCCCGGAAGGACAACTTGTCTAGTCATTCGGATGGGACGAAAAACCGAGATCCCATGTAAACATTGGCGTACATGTAAAAGATCTCTTGGGAGTTGGAATTAGAAATACGAGTAGGCAGTAGCGCCACTGTTCTCATAGCACATTATGCTTTTGGGAATTCGATATTTGCCTTTTTGTCTGGAATATTGTGTCATTCCATCTTACCTGTCTTCAAGAAATGGAGAAACGTTGCATTTATATAATAAGAAATGGACCACATCTAGATGGCCTTCAGCACTAGCAACATGTAAAGATGTACGACCATCATAATCAGCCTGTGACATATCCATACCAGATAACAAACATCTAAAAATATAATTCAAACAAATAATTTGACACTTCCTTCTTGTCAACAGGTCCACTGGCTTGACTGGTATAATTTGAATTTTAACAAAGAGAAATCGTGGAGTTATCACACTCATGGTAAAGTATAGAACCCCCGTATGAAATCAGAATTTTCAGATAACAAAGGTGAATTACAGGATTGCCTTCTGGTCTACATTTTAACCTTAAGAATAGAACATACCTCTATTGGTTGGGCATGGTTTTGATCATAGTATTTATGAGTGCTAATGATTACTGACAATATAACTGCCTACTATAAGCTACTGTCTGATATCTTTTACACGAACTGGCTGTGTGTTTAGTAGTCTTTATACAGCATTTCAATCAATCTTTGTACATTCATGAGCTGTTTGGGATACAGCAGTAACAAAACCATCGTCTATAATAATCTCTACACCAATTTAAAGTTTAACTTACCGTCTTAGTTGTGATGTATCAGCATTTTTAGCCGCAAAAAGTAATTCCACCACTGCATTTGCTGCATTAGTATATTCCTGTACACGTGGATCAAGTTTACGATGTGTGTGGCGTAAATTATCATAGTTGTGAAAATTAAATTTATCAACTAACTCCTATAAAATACACAGATTAAACAGGCATTATCATTTTCACCCACCAAATTATAAAATAACATTTTTAATTTCATAATGTCATGCACAAGGCAGGGTATGTCTACATTTTCTAGATCATATGATCATACCAATTTTAATCAGGAAATGTACATTGCTAAATAATAGACCCAAACCAGGGTGGTCATTTTCAAACAATTCAGTTATAAGCTAAAATTTCATAGAAGGTAATTACTAATTAATTAGCCTTTCTTTATATTTAGTGGTTGATTAGAAAATTTAATGCTAATCTTTAAACTTTAAAGATACATTCCTGCATACAAACTGGGTGATTTTATGATAAATTTGGACTAAAAACATATTCAAACTAATTAATTTATCATAATTTTGCTTCAAATCCTTTTCAAAAAATTGCAATGGTCAGGGAATACCATGTGAGCGTATATAAATCGATCAAAAGCAGTCATGTTTGTGTCACATGACTTACCTCTCTCGGTAGCTAGCAACGGGGCAAAGGTGTAGGATAATTCATTGCATACACAAGACAATGTTATAATCGCTGACTATTTATTACAATATTGAAGCCAAATTAAATTATCTGCTTATCCACTGTCTGCGTCTTTTTCAGTGATTTTTATCTGAGATAGTCTTGTACATCATAAAGTTTATCAACATGTACATCAAGCGATCAATCTCCGTGTGCAATTTTTGAGGTCACACGATCCTAATCGTTTGGTCGTTGATTAGGGAAAGCCTTACATTTTTGTCCTGTACGTGCTCCACGAGTGTTTTTCAGGGAATCCAGTAATTTTCTAAAAAGATTGAATATTTCTACTTTCCAGAAATACCAAACGTGCCATGCTTTTATATGAAATAACCACCAGATAAATACTTGTTTTTTAAGGTTAAGTTAATGGTTATTGATATTTACCTCACAGAACTGTATACCTTTACAACTATTACCATATTGATCTAAAGGTGGTGCCCACATATATACACCCATTACATTGGGTACCACTAACATTACACTACCAGAGACACCAGACTTTGCTGGTAAACCCACCTATAAACAAACATACATTATCATTAAACTACTAAACACAACAGATACACCAGACTTAGATGGCAAACCCATCTATAAACAATCATATGTATTCTGCTAAAAAAATGATCTTGAAGGACTATAATAGTAACTTTAACCTGTATTCAAACACCTTACACTGCTTGAGTACTATATTAGTAGTAACTTTAAAGCCCCAGTACCACTCTTGTTGTAACTTAATAATATGCCCCAATCATTATTATGGTCAACAAATTGTACTATTTTACAATGCTTCTACTGAACCAACTTGATTAATTCAAATTTGAAATTCATTAGAAATTAAAGATACCTTATGTAAGATTTAGACAAAGAACTGGCTGTAATTGCTATAACAATAAATAATGCACTTGAAAATTTCATTCAAATTACTTTATTCTGAGCCAAGTTATCACTGTTTGTAGTTTTTACAAGATGTGTGCATTGGTTGTTTAATGCCCTAACCACGGTGCTGTTTATTTGAGGCTTAGCCTACCTTCTCCTTTTTTAAATTAAATTTTACTAAATGGCTAAACCGTTTCAATTTACTTAAAAACAAAGACCATCTGATGGCACGAAGAGTTGATTATAGTCTTGTTATATTAATAAATGTCTAATTAACAACTTATATAACATTTATGACCTAAAGAAAGATCTGTAATTGTCAGCTCTTAAATAATGTCCATTTAAGTATAAATTGAATATAGCAAAATAAACAAAGAAATCAACACCATTGCTTTCCATTAAACAAGAACTACTTGAAGTTGACTTTGAAATTATAGCAAAACAAAGATAATAGATCTCTATACTTACATCAAAAGCAAATTGTCCTGAATAATCGTACATCCCACAGGAATGCATCAATGACAGAGTATTTCTCACAGCTCCAGCATCTAATACTCGTTCTCCAGTGATTGGACATATTCCTCCATTGGCTAAAGATGCAGCGATCACCGAACCTGACTGGGCTGTAACTTCTACTGAACACAACTAAGATAAATCATATATTATAAAACAGATACTTCACAATGCCATCAACTAGTGTCTGTGTAACAAAATCAAATGTAATAATTTAATTTATCATTCCAAGAATTCAGCCAGGATAATTCTCCCTCTATTTCAAAATATAGGCAATCGAAGCAGCTATAATGCCATTTTGTATTGCCAAAAATATGCTATTAATGTCTGTTATATTCTACTGAGTGAAATGAAAGGAAATGAGGGAGGGGTTTAACATCCTACTTCTCTGTATCCAACAAAGCTAATGAACACTTTGTGCAAATCTTATCTCAAGTCACAATGTAGCCCCCTTGACATCGCAGGCTAATTTGCCATGGAGGTTGTCGTCTTGTTACTGTGTGTAGTATGAAAAATACTTGCATAAAATATGAAAAACTCACTTGAAAATAAAAGTCTAAAGTCTCCATCAAATTAGTACCTTTAGGAAAACACTGAAAATAATAAACAATGTTCAAGTAAATGTTCCATTGAATGTTAAATTTGCACAGAGAAAACATTCTACAAAATTTGTATTCTGAAAGGTAAAAAAAAGTTTCTGATTCTCCAGTCCATCCTTATCCCTAACAAAGACGGGTTATTGATCGCAACTAAAAAGAACCTGATTATTGAGGCACATGTGGTAGCATTTGACAGGCCTAAATCAAATTTTGTACATTCGAAGGGGGCAGGGACTTGATGAAAAAATTATTAAATACAACCTTTCTCCATTGTTTTTTAAAAATCGTTTTATAATTCATTAGTATTTAAATAACATAATAAGAAATTTTACAACCCAAACTACTTTTTTTATCATACTCTGTAGTATTTCACCTTTCTAAATATACATTTTTTATAACCAATATCCAGCTATCATAGTCAGCTCCAACAGTGAACCTTGTCATTCCAAAAGCACACAAATAATAATAATAATAATTTTTTTCTATAGCACTGAATATTCAGTCAGTCGGAATGCTCTGTGGCACTTTACAATGTAGATATGATTATAAAAAAATTCATGTATATAGAAATAAACAATAGAATACAAAGGAATAGTCAAGTGACATATATGTTCTTATAATACTTATACCAGCTAAAATTACAAAAAACAAAACAAAGTTGTTCCCTTTTCATAAACATCAACGTAAAAATGCCTTAATTCACAGAAAAACAGGTGGAAATGTCACTGTCGATTCAAATCTGAATACATAACCATCGTTGTAAAATTATAGGTATATTATAGTCCCTGAATTCCTTATGAATATGGTCAACAAAGCATTAAATACAATTCTATTCTGTGAACCAATATAATTTATTTACCTTATATTCACGGAGATAGTAACCTAGAGCAAAATTTCTGTCAGCTGTTTCACGTTCAGACAAAAATCTGTAAGAAAAACCAGTACACATAAAGTAAAGCATTTCTACATAAAAATTGTTATACAATTTACATTCATTTTTATTTACATTTGGGAGACTGGGCAAGATGATAGGTTATCTCCCATTTATTATTCACATAAGTTCAATGAGAGATGGTGTTCATCTTACAAATACAATGTAATATTTATAAACAATTTCTAGTTAACAATTTGTAGTGTCATATTGCAGGAAAAAATGAAGCTTTCTATATTTAGATTAAATTTTGTTCTAGGTCCTTGCCCAGAAATTGAAGGTAGACTTATTGGTAATATGTAATATTTGAAATATGAATAACTTACAATTTTGTATCAATATGATTTATTTATACCACTTAAAGAGTACCTAAGTATTAAGATTTTGTAATGATTGTAAACATTGTCTATTACTTTTCAATTTAAAATCTAAATTAAATACCTAAAGCGGGGGACAACCAGCTGAATGATTCAACCAAATCCACCGAAATACGCCCACTGTATTCACTGTCATTTGGTCGAATAGAGTGATTCGACGAATCAAACAAGTTTGATATATTAGCCCAGTGTGTCCGCTTCACCGAAGCATTCACCCGATTGTAGAATTCAATAAGCCAATTACAACTCTTATCCATATCGAGAAGTCGCGTGATTGTTTGAAGACACAGTCGCTACCATGTTAATCAGGTGACATAAAAGGTGATGCAATCGACTTGTGAATCAGGCGAATGATTTGCTTAATATGTCCACTAATTTCGGCCAATTCACATTTGGCTGCAATTCAGCTAGACTGCTCACCAATTTATATTATATTATTTGTTATAATTTAATATATCTATCGTCAAATGTAATAATTGGGTACATTTACAACTATAATATAAAAATTTCCAAGGGTACAGTATTTTATAAAGATATTATTTTGGCTCTTATCTAAAGTAACACTTAAAGGGGATAGGTGTTTGAAGAGGACTTAACACTCCCCACTTTTTATTGTTAATATTGTAAATAATACAACCAACCTTTATTTACAGACAAGATCATATCCTGTTTAGATTACATTTTAGGGAAGGGACTAGTCAGGGCTCTATAAAAGTTGAATGTGCCTGCGCACACACTTGAAAATGTGTCTGCAGGGTCATAATCAAAAGAAGAGTATTCATTTGCAATATATATAGTATGATTGGAGGGTAGGGGCTTATGAAAGCTTCTTGGGTTAGACTCGGGGGAAGAAGAAATTATAAATAATTTTTAGGACCTTTTTTATTATGGTTTCTAAATTGTATTAATGTATTATAGATTTCTTTAATAATAAGGATTATGTTTGATGTGCATATTGTTGTTGTTTAGGGTTTATATAAACATAGAATAGATGCCTACCGGCTTCAAACTTAAGGGGGGTGGCTCCAATTAAATGAGTAAATATTAAATAAATTTGACATTTATTTTAATTACTTGTTTCTACTACAGCTTATGACATTCAAATATAGATAATTATGTTCCTTGGTGTTTTAGCTTTAGTAGGATATATAACAATCTATATTTTATCAAGTAGGGTTTATTTACGCTTTTCCTCAACGGCATGGGGTGGCCATCCTGAATTATGGGAAATAGGCGTGGTCCAGTTTCCAAAATGCAAATTTTTCAAAAACTTGTGTGATAATGATAAAGTCCTGAAAATTTCAGAGCATTAGCTTTAGTAGTTCACAGTGCAATTTAAAATACAAATATTTTTTCATCTAATTGGAGCCACCCTCCTTAACTTCCGGTATAATTCGGATACTAAAAAGAGTTGTTTCCCTTGACGATAACATTATTTTCATGCACCGTAACTTATTCTTTAATACACAATCAAAAGATAGTAAGCTGGCACTGCCAGGCAGGATACGCCCACATTTTCGAGAGATGGTTAGAGAACAAGCAAAATCGAAAGTGATTTTTCCTACAAGCAAAGGCTATAATTCATTAAATTACAATTTGATATGCGCAAATATCGAAAAGAGATCAAGATCTTTAGGTTATAAACATGCATTTCAAGTTTCATCAAAATTGAATCAAAATTGTGACCTATACTGGGTCCACAACCTTGATATACCATTTTATAACAGTATTCGCGTACACGCGGCGGCCATTTTGTATGGCAATTTTGGTCCGAAATTTACTGAAATTCGAACTCAACCTTCCTTAGGGTGTAACGGTGATATAATCAAACAATTTTTTAAATCGGATAATAATTGTGACCTCCAGAGGGACCACAAGCTAAACAAACACGATTTTGCGTATAATCAGGGGCCATAATTCAGGAAGTTACGATCCGATATGCGCAAATATCGGAAGGAACCAAGATCTTTGGGTTATAAGCATGCATTTTAAGTTTCATCAAAATCGAATTAAAATTGTGACCTCTACAGGGTCCACAACCTTGATATACCATTTTTTAACAGTATTCGAGTACGAACGGCGGCCATTTTGTATGGTAATTTTGGTCCAATTTTTCCGAAATTCAAACTCAACCTTCCTGCGGGCGTAACGGTGATATAATCAAACGATTTTTTAAATCAGATAATAATTGTGACCTCCAGGGGGACCACAAGCTAAACGAAGGCGATTTTGCGTATAATCAGGGGCCATAATTCAAAAAGTTACGATCCGATATGCGCAAATATCGAAAGGAACCAAGATCTTTGGGTTATAACCATGCATTTCAAGTTTCATCAAAATCGAATTAAAATTGTGATCTCTACACGGTCCACAACCTTGATATACCATTTTTTAACAGTATTCGAGTACGAACGGCGGCCATTTTGTATGGTAATTTTGGTCCGATTTTCGGAAATTTGAACTCAATCTTCCTTAGGGTGTAACGGTGATATAATCGAACGGTTTTTCAAATCGGATAATAATTGTTACCTCAAGAGGTACCACAAGCTAAAATAGGCGATTTTTCGGACAATCAGGGGCCATAATTCAGGAAATTAAGTTCCGATAGGCGCCAATATCGAAAGGAACCAAGATCTTTGGGTTATAAACATGCATGTAAAGTTTCATCAAAATCGGTTCAAAATTGTGACCTCTATAGGGTCCACAAGCTAAAAACGTGATTTTTCGTACAATCAGGGGCCATAATCCATGAAGTTTCGATCCGATACATGCCAATATCGAAAGCAGCCGAGATATTTTGGTGATAAAGCTATATTTCAAGTTTCGTCAAAATCGGTCAAGAATTGTGACCTGTAGAGGGTCCACAAACAATTGTGGACAGACGGACGGACAGGGGCGACGACATAATACGTCCACATGAAAATGTGGGCGTATAAAAACCCTTAACAGTTTTTCCACAAAATTTTTCAATCAGTGACGGTTAATTTTTGGACAACTTTTTGTATTATTTTACTGTACGTACTCTACAACATTAATATTTCTGATTTGTTCAAAAAACTGCGTGTGTGTTAAAAAATAAACAAAGATATAACTTACACTGAATTATTAAAACTTAGATGTTCATTGCCCGCTAATTTTTTAAACATTTGTGACGTCTGAAAAATAAAAAAAAACGTTTATTGTGTAATTTTGTAACTGATTGACTCTCAAAGATCAAATAATGATCCACAGCCAATCAGATTCAGATTCCAGGGTATATGAAGTCAAGCCTTAGATAGGAAGCCAAGACAATGATCTGAATATCAGAAGAAAACATTTAAATACTCACATAATCAAAGCGATCAGCTAAATTAAAGTCTTGTTTCAGTAACGAACATAGAACTATAGCACCAGAATTTATCAATGGATTATGAGGTTTATCTGAAATAAATAGTAACTTGAATATAGTCTTAATTACAGGTAACAACAAGATCCTGTACACCTGTTTTGCTCACAAAATATAAAATATTATAGAGAGAGAGAAATGTGGTTCACCCTCACTCGACACAACCTAGGTCATTTAGGAACTAACATATGTTTTCTAAATTTTATTTCAATAATTCAGTTGTGTGTTGGGGTCTTTAGCAGTGGGGGGAAACCGGAAGACTCTGAGAAAACCAACAGGGTTGGACAGGTGACCCTACTCCTTGCCACGGATTCGAAACGCACGCACGCTAACCATTCAACCATCAATCCCCCTAAATATTATAGAACAACTTACTGTCAGCAGAAAGTTTAATTTCATTAAATTGTCGACCACTGGGTTCATGACCCACATATTGATGTACCACTTCAGGAGTCTGTTCATTTAGCACCAGGGCATAAGTCAAAGGTTTACTGACAGATTGTAAACAAACTGGTATATCAATATCGCCAATAGAATATCTGAAAATAAACGATATCAACTTGATGACAAGGGCAATAACTCACTTATAGATTGTAAATTAACGGTATATCAACATCTCCTATAGAATTAGAATGGCAAAGAATAAAGGAGATCAAATTTATGGAGATTCTATAAATGGTTTGTCTTAAATAGCCCATTAACTAAAGTGCCTTTTTAGTAAAAAAAAGATTCATGTATAACAATCAATTGGAAATCTTATATATAAACTAAGAGGAAAATGAATGGAAGCGTACTGGTGTGAGTACACGTAAATGCATGCAGTAAGATAGCAGCAGATAGGCCTACATGTCACATTTTCATTCTTCTTGTAATTAGTAAAAAATGAATCCTATTAAAACTGACATTCAGTTGGTCTTTTATGAATTTGATAATATGTTTAAGTTGTAAATCCGCATGCTTCCTAAATAAAACTAAGCCCTGTCTACCAAGACAGACAATTCTGATTGGTCAATAAGTTCACACAATCTGATCACTGTTTACAAGGAAAGGTAGTAGGCCTACAAACTAAAGGGTATATAATACAAAACAAAACTGCCACAAGGCCAATCCTAATAATTTTGGGCAGCAATAATTTCCTGAAACCATGTATTATTGTTTTACAGTGTATCTTTAATCACTCTACTGTATTTAGATTAAATGTTATATTGCTTACTGTGCATTTATCAAATAATGTAAATATTGGCATTCTGTCAAATTGTCTGAAAAAACCCAGATATCAGAATAACAATAAATGTTAAATAATTCAATTCAAGATAAATAGAATGGACATCTAATTAATTACCATCTACATGTAGACTATTGATTTCCATCACTAAATAATTATCAATGATATGATCAATTCCCAAATAATTAATGATTTAGCTCACCTTTGACCATCTATAGTACAAACTGACACACCCCATAAATCTGGACTATAACGAGCTAACTGAGGTATATACGATGCTACCTGAAATAATAATAGTTGAAATTTGATTTATCGCATGATTGTAGGCTGGACATTTAGCCATTGGAAATAAAAACTTAAGTTTAATTTAAGCAGGTTTTTATGGGTTATCCTCAAGAGGCTGGTCATTATTTTTTCTCTCATCAAAACTTTCTCATTTTATTATCACGTAACTTTATATTATCACCTCTAATGTTGTGTTTGATATATGCCAAAATGATTGTAGGCTAGACATTTACCCTTGAATACAGCAAGTTCATTGTGGTCCAATATATCCAACCTTATAAAGGTGATTCACCTAAATCCCAAATCCAAAACAATCCATCGTCGTAGAGTTTGGGGAACCTCACACTCCCTGAGAAAATTTAACCACCGCAAGGGCATTTTTCTGCTATTCTAGCCTATGAATTAATCAACTTCATAGTATCCGATTAGTTTGCAACCGATATCCCCCTCTATGCCAACCACAATTCCAAACATCCAGCTGCATTAACAAATAACAATCGATGCTCAAAAAATTGTTGCACAAAGCGCCAGACAAAATGTTTCAATCCAAAGCAAATTCAGTACAAATTTGTGGTATTCAACTAAAACAAAAGCAAAATTTGTGTTTTATTAAATTTCAGACACTTTATTTTGCCAGCTAGATAAAAAAAAAATTATGCCTATATAAAAAAATACAAGACTGTGATTGATGATGAAAAAATGTCATTTGGAGTTATACTATTGCAGGGTTTAAATGCCAACCATCATAAGACAAGTCAGTGGAAATACAGGGTGTACTTTAATTAGTGTAGCCTATATATAATACATATACAAATATATACAATACAAAGTTGACAAATCAAGAATTTCGAGTATAAGTAATATTGTAATTTGCAACCCCCTGTTACACAGACTACAAAACAAAAAAGCCACTATAGCTTAGAAACAACAAACAAAACCATTATCATCTGATTTAAGACTTTCATTATTTACTATATTCGTACTTCATTTCTACCCTAGGGATGATATTGACTGACTCGAGTAATCTATTTTCACTATTTTATTGGAGGAGTCTGTTTGATCACGCAACTTTTCTTAATGGAAATACGTGTAGAGTGAATAGCGCTAATCATTAGAACCTAACTTAAAATAGAATGAAAATGGTTCTAAAGGCATACATTAATGTAATACATGGACCTTATTATAAGGTCCATGGTGTATATCAAGTGATTAATTTATCATTTTTAAATTCTTCATTGTAATATCTAATCAATTATATTCATGAAATACGCAAACAGTCAAAACTGTACACATTTTTTTTTTCTTTTGTCATTTGTGAATCAGTAATTTTAAATTATTTCTGCATTGTCTTCTTGGATATGTTACCTTTGGTTCTTTTGATCAATGCAAATAGCGCTTTTCAACCATTCCATTATGTCCAAAGAATACATGAGTGGTGTTGTGATTTCAAAATATTCATTGTGCCTTAAATATTGAATATTAGGATCACATATTTTGACAGTAAAATAACAACATCAATATTGATTGAAATGGACAAATGTTGAAGACTAATTCGTGTATTTAATTTCCATTCTTATCGATAATATTGAGTTAGATGTTTAGCAAATAAAAATGTATGTGCATTAAAAAAATATGTTCTACCACATTTGGGAAGTGGACAATATTTCCCTTCAACATTATTTATCTGTTTATAACATTTTCCAAGATTGATAAGATCACATATATAATATTATCTCACTAGTTTGTCTGTATATCGTATTTATTTTATTAGATTTCCATGATTATAATGACATTATTATAGTTTTTTTTCTGAATGCTTTCTATAGAATGCTACTTTTTATAGGTGACCTTTACCTCACACTTTGTAATGCTATGACTCGAGTATTTACACTTTTCATGCATTACGATTTTATTCTAAGTTAAGCTGCTTTTTATCAATGATCAATATACATGTATTACTCACACCAAGGTCATTAGCCACATTATGAGGGAAATTTACCAATATATTTATTCGAAGTCATATTAAAGTTACATTAGTTAAGAGCTAAATCTGGATTACTGCAAGTCTTAATTTAGGCTTAAGATGTTATAGAAATTATAAATTAGACATTAACTAACTTATTCAGACCATAATTAGCTCTCGATTGTAAGGCTAGACTGCGATATTTGTTGGATGTTGTTCGATTTGCAAGAAAACTTTCGTTCGTGATTAAACAAATAAATGGATAATCGAGACTATTAGTTTCACCTTACCGACTTCAGTAATGATGATCGAGGCTACGCGGATCTTTCATTCAAATGGTTCACGTTTCATAGTGAATCAATTGACTGAAATTTTCAGCAAATTCCCTTTACATTACCGGTATGCAGTTTTTAACTATTATAGTGAGAACTGCCAACTCGTTATCTCATCTCCCATAATGTATCTTTAAGCTAGACATCGGAATAAGCGGAGTCACAGACCCATGGATTTTTCTTTTATCATTATCTATTTTCATCTCACAAGACAGAGAGAGAGAAAATGGGGTACAACATACAGTCAACACAAACTAGATCAATTGGGGTCTAACATAATGTTCAAATTTATTTCAACAATTTCCTTGCGTGTCAGCAGGGTCTTATCTTATCAGTGGGAGGAAATCGGGGGATCATGAGGTTGAATAGGGACCCCACTCCTGGGAATAAAAATATGCAAGTTGACCCAATGAATGAATGAATGAAATGGGGTTTAACGTCCTACGCTTAAGCACCTAACCTGGGCTAATTGAAGACGGGCATACGCCACAGTGTGCAATGAGGGAAATTTTGCCCGGGCAGCGGCGCTACGGCCTACTCTTATATCGAATTCCAACTGCCAAGGGATCTTTTACGTGCACTCCAATTTGTACACGGGACCTCGGTTTTTCGTCCCATCCGAACGACTAGGCAGCTGTCCTTGTCAGGCCCTCCTTCTGCATCACTGACAAGGGGAAATCACGCCTGAAAATCGAGATGAACTTTCTCGGCCAATGCAGGGATCGAACACTCAACCTCCAGACTAGCGAACCAGCGCCTTATCCACTTAGCCACCGTGATCCCCGTTGACCCAATGACAGACCATATGATCTAAAGTGCACACATTAAACCATTGGCAATTGGATTGATTAGCTGAAATTTTACTCAGAGATAAAAACAAAAGTACAAAATTCTAATAACCAGTTTTATTATCCCTGATACATCATGTAGCATAATCCTAGATGCAACTAGATGTGACCCTGGATCACCAGGAGAGTCATTAACAAATTTTTAACACTGTTTTAAAACTGAATTGTCATGTTTAATTCATCAGACATTCCACCCTGATAATTTTGGTTGTGTACACATTGCAAGATGGTTAGGGGGAGAGAGAGGGAGAGAGAGAGAGAGAGAGAGAGAGAGAGAGAGAGAGAGAGAGAGAGAGAGTCTAACAGCCACACAACACAAACTAGGCCATTTTGGGAGTAACATATGGTACAATATTTGTTCAATAATTTGCTTGAGCGTAGGGGTCTTTAGCAGTGGATGGAAACCAGAGGACCTAGAAAAAAGCCATAAGGTTCGACAGGTGACCAAACTCTGTGTCACTTACAGGTGGGGAATCAAAACCACTCAATGACAGACTTCCTCTGATATATGCACATGTGTTAACCATTTCAAAAGAATCTGTGTGACAGGTTTGAACATAACAGGTTTGAGAACTCTGTAGCAGACCATGCTGACCCAATTCTGCCCAACTAAAAATGTATGACAAGCAATATCTTGAAACATTCCTGGTGTATTTGACACTGTGAACACAAACTATTATTCATTATTAAAAAGATATGGGGTAAATGTATATGAAAGCAGACATATTGTCCAACATTTTTATTATTATCACAGGTGTCTAAATATCATAATAAGATAATCAAAATGTCAGGACAGAATTGCTAAAACAGAAACATACATACATGCAGGGTCTAAAATTAGCAATTTTTGTTGTATGTGACAAAATGTCAGACATCATGAAGTATTAAAAAAAACAATAAAACAGAGAAGAAGGACAACTCTGTGTTGGATTGTATCGTGTATGTACATGTATGACCGACACAAAAAGAATTGCCTAACAAAAAGCCTTTATTTGTTTCAGAAATTTCCAGGTTTGAATATATACAGTGTTTTTTATAAACATACATGTAATTTTGACTATGATTCCAGTGCCTAGATCCAATTATTTTATGACTGGCTCTCCTGATTTCCAAAATTAGCATAAAGTAAATTCCTGTTCACAACACTTGGAAATAACAGTGGAATGTGAAATCATGTTTTATAGTATGTCACTAGTTTGTATCAACTTTATGTGTGTTTATTACACAGGGGGAGAATTTTACAATGGCAGTGTTTGAAAGTCGACACCTCTTTATATGATGTCGGACAAGGTCAAGTACATTGTCATGTACGTGTATTTCATGTTTAATAAGTTCAGCTTATAGTTATAGGGTACAAAAAAGTTAGAATAGATATACTTTTTTGCATGGATCAAGAATGTTGCTGTTCAGCCCGAGTAAATTTTGGGACGAAATTGACCTTGTCAGTCAGACAATTTTGTAAACATAACCACTTGCAAAAAATGAAAACAATTTTACTTGAATAAAGAACCGGTTCAACAACATTTTTTTAATTAATTTCACCATTTTCAACAAGGTAATCCATTAAGACAACCACAATATTCATTAGCACTGTAAAGTTTAATGAACCTTTTTACTTATGAATAAATGACTTTTTTTACTAATTAATGTATCTTTCACAAATAGACTTTGTCATCATTTTATATGCATAATATCTATTCATAAGTTAAAATGGTAAGTAATCCAGAAAGTAGTTACTGTGTTACATAAGTGTTAATACCATACATGTACTTTGGTTGAATTTGCATATTCAATAGTGTTGATGTTTAGAAATGGCATCTTTTACAGCTTATAAATAATTGCTACTGTATAATTTCAAACCATTGTCATCACTGTATATTAATGGTAAGAATTTGGATTAGTAAAAGTCATTGGTAAGTGAACAGTTTAGTTTTGATAGTGTAGGTCTGTGCTTCTGAACTTGGGGTGATTAGCACTGTTATACATAACTTCTAATACATGTAGGCCTAATTTCTAATTAATGTGTGAGTAAAAGGATATGATTGATCTATTTCTGTATATTGTAGGAAGCCATGGTGACTCAGTAAGTAAATTGCTGACTCATCAACAAAGACATCCAGGGCCAGGGTTTTTGTTGGCCCAGAAAATTTCCCAAAACTTTAAAATCGTTGTTTCCCTGTGTCAGAACAGATTGAGTGTCTGGCAAGTATGAGCATCTAGTTTACATGTTTGCATACATTTAAAAAATCTTTTATGATGTCGCTGGCAGATCGATTATGATAATACTGTCACTGGTACAGGTTTACTGACTAATCATATGATTTGTATTGACGATGTCATGATAATCTAATATGTAGATGTAGGTCGACGTCATGACAACTTAGTTTGATATTCTGGTACATGTTTTTTCATGCAGATTAAGGTTAACTATATCTATATATTACATCTATGTAAAATTCATTCACCTTCTGTTAAGGCCAGACATCAAAATTATTTGTTTTTCTCTATATTACTGTGTTAAAGTCAAATGCTAACAAAAACCACTCCATACTTCATTACTAACAATATCCTAATTACAAAATTTACTAGTGGTCCCACATTATACACATTTTTTGAGGTTGTATTTCATTGACGTTAGCCATGGTCAGTGTTCAGATCTAAGTGAAGTTAATAAGTTATATTTAATATAACCGGCTACAACATGTCGAACCGTGGCACCACCCCGGGGAAGTTCATACCGCCACCATAACAAACCAGGATAATCCAGGAAAACCTATAGGGTATAGTAACGGAAATGTACCTTGGTAAACCATGGTAATAACTGTTGGAGTAGTAGAGGCAGATGCTGTGGCTACACAGTAGTAAGCATAATGGCACCATGTTTTCTGCCAAAATGACCCTGTTTCACCCCGATTTGAAAACCGGGAAAAACATTGGTAACTGTGGCGAATACAGGCTTGACATAACACTTTATTCTAACATACATGTAGAACACCATCATCATGTATTAAGATCACCTCGACACAAAAGAAACTATCCTTACAATGCAAATCAACATTAAAGCACTTCATGTATGCTTTAAAGCCTCACACACTATGATTTCTGTGGTGTTGATGCTCATACATATTTATTCAATAACTGAACATACAAGTACTAGGCTTCTCATTATTTATATTTACATTATCACCCTCGCATCCTTCCTCAACCATCCCAAGGGCATTCACTCTCCTTCCCCTCACTCCCAAGGGAACTCACTCTCCCTGCTTCAACCGGGACTCAGCCCGACACCACACACTCCCCCCGCAACAAAAATGAGCACTATATGTGAAAACAATATATATAAGCAGTCAATCGAGAATATAACTAAGGGATACAATCCAAACATCTTTTGGAAAGGAATACCATTGGCTGAGGTTAAAAGTTACTGGAGAACATAGTCCTGTAAGTACCTTGGCAGGCGTATGTTCCGACGAGGCCGATTATTGACATCAACATCCTGTTGAGGCCTCGCTACCGGGGCATAAAGGTGTGGCGAAAAAATGTCATCCTGTAAAAAACATTTAACTAAATGATTGACATGCCATCGCTTGCCACCTTCACAAGTAACAATATTACCATGAATATCCGTAATAACAGTGGGATCAGAAAATTTAGAAGACAGTTTATGACGGCCTCTATGGAGGTCAAGCTTAATTCTCACTTTGTCGCCAACCTTGAATACGTGATGACGAACACTGTGACGCGTGTCGTAAGAACTTTTCATTCGTTGAGCGCTGTGCTGTAGTTCAGAAATGACATCAGGTGCCGCACAGTTCTTATTGTTCACGTTGGGTTTCAGGCATGACAGTTTAGA
Organism: Patella pellucida; assembly: GCA_917208275.1. Lineage (NCBI taxonomy): Eukaryota > Metazoa > Mollusca > Gastropoda > Patellidae > Patella > Patella pellucida. The sequence goes on from OU795038.1 coordinate 62,315,183, forward strand.
TCGCATTTCACGTCCAGTCATCAATTAATGGGGTGAGCACTGTGTAGATGAATGAGGCGTAGAACGTATAACAAATAAAATAACGCGTAAAGCTTGTGCCCAGGATGACGAATCGGAAACATTAGTTTGTAGCAAGTGTTTTATAGTACCATTTAGCCTTTCCACGGCACCGTTAGCCATGGGGTGATAATTTGGTGTGCGAATATGCGTGATGTTATTCTGTGCTAAATAACTTTTGAATTCCGCGCTTATGAACTGTGGTCCATTGTCGGTAGTTATGGAGCGTGGTAGACCCCATATTGAAAACCGCGATTCCAGAAAATCAATGATCTTTGATGATGTAATACTCTCCGTCAGAAGGGACTCTGGCCATTTCGAAAAATAGTCTACTAGATTAACCAAATACCGCAGGGGGCAGATGTATATGGTCCCTGGATGTCGATACCGAGATCTTGCCATGGTCCATTAGATGGCCTCCTGGGCTGTAAGGGGGCAGTAGCACATTTAGCAGATTTATCACTTGATGAACACGGCGCACATGAACGAACAAAGTTTTCAATATCCTTATCATATCCAGGCCAATATGCACAGTTGCGCAATCTATTCTTCGTTTTAACTATGCCCATGTGACCTTCGTGGGCCAATTTCATAACATCGTTCCGTAAAGAATAGGGTATAATGGCTTGGTCACCACGCGCAATACAGCGGTCACCAAAAATAAACAGTTCATCCTTAAGGTGAAAAAAAGTAAGTAACCCTGGAGATAACTGGGACTTTGGTGGCCATCCGGTGCGGACGTATGTGAGCAAAGTACAGAGCAGTGGGTCACTGGTGGTTTCGTGTGCTAGCTTTTCGTGTGAGATAGCCCAAGCAGAGCAAATCTGGACGGCAAGAACGTTCTCATCTATTGATAGATGACAGACTGTAGAACCAAACTCTTGAGTATGCGCTGTCCGCAATCTTGAAAGTGCGTCAGCAACAATATTGGAAGTACCCTTTTTGTATTCTAATGTAAAATGATAATCAAGCAGTAGTGAGGCCCAGCGGCTTATTCTAGCAGGTCGTCTCCCGGTATTCTCTGGGTTTTGAAGGAGTGTTACCAGAGCTTGGTGGTCTGTTAACAGTTTAAAGTGGGTGCCCCTTAAATAACGGTCCCACTTTTTAACGGCCCAGACGCATGCAAGGGCTTCCTTTTCACCAGTGCTATAACGTTGTTCACATTCGGAGAGTCTCCGTGACGCGAAAGCCACGGGTCGTAGTTCTCCATTTTCTTGAAGTTGTGCAAGTTCAGCCCCTAGCGCATAATCCGAGGCATCACACGTAACATAGATGGGTGAAGAAGGGCAGTACAAGGCTAGCACTGTTGACTTTGACAAACATTGTTTTAAATCGTCAAAAGCATTTATCTGGGACGACGTCCATTGCCAAGGTACATCCTGGCGAAGCAATTCGCGTAGTGGTTCGGAACGCTTAGAAAAATCCGGTATAAACTTAGCATAGTGGTTGAAGAGACCCAGAATCCGGCGAACTTCTTTAACATCTTTAGGTGGAAGTAGTTGAGTAATGGCCTCGCCATTTGTAGGGCTTAAGTGAATTCCTGAAGACGATAAGGTAAAACCCAACCATTCCACTGAACTGGTTTTAAAGGAACATTTATCTGGGTGTAGAGTCAACCCGTTGTCCCGTAACCGAGAAAGTACGTCACGTAAGCGAATATCGTGTTCCTCTGCAGTAGATCCGACCACAACAATGTCGTGAAGAAACCAGAAAGTACCCTTGCAACCTGCTAAAATTACATCCAACATTTTCTGGAAACTGCCTGGTAGATCGGCAAGACCAAACGGGCCACGTTTGTATCGAAAGAGGCCGATTGGTGTAGTAAAACTACAAAGTTTCATTGTCTCGGGGTGTAACGGCAGTTGGTGATAGGCAGAATTCATGTCCATCTTGGTGATAAAATTTGGGTTCCGGACAGATGCAAACAATGTCTCAATGTTGGGTAGCGGGTATTTCACTGGGTAGATATTCTTGTTTACGGACCGGAGATCTACACAAACACGCAATTTACCCGTACTCTTTCTTCCCAGAACCAAAGGGCTAACCCATTCAGCGTGGTCAATGTGCTCTATAACATCATCTTCTAGTAATTTATTGATTTCGATCTGTAGTTCATCCATTAAAGCAAATGGAACAGGGCGTGGTTTATGTGCAACCGGTACGGCATCATCCTTCAGAATAGATCTATGCAGAAATCTGTTAGCCAAGCCGACGTCGGTGAAAACCGAGGGAAATTCCTTCTGAACATCCTTGAAACACGACAGGAAATTGACTGTAAGTGGCTGAGTAGATTGTACACAGGTTGTAGTAGGCCAAGGGCTAATTGTCATTTGTAACGATTGTATAAGATCCAGGCCAATTAATGACTCTCCATTTTCAACGACGTAGAATGTAGCCATAGCTGTACGATTATTGAAAGAAACTGTAGTAGTGTGAATTCCTTTAACACAAATTTCCGTTTGGGTGTAGGTACATAACTGGGTGGAGGCTTGGTGTAATGAGGCAGCTGGAAAAATTTCCAAAAATGTATAATAATTCAAAATGCAAACAGGAGAGCCTGTATCAACTTGAAATTGGGACGTCGTATTACCAATGTTTAAAGTGCAGGTAAGACGTTTGAGGCCCTGCCGTTCCGTAACTTTAAGTATAATATGGTCGGTGATAGCAGCCGAACTTGCATGAACAGTGTTGATAGGTGATGCAGCTGAATCCTGGTTATTGGACATACAAACGGAGTGAAAATGTCCCATGCGACGACAGTTTGTACATTCGCGACCAATTGCTGGACAGCGAGGATGGTTAGCTTTATGGTTTCGACTCCCACATCGAAAACAGGCATTGATTGGAAGATGCCTTTCCGTTTGAGGATATGATGGTGAGGTATAGTTCTTAGCTGACCTTGACTGCCGGAATTGCGAACGTTGGATTTTATGGACTGCTGTGTCGTCTGGTACAGTGGCCATGCACTTAGATTCCTTCAGTGCTGTTTCGACCTGTTTAGCTAACGTAACTGCTGTCTCTAAAGTTAATTGTGGCTCTAGAAGTAATCGCTCCCGTATCTTGAGTTCGTTGGTTTTTTCGATAAGTTGGTCTCTGATCATGTCATCAGTGGAAGCACCGTATTCGCATCGAGCAATTAAATTTCGTAGGCTCGAAATAAACTGATCAACTGTTTCGCCAGGGTACTGGAAGCGTGACCGGAACCGGTATCGTTCGGCGGTGACATTAACGGCGGGTGTGAAATGACGCTCGAGAGCAGCTAATGCAGCCTCATAAGTGTTATCTTCCGTTCCAAGTGTGTAAAAGATAGTTTGTCCCTCCGGGCCTAAGGAGTGAAGAAGAATGGCTTTTTTGCGTTCATTTGAATAACCTGCGCCCCCAGATGCAACAAGATAGTTCTGAAATATTTTCTTCCAGTGAGTCCAAGTGTAAATCGGCTCGCCGGGTGTAGGCAGGAAAAATGGCGGAGCGTGCACGCTCATTCTGACTTGACAAAAAACGTAGAAGCGTTAAAAGTAGGTAGACATATATACAAGTAGAACCGTTCACCTCGTCGCCACTTTGTGGTGTTGATGCTCATACATATTTATTCAATAACTGAACATACAAGTACTAGGCTTCTCATTATTTATATTTACATTATCACCCTCGCATCCTTCCTCAACCATCCCAAGGGCATTCACTCTCCTTCCCCTCACTCCCAAGGGAACTCACTCTCCCTGCTTCAACCGGGACTCAGCCCGACACCACAATTTCCTTCTGACTTGTTTTAAGATATAAGATAAGACTGCATTACAAGAAATTAAAAGGCATGCTAACATTTTGTAGTGTGTGAGACCTTATATAATATAATTTCATAAGAAGAAGGCCTTAAGTTGATGTTTTGTTTGTAGTATGTAGAGCTGACATATAAATATCTAAAAGAAAATAGGATCTTCTCTTATAAACTGTGCACTTACCTTGCCATCAGTCTTAGACTTGACCTTCCAGTATAGATCTTCTATATTCTCACAGAATGTAGTAAACTCTGGGATAATGAAGTTTTGGTGGAATGCTTTGGCAATTAAAAAAATATTCTCACTGATACAGCTGAAATAATGAATGTAAAAAGCAATAGGTGGTATAAGTACTTCTATGTAGGTATTTAATGGTAGTGGTACACATGTTCACAAAGAGTAGAGAGTGGGTGAAAATATTTTGAATTCTGTTGACTGTAATGCAGAGCTGCACATGTTTATGTATGTAACAATAATCTTCTTTACTAAATCATTTTGATTTGTTAGTTAAAATATTATAACTGAGAGCCAATATATTGCAATAATTCAATAAATAATAAATTTTCATTTCATCATTTAAGTACTTGGATTTCATTCTTTTTTTGTAAGAATATCGAAAAATGTTTCAGCAGATACACGGCAACACTATATACCTGAAAACACCGAAAAACAACCAGAAAACAATGAAAAAAATCATTTTATACTGAATACCGGAAAACACCGGAAAAGCACTAAATACCAGAAAACATTCTAATATTTCCTAAATAGATAACCTGGAGCCTGCTCCTCTGTGTGCGGGGGTTTAGGGTTAGGTTTTTCAGGTGTTTTCCAGAGGACAAGCAACGGATTAGGGTTAGGGTTAGGTTTTTCCAGTGTTTTCAAGAAGACCAGACTCCAGGTAACCTATTTAGGGTGTTTTACGGTATTTAGTGTGTCTTCTGGTATTTAGTGTTTTTTCCGGTATTCAGTACAAAATGGTGTTTTCCTGTAGTTTTCCAGTATATAGTTTGGCCCCCGGACACATGTAACAGTCATCATTTGACCAAATGTTTTGAGTTTTATAAATGCATGTATGAGGTTTAGAAGAATCATATTATTAACCTATTTACTTCTGAGTGGTGCTTTAATTATCACTTTAGATCCAGAAATACTAGGCTTTAACAGTGTTGACGCAATTTCTACTCAATCCACTACACAGCCTTCCTATTATCATCACAACTAGTGCTTTGTAATACGATTATAGTCACCATACGATGCACAATCAGGACACAAATTAACACCAAAAAAAATAAAATTAGATATTAAATAGCTTATATGTTTGCAGTTTAATCAAGCATGACTTCAATTTTTTGTTGATATTTGTACATGTAATAGTATTGCTCTGTATAAAGTGTACTGCAAACAGTTAACAGCAAGATAAAAGATTTAACGTGTCAGCACTAATTTCATTTAATATACTGCCCATTCAAAGCAACATCATAAAATCTGCAATAAAGAGATATCTATTCAAATTTATGAAATAACTCTTATTTGATGAGAATCTCAAATAGCACTCGCTCTTTGATCCCCCCACATCCATTCCCCCAACCCATTTTGTTATTTTATTGGATTTTAAAATGTAATTTTGTTATGTAAGACAACAAAATGCCTCCATTCAACATTTTACATGTACATGTAGGTATGTTTGTAGATAAATCCAATGTTGAGAAATAATGGATTATATAATGATTTTAAAAAACATACATGTATATAAACAATAGAATACAAAGGAATAGTCCAGTCACATAAATATATGCTCTTATAATACTTATATCAGCTAAAATTAGAAAATAAAAAGATGTCAATTGTATTAAGCGTCAAGATCAATACATGTACATTATTTTAACCTACAGTAAATCAAAGACATTAAACTCTATTAATCTCATATTGATCGATACTTTTAGTTTATTCCTGTAAACATTTAATAGTAATTAATGGCATATCTGATTGGTCCTACAGCAAATAGAACAATAGGATTTTAGATAGGTCACCTTCAAGGTATAAGTGACATGTCTGTGACTGGTTATCATTCGCTATGTTCTTGTTTGTTTACATATCCCATTATTTGTGTATCATTGCTTTATAAAGATTATTTAATAGAACTCGGTAATAATCTGCACATAATCTGTGATGTATCTGATTAATGAATGCCATAGGTATAAATATAGACCCGTATAAAGTTGGAAGTACTGCCTTCTGAATATATTTTCCACTAAGATTCATTACATGTAATAATTATGCAAACTGCAAACCCAAGGCTTCAAAGGAGTAGTTTTCACATAGTCATTTGAATACTTGTAACCCAAAGGTTATTTAAACTGATATATTAGTATATTCATGTATTACGCAATATCAATTACAACTAATGGTATTTCATATTTATTGATATTTATTAAATGACATCAACTTATTCAAATTACCCTCTTGGATTTGCAATACAATACATGAAATATACATGTGTACATATGGATAAATACAGTCAATAATTTAATCAATCGAGTTATTGCCTTTTGAAGTTACAATTATCCACTATCATTTAAAGTTAATACAAGTTTGATATAACAAATGTTACCAAAGTGGAGGTGGGCCATGGGCGGGTGTTATTTGTATTTTCTAATTAATTTGAAATGCTTTAGATTACATTTATTACATCATTGTACTGCAGTTCACATTGCACCAGGAACAATATAACACAATTAAGCAATTCGTGTAGGCCCAAACTTTAAAACAAAGCAATCAAATTGAGGAAAATTTGAATAAATTGACATGGTTACCATGTATAAAATTAATAATTATGCAGATCATTAACTTTCAAAAGCAGTATCAAGTACTCATGAATAATTCATTATACATGTATGTGCTCAGCTGTAGTTGACCAAAATAAAGTTATTAAAATGTTTAATTTTAATTTGTATAAAGATTTCTACGCCTTTAAAGCAGTCTTGACATGTAGAGATGCCTAATTTCTGTAATTTTTTTAAGGATACCTTTGATAATCTCTATACATGTACCTCAAGGCTATCAAAGTTAGGTGGAATGAGGGAGATACCATTTATATCCGCTTTTGTTAAAGGGCATCAACACCAGTATTTTTGTATCTACATGTATCTGTTCTTGAAATGAAATTTCATTTCGCTTCCTTTTCTTTCAAGTCATATACACAGGGCAAAAAAACTATATTTACTCTTTAAACGTTGGTCTGTCTAAGTGAATTGAATGTACGCCTTCCATTTCACCCACTCGAGCCTGGAATTTAGAAAACTTCTCCATTGTTTCCTTCAGTCTGGGGTCTGTTTCACGTAATCCTGATTTTCGAAGCTCCTAAACAAACAAATAAACCAATAAAGATAAAACTGGTTCTTGGGCAGTGGATTATCATCCAATTTCATTAATTGAATTTCTTCTTTCCTCCAAGAAGGTTCTGTAATCCAAGGTAAATACTGACAAAGCAGCTTTCATTCGATTCAATTTAGAAAGGAAAGTAATTACATCTTGTCATTATTTTGGACATTTTGAGATCAACATAAGTTTAATTTTATTTCACTGTCGTCTGTTCTTCACTGTTGGAGAAGAGAATTTTCCCAAGCATTGATGTTTCCTCCTAATCTACTTTGTATTCAAACTAAGGGTTCTTTTTTTAAAATATAAGTGCACACCAATATGCACACGTTAGGGTCATGATATTTTGCCAATATAAAGGACAAAACAATGCAGACGCTTTCCAACGCGTCTCCAAAGTATCAAAGGATATTCTCCAACAATGCATTTTAATAATGATCAGTGATATAAAAAAAAGTAACTTTAATTTGATATGCAATTATTTCAACACAAATTGTAGTCTGGTCGAGCTATCCTCCAATCTGGCATTAGTGGGAAAAAATTCCTACCCAAGCGATTATTATTTCATATGAACAAGTAGGGTGAGTAGCCTTCCAGAAAAATTTTCCCCGTTGATCGGCCTTGGGGAAAATTTTTAGGGGGCTTTTTTGTTTGGCCCCCCAAAATCGCCCTAAAATCCGTTAATGGCTATAATAACTCGCTTATTATTGATTTTTGGGGTTAATAATGTATTAGGAGCCTATAGGAAATCGATACCAAGGAATTTAAAAATGGCGTCAAAAATGACCTATGACGTCACTGTGACGTCATAAGTCAAAATGGCGCCCACAATTTGAAAATTTACCTCATTCTTGAAGTTTATCATAATTCACAATAAATGAATTAATATTTACTAATAAAACAAACTGATAAAAACAAACATTGATTTTATAGGTAAATGATAATATAGTCAGATTTCATAGAATGTTTATTGATCGTAATCTTCTAGGTCAACGTCCTCAGAATTCCTGCAAGATTCACTATGACAGCCCCCACACGCGCTGACACATTTCAGACCATTCTTCCTGCAGCTACTGATTTTTCGTCGAGGTACAATTCACAATGTTTAAAACGCTTTCAGGGGCTACAGGAAGGTCTGTCATGCTGGGTTTGTGGCCTCCTGGTGTCTTTTTCCATCCCCACTCGCTCACATTCAACTAGCTTTCATTTAATTTTAACCAAACCACGACCTGCAGATGAACTCTGAGCGCATGGTAAATAGCCACACGAACCGTGGGTGGTATTGGGGAAGGGTAATTGAATTTTTCTCTGCTATCATGGAATCAAATCTCTTGTGTCGCAGTTTAGTTAGGCTCACATCTGGTTCTCCGTACATTAAAGAGAGTATCTTACATCCGGCATCTCCAACAGTTTGTTGATTGGATGATGTCACAATGAGTTTACTAAGCTTTTGGACCTTGTTATTGCTTTAAGCATCAAGTAAATGTTCACAATCCTAAAGGTATCTAATAAAATAAAAACCAAGTACGAACAATCCAAACCATATGACAGAATTCGAAGTCCTAAAAATAGGTATAGGCGAAATGATGTATTCAAGAAAAATAGTGTAATCAGCAAATGGACTGCTCCTCGTGAACAAAATACACGACAAACAGTGGTAACAGGTATCCGGAAGAGTAAACTTATCCTGTCGGGCGCCACACCCGCCATTGCTGCATCCAAACTATTAGGCGAAATGTCGGTAAAATAGCGTGATTGATTGGCCAATGAACTATCGGTATGCAAAATGCCTGCGATGAACTGTGTTAACGATTTAGTATACATTATCAGGGAGATAGTAATAGTATACGTGTCAATTGAATATATCTCGAATAATAGCCCAGAGAGACACGTTATATTTCCCAATCAAATCAATATGACGACCATAAAACTTTTGAAAGGTTTTAAAAAGTTTAGTCCGCAAGTGTCCTTGTAGTTGAAGCTAAGATGACAAATGCCTCGGTCTACCTAAAAATCAGAATAAAGGGAACAAGCTCTAACGGGTTAGCGGAGATATAAAGTTCTCTTATCATGACATAAAACAATTTATCATACTTTGGTAGCATTCCAGTCTCTTTGAAAATGGTCTTTAGGAATACCTCTGAAGACTGTTTCAAGTTCTGATTCAGCTTGGTATCCATAAGAAGTTTATTTACTATAGCTACACAGAACTTTCCTTTGAGTTCCCTTAATTCTTCAGAAGCCTGCATTTCACGCGCATCGCCCAGCTTTGTTTCTAGAATTTTAAGAAGGCTGACTTTTTCAGTCGGAGAAGAAGAACTTGGATCACACCAATGCCTTTTTTGATTGAAAATTTCAAGATAAACACCCCGTGCCGCTGCTGGTTTATCATCTACGAACAGTAAATAATCTTCAACACCCTGATTTGCTTCTCGTCTTTGTTTTAATGTCATTTCGTACGTCGGCTATGTTAACCATATTGATTTAAGGTATATTGCCAGTTTCAACGCCATGTGGCCTAGTTTTGCTTGTCCCATTTCTCGAATTATGTTTGCCACAGCAACACATAAACTGGATATAGTGTTAATTCATGCCTTAACGACAGTCTCTTCAATGAAGGTTATGTGGCGCCTGATCTGATTCTGTATCTGGTTATGATCATTTCCTGTCAAAAGGAGCGGCGCTGTGATATTATTGTCATTGATCTGTTCCAAGGGTTTATTTTGCCTGATAATGGCGTGACAGTTGGTGCCAGTCAAGCCAATGGAGGTTATTCCAGCTGTACGTGACCGATTCACATTAGATGCGCAGACAGTTGTCTTCGCTGGAACTGTTAATAACGAATTAACAAGTTCAGGATGCTGATTCTCAAAGTTTGCGGTTGGTGGTATCTTCTTGAACATCATTGAAGCTAGAACTTTTAATTATCCCAGCAGCGGAATCCAAATGTCCAAATATGCTCTTTGCTGCACCAATTGGTACGTCTTTGACACCAGCTTTTGGGAAGAAACCGAAGACAATGCGGATAATTCTATTTTGTACCCAAGTTTAGTGCCATTCCTGTGGGTCTCAATAAATGAAATGTCAGATGCCGGCATTTTACTCAATTTTAATGCCGATTTGATTACTTGTTTCTGTGAAGTAGAAGAAGGCGGAGTAATACCATTTCCATGTCCAACACTGTTTGATGCAAAGCCTGTCAATACTCCATAAATAATAGATACACATCACTTTTTCGCCTACTGCGCAGTACCAGTGGCATCTCGGTCAAAAGCTCTACAATGAAAACCTGGCGAAAGTATACAAGTTTCCCTGAACACCCCTGTTCTTGTTGGATAAAGTACAAGATTGGCACCACCGATCAGGGCTCCTTCATATTCTACCGTTTGTATTCATTCACATGCTAATTTGAGAGCCATCAGCGAGGAGGAACATTCCCATGCGCCCAGCGTTTATCTACAGGTCGTCGTTTGGTTAAAATTAAATGAAAGCGAGCTGAATGCTGGCGAGTGGGGCGGAAAAAGACACCAGAAGGCTACGAACACATCATGACAGACCTTCGTGAGGCCCCTGAATGCGTTTTAAACTTTGTGAGATTAAGTGCAAGTCGCTGAAAAATCAGTGCGGTACCATGATATGCAGCTTAAGGAAGAATGGTCTGAAATGCGTCAGCGCGCATGGGGGCTGTCATGGTGAATCTTGAAGGAATTCTGAGGACGTTGACCTAGAAGATGACGATCAATGATCATTCTATGAAATCTGACTATATTATCATTTACCTATAAAATCAATATTTGTTTATAACAGTTTTGTTTTATTAGTAAATATTAATTCATTTATTGTGAATTTTGATAAACTTCAAGAATGGGAAAATTTTCAAATTTTTGGCGCCATTTTCACATATTTTTGACGCCATTTTCAATTGTGACGTCACAGTGACGTCATAGGCCATTTTTGACGCCATTTTTGAATTCCTTGGTATCGATTTCCTATAGGCTCCTAATACATTATTAATCCCAAATATCAATAATAAGCGAGTTATCATAGCCATTAACGGATTTTAGGGCGATTTTGGGGGTCCAATCAAAAAAGCCCTCTAAAAATTTTCCCCAAGGCCGATCAACGGAGAAAATTTTTCTGGAAGGCTACTCGCCCTACTTGTTCATATGAAATACTAATCGTTTGGGTAGGAATTTTTTCCCACTAAATATGTACCTCGACCAGGCTATTGGATTGATTACTTTGCAAGACTAATTTAATGAAAAGCTGCATGTACATACCCCTTTAAACTTAGCGATGGAAAGATAACCTTCCGAATCACACAGTGAATCAAATATTCGATCTTCAACATCTTCAGCTTTCCAATACTTCCCACTGTGAAATAAAAACCTAGAGATGCCAACACACAAATCCAGGATTTAATCAAAGGCATTAGTATTATTAGCATGCACCAGAAAAAAGCTGTGATTTATTTATTATAGTGAGCACTGGTTATTGATTATAGTGAGCACTGGTTATTGATTATAGTGAGCACTGGTTATACATTAGTTCCTTTAGATCCTGTCTCTGAGAGGACGATGTCCACTGACAGTTCCTGACGGGCCTTACACTGTACATGTATATAGCTGCAGTATGAAAATACGGTAAAATAGCTCTACCCCACCTTTGTTCTCCAGCTGTTTTAGAACCCTTACCTTCTATTTTTCACAGAGATTCTTTTTTTTTCTGCCAAAAGGAATTATTTATCACTATATTTGACACATTTTTTTTAATAATTCAACACCATTTTCAATAAAAAATTTAGTGATGAAATACACATGCAGTTTGCGCATGTTCGGGACTCGTAATGGCTGTTCAGTCCCAACGTATTTTGTGTTAGTATGTTCTTAATCGCAAAATTCTACTTGAAAATAGTATTGAATCATTATAAATATGTGTCAGCTGTGGCGAGAAATGATTCATTTGGCGAATAAAGTAGAATCAAGGCGAAAAATAGCAGGTAAGGATTCCAAAATAGCCTCAGAACAGAAGTGGGGAACAGCGGTATATTGATATTGCAACTATATAAGGCTTAGTAACTGTCAGTGACAGAAACAGTTCCTAAAGGAACTAGTTAGACATGTACTAATGTGTGCATGTGGTAAGTGCTGATTGATTATACATGTAGTCAACTATTGATTATGGTGAGCCATTGGTTATAGTCAACTATTGATTATGGTGAGCCATTGGTTATTGATTACCGGTATAGTCAACTGTTGATTATGGTGAGCCATTGGTTATTGATTATAGTCAACTATTGATTATGTTTCAGCAATTGGTCAACTGTTGATAGTTGTTTATTGAATATTTGAAAAGAAATGGTGTTTCATGTCTCATAAAAACAACACCTGGTCAAATTATAATACCAATAGATATACAATGTACTGTATGTTTATGTACAATAACAAACACAGAATTTTAACAAGAAAGCAGTTTTTCTCAAAGATAATGGGTCCTCAATTAAGTGACATCAGGCCCATCGGATCGATATTGATGTGTGTGTGTGTGGAAGTGGGGGGGCTGCGAGCATTACATCAATTTGCCAATTTTGTGATTTGTCCGTTAATATGTCGATGTCAGCCGTTGTCAGGTTTATAAATCAGTAATACAATAATATACATGTAAGTAAATAAGTGCAGTTACAAGTAAACTATCATAACTTCTTGTGCAGTGTGCAAAAGTAATCAAAATATGACTCCTCTTTCTTTCTGCCAAATATGTCAGTCTACAATCAAAGCTACACATGTATCAATTAATTAACTGACAACTTCAGCTACATACATTATGTACAGAATCAAAGTCTCTGGTGAACTTTATCATAAACCATGGACCCTATAATATGTATTATAAGGTCCATGCATAAACATACATAACAACTGTTGTTGGTATAATTTCAACAAAACATGCAAATGCGCAATATCTAATTTATCAGACACTGTATGAACAGAAGGGGTTTAATGAGTTTAATGTCAAGCAGGGTTCAGGGGGCTTTATAAACTGTCAGATTAATGGGAAAGAGGAGGGGGTGGGGTGAAGCTCCCTTAATATTAATCGCTGCTATTTCAAATGTATCTTTATAACCTATGTGATGATATACTGAACAAATATGATAATACATACCTACTATTTGGATCTGGCAATTTACTATTAAATCTTATAGGGCAATGATGTTGTGCAATCTTGAGGCCCTTGGTTCTTTTGTCATTTGCCAAACATACTATGGTCCTCACAAACTTAGCATCATTCACAGAAAACTTGTTACTTAAAATATAGTATGGTTTAAAATGTCTTGGAAACAACCGATGCATTCCTTTTGTATATGTCAGCTATTTATTTAAATAAAAGATATATATACAATGTCTTTTTTCAATTCTGTATTATAATAATTCTTTTAAATGATTAGTATAGACTCTTTTACTACATGTACTTTTAGTTATTCTCGACTGCGATATGCGCGTGCTATGTTACTATGAATTTGCACGTGTTTAATTCAATTCCTTCCTCTTTCTATATCTACCACTAAATACCGATTTTTACACACTTGACTTGTTGGTGGGTTTTGCAATGAATGGTAGATTTAGACAAAAACCGAGTGAGTACACAGCTCGCGAATTCCTTGACTTCCAAGTGTAAAGTACCGTATCACTATCTGCTATAGTATAGTAATAGTATAAAGTACCGGTACCACGACTAGCCTACATTCCGTTATAACCGATCGATAAACCCTATATAGATCCAGTTAGCAACCTTCAAATGTCCTTTCTTTAAACAATATTTTTCTTTTCGTAGCGAGCTTCCAGATCTGGCATTGTAACAGTCATTGCGGGTTATATTTCATTCATAACTTGGAGTAAATCCCTCTGTTTTTGACCACTGTTGACAAATACCTGTCATACGTTCATTTGCACATGGCTACTATCTCTGATATAAATAAATCTATGCCACGTGCCTAGTCTTTTGTTTTTCATTGGCGGGTAAAGACACGCCTCCAGAAACCAAACAATTTGTCTAACCACAATCAGTGACTTGCTCCGAAGAATACCGCACAAATACCGTTTGCTCGATTGACCAGTCACTCAACGTCTCACCTCAAATAGGTTAGTGGGTTAGAAAAAAACCCAACAAAGATCGATACCAAAATGAAAGAAAAGTACATTTCTATTATCTATATCATGCTAAACCTATTACTGTCTTGTCGTGGAGATTAGACTACACTCGGAGTCAGTGCACGTCTGTTAACGGCATATTATCTGTTCATAAATCTATCTATCACGGTGTGCCCCAAGGATCAATATTGGGGCCCATATTATTTAATACTTTTATAAATGATTTACCGTTATACCTTTCCTCTTTGCAGATGGCACAACAGTTTACACTTCTGGGTCTACTGCCAAAGAATTAGAACAAAAACTTCAACAGGGTGCCAATATAGTATTAGCCTGGTGTGACTAAATCCACATGAGATTAAATAAATCGAAAACTAAAGCTATGCTAATCACGAAGCAAAAACAAAAAAAAATACCCTCCCTGCTACTTTGAATAATAAACTACGTAATAAATCATTAGAAGTCGTCTCCTCGGTAAAAGTATTGGGTGTTTTTCTCAATCATAATCTAACCTGGAAAGATCTAGCGAGTATGGGGATCACGGTGGCTAAGTGGATAAGGCGCTGGTTCGCTAGCCTGGAGGTTGAGTGTTCGATCCCTGCATTGGCCGAGAAAGTTCATCTCGATTTTCCGGCGTGATTTCCCCTTGTCAGTGATGCAGAAGGAGGGCCTGACAAGGACAGCTGCCTAGTCGTTCGGATGGGACGAAAAACCCGAGGTCCCGTGTACAAATTGGAGTGCACGTAAAATATCCCTTGGCAGTTGGAATTCGATATAAGAGTAGGCCGTAGCGCCGCTGCCCGGGCAAAATTTCCCTCATTGCACACTGTGGCGTATGCCCGTCTTCAATTAGCCCAGGTACGGTGCTTAAGCGTAGGACGTTAAACCCCATTTCATTCATTCATTCATTCTAGCGAGTATATTTCTAAAAAATTACTCCGTCAACTTAGAAAATATCCCCCAGCTCCATTCCGTGTCCTTTTCTACAATGCGCACTTTCAATCACATATAGATTATTGTTCCAAATATGGGACCGTTGTGATGCTAATTTCTTGACCGTCTTTCTCGACAGCTAATAATGGCCTTAAAATTAATTTTAAATGTTAAACATATCGCCGACGTTTACCCCCAACTAGACAAATTGAAAATCCTTTCAATAGTAAATCGACGTATCTCTAATCAATGTATATTTATTTATAAAATTCTTTTAAAACAATGCCCTGGTTACTTATTTGATCTCTTACTATATTATGAAACTCCTTACAATCACCTGAACAACAAACTTACTACTCCTAAGCCAAATATTAATGTTGCTAAAAGTAGTACATGTATACGCTTTAAAGGCCCCATGCTCGGGAATTCTCTGCCAGCTTCTATAAAAACTTTAAATAACTTGAATCTTTTCAGGAAAAAAATTCTTCTTTACCTTAAATATACTTCAAATATCTTATCATAAAATCTCTATTTTATAAGCATGTACAGTACTGGCCAAATTAATAGCATAATTTTATAAAACGTTGCAGAATTAGTCACTAGAATTGAAGTATGGATAGAATTATGCACGGTGCATATATTGAACTGAATTTTCTAACACATAATCAAATTGACATCCACTTCATATTGCATGGTTGGTCGACTTTTTTGATGACGTCATGACGTCGTAACGGCCGATGACGTCATTGATGTCCGTCATGTTGTTTTTTTGCTGTTTTTGGAACACAATCATTAGGGAATTTCTCTAATACAAGAGCACCAGTTACGTTTTGGGGGGTATTACAGGACAGACACACTCAATAACAATGATTTCAATGGTCGTCCTTGACGCCATTACGACTGTGTAACGTCACAATGACGTCATCTCGCCAAAACAGGTTTTGTACGAGAAAACGCCTCAACTTGATCGATTTCCATGTTTTTGGTGTCAAATTATGTCTTTTCTGGGACGCCGAATCGAACTAAGGCTATTAAAATGTTAAAAAATCGACATAAACGATAGTTTGTCTACAACGATGAGCAAATGGAGGAGCAGACTGTGATTTCAGGGCTGCATGCGTCCTGAAATTGACTAAAAACGATTTTGAATTTTATAGAAATTATATTTCATAAATATAGAAACTTCATGTACAACATGTACAATTACAGGGGGCGATTCAACTAATTATGCAACGCAGCGTCTATTTATTTCATCCGTTACTAACGTTAGTCCGTTCCATTAGTTTCCCAGGTAGCAGTCCTACATTGGGCCAACATTGGCCCAACGTATGCAGTTACGTTGGCCCAACGTGGTTGTCCAACATTGGCCCAATGTTTTTTTGTCCGTCGGCCCAATGGTGGCCCAATGTTGGCCAAATTTACATTGGGCCAATGTTGATCCAATGTCTGTTAGGCCAAGGTTGGCAAAACGGTGGCCCAACGTTGGCCAAATTTACATTGGGTCAACGTTGGACCAACATTGATCCAATGTCTGTTAGGCCAATGTTGGCAAAACTTACATTGGATCAACATTGGGCCAACGTTGGCCAAATTACAGCCCCCCCACCCCTATACTGCACACCCTCACCACCCTCTTCCAAAATTGCTTAGACCTCATTATGCATGTAATAACACCACAGCACAATTAGACCAAAGCAAAATCGGGGATCACGGTGGCTAAGTGGATAAGGCGCTGGTTCGCTAGCCTGGAGGTTGAGTGTTCGATCCCTGCATTGGCCGAGAAAGTTCATCTCGATTTTCCGGCGTGATTTCCCCTTGTCAGTGATGCAGAAGGAGGGCCTGACAAGGACAGCTGCCTAGTCGTTCGGATGGGACGAAAAACCGAGGTCCTGTGTACAAATTGGAGTGCACGTAAAAGATCCCTTGGCAGTTGGAATTCGATATAAGAGTAGGCCATAGCGCCGCTGCCCGGGCAAAAATTACCCTCATAGCACACTGTATGGCGTATGCCCGTCTTCAATTGGCCCAGGTTAGGTGCTTAAGCGTAGGACGTTAAACCCCATTTCATTCATTCCAAAGCAAAATCAACCTTAATCTATGCAAATCCACCACTATTTCAACTCATGTCACATAATGCTGTTTTTATTTTTTTTTTTAAAAATGACAAATTTGAATAAAGAAATTTGAATTGAAAAAAAAAATCAATATTTTG
Organism: Patella pellucida; assembly: GCA_917208275.1. Lineage (NCBI taxonomy): Eukaryota > Metazoa > Mollusca > Gastropoda > Patellidae > Patella > Patella pellucida. The sequence continues at coordinate 62,332,684 of OU795038.1, forward strand.
ACATGAATTAAAATAATGGTGGATTAGGTTACCCCCCCCCCACCCCTGTCCCCCAGCTTAGTATAAGAGCTATTTAAATGCCTTTTGACCAAAAACAGGACCCCAAGCACTACTCATTTTATTGTTCTTCTGGGTAGGCTTTACAAAGAAAGTGCAAGTCTAAAACAGTTTCAAGGACAATCAATATGAAACTTGACATGTCTCTTCCAACAATTGTGCATCCATACTTCCTGCATGTGATTCTCAAAGACAAATTTTGATCCCTGGAAAGACTGGAAATAAGTAAGAAAGCTCCAAAAGATATTTTATATCACTGTTTATTTGTAAATTTAAAACATTATTATTGCTGAAATGGTAGCTAAATAATTAATTAGTTAACATGAAAAGGCAATATTCAACTCTTGATGCCATCTGATTTCTTCTAGTTCTATTTTGATTTGATTTTAATCTGATCTGATCTTCAATGGCCATTGATGATTTAATTCAAAAAAAGAATAATTAATACTTTGTTACTTAATCGTTACTTAGCTGTAACAATGACAATCAAGGCTACTTTGGTTTAAAATAAGGTTTTGTGACTTTTGCCAGTTTAGAGTGAAACAATTTTCAGAATATTCCCTTTATATTAACTAGTTTTTAACTATTATAATAAGAACTGCCAGCTCATTATCTAATCTTCTTCATCAGAGGAAAGAGATCTTCAACTTCCACAGCTACAAATAAATAATTATTAAGATTAATATATTATTACCACAAATCTATGTCTAATATCAACAAATTACTCTAATAATTCTGTCATTTTAATATATGAAATTTAGGCATCTATACCATTTCATTCAGGAGCCAAGTTGGCTAAGTTGCTTGCTAGCCTAGATCATGGAATTGGCAGTTGGAATTCAATATAAAAGTAAGCCAAAGCACTGATCAATGTCCAGGCAAAATTTCTCTCACTGCACACTGTATAGCGTATGCCTGTCTTTATTTGGAGCAGAACAGACATTTAATTACATCTCGCCATTTCATTTACTTCTAATAGTAGCAAATACAAATTGAAGAATTTAAACATTAAAAAGACTTTCAAAATACATACCTGTCTTTACATGATCCTCCTTTTTCTGTCGTCTTTTCTGTCCGCACTGTAGCACAGCCAAGCCTTCAATCTTTCCTGGACATTGGCTTCTGAATGGCCCGGCAATGGCCCCTGTTTTCTGCAGACTGCTATAATTTAGACACAAAAAGGATATCTCATAAATGTAATAACCAGTGACACCCAGAGAGGAAAGCCCCACATTTTGCAAGAGATGGAATGAATGAATGAAATGGGGTTTAACGTCCTACGATTAAGCAGATGGACAGAAAACAAGCTAAAAACAAGCACAATATTTTGTATAATCAGGGGCAATAATCTAAAAAGTTATGGCCTGAAATGTGCAAATATCAAAAGGGACTGAGATCTCTGGGAAATACAGATACATGTATGTTTAAAGTTTCATCAAAATTGGATACAAATTGTGACCTCTAGTGGCTCTAGACTAAGAGGGTCCACCACCCTTGTATTACACACTTCTACACAATTTGCATACAAAGAGCGGCCATTTTGTCAAGCAGTTTCATTTCGATTTTCCTGACATTGTGATGTACCGGTATTTAAAGGGGCCATCCCGATAACATTTTGGGGGCTAAAACTGCTTAATTTTGTATGAAAAGCCCTTAATAGCCTCTAACTTAGATCCGAGCAACTTCTTCAAGCTATGTGATACGTTTACAAACAACTTCCAATCGCCGGTACGGCTCGGTGGCCGAAGACTTGTGTTCTGTTTGCATTACACAGAAGTGTCTGGATAAAACGAGTCTATATTATGTGCAGCTTTCAATCTAACCCTATTGACTCACTTTTAAAGCTCTCCTTTGATTAAGTTAAAATTGGTATCATAACAATTTAAAAGAAAAACTTAAAAGAGCTAGTGTCCAGTTAAGCTTTTTTTGCATTCACGTCCAAACTACTCAATATTTTGAACTGAAATTTTCAGACAAGGTATATACACCATTCCTCTATATTTTGGCGTTTAAATTTCATACGTTCAAGAACGTGTAATTTTCAGATTCTTTGAAATTCGGGCTGGTCCCTTTAAAGGTTTTTTTTAAATCGGAAAAATATTGTGACCCCCTGGAGAACTGCAAGATAAAAATGCAATTTATCGAACAATCTGGGGCCATAATCCAGGAAGTTAAGTTTGGGTATCCATGACCTACATAACATGTATACAGCTAAAAATGTGATTTTTCGTTTAATCAAGGGCCATAATTTAGGAAGTTATGATCCGATATGCGTGAAAAAGTACTGAGGGTTAGAATATCTTTGGGTTATAAACATGCATTTCAAATTTCATCAAAATCAGATGAAAATTGTGACCTCCAGAGGGTCCACAACCCTGATACACAATATTTTAACACTACATGTACATGGTATTTGCAGATGAGGGGCGGCCATTTTGTCAGTCAGGTTCAGTACAATTTTACTAAATTTTTCTAAATTCAAATGTAACGGTGATATATTTAAATCGGCTAAAAATTGTGACCGCTATAGGGTCCACAAGCTAAAAACGTGATTTATTGTACAATCTGATTGAATCAGGGGCTATAATTTGAGAAGTTATGGTCGGGTCGATCCGATATGTGCGAATATCGAAAGAAATCAAGATCTGTGGGTTATTAACATACATTTCAAGGTTAAACCAAATCAGATAAAAATTGTGAACCCTACAGTGTTCACAAGCTAAAAACATGAATTTTTGTACTATCAGGGATCAAAATCCATAAGATAGGTACATGTAGTCTCATACCAATATTGAACATAATCCTCGCAGTGTTCCATTTAATTAGAGCTAATCCCACTTCTAACTGTTCGAAAGAGGGCAAATTATTGTTCTAAATTATGATTGGTCAATGGTCCCATTAACAACCAATCTTGTTTGAAAAAAACCCAAACTAATCGCTTACTGTGTTACAAAGGCATTACCCTAAAAACAGGGCGTCAAATTGGACCGAATATGTTAACATTACGTTACGTCATGGCTCATAATTTTATTATGCACAATTAACCAGTGCATAGCAGAATATTGCAGTAAAACCAATTGCGTGACAAACGAGGCTATCAACATTGACATAAAGTAAACACTACTGTATGGAGGAAGACAAACAGATGTCCACTGTTTCTAATACATGATTTTTAAATCACTCATTCACTGTCCCAAGTTTTAGGGAAGACCCGAGATTAAACGAAGGGGCTGTCATGTTGCTGTACTCAAGGGATAGATTTAATTGAACAGGAAGAATAGACACACTCCCTCAAAAGCAAATCCAGCAATGGGATTTCTCGGGCCATTGCTTCAGGAATATGATCTCGAAAGGAACCGAGATCTTAGGATGATAAATCTATATTTCAAGTTTCATTGAAATTGGATAAAAACTGTGACCTGTAGAGTGTTCACAAACAATTGTGGATGGACAGACAGGGTCAGGGGCGACGACAATATACTTCCGCATGAAAATATGGGCGTTTTAAAATTATTTAAAATAAATTCTTATACCATAAAGATGCACTACATACATGTACATAACATTTAGATAAAGAGCTGGCTATTTTGGCTATAATAGTTCCAAAATAGATAATCAAAAAGTTATTAAACCACATTCATTATCGGAGCAAGATTATTGTTAATCAATAGTCAGCTGCGCCTATTGATTTTTAAATGAAATCATTAAATGGCGATTGTATTTAATCCGTTTACATCTGTGCCATTCGATTACATGAATATAGAGAGTTCATTATAGGCTTGTCGTGTAAATAAATTATAACATTTGAAGCAAAATAACAACTGTAAATGATAAACCGTCTAGAAATAGTACAATGTTTTACAGTATATATATACATGTAGTTCATGATTGTTCATACATTTCAGGAATAATCCCTTTCAGTGCTAGTGCCTACAGATATGAAAACTTATCGAATGTAATTCTTGTTCTTTATTAACCGAACCATGCACATCATGATTAACAACATTGCTCAATTTCCATTATGAGATAGCTTAATGATCTCAAACCAGGTCTAGCTATCAATGTAAAAAAAAAAATATTTTCAGATGAATATTTTACTCTCACTCAAAAGTACAAGCAATGTGTCTAATGCTGTTTGTTAGCATATGGTACAAAAACAAATATAAAGACAGTTATTGTAATATGAACGAAGGTGCAATATTTAGATCTACTTACTTAACTTACCAATTGCTAGTACTACAACCTTTGATTAAATTAAACTGGAAAATTGAAATTTTGATCTTCTTTTCTTCATCCATAATCGTAATACAAATTTTTGGCCTAAAATGAAACGATCAAAACCATATTAAATAAACATCATGATCATGTGCCATACATTACGTACCGGTATTGTGCTAGCCTATAAGTTATACAACAGTATGATTTGTCAAATTTATACTAGGGCCTATAATATACAGACAAATCAAGTACAAAATTCTTCATTTGAAGATTTTCAAAATTAGCCTGTCAATGAAAAACAAAGTAAACCTGTGGTGGGTATAACCGTTAGTTTAAAAATTATGTGTCATGTATAAAATTCAATATCAAAAATCATACATATAATTTAAAATAAATATTGGTTAACCACTCCAGGGAAATAGGGATCAATGTAAATGTGAATATAGGATAGGCTTTCACTAGTGCCTTAGGGAATTCCACTGGCACTAGTGCTGTAGAGTGTGGCAGGTACTGGCAGGCATACTTCGAAGTTCTGAATACCGATGGCGATAGGCCTAGTCTAGTCAAGATAAACACTGATGATATAGGCCTAGTGATAATTAGGCTACATGTATCATAATTGTAAATATTGTAGTTGTAGGCCTAGTCGTAAAATTGGACTTACTATCAATCATTTTTAAAATAGTTTTTGTTATATATTTATCGTTGATCAGTGACCTTTACTTTTTAGTTAGAAAGAACGGTTTTACCGTCTACCGCCAATGAACCACTGACCACTACCCTAGCGTAAGCGGGCACTAGGCCCTACGACACACATTAATTTAAATTTATGAAAATTAATAATAGCCAGATCTAGAAGTAGAATTTAAATACTCACCATAGCTGCATTTGCCATTGGGACTTCTCCTTATCGGTACATCCATTTTTATAATTAATTACTGCGAAATTATCCTACATGTATCCAAATCAAACATTATTGCGCTAAATTATAGCGGATGATAAAATTACGGAAACGTCACGTGATTACGCGAAACCGTGAAACGAACGTAGCTTAATTAGAGCATTAAGCTGTTAATCTCATCTGTAAAATACATAGCCGCACCAGTTTACCAATTTGGTCATAAAACATGTACGCGAGGTGATTTTTTTTGTTTGCGTGAGATTTCCATACAGTTTACAAACATTATAGAATTAAGAATTCCTTCGTTTGTTTTACATTCCAAAATTTATATAAATATTGCTGCCGTAAAATCACTCGGCAAATCTCGGCATATTCCGGTACAGTATACCGTAGAACTAGAACTCGTGCTTATAATAGACCAGACAATGACGTAAAAACTTGATTTAGTTTGGTTTAGATTTATTCTCTGATTTTTTTTTATAATATTAATAAAGGGTTGATTTCAAAACATGATTTTATATTAACTCGCCGTCAAATATTTACCGTAAATAAAGTGTAAATTGTTTCATTTTTTATTCTTTCCCATTGGCATTAGTCCCATTTCAGAATTTATTTGTGATACGGTAATTTAAATGTAGACCTAAACAAAGAAACAAATTGAAATTAAAAACATAATTATAATTTCAAAATGCTCTCTTTCACAACTTACAAACAATTCTTTTGTAAAATCTACATTATATGCAGTTTTTCAAATATTTGCAATGAAAAAATGTCATTTTTATGTAGCCTAGCCTATTGTACGAGTAGGCCTAATTTCAATGAAATTCCAATTCCCGTTCACCAATTTTTTCTATCAGTAAAGATGTATTATATTTTATATTGTGTTATTAAATCACAATCTACGTCGTTACCCAATAAAACTGTACCAGAGATCATGCGTCAATTTCTATAGGAGCTATAAGCGCATTACAATTCCTGATCTTAGGCCCGTATTATGCACTGAATGTGTGTAGCAATCGCTCATGTACTGCAACGCAGTAATGTATACATTATAATCACCCTTTTCTGTCCTTTGGGTTATTATGTCAATTGGATGTAAAAACTGTAACATTTAGGCGCGATACAGGCATCTCGTTTACAGTCCATTTAGCCTATACATTTTGTATAATACTTGACGGACGCAATATAACGCCTTTTCTTGCATTCCGAACCCGTGTACGTGTGTTAAACAACATAAAAGTAGGCCAGTATATATAGCCTATTTATTACACTAATAATTTTAACCCATCAAAAGAAATTATGATTCCCCAAAAGTATAAAACAAATAAATGATTGATGTCGCACACCGCCAGGTGGGACCCGACAAAGTGTTTTCATCCGCAACCAAAGCACTAAAAATTCACCGTGTTGGCGTGTTCAATGACAGAAAGTGAAAATGTTTTATTAAACCTGTCATCGGATTTTGGGCCCTTTATTTTACTGACAAGAAAGTAAAACATTTTCTTCCAAGTATCATTTTGAAAGTTCCGCTTTTAGTTTATTTTTTGAAAGTCTGAGGATTTTGAATGACTTTTTACTAAAATTGCCGCGGGGGCAGGGAATGTCAGGCAATGTCATGACCTTGACCCAGGGGATACCCTGTAAATGACCTTGCGGGCCACGACTTTGACCTGACCTTTATTGGTGAAAGTCCGTGTGGTACATGAAGTTTTGGGACTTTTTCAATCCCAAGTTCAAGGGTCAGGTCAAAGGTCAATATCCCATTCGAAAGGACATTGAATTGCCCATCCAAGGTCATGACTTTCGATTTGCCGCGCGGACCCGGGACTCCACCTTGTTCCCGGGAGCACCAGAGTCAGTAGATATTTGGGTGACCTTGACCCATTCAGATGACCTTGACCTACCAAGGTCATGTGGGCCAAGATGACATGTTGAAAGGTCAAGGTCCAGTGGCCCTAACTTTATTAGATAGACCGCTAGGGGTCAAAAACCAAAATACTTCTGAGGCCCCTAGCGGGTCAAGGTCACGACTTTTGGTTGACGATTTTAAAAAATGAAGAGCAAATGTCGGGTCGGTCTATCGGGTCACCAAATCCCGGGGCGATTGGAAGATATTTCTTGGGCAAATGTCCCTGCAAAGTCAAATAGCTTAGCATCAAAGCGATGTGGTCTAAGGGCAGATAACTCGCTCTTCCTAAACAGGATCTGACGACCTTGAGGTCGCGGCCTCTTAAACTAAAGTGACCACTGGCAGTCTTGTGGTGACCTTGGTTTGACAATCAGAGGTCAAGGTCAAGGTCAAATGACCATTATGCGGCCTTTTAACCTACTTCCGGTCTCGGGCAGAAGATTTCAAGGGCACCAAGGGACGCATCAGGGTTGATTTAGTGGGGGTAGCCGCAAGTACTAGTTCCGGGGAAGATAGGGGAAAATTAGAAAAAATAATGATTGAAATAGCACCATTGGGGGCACTGGAGCCCCAAGTGGCCGAGGTTTGAGGCTTTGAACTATGTGGCTCAGTTTGCGGGACCGTTCTGGGCCACAGCCTCAAGTTTTAGACCTATGGCACTTCTGGTTCTCGAATTTGGCCCAAAAAGACAGCAAACAGGGGTTCTGCAGCTGATTTTTCCAAGTCAAAGTCCAGGAAAGGGGGCAGCGCGTGCCACGTTTGACTATGATAGAAGCAGCAGGGACTAGCATGATATTTAGTCACTGCCACATTAAATTCATGTGATAATTAGCGTGACTATTTACACGAAGTGTGAACAATGTTGGCCCAATGTTGGCTCAATGTTGGCCAAATAATGAATGGATACGTTGTCCATGTGACGTTGGCCCGACGTTGGAAGTGCGACACCTTCGCTGGCCAACCATTGCCGACATTGGCCCAATGTTGGCTTAGTGTTGGCCAAATAATGAATGGGCATACGTTGGCCATGCGACGTTGGCCCGACGTTGGAAGTGCGACACCGTCGCTGGCCAACCATTGCCGACATTGGCCCAACATAAGACTGCTAGCTGGGTTAGTACTTCGTCTGAAATCATAGTCTGGAATCATTGGCCCATCGTTGTAGACCAACTATTGTTGAAAAATTAAATTTATGTTGATTTCTGAACATTTTAATAGTCTTAGTTCGATTCGGCGTCCCAGAAAAGATATAAATCGACACCAAAAACATAGAAATCGATCAAGTAGAAGCGTTTTCTCGTACAACACCTGTTTTGGCGAGATGACGTCATCGTGACGTCACACAGTCGTAATGGCGTCAATGACGACCATTAAAATCATTGTTATTGAGTGTGTCTGTCCTGTAATATTCCCCAAAACGTAACTGGTGCTCTTGTATTAGAGAAATTCCCTAATGATTGTATTCCAAAAACTGCAAAAAAACAACATGACGGACATCAATGACGTCATCGGCCGCCACGACGTCATGACGTCATCAAATACGTCGACCAAACATGCAATATGAAGTGGATGTCAATTTGATTATGTGTTAGAAAATTCAGTTCAATATATGCACCGTGCATAATTCTATCCATACTTCAATTCTAGTGACTTAATTCTGCAACGTTTTATAAAAATATGCTATTAATTTGGCCAGTACTGTACATAATGTATATTTGTTAATACATGTTAAATCTATAGGCATTAGAATTTTCTGTTATATGACCAGCATATACATATCTTTTACCTGTTTTGTATATATTTCTTCTCCGCTATTGTAAATTATTGGCTTTATATTTTGTATTATATTTTCACGAAGGGCGGGATGTTAGAAGGGCTATTACATGTATAGCCTAATCTTCAACCCTTTTTAAATAAAGTCATTATTATTATTATATCTCCACGTGGTTTGACTTGGAACTTGATTTGTCACGGTACCAAGCTTAATAGATCTTTCAATAACAAATAATGACCGTAATCCCGGTCCCCGACCAATGATATGGTAAAATGAAATGAAATGGGGTTTTAACATCCTACTCGACTAATCAAGACTGACAAACGACATAGTGTTCAATAGGGGAAATTTTGCCCGGGCAGCGGCACTACGTGTTCTACTCTTAATTATTTCAAATTCCAACGCTAATAAGTAGACCACATGGGATGGGACCTCGGTTTTCTTTGCTTTGCATCTGAACGACTATGTTGTCCCTATTCGGACCCCCATCCTGCATCTCTGACAAGAGGAAACCATGCCGGATATCCCAAGGAACTTTCTCGGATAACACAAGGAGCGAAACCGAGATCCCAAGTCTAACTTACCGAGCCCCCCCCCCCCCCCACCTCCACAAAAATGGTATTGTGAAAGTAAAAATATTAAAGACTAACTACAAATTCAGTACCAACTCAAAGAAGGAAGTTAATCGTAAATACTTGAGGCAGGGAAAGGTACTATAGAAGAGAATACATTGACAAACAAAATAAAACAACATTTCTTGGCTCACTATAAAATCGGTATCGCATAAAAACGAGGTACAAAAAGATACATAATAACCACTGGAGTCCACCAATGCACAAGGAAACGGGTCAAATCGGGATGCCCATATGGCCATGCTCCATTCATAAATATGACAAGCCATTAATATTATTACATGTCATATTTTCATATACATGTAATTTCTTATTACATCACGAATCGTCAAACCAGAAATAAAAGCCACAGTGCGAACTCCATACAGGCAATAAATATAAAGGTAAGCACCACAAAAAGTGACACCAGATGTTCTGGAAAGTATAAAATAATTTAAAACATTCCTATAAATATTAAAACCCATTATTTGCATACAAATCCCGATCTTGTATTATAAGTTCTCAATGAGTGCGTTCAACTCGCAGACAAAATCTTACAACCTCGTCGTAAATAATGGATTTTATTGTATTTTTGCACACAATCTCGTCTGTAGAACCATCAGTCGATTTTTAAAATTTGTATAAGATCCCATAGACATGCTAATAATTATTATGTTCCATAAACCTTATATTTCATGTTTAAAGGGATATAAGCCACACATTACATCAGCACGGATGGATTCGTTAATTTTTAAAAGGGGTGAGAAGACACGGATCTCGTTTTGTCATCCCTTTCGAACGACTATGCACTGATCCTTGTCAGAACCACGTCGGAGAATCCCGAACTTTCTCGGCTAACACCGGTATCGAACACGGGACTTCCAAGTTAGTGAGCCAACGTTTTACTCACTAAACCACCGCGACCTCCCCAGCGGAGGTATCAATAAATCAACCTATTCAAAGAATAGTTAAGAATGTATTTTAAAAAACAATCTGATTAAAATACCGATTTTTATTCTTCCGATGGCCTACACTCCATGAAGAATCTGACAAATTATAGCTGGAGTTCATGTCAGGGGTCAAATTAGACATTTATTAATCAATCAGCGTTGACGTTTCTACTGGTTTAGCCACAATTCAGTACATAGGCCAAGAAGTTGCCATAACAGACCTTTTCATTGGCTAATCCCTCACACCATTCAGAACACGTCAATGATATCAACTCTTCCAGATCCTAGTGTAGTAAAGACAACTAATACAAAATTTTGAACTGTAAAAACGAAACGAAATAGGAGCTGTGTTTTAATCAGATTATTTAAAAAAAGACATTACAACAGAGCAACACATTATGCATGTGATTTTTATGGGCTATAAATTGACCATCGTCACTGTATTTTAATGAACCGTATGATAATTTATACATGCGACATTCAAACAGAATGATAACCTTATCAATTTATTCTGTTCTTCACAATAATTTGATGGCTTTATTTTAAATGTAATTAACACAATATGGCGTACATACGTCACAACTTTAATACATTTCCGATTGGTAACGTCAGCAACATCATAATTTTATTATTTTCATTTTATCTAGCATATAATAGTAACTTCAAATGGCTCATTCAATTGGGTAATATTTTAACTACACGTTTAGAGTTTAGAAGCTATATTTGACCAGACGTGGTAGCGCCAAGCCCCCCTCCCCTTATAAATGCGATCTGTCCTAATGTGTTTAGGTAATCAATGCCGTCGACAGTGATTAAATCCCACTTTCTCCCTCAGTCTTAGACGTGCGTGTTGTGGAGTCTGAGGAGTTTCTTACCGAACCCATCTAAACCTACTATAAAAAATAACACCTGAGCACTTGAGAAATGCTTTTTACGATCCTCAAAGTTATGGAGGATTTAAAGGGACAATCCCGATAATGTTTTTGAGAATAAAACTCTTTAATTTTGTGTTAAAATCCATTAAGATCCCATACCTTAGGGCCGAGCAACTAACTAAATATATGTGATACGTTTTCAAACAACTTAAACCCACAGTCTTCATCTTGAAATGGAGTCCGGTGTCCCAAACTGTCTTATGCGGTGATTTGATAAAACCAGAGTTTTATTTTATAAAAATAATGTGACGGTGAAATTTACCTTTTGTTATCAATTACTGCACATGGACCATTCACCGTGTAGACGGGAATCGATTATCGGGTCACGCAACGAAAGAATTGACCCGAAACCTTAAAAAGGTTACGTGCCCGGATAAGCAGCTTTAACGCTCACGTCCAAACGACTCAATATTTTGAGCTGAAATTTTGAGTCAGAGTATATACACCAGTCTTCTGTATTTTAGCGTTTAAATTTCATACGTACTCGGACTTTTATTTTTGAGGCTCTGTTCTATTCGGGACTGTCCCTTTAAGGGTCAATCCCGATAACGTTTTTGAGAATAAAACTGCTTAGTTTTATGTTAAAATCCATTAAGATCCCCTACCTTAGGGCCGAGGAACTAACTCAATATATGTGATACGGTTTCATACAACTTAAACCCACCAGTCTTCATCTTGAAATGGAGTCCGTTGTCCCAAACTGTATTTTGCGGTGTCGGTGAAATTTACCTTTTGTTACCATGTACAGAACATAGACCATTCACCGTGTAGACCTCTAAAGGAACGGAAATCGATTATCGGGTCAACCAACGAAAGAATTGACCCGAAATCCTAAAAGGGTTACGTGTCCAGATAAGCCGTTTTAACGCTCACGACCAAACGACTCAATATTTTGAGCTGAAATTTTGAGTCAGGGTATATACACCATTCTTCTATATTTTGGCGTTTAAATTGCAAAAGGTACTCGGATTTTTATTTTTGAGGCTCTGTTCTATTCGGTACAGTCACTTTAAGTTCAACGCTGGGAGAATATTTATTCACTTTGGCACCTCCCTTTCTGTTCGGATTTGTTGGTTGTTTCAACCTGTGATATTAAAGTCGTGAGTTCTGCACACCCTATTGAGAAAACTTGAACATTTATGATCATGATTTCTGTATTTTTTCCTTGTAAACGAATAAACAAACCTTGCACATCAAATTGAAAAGGAGTTAAAAAAGAACCGTTACAGATGCAGGTGGTGACAAGGGTTGACATATAAAACTGATTTATCACCTCCTTAACTCTGCTGCTAATTTTTTTTTATGGCAGCCCAATTTGAATCCCTATTCTTAACTGTAATAAAAACACAAAAGCTACAAATTTTATATATTTAATATATAATTTTATTCTGATAAATTTTTGTTTCATCTTAACAAAGAACAACATATAATTTTAATGGACAAATTTGATATGAAAAAATAATAATATCTAACATATATTCAAGGAAAACAATTTATATTTTGTAAATCTTCGTTTTAAACTGAAGGGATAATTAACTGAACTATTTGAACAATTTTAGTATGCATATTTTGTGTACATCTAATTATTCTGATTTTAACTTAAAGAGGCATTATCATTATTTTTGATGTCTTGGTCATTTTGTTAAAATTAATTTTGTTTGTACTGTTAAGCCAATCTTATTAAAATCAAATGTAAAAATGCTTCTGTTCTATTTCTGATATTGCTAACCCTATATGTTATTCTTTTAAGTATGTATTCAGAACATGTGAAAGCATTACCCAATCAAATTGTCTATATTCGTTAGGATACCTGAACGAAACCAAATTGTAATCTTTTTAAAATTAGATTATAGTTAGATCTACATCATGCATACTTAAGTTAGATTGTATACTTGAGTTTGTGAGAGTGACAATGCCTCTTTAAATTCATTGATTAGATCAACAATTTCCTTTTATAAAACATAGATTTAAATTTCCTTTTTGAAACTATATCAACTTCAATTTAATGCTGTATAAAATATTAAAAAGATCATTATAGTGAACAGTTATAATATTATTTCACAAATAAAAACAAAACAAAATCCAATAACAGACATAGAATTTGGGATTATAATATTTTCTTGTATAGTCGTATGTCAAGTACCTTCATTTCAATACTTTTCCACCTCAAATTTTAATGTTTCTTTTTGAGAATAAGACTGTCCTTTAATTTGTATTTGGTGTCAGACCTTAGATTTTAAGCATTCTGCTATGGCTCAAATAATATATAAAATTATGGACTCATTGCATTTTTCTTGTTGATAAAAGTTTTTTAAGATCGCATACTGCTATCTTCTACTAAAGCTAGTGTTGAGATATGTCTAATTTTATGTTCCACTGTCAATAAATGAAACTGAAATTAGTAAACAAGCCAACTAAAACTTTTTAAACAAAATGAAATGGTAGGCCTAATGATGTTATTGTGCGAAATTACTGATTAATTAAAACAACCACCCAGGGGTTCCCAACCTTTTCTGCTCAACTTTTCTTAAGGAAATCTAGCTTTGTTCAGTAATTTGAATTTATTAACGGTAACAAATATATTCTTATACTATGCGAAAAACTCAATTTAACTATTAAATTGTGAAATTTGAGGTAAAATTTAATATTAAACGCAGGTACCTTGACAACATAAGATAAAATATATACATATAACTTAGCCTGAGTAATAACAAATTTTAATATAATTTTATACTCATGCTATGTATTTCAGGAAAAACCACTGGTAGGCTATAATAAAATGAATCATATTTTATTTTGTTACCTGCATGAACCCTTCAAATGAGAAGTGGTCTCAGGTGTTCTAGAAAGACTAAGCAGTAAGTAATACAGTTAGAATGGGAAACAGTTTATTGTAGCACCAGTGGTATTAAATAAAATCTTGTTGAAACCATGCTACTCTAACAATTATTGAAACCTATCTTAGAAGTCATAACACATGTTATATATTATGTAGCATGGTTTTGTCAAACCACAAAAAAAAAACAGAAGGAAAGAAACAAGAAAATATTGAAAAATAAAGTAAAATAAAATTTGCAAAACAAAATATTTGAAAGAAATATATATTGAGTATTTAAAATCAAGCAAGCTGTGAGTATAAACTAGCCATATTTATAAATGTTTGTGGTTTTGATATGAAATCACAAATTTATAAGCATGTACAAATATTGTCTATATGAATAATAAAAATATATATAAATTCCATTTATTTACTGAGTAATAACAAGATTATCTCGGGTATGGTTTTGTTAAATCATTTAATCTTTTATCAGAGACTTTAAATTACTGTATTTGACAATGAAACTTGTATCTATATGAATATGAAGGTGCATCTGAAAAACTATGGTACTACCATTGCTAATTTGATTGAAAAATAATTGTAGGTTCATATGAACATGGAAGTAAAGAGCAATCACTGAGAAAAATACTGGTATTTATACAATTATTGGACTATTTACTATCTTGAGTGGCCAAGACCAGTGTTTGATATAAAATTATCTACTTATATTTTAAACAAAGAAGAACAGAAATGTGTATATATCTAAAATATAGCTATTCTATAAAATAAAGCACTTTAGGTTTCTATAAGGTACCAAAAAAAAGAAAATTAATAATTTTGGTGTTAAGATATGAAAGAAAACAAAAAACCTTTTTACAGTAAGTACATTCAATTTCAATTATTCATTCTAAAATACTCTTAAAATATTATAGATTTCAACCCTCTCCATCCTAATGCAATTACCTTCAGGGGTTTTAAATGCACCATATGTCTAATCACAACACCATTCAAAATTTAATTTTTTTTTTTTCTCTTAAAAAATCCACGACATTTAAAGATCAGTATTTTAAATAGATATACATATGAATTAACTTTATCAAGATACAATGTATATTAAAAGCAATGTACATGGCACAGTAGGTACGGAAGCTTGAAATATTCACAAAGGAAGCATTCTGACAAATATATTTCTTTGGTAGGTATAAAATTCAGATACTGTTTTCAAAGCGTCAAAGCTAAGGTGCTGAAGGTGGTATGACAAAACCAAAGCAATGGTAACCATGGTATATCAAGGTCAAAGCTATGGTACAAGGTCATATCTATGTTTACCATGGTATATCAAGGCCAAAGCTATGGTATTTTAAGGTTAAAACAATGATAGCCATTGTGTGTGTGTGAATTAAGGTCTGCTTTTACCAAAGCGATATTGCATACAATCCATGGTGTGCCATGGTCAAAACTCTAAAGCTATGACAACCAAGGGCTTTGTGAAGCCATGTCAACACTTCCCTGGTAACATTGACAACCAAGGTTAAGAGACACATTTCTTTTCAAATATTAAGAATATTCTTTTATAAAATGCATTACTCAATTCATGACAATGAGATACCAAATACAGACCAACACAAACTGTTTATATACAAATATACAATATAAATAGATCTGAGGTACAGTATGAAATTTGATAATAGCTTTTTGGTCTGGAATAAAAAATAAGGGTTTGAGAGTGCAATTACAAAAATTCAGAGGGTATTTAACACAAAAAATTATTTCACAGGAAAATAAATTTTCAAAATGTATGCCTCCATCTATTCTAGATGCTCTCTGTGTTGTGCTGTAACAGGTGATGATCAGCTGATCGATTATGATTCTTACAAACATATACCGGTATCTGATCATTTTCACCTCACATCATACACAACAAAATTTATTAGCTTTATTAATTTCACAATGAAATAAATAGCATCAGGTGTTTTTGAAAGAGAAAAGTTTCCCACGCTATTACAAGTTTTGAAATTACATGTAACTTGAATGTCGCCCATTTCCTAAGTGGAGGTTAAAGGACTGTAAAATTACACCGCATCCATGCTCTCTTAGTAGATGATTGGCTCATCTTAAATACAACTAGAGGCATGTAAAATGTGGGCTGACTAGCTTCTAATATCTGAGAAAGTACTAGTCAAATCTGTTTGAACCAAAGATATTCATACATGTATAAGGCAACTGATCTTAGCATGTATACATTTCAATAAAAAAATATAAAATGAAAAAAAAATCCCCTGATAATATACAAATAATAGTCCAGTAAACTTATAAACTTTTAAATATAATTCATAACTTTTCTAATATAACTCTTAACATTTTTACAAATATCACATAAATAGAACACATTTGTCTTGTACTAAATTGTATCTTAATCATCATGTATACAAGATCCAAATATTTCTAAATTTGAAAAAGGAGTATGATCGCACAATCACTTTCACAAATATATTACCGACCTTCATTAGCCCAGTCGGTGCAGAAAAGTAGAATGTTAAACTCAATTTGATTTCCCAAATATGTCTGTAGCTTGAAACTGTAATTACGAAAATTTACAGGCCAATTTAGAGGAATTTTTTTAGAGAAATGAATAAGATACGATTTTAAGTCAAAACATTTTACTCCAATTAACTAATTTCATTCATTTCTAACAAAACCATTAACATTTTCATAATTAGAACAAGTGCAATAACCTATTATAGGGAGATCCATGCAAACCAATATTGTTCACTTAGAGACAGATTTGATCTCTTCGATATGACAAGTAACTTACAAAATTAGAAATAACCTCTTTGACCTTTGTCATGGAAATTCCAAAATAAAATGTTTTATTCTATGTCATTAAATCTTAATCTAAGATTAACATTCAAATATTTTCCAAATAAAATGTTTTTAAATAACAATAAAGCTTTTCATTATTTTCAGCATTAGACGTAAATAAACCATAGCTAGCTGTCGATATACATGTCTTATTAGCATTTGGAAAATATTTTGTGTTGGACATGCAGTAATTAACATCAGCCCAAATTATTTATATCTATTTAAATAATTATTGTTTTCTTAAATCCAACGCTACCACAAATACATCCAGTAAATAAACATACAGCCATGAACTGTAAAAATTAACTTAACAGTCAGTAGTTACAACCAACCATTCTGATCTGATCTGATCTGTTCGGGTCTTACAAAATCAGAAAGTAATGCTTATGAGAAATAGCTATATATATTATGTCAACGTTTGCATACACTATGTTTCTGTTCACAGTTATAAAAAATTTATATATATATATATATATACAATTGCGTAGTTTTGTATTTTTATAAAATATATGGTGGATAAATACATATGTATTATACATTACCTACAAATACAATTGTGTAGTTTTTGTATTGAAATAAAACATAGTAGATACATACATATTTAGTATAAATACCTTAAAAAGATATGGACTTTGGATAAGATATGCTTTTGTGTGTACAAGTACATTCATATTTGATATGGTTATAAATTAAAGGGTACATATATTACTACTTTAAAGATACATTCGCCAGATTAACCTTTCGATGAACAGTCAATACCAATTAAAGTTAGAATACATGTAACTCAATTAATTGTTTTTATTCCTTTAGAATGTAGCTGAATGAGCTTGACAAAAACCTAGCGATCTATTCAGTTTTGTAAAACTATAGAACAGTATGAAAAACTCAATCAATTTGTTCTTTTATCTTGTTCTTATTTCAAAACTTGTTAGTTTATAATATATGAAGTGTACTGCAGTTTAAAGAAAGAAAAACAAATTAAAAAAAGTTGAGACTGTTTTCTCTTAACCAATGCAGTAGGTAAATTCATTCAACTGAAGGTCACCATGCTTAACTTTAAAATAATCAGGTTTATCACATGAAAATATGTTGGACTAGATTTAAATATATTTTGATTTTAAGCTCTTGATATCTCATTTTATTTCAGGGCAAATTCACTTCATACCTTAAGGTTTAAAGATGATAACAAAATTATGCAATTCTTTTGAAAGGATGACAACAAAACAATTTAAGTTTTGTCTTCTTTTAAACTTACTTCATGCAGAGTTTGATCCAGTTTGGATTTATAACTTATGTCTTATTTAAACAGCTATTTAAAAAAAAAAAAAAAAATCCATTCAGACATAAAAGATAGGTTTTAGGCCATTAAAACATACATGTATGCCAATGGCAGCTAAGTTGTCCAAGCAGTAGACAAAGTTTGTCAAATTGTGGATTTTTAGGTAAACAAAGGCCATAATGGGATTGTGCTGAAAACTGATCAGGATGTGGGGGCGTGTTCTTCCATGACTAACTGGAGCCTCAAGGGGGTGAGGAGGGTCTTCCGCAAAAAAGTTCAAGTTGATTTCCTTGAAACAGGGTCAATTTCTGAAGAAAATTTACTCTATTAAATGACTCCTCCCTGTATAGACTCTGCAGAAATTGATGAAATTCACTATCCTTTTTGAACAAATTTAAACAATGACCATAAATGTCATTAGATTCTATAAAGTGAAACACAAGCCGTAGCTTCATTGACAGAAATTGTTGAAATTCAATATTGCACTTTTTCGTTTCATTAAATATGATAATGAATATCAAATAGACAGAAGGATAATTTTCTTAAACAATTGCATTAACAAGATTCTACAAAGTGAAACTAGGGACTTAACTTTAGAAGTAATTGTTGAAATTTGATAGGGTTCTTCATTAAACTCACTTATTTTAATAAGGCATAACAATTTCAAAAAGACTGAATGATAAATTTGTCTATGGACAGGGGTGACGACAATACATGGCCACAATTCATTGCGGGTGTACAAAAATAAATAAATTTCTTTACTTGCTGTTCTGATTCTGAGCATTCTTGTCATGATTTCAGACAGAGAGTCCTGACTAGCTACTCATATTTAATCTTAATGCGGTTGCCCTGACTAGATAGTCGCATTTAATCTTAATGCGGTTGTTCTGACTAGATAGTTACATTTAATCTTAAAACAAATGTCCTGACTAGAAAGTCATATTTAATCTTAATGCGGTTGTTCGGACTAGATAGAAACATTTAATCTCAAAACAGTTGTCCTGACTAGATAGTCATATTTAATCTTAAAACGGTTGTGTTTTGTTTTCTTGCAAAATAAAATATAAGGACATGTTATTCGATATAAATTACGTAATAGAATACTCATTATAAAATAGTCCTTCCCACACCATTAATTTTGTAGAACGCTTTGTGTACTTGAAAATTGTGTAATATTTGTAACAATATCATAGTGTTACAGTATCTTGGTTAACTGTTACATGTATCATAACATTTATATAGACTAACAATTAACAAACAATCATTATCAATGTTTCAAGAAACATGCAGCATGGCAAACCATTTTATTTCTGTATCAAGAACTCTGTGCTGTGGTGGTAAATTTGTCACTTTGTATCATGATGTCGGTCTCGTCTGCTTCGGGCACTTGTTGTGTTTTTGTATAAATATGTTGTGAAGTGTTCTGTTTGTGTCTCTGTTGGTAATCTAGATCCAACTTATCAATGGACGTCACAGAATTCATCATTTGTCCAATCTAAAAATAAAACATGTAAAAATGCAGAACCTCTTTCTTTTTGAAATGGTTAAAATATCAATAGAATATTTTGAAAATGAACAGATATAGTTATTGGTCCTAATATATTAATAGTAAAGTGCAGGAGGACCGCAAAACAAAAATCTACAAGATGAACCTGCAGACAAGACAGAAAATAGACATTGCAAAAAATAAACAATTAATGTCAAATCAAGTGAATGGATCCGGCAGTCATAATATGTACAATTATCAAAGGATATATATATATGTATATATGTACATGTAATTAAACGATTTAAGCATTTAACAAAATAATCAAGTAACATTAAAATAAGAAACATACTGTTAAATTGGATTGCATATTTTCAGATTTATTTTTTTTCTGTAAGATCAACCACACTGTTAGGAAAAATAGTAATCCTACAACTTTTAACACAGCTGCCATACCTGTAATAAAGTTATTTAACACAAGCCTGTATTTAAAAAAAACAAGATGTATTTCTACCAGTTTAACAAGGTAGATGTTTTTATCCAAGGTCGTCATTAACTGGTTCATGAAGTTAATTTTAAACAGAAAGTTGGATTTTTCTAATAAAAAGGTGGCAAGCCATCTGTAGTGTAAGCACACCTGGTATAGCAACGATGCCTGACGCCCAGCGCTCATACATTTACATGTCTAACTAGAGAAACTTTTCATTCAAAATTTAATCTGCATTACATATATATTTTCCAAGGTATTTTGATTATATTTTGTAATTGATTCTGATAATATTCATGTACTTAGCTACATGATTGTCTAGTACTGTACCATGAAAATTCTACCTACCAACATATTTATATCTGAAAGCTACTCGGTCATACAATAAACATGCACCATTTCTTTCACATTTTTTCTTCCATAATAAACATGCTGTATCTATGATATTACCAAACATTATTGGCGTTGGCACATATGCTGAAAAGACAATAACACAGAAATGAACATTACCAGACAAAACTAAAACCAAGTTATGATATTTTAACGTCTTTTATCTAACTCAACAAATTATTCTAAATCTCTGCTTTCAGTTTTATATTGAAACTAACTTACCAAATAACCGTAGAATAACAAATTGCATCCCCAATGAAAAAGCTCTTTCTTCTTGTTTTACTGACCTACAACAATAAAATAAATTTCTGTTTCTGAATATTCTACAGTAGTGAGGGTTAGGGTCAACTGCATGAACTGTATTTGTTTTGATTATCAAAAGTCTGAACTGATTTAAAAGATACACAGTCAATCAGCAAACCATTCACCCACAGAACTTAAGTTGTACATGCATTCAATAGAGAGATGTCATACATTTGTTCTTTTGTAGGTAATTGTAATACTGAAACAAGACACTAAAGATAGTAAGCTGGCACTGCCAGGCAGGATACGCCCACATTTTCGAGAGATGGTTAGAGAATAAGCAAAATCGAAAGTGATTTTTCCTACAATCAAAGGCTATAATTCATTAAATTACAATTTGATATGCGCAAATATCGAAAAGAATCAAGATCTTTAGGTTATAAACATGCATTTCAAGTTTCATCAAAATCGAATTGAAATTGTGACCTATACTGGGTCCACAACCTTGATATACCATATTTTAACACTATTAGCGTACAAACGGTGGCCATTTTGTCTGGCAATTATGGTCCGATTTCCCCGAAATTCAAACTCAACCTTCCGTATGGTGTAACGGTGATAGAGTCAAGTTTTTTAAATCGGATAATAATCGTGACCTCCAGAGGGACCATAGGCGATTTTTCGGACAATCAGGGGCCATAATTCAGGAAGTTATGATCTGATATGTGAAAATAACGAAAGGAACAGTATTCGCGTACAAACGGCAGCCATTTTGTATGGCAATTTTGTTCCGAATTTTCCCGAAATTTTCACTCAACATTCCTTAGGGTGTAACGGTGATATAATCAAACGATTTTTTAAATCGGATAATTATTGTAACCTCCAGAGGGACCACAGGCTAAACCAAGACGATTTTGCGTATAATCAGGTGCCATAATTCAGGAAGTTACGATCCGATATGCGCAAATATCGAAAGGAACCAAGATCTTTGGGTTATAACCGTGCATTTCAAGTTTCATCAAAATTGAATTAAAATTGTGATCTCTACAGGGTCCACAACCTTGATATACCATTTTTTAACAGTATTCGCGTACGAACGTCGGCCATTTTGTATGGTAATTTTGGTCCGATTTTTCCGAAATTTGAGCTCGACCTTCCTTAGGGTGTAACAGTGATATATTCAAACGATTTTTCAAATCGGTTAATTATTGTAACCTCCAGAGGGACTACAAGCTAAACCAAGACGATTTTGCGTATAATCAGGGGCCATAATTCAGGAAGTTACGATCCGATATGCGCAAATATTGAAAGGAACCAAGATCTTTGGGTTATAACCATGCATTTTAAGTTTCATCAAAATCGAATTAAAATTTTGACCTCTACAGGATCCACAACCTTGATATACCATTTTTTAACAGTATTTGAGTACGAAAGGCGGCCATTTTTTATGGCAATTTTGGTCCCATTTTTCTGAAATGCAAACTCAACCTTCCTTAGGGTGTAACGGTGATATAATCAAACGATTTTTTAAATCGGATAATTATTGTAACCTCCAGAGGGACCACAGGCTAAACCAAGACAATTTTGCGTATAATCAGGGGCCATAATTCAGGAAGTTACGATCCGATATGCGCAAATATCGAAAGGAACCAAGATCTTTGGGTTATAACCATGCATTTCAAGTTACATCAAAATCGTATTAAAATTGTGATCTCTACAGGGTCCACAACCTTGATATACCATTTTTTAACAGTATTTGCGTACGAAGGGTGGCCATTTTGTATGGTAATTTTGGTCTGATTTTTTCGAAATTTGAACTCAACCTTCCTTAGGGTGCAACGGTGATATAATCGAACGGTTTTTCAAATCGGATAATAATTGTAACCTCCAGAGGTACCACGAGCTAAAATAGGTGAATTTTCGGACAATCAGGGGCCATAATTCAGAAATTTACGTTCCGATAGGTGCAAATATCGAAAGGAACCAAGATCTTTGGGTTATAAACATGCATGTAAAGTTTCATCAAAATCGGTTAAAAATTGTGACCTCTATAGGGTCCACAAGCTAAAAACGTGATTTTTCGTACAATCAGGGGCCATAATCCATGAAGTTTCGATCCGATACATGCCAATATCGAAAGCAGCCGAGATCTTTTGGGGATAAACCTATATTTTAAGTTTCGTCAAAATCGGACAAGAATTGTGACCTGTAGAGAGTCCACCAACAATTGTGGACGGACGGACGGACGGACAGGGGCGACGACATAATACGTCCACATGAAAATGTGGGCGTATAAAAACTGACCAAGTGCCACATCCCACAAATTTATTATCTTAAAAAAATTAAAATTTGATAGGCTTCAAGTTCTTCATAGAGTCAATTGAGTATTCACAGACAACAGATGAACCCCACTCTATAAGCGAGAGAGAGAGAGAAATGGGGTTTAACGTCATTTCCGGACTACCCTCTACAAGCACAATGCACTGCAAATCTGAATAGTCCTATTTGAAACAGGGATGACTTCCCCCAAAACAACTAGAAAATGTCAAAGGAATATACATAATGTATACTTCAAATAATTTATAAATAATGTGCGAAAGTACCTCAGTGTAACCATCAGTAATGGCATCTGAGCACCGGCCACACAAAATGTCATAACAACCAACATGATAAGAAAAGGCAACAGATTTTCACAGGATGTTTTACATGGTCCACTGGTTGCTAACGGTGACATAATAACTTCATGACCATCTTTAAGCATGTTTTGACCCATAATACAGGCACATCCACTATAGTTCTACAAAAGAGATATAAAAATAATCATTACTAAAATAAGTAAGCCTTGAATTTAATTAAGTACAGAAGAATCACATCACACATAAAATAAAGAGTCGAAGAGAAAACTAACCAACAACCAAGTAAAAGAAAGTGGTCCTGACGGCCACTGGTAAGTGGATCACAGTAATTTTTTTTAAAAGAATTAGTATTCGTACATCTCAATAATTTGTTTACAGCCCACTCACAAGATATCTAGATCAATCGTAGAGTAGAATATACAAGGTCGTGTTATAGAAAAATACGATATACTTACAAACATTCGTTCCTGTGATTCAGGTGACATGAAACCAAATGATCCGGTACAGCCAGCATGACATGGTGAGAAGTATGTTATACCATTTATACCACAGATAGGCTCTAACACAGTATTAGAACAATCACAATTCTCATTACATGTCGAAGTTAAATTAGCTTCAAATATTTTATGACCAGAGCTAAAATATGAAACCAAAGAAAAAATCATAAAAGTATAATAGACATGTGTATACTATCTGACACAATTTAAAATAGGCAAGGGACTTGTATCAAAAAAGAGTTATATCCCTTCCAGAAACAACCTTTGACAACGACTTTGAATTTGGAAATATAACTTGGCCCATACTGCTAAGAAGGAAATTTGAATACATCCAAAGTTATGTTAATTGAAGATTAGTGTCACATACTACACATAACTTGTGATGAGTTTGTACATGTATCACTATTCGTATCGAGAAAGTAATGGTTAATGACTGCCGATCATTTTGTCCACAAAAAATAAAATTCTGAATAAAATCAACAGTTGACAAACCTGTTAAAATAAGGTAATGTAGCACCGGCTATTTTAAGGTTTTCACAACCCAAGAAGAAAAAGAAGGTAAAACCAAATAATGCTAGTACATTTAATGCCAAAGCTAGCTGAATTGCACCTGTAAATAAAATAGATATGAATATTCAATCAAACTATATATTAAATGATGATTTATACATGTATGTACAGACTAGTGCTGGGTATTGCGACTGCATTCACAATACGTATTGCGATTGATGTGCCACAAGACGATACGATCGCGATTCATAACTAGGTCATAGATTTATCAATAAAACATCTTTAAATAAAATATGCGGTTGAGTTTTAAATGAGGTCACTAAAACCAGGATATAAATAAACTTGATTACTGCTATTTAGTAATGTAAATCTGCTTGAAAAACATAAAATTAAAAGTAATAAAACTTCACAGAGAAATACAGTTAAAGTAAGACAGAAATGGGGTTTAAATTTTAATGTCCACAAACTAGATCATTTCAGGACAATCATATTGTTCAATTTGAATTAAGTAATTCACTTGCATGTAGGGGTCTTTAGCTGTGGGAGGAAGCTAGAGCACTAAGAGTAAACCCATGAGGTTGGACAGGGGACAGGGAAGTAAAATTTGTGCAAGTCATGTAAAACACATTTTTTTTAGTTTACACATCGACTGCTAATAATATACTGGCAGTGACATCTAACATAATATACATATACATTGTAAAGTATTTACATATGTATCAGATGACAGCTAACCATGCTGATAAATATACAAAAATCAGTATGAATCTAACTGAAAAATAGTGAGGCTATCATTGGAAATGCACAGTACATTTATGCTACAGAGTTATAAAAAGAATATATTACCTTTTGGACGTAACTGAAATCGTTTTAATATATATCCTCCTATAAGAATACCAACGACAGCACCAGGTATACCTATTCCTCCTGAAATACATACATGAATGGAGTTACTTCCCTTTACGTATTCAATATTAAATATATACTTAAAGTATAATTTCACATACAATATAGTAAATAATGCACCATTTCTAAACACTTTTGGTGAAATTGCAAAACCATGCAATGTAACTGTATGTCAGTAGTAAATTAAATTGAGTAGGGGAAGGTACAGTAATGCAATGAACTCTAGTTTGTCAGGTTCTACCATGTAACAAACTTTATGCCCTAAAGCACTATGTTCCACTATGTACTAGCCTACCCCACATTCAGCACTAATAGTTGGAACAAGGTGTGAAAAGAAACCTGGGGCTGGATTTTAAATCTGGAACATTCTTTAAAATATTTTACACACCGGTATATCATACGGTTGATACATTTTGTAGTAAAAATAAAGAATGTGATAGTTACAGGTGTCATCTTGATCATAACTAAGAACTTTGTTACTCTTTGTGCCACTTGTCATTATATTTTCCCACTAAACGATTGAATTTGATTATGTAACTTAACTAAGGAATTCTACACCTGAATTAAGAAGCTTTAAATTTTCACTAGAAATTCTTAACAATTAATATTGTTGTATATAACCCAGCAATTACATGTAATTCTATGGGTGATAATTTTTAACCTACATGCTTGACATGTTCACCAGAAATTCTTATCAATATGATATTGATATATGACACACTGAGATATATATATATATATATATAGTATTTATTTGTGATAACTATTTAATTATATTATTATTATTATGTTTACTGTACAGTCTATATTAACAAACATCAATTATAATGAGTAATGTGTAATGTAATTATAAGCTCCCTTAATTACGTCAATTAAAGATAATATTCGCCTTCATATATAATAATGATTATGTGGGTGTATATAAGTCAACAAGTATATACTAGAATAATATATATACTTCAACTTATGACTATACTTAGACAATATGCTAACCTAAATACATAAACAAGTGCCTTAATTAAGTGTACACATGTTTACTTATAACAGATTTAAATTATATGTATCAGTCAATAATATTCTCTAACATTAACATATAATTTACATTAAGTAATAATCATACCATCATGTTAACTGAATAAAAGTGTACTTCACATTGAGATAGACCAGAAATAATCATCTGAGATTAATCGGACAGAAAATAATGTCAACCACTCATACAGGACTAGTAATATAATCTAAACTGATTCCCCCTCCTTAGCGAACTATACATCAACTTTGAACATCACAAGTTTTTCATTACATGTTCATGTATGTGACCCTGCACGTTGAATTGAGTATTAAGAAACATCTTGGGGGTTTTGAAATTTGAGTTAAGCATATTTGCTTGTTCCTTAGATCAGCACCTTCAGTTTGGTACCACTCCCATCTCAATAGCTCGTCAGACAGCTAAGATATCGTCAATTCCGTAAAAATCTCAAGGTGGTGAAAATATGACCTGGATCATGTACATCACCTATTCAAAGCTATAGCTCAAAAATAGGTAGTGCGACTTAATACAGGATTCGATGTGCAGGGTCACATATATTTATTTTTTTCGGATAATTGACTTGAAATATTTACCTGTAAATAAATTAGCAACTGATGTAGATGTTCCAAACTGTGTTTCAATATATTTTGGCAGGAAAACAACGAAACCACTGACGATGGCAATTTCACAGCAAATACCCAAACTGGTGATAATATATACAGGATTCTTCAGTAATCTTAATATAGACCGCGGAATATCTGAAATTATACAAAATACAATGTAAACAAATATACTACATGTATAATATTATTAACAATCTGATTAAAATAAGATATATATTTCATTTTGTTTTTTTATACTTTCGATGGACTGAACTTCATGAAGATCTGACCGGTTGTACTGGAAAGTCTCGTCAGGGGTCATACAAGCGGCTTTTGACCCTAAAACATTAGACATTGATTGATTTGACCCTTTTGACGTTTCTAGGGGTTTACCT
This sequence comes from Patella pellucida, assembly GCA_917208275.1. Lineage (NCBI taxonomy): Eukaryota > Metazoa > Mollusca > Gastropoda > Patellidae > Patella > Patella pellucida. The sequence continues at coordinate 62,360,177 of OU795038.1, forward strand.
ACAGTTCCATGCAGAGTACGCCAAGAATTCGCTGTAACAGACCATTTCATTGGCTAATACCTCACACCTGTAACATGTATATATAACAACTCTTCCAGATCCTAGTGTTGAGAAGATATTTAGTAAACCAAAATTTGGAACTATAAAAATGAAAGGAAATAGGATGTATGTTTTAATCAGATTACTATAATAACAACCCTTCATCATACTCTAAAACAGTTAACACTTGGCTGTTGATACAGTCAGTAAATGGAAGACAAGAACATGGGTTGTTTCTCTCATAAAAGCATAGCATATGGTTGAAATTAATTTAATGCTAATATAATATTTTAGTTTCATATGTGCAATAACAAGCTTGCTTGTAAAGTTTCAAGTGTATTTTGTAAATGAATTTTGTTCTTTTAAACAGTAAAACCGTTTTGTGTTCCTTCTCTTGTAATAGAACAGGCAATGCTCCATCCTTATGGAAGTATAACGTTGCCAAAATTCTGAAGACAGACAAAGTTTCAAAATACATTTTTCAATGTTTTACCCTAGATTAACATTAGCCCCCACGGCCCTTGGTTCAATTTAATTCAAATTAAATTTCAATACATTGTACACTTTCTCAATTTTAATTTATACTACACAGCAGCATATGTACATTTCAAAGATACATGTATGTCATTGGAATAAAACGTTTAGTGGATTTTTGCACTAAATGACTTTAAAAACCAAAATTTGCTATTCTATTATTACGGTTAATGATGTGGATATTTTTGTTGAGTGTAAGTACATGTACCTTTATTTGTACTCCTAAAGTCAAACAAAGTTAATACAGGGCAAATACCTCACAAGATTTTTTCCACTATAAAAACCCAGACAAGTAACTGAAGTAAGAACAGAAACATTATTTCTAAAGACCATGTTTACTCAAAGCTCAAAAATCCATAGAATGCAATTAATCTTTCTATTGTCAAAAACACTTCAAAGTCTTGTCATTTTATTAAAAGAAAACATCTCCTTCTGCAGACTAATTCAAATCTTCAGCAAAGAATGAACCTGCAAAGCACATCATGGTGAAACCTGTCTAAGCGCCTGCTTGAGAAACCATCAATAACCCATTTTAAAGAAATCAATTTAGCATCAATAACCAACTGAAATTTTATTCTTCAATCAATCCTTATAAAAACCTTGATATTTTCACAACTGTGATGATTAAATATTGTAATATAATTTACTGGCTTAGAAAAACCAACTTGATTTAAATTAATTTATTTCTTGGTTCAACGGTCTGGGGGATTTTTTTAATTAAAGGAGCTGTTCCAATTCCAAGAATTGTGATTGATTACATATTGGTAAAGCTTACCATACACTGAGACTACGATACTCTTTAACGTCATAAAATAACTTTGTTATGCGAATTACGTCATAAATATGTCGTCTGCTTCATTGTGGTTGATTTTGATTGACATGTCCCCTGTATAGGCCTACATAATTATAAAATGTACATGTACATGTATACGATAGAATCTGTAGGAGCAGTAACTCCTTTTCAAGGACATATACCCCCCTGTAGAGAAAAAACATCAAAAATGTAAAGAAGTACATGTAGTGTACAGTATTGATCTCACATCGCTGTTTATTTAGCCATTCGGTAATGAGTGTCGAGGGCTTGCCATCAGACGCCATGCTCACGCTCACCCTGTGCTTGAGTAAATCAACATTTTAAGAAAAACCTGTAAAAATAATCAAAATATTGACAAGTTTATTGCCGAAATAACGTCATAAATTTATCTGTCAAATGGAGATTCACCCAGCTGCACGGAGCATTGTCTGCTTAAATTTGATTGACTATGTACATAAACGTTTTCCAATAGTAAAGACCAACCAGCTATGTAGCTACATCATGTGTTGTGCACTAGTATTAGTAAAGTTATGTGTATTCATTTCTATTACCATTAATGGCATTCGGTCAATTTTTGTAAGAGAGTTGTCAAGTAGCTGATTTAACCAGGTATCTTAACTTGAAAACATGTTCAAAATCACAATCCCAATTTATAATACTTGGTCTTTAGTAGTATGTAGAACCTGTAACCTGTCAATCAATGTAGATGTACATGTACATACAGTAAATATGACAGACAAGTCTAAGATTATTTCCTATTTTTCTCATTATCTATATTTGTACATGTAGAGGATATGGCCGATGGCAATCCACTGGTCAATTCAATACATCAAGGGTTCATGACCTTATAAGTCTCTTAGTGCTAGTCAAAAGACAGATAATTACAAGAAAATGAATGGCACTACACAAGGTAATCAAAGCATTTTCCAATTTCCTCCTCCAAATTGTAATTCAATGGGAAAACAAATAGTACCCTTTTGCTAATTCTGTGGTAAACTTGACTCAAGATGTGCATCAAGTTTAGCTTGGTCATTCTGTGTTGATTATTTGACAGAAATTGATAATTCTGATACCAGACATCAAGCTTATACAGTTTCTGTTTTGACTCTCTTAGCACCACAGGGTTAAGATGTTTTGAATTTGAAAATATAATCACAGCCACTTAAAGGGTTAAGATGTTTTGAATTTGAAAATATAATCACAGCCACATAAAGCTGAAGCTATGTCTCAAGTCTATTACATTTGTATTTATCAAAGGGAGATATGGTAATCAAATTCAGGGGCAAATAATACATGGTGAGAAATGAAAGATCTATGGCCTATGGCATGTCCTTTTCTCTCTGTGGTCAAATAATCTTTACTTGTCTGTATTATAAGACTACTGTACTTTCTAACAAGACAGTTAAGACCCCAAGACTAGGGTATGGGGATGGTTAGCTTAGCCTAAGTTTAACATTAAATCTTATATTTGAAACAAATTTACCATTTTACAACAAGTACATATGTAATTATAATTACATGTATACTATTACCGGTATCTATAAATCAAAACTACCCAAAATATATTTGTTGTCATATTCAACATGCGGTAAGTAACAGTGATTTGAATTTCAGATCAACTACAATATAGTGTACATGTATTCTAAAACATGTCACTTTTCATATTCAAATATATGTAACAATGTAAACATGTCACTAGTATACATGTACCAGTCACACACCAACTCCAATTGTCTTTGATGTTTACCACATGTACATGTACACAACATCTCTAATGTGGCTAAAGTATTCAAATGGCTGCTATTTTACTGGGGCTGGTTGCTCAAAGCTCCATTATCTTATGATCGGTTAACTTAAATGGAGAGAAAGATTGTTGCTGGAAATAAAGGCCCCAAACATTCAGTGGTGCAAATTTTTCCTACAGATTTATGAACCTTGTAGAGTGGAAAACTCAGTCTCGAGTCTCGACCCAGTCACAGAAGGTCGATGATACAATACATTAATACGTACATACAGTACATTTAGCCTATAGCCAACCATCATTTCAGTTTTTGTGTAATGAGGATAAATTTTTGTTATATATTATGATTGATGTTTCTGACATCAGTTCTTTGAACATGATAGCACATAAATTAAGTTAATATTGATCGAGATGTGTGTTTTGGTAAAATGAGTATATTGATTGCATATGGTCTTAATCTTGACATCCGTTCAAAAATATGAAAGCAGACTTAAACCGAGAAACATAATTTTTTGAGTATGAAAAAAACTATCAATATACCATGCCACTTTTTATTGAATTACTGGCAATTTGTTTTAACCAACTGCTTTAAAATACAAGTACATTGTACATGTATGTGTACCGTACATGTTTAAGTGCGATTGGTCACCATTTTATTAGCTTGGGCCTAGGATCCCCCCCCCCCTGTGTCCAATTTGATGAATGTTACAATGTACGTATATAGCACCACCATCTGGTATCATATTATAGCTAGACTAGGAATTGAAGTAAAAGCCTACAAGTTATTTGGAATAAATCCCATTTCTTTTACTTCCTGTAAATATCAAGACTGCTTCTTTAAAGTTGATATGGTTATTGTTGTTCTTGGCCTAGTGCCATGAATTGTGGCCAGTCTAATAACCTAGAGGTTATGACCTTAAGAAACCACAAACACCATCTATTAGACGCCCATGAACTTCCTACATTGTGTATATTATATGAATGAAGATTAAAGTGGCATCTGTCATCCCTTTGTTCTGGAGACCAGATGGTTCTATTTGTCTTTCTCCCACCACACTCTCTTTAATGAAATCTTACTGGCTGCTGACTAAATTAAGAGATTGGTTATCAAAGTGAAACACTGAGAAATATTATTGGTGTGTTTCCTGCCTTACTTTACCAATTCTATATCTGTCTATTCCAACTCCTCATAATTAAGTCTACAAGGATTAAACACTTTACTGTCATATTTTTAGGATGATTTCAGCTTCCTGCCATTGTATCGTATCATTTTTGTGGTGCATTAAATCATAAATGTAATCTTTCCGATTCATTTATTTGTAGTTTAATCGACTTCAATAATTCCTCAATTGTGTTTGGTGGATGCCTGATCCACCTACCAGTACATGTACAATATAACTGTCTGAATCAAAACCTGTGATCCAGAAAATCTCACTATTTATTAAATCAAGATCAAAGGTATCATTATGCAATTATCAAAGGTATTTTTTAAACATGCTTTCAGATATTAACAATGGAGTTTGATTTTAATAATTATATGTACATTGTAGATTGCCACCATTGCCGTACATCAAGACATTATTCAGTAAACTGTAGATGCTGGTATGTTCTACAAGGGCATTATTACATAACGTGTTGGAAGTTTTATAGTAACAATTGTCCTCATTCTGTGCAACTGAAGCTCAGTTACATATTTTAATTCATTTTGAAAGAAATAAAAAATTTCAAGTCCCCAGATTCCACACTTTATATGATGAAGTGATAAATCAAAGTAACCTACATGTAGCTCATTACCGGTACTTTACAGAATAATATTTTAATTTGAATCTTTATGGGACTGCCCATTTAACCAAATACACTTAAATTTGCCAAAACATTATTTGAACTAAATTAAATTAAATCCTGAACATGCTGAGATTGGAAATTTCCTATACCAATTGTACACTGTACCATAATACATGTCTGCTCCTGAATATTGGATTAACTTGTAATCTCAAATACAAACAGAGCCATTTAAAACGAAATGATATGAATTTCTCCACAACATAGTATTTTAAAAGATTACATTGGCTAAGAAATAATATGATTGAAAACTGTTGATTTTAATGCTCCTCGACATGATTTAACATGTAGAAAATATGTGTACAAGTATGATAAAATGCTTAGTCAGGTTATTTGCTGTAATGAGTATCGACAAGGTAAATAGAAAGAAAGGAATCCCCAAGAAATCAATGATGATGTATTCAAGAAGGTTGAATCATATGATGATCTAGTGAGTTGGCTATAAATCACTAACAAACAAGGGCAAAAGTGAATATGTCTGTTGCATCATCAGGACATCAATAAGAGACTAAAAAATGAATATATTGACGATATTAAAGAGACATTCCAAGAAATATATAATGAAGTATATATTATAACTATGTACATGTACATTGTTCCTGCTTAAAACTCAATACAAATAGAGCATTTCCCAGGCTACATGTGTAGGGTTTGACTTTCTGACAGCTACACATATGTACATGTGTATTTGCATTATAATAATTATATATCAAAATTGTAACACCAGATATCATTTGCCACTAGATGCATGCGTAAGTGGAACACTGCCATGTTATAGGTAAATTTAAAAGATTTCGCGTTTTATTTTGAAGTATAGTACATGTACATGTATTCGGTGGTAACATCAATTTTTGTACAAACTTATTGTGCAAATCTCTCAGGAGAGACCAGCAAGTCTGGAAACAAGGCATATTAGTGACATGTCAATCAAAATATTTGTAAATGCTAACTAGGAAACAAAAAATTTTTTTGCAACAATTAACCAACAACAAATACGTGGTACAAATTTTTGTTTAAGTACCGGTAGCCTACTTTTAAAATTGATTGTTCTTTAAAGTTTGTCATTTTCTTTTCAGGGAAACTAACAATTCATTCAGAGGGCTGACAAAATCAATGAAACACAAGATTTGAAAAAAAGACGTTCAGGAATTTAACCACTCTATCACTCTTCTTAATATTTATCCATGACTTAACCGACCTGCACTTGGTAATTCACAACAGAATGTGCAGAATCTTGATGCATGCAAGTAATTCCAGTAATCACTCTGCAATCAACCAGTAGTTGATGAATGGGTTTCATGGAACCACCAAGATGGCTAATCTCCCTTTAAATTAATTGATTAAGTGAAGAAACTCCGAATCAACAAAGTGCATTGATTTTTTGCAGTAGCGATGTGTTCGATCCTGACACAAATGAAACGTAAATAAAGTTTAGGAGCCAGTCTAGATAAAAAAGTGTTGTGTTTCTGTCATTAAGAACTCATTAGCTGATCAAAATTCTTATCTGCAATGTTTTCCTTTGTCATCAACCAGATTTTGAGTTGAAAAAAGGCTTATAAAAAAATTTGTTTTGATAGAATTACTCCATGCAATACATGTGCATGCAGAAAGAAATTTAAGAAATCAAACCAATGTTTTCGAAGGCCCTAAGATATGCTTACCCATAAATTTAAGGTAAACAAGGTCTTTTTATTTGCTTACATACATGTAGCTGACTTTAAAGGTGCAACCACTTTATTACATCAAATTTACCAGCTTTAGTTTATTACAGATAAATAGAATTACTAAATCTCAGGTGGAAGGGGCTTTATTATTTGATAAGATGCCTACAGTGTACTTACATGTAACTAAGGTGTGAAAATTAAATGTTAGCTGGCATGTTCATGTACATTGTATAGAGAATATCAGGTTTATGGTTATTTAGAGGCTGAATACTACAGTACATCTTTTGATGAATTCGCTAACTTTAAAGGGGGGAGTGTTCAATTCTGGATGTGTTGGGCACATATTATTTGTAGGCTATGCACATGCTACAGTTCCATTGTGAGTGTTGAACCATATTCAACATGCTCTGTGTTCCTAATAGTTCAACGATCATCAGCAGAGAATAAAATCCGCCAAAATAAAGTACCGGTACTACTACATATATATACACATGTAAATTGGGTTGATGTCCTAAAGATTAGAGATGGAGCAAGCTCAATCCAAAAATACATTCGCTTCATAAAATTAAGCAGTTAAGTGAGTTTGCAGTGGATCACAAAATCGATTATAAATGTATCTCAACACCAGCTTATCTATAGCCATAAAATTATTAACGAAGCCAGATGGTCATCCCACAAACAAAAAAATCAATGGATTTCTACTGAAAATGACATTTTTATTTCCAACCCAATCAAAGAGATCTAGCCATTTAAGACAAACCTCAACTACAATGTACATCATACAAGTTCATCTGATCGGATCCTAATATTTAGCCAATCATCGGTTTATGATCTCTGGAGAAATCCCGTAGCAATGGCCCAAGAAATCTCTCTCTTGCCATTGCTGGATTGGCTTCTGATACTTGAACTTTTTAGGAAGTGTGACTATTCTTCTTGTTTAATCAAATCTACCACTTACATCACATAATGTTTTTTCTTCTTCGGGTTGTATTTCTGATCATTTTCAATTTTGAGTGAAGTCTGTGTTACATGTACTTCAGACCCTGGACTGTACAGCGCAGTGGACGCTTACGGCTAGCCCCCGGATCCATTCACTCTTTTTGAATTGTTTGTTTGTTTGTTGTTTCTGTGTATGATGTCTTGTCGTTATATTTGTCTTTGTGTAAATCATACATATGTGGCGCAGTCCCCCTACACTTACTAATACAGTAACATGACAGTCCTTCGTTTAATCTTGGGTCTTCCCTAAAACTTTGGACAAAGATTTAAGGTATTAAAAACGGTGAAAGTCTGTTCGTTTCCTTACAGTAGTGTTTATTTTACGTCAATGCCGATAGCCTCGTTTGTCACGCAATTAGTTTTACTGCAGTATCCTGCTATACGCTAGGTAACTTAGCATAAAAAAACGTGCAGCCATGCCGTAACGTTATGTAAACACAGTTGGCCTAATTAGAAACCTTGTAAAGGTAATGCCTTTGTAACGCAGTCAGCGATTGGTTTTTAATGGGACTACTGACAAGTCATAATTAGTGCTTATATCGAATAATGCATCGAACGAAAACATCGATACTCAGTCACATCGATGCATCAGGAATGTTTTGCCGACATTTTGTAATTCAAAAATAACAGAAATAATCTAGCCTAGTATTTCCAAATAAACCCACAGATTTCCCTAACATTATCAATATTATCATTATTATAGAAATGTTTATTTATTTGAAAAAATATATTTGGACAACGTTCTTCTGTTTTTTATTATGATGACAATGATATCGTCCGAATCCCTACGACTCATTAGATGAAGCCGTGTGAATGTGAGAGGTGTTGGCTGTGACTGTATAAATAGCTGGTCAAGCTGGGCTAGCCTAAAGCAACGTATGAGATTCATTGATTTGTACCATTACATGTCTATTGTTTTATTTTGAACTATAAAAAAAAACCCACAGCAAAATGTGTTGTTTTTTTGTGGACGAACTTGTGAACTCCTCTGACACAAAAAGGTATTTATAGTTTTTGTGCTGATGGATCGATAATACAAAATGGGCCGAGAATCGCATATGTACGTGTCAGCCGAATCGATGCATCAGCGATGCATTGATACTTGATATCGGCACTAGTCATAATTTGCGACAAAAATACCCACTCAGTCCAGCAGTGAGTAGTGGGGTGAGACTTACATGTACAGGATGCATGTATGAAATGGTTATACATGTACATGTACTGTCTTATGCTGTATTTTATTACCATGGCCCCAGACGGACAGAGACAGCCCCCTGCCCCATTATGAATTATGTTTTGTTATTGTGCATGGACATATTTATCTATTTCAAATAGTACAAACCTTTTATAGTTTTTCCATATTGGTTATTTTCTTCTTGGCAGTTAGAACTTAGTAAATCTTCTTTGGCTTTGTGTTCCAGCAATTTGCGTTTTTCGTTCACCAAAACTTTTGGAAAGGCGATGAAAGGTATTGACAACATTAAGATCACAAAACCACAGATGATAAAACCACCCCACCAAGCTCCAATCCACCTGGGATGAGATGAGGTGATCGGAACATCATATGTAAATGTGTCAACATAATATTGTAACATGAGAGCACCTAATGCATATCCAATAACTGGTCCCAAGGCTCCTGTGGCATAAATTACAGCTGTTGAAAAAAAAAAGGAAAAGAAAAATGAGACAAAAATTTTCTAATTTTAAACAATGAATCAAACTCAATCAAATACCGGTACTGCATTTGATTTACATGTAGTACCGGTAAAGCTAGACATAAAACTGGCCCTTAATTTTTAAAAAAAATTTCTAGTAGGATTATCTAGGCAGCTACATTTACAATGTATGTAACTGCAAGAAAAACCTATACTGAATCCATTTTGATTAAAAATTAATTCTGAAAGACCTGGGACTATTTACTGAACATTGAAAGTCTGTATAAGTGTATGTGACATTTCATTGCATCTGTTTAATGTGTCAAACATTTTGTGAAAATTATCAAGTATTCAGCTCAAATGTGTCAGTCTGTACTTGGTGCTAGTCAGATTCTGGGATTCTTGACAATTTCTAAATGTAAGAATGTCATTTGCACTTAAATTGTGAATCAGTCATGCTGAATGTAGTTTTGTCTCTCCAAACCTTTTGTTATCAACACACTTTCGGTAATAAGAACTTACCTAAATACTGTGGTGCTTGGTCCTTTGTAACATGATTATCAATGTAGGTTGTACCTAAGGTAAGTATGGGCGTACCACCAACTCCAATGAACACTTGAGCTAATACCAATATTAACACATAAATCCAATTACCAGAATTTTCATTAATGCACACTTCATATAGTCCTGATTTATCTTTTCCTGGTCCTCCACGACAAATATTTATATCCGTAAAATTATGACCCTTTTGGTTGTCAATGGTATATTTTGGAGCGATGATATGAGGAAGGGCAAAGATAAAAGCTCCAATTCCCATGGTAATCACCCCGTATGCTATCCATTTCGGGATGTGTCTTCTACCGCCTAAATAACTGACAAAAATTACAGAAATAAGAGAACCTGTTTCATACGAAGCTATTACAATGCCAGATACAGCACTCCCGATCTCAAATCGTTTTTCAATTGTCGTAATAACGCTATTTAAATATCCCGTAGATAATGCTCCTGTTACGATCAGTAATAAAGACATACATGCAACAAACACTCGAATATTGGCACAGTTCTGAATACATCTGGGTCGGAGGTGTCCGATACCACATAGTCGACTTTCATCTGTGTCAAGTCCATCTGCTTCCAGGCGACACTGAACACATTCTGCTTTTTCTGTTTTCCCACGCAGAAATGGTTTACTGCTGCTCACTGAGTATCCACTTACGGAACTTTCAACACCGAGTGATCTCTGTCCGACGCTAACATTACCCGGACTATCAAGATCACCCTTGACATAATACACAGGTGGTTCTATCTGCTGCATCCTTTAACACCACAGGTCAAAGGTTAATAAATTTTTTTTAGTTCTTTTTGATTTTCGCTCCATTTGATCACCACCTAGCCTCATTCCATATTACCAACTTCTATTCAACAACATCTTACAATTCCTGAAAAGATAAAATGGATGAATGATTAAAATACCAGCAGATATAAAATGCAACCTGGAAGTCTGTAGATTACTTTGACTTTAAAAGACAAACTGTGTAAAATTGAAATCTTGGTTGTGAAGAATTCACCCAACTTTTATAACATGACTCATGTTTAAGAAATCAAGTAATGTTTCCGCTTTAATTAAAGTTACATGTACAAACAGCCCCAAAGCCAGATCCAAGATTGCGGAACCGTAAATGCCACACAAAATTTTGTGTCATTGAAAATTTCTTCATCATGTATACAAATGTACATGTACATACCAGTACATATTTGTTACTGAGTGGTGTACAAGCAACATGTATAAATAACAATAAGTGAAAAGCTGATACATGTACATGTACATGTAATCTGTACAATGTACATGTATACTAAAATGATAAAAAATGTGAACTAAATAAAACATACATGTAATCACAAGTGTTTAAATTCGCACTGTCATAACTTTTGGCCAGCATTTTGTACATGTTTTAAGTAAGGTACAGGAAAATAAAAAGTTTTTTTTAATGCATACTAATAACATCATTTCTCAAAATATGTACTTACAATATAAGAATAAAAAACATTACAGAATATTAACTGTTTATACCAATAAACAAGAGAAAACAAACAATAGATTAACATATAATCTTACCTCCACAAATAGATTGTTTTGTTTTTTTTCCATAACATGAATTATTTTTTAATTATATGTCGAGTCATGTCTTTTCACATGATCTACACAAATATAGATATCACTTTTGATTTTTTCAGTTTACATGTACATTGTATGGACATAAATCCTACAACATAGGATAACAATACCAGACTAGCCTTCAGGCTTGCACTCACACCTTTTAATAGGATGTTTCATTTGGATTCATATAAAGCTACTGTGAAGGTTTTCAAACACCTTCAATATAGTGAACTCTTCCTCGTATAATACAATGTTAGTTAAAGGAGCTGCTCCAGATACATTCTGGTACAAATAAAACTGATTCATTCAGTATTTAAACTTCTACTAATCCTTTATAATAGTATTAGGTAACTATCTAAAGCTAAGTTAAAGTTGCATTATTCAAGATATAGATAAGAACTAGCTATTCTTGCTTTCGCAGTTCAAAAGTAGATGATGTAAAATAAATAATTTGAAAATTTCATTCAAATTACTCTATTGCAAGCGAAGATATTGGCATTTGAAGGTTTGGCAGGCGTGTGCAATAATTTCAACCCTGGTCCTGGTTGATCGAAGCTAAGTCTTGAAACGGCTGGAACCCGCCATATTGATTAAATCAAATTATAACTGAAACGTTTTAATCTGTTTAATATCGGAGAAATCTGATGCCATCGAGAGATGATTAAGGCCTGGATCAGTTAATTAATGTCTAATTAATACTTTAGAAAACATTTCAGGCCTAAAGAAAGACCTGCTATAGGCAGATTTAGCTCTTAAATTCTTAACTAATGTATCTTTAAATAGTTAGTGCAGGGGGACTGCGCCACATATGATTTACATAAAGGATAAATATAACGACAATACATCATACTCCGAAACAGCAAACGAAACAAACAATAAAACAACAATTCAAAAAAGAGTGAATGGATCCGGGGGCTAGCCGTAAGCGTCCACTGCGCTGTACAGTCCCGGGTCTGAAGCAACTCAGACTTCACTCAAGTGATACATGTATTTATTCAGAGAAAACAAATCTGTATGTGTAGTTTAGCAACAATAGCTCTCACTACATGTATAAGTGAACTCAGGCCACACAATACAACATAGGACAAATTTAAATCTTCAATAGGGTTAATCCCTGAGAAGTAGTAGAGGGCCACCAATTCAATAATCCAAATAGATAAATAATTTAAGATGAAACTTCCTGATATACATTGGATACATATGGTAATCAGCTATGTTTTAACAATTGTGCATCTCACTTACATGAACTTCAGAACTTAAAATTCAATACCTGTCAATGAAATACATGGATACATGTACATGTACGTACATGAAATGTATAATTTTCATAGACTAACAAAAATGGATGCCCAAGTTTTTCGAGTTAGTAGAGTGTGGTATGTAATGTTTGCACTCATTTAAATTTTCTACTTGAAATAACTAGTTTGGATATATACATGTAAATAACACATTTTATAATTAATTGATTTCTACATACATTTGTACATGTACTTGTCAACATTACATTAATAACACTGTCGATAGGATTAGGAGAGAACTCCTTTAATGCACAATTCAGATCACATTGTTTTTCCGTGAGAGATTTATATAGACTATAATATTATTTGCCCATCAGATCAAATAACGTGGCATCAATTTTCAGAACAATAATTAAACCTGACACTTCATTATCTCTTCCTATAGAGAAGAGGAAAATATCATTAACTAAATCTCATTAAGTGGCTGACCTAAACCAACTTTGATGAACAAATACCTTGTGTTAATGTAATAAAGAAATTTGTTCAGCCAGTAACTGATATAGGTAGTTCAATAATTATTTGTGAGAGAGATGAAAGAGTGAGAGATAAAAGAGAGAGAGAGAGGGGGAGAGAGCGCACAAACATAGGACTGTTATAAATAATATCTAATTGTTCACTAATTTATATGTACCAGTACATGTACTGTATCCAGGTGTCTTTAGAAGGGAGAGGAAAGCTGAGTATCCTGAGAAAATAAACTTGGCTTGACACAAAACATTATACACCATGTCACACAAAATCTGTAACATGCTGGAGGTTAATTTGGTCTTTTATTTTTAACTCTGGGCTTTATCAGCACAAGTGTACATAAACAAGTGTGCACTATTCAAATGTTACATTAACCCTTATCTAAATTGGTCTAGATTATGCAATTTGTTTCATTGTTAGAAATCTCTAGAAATCTCTCGGGATTTAATACCAGAGGGCAAATCACTATAAAACAAAACAATATCTCAATTTGTTGAACACAAGATTTTCTTAAAGAGGCATCGACTTGCAATAAGGAAATAAAATAATCCTTTAAAGGAGATTTAGGAATTTTTATTTTGGCAACACTTCAACCACTTGGAAGAGTTTAGAGAATACATGCACAATTCAAAACATATTCAACATTAGTAGGCTACAAATTTTAAACTCATAGGATGACAGATTCAAAATAACTGGAGACTTTGTTACCGGTACTTGAAAAACCATAAATTGACATCGACTTTTGATGTATTTACGACAAAGCACTGTTTGCATACATCTGTAGAACCTTTGAAAACTACAAAACACATTATCACTTATAGTATAATACATACATGTATTGTATGACAGAATCTTATAATGTCTTGAGAGACTTGTCTCATTTTGCATGCAATCAAATTTAATACCCTCAATAACACAAATCTAACATGGCTAAGCAAAAATGTTTTAGTTCTTTTTTTGGTACCTGTGATGGCGCTTAATGCATAGGGCCAGGTTAGTCTGATGCTGGCATCATCTCTGAACATCAAATTACAGTTTCCTTGTCACCCCTGCAAGCACTCTCAAATGACAAGACACACTGTCTTTATTCAAAGCTTATTGTCCAGTTCTTTCAACTATATGATCAATACAGGTGGCGATGTACTGACAAATTACAGAAATACTGTACTGGGAATGTGAGTCAATTAATTGGTTGATTATCAGTACTCGTTCCTTGACTGACAGAACTACCTCCCCTTTATAAACCCCAAACCCCTAGGGAATGTCTTATTGATAGGTTTCCGTAGTAACTCAAACTATCAATCAATAATATCTGTGACGTGATTGATCGAATTGTTTGAAATTTAGGCTAAATGTGTGAAATCAACCATCCTTGTTTCACTAGCCAACACTGATGGCCTTTAAAACAGTTACGAAAACAACTTTATAAATAATGATTGAATTGGTAATTCGACTGTCGTGTTGGCGGTTATAAAATGTCATTGATGTAATGCTTGTTTCGACTTAGGTTTATTATGGATTTGAATCAACGGAGAATTGATGAGACTAGGTTTTTTTATTGCAAAGCTTTTATTTGAAAAAAATGTAAAAATGATTTGCTTCTATACCTACATGTACATGTAGTATAATGTCGATTTTAACCAAGTAATCCTTAAAAATTGAATATAATTAAATACTGTCATTTCTAAATTTCCCTTTAAATTAGGCTATACAAAACATGGGACATTTTATATTCGATTCATTTGTTGTTCCTGGCAACATCTACAACAATCACAAACAACATTTAAACATAATTTAATAATATAATATGTCTTGAAAAGAAAACAAATACATCTTTTCTTTTCAGAACTGTCTAACTGAGCAAATCTACATCTATGAATGACTATTGATTTTAAACCATTTAAACGCAATTAATAATATCCTTTAAATGACATTTAAAAGTAAAAGGTATAATATTCAATAACACAACTTCATGGATTTACTAGTTTATTACATGCAACGTTTCGTTACTCTTACAGGTATCTTGATCAAGCAATTAATAAGAGAAAGGAAATGTCTTGCAACTGTAATATTGTAGCTCTAACAGGTTTAATGAAGACAGGCACACGATCTAGACTTACGTTATGTTTGCTCTGTCAAGGAGATTTTACCTGCATGCCAGCGAGTACACATACAGACCTCAGTTTTTGTTCCATTCGCATGGTAAGGAGTTTTTTTCTTTTTGTCATTTCCTCCATCCGGAAGAACTGACAAGGAGAAGTATCGGGTAGAAAAACATAATGATAAAATCCTGTGGAACGGTTAAGACAGTTTGTACCATGCTAAGCAAGCCAATTTATAGTAAACATAAACAGTATTAGGCTAACCATTTCAAAGAGACTCATATACATGTATATATCTACATGTACATGTAGCTGTTCACTGCAATCATACTTGATCATATTTTTATCATATCTGAGTGACCTAAACATAACTGAGTGAGCTTAAAGTTACTTTCCCGCAAACAAAATGTGTGATTTGATGATATATTTTGACTAAAAACATATTCCAACTAATTAATCTATTCAAATTTTGCTTCAAATCGTTTTAAAAAAATTTGAAGTTGTGAGGGAATCCCTCCAAAAGTATAAGAAATCAATTAATTAAAGCCTCAATACCACTCTTGTTGTAACTGAATAATATGCCCCAATCATTATTCTGGCCAACAAATTGTACTATTTTATAATATTCTAATTAATTGATGATACAAATTTCATCTTAACACACCAAATTTTAAAAAATGGAAAAATTCAACTACATGGTAACAACATGGTTTGAAAAGCTTTACGTAAACAATTTCTAAACCTTTTAAGCCAGCAAGAGTGTTATTGTCCCTTTAAATGGCCATGATCGTGTCACATGTCACAGTACATACACAGGTATGTGAAGGCGGAGGAGAATTCATTGCATACAAGCTGATGTTGTGATAAATATCGAAGCCTATTTAAATTCCCTGATGACTTAGAAGCTCACCATCAATTTTATCAACTCATATATGTACATCAAGCGCTCATGAACACTGGGATCTTCTCGTGCAAGCTTTGACATCACTCATTACCTGGTTGTCAATTTTTGTCCTGTATATGCTCCATGGGTGTTTTCAGGGAATCCAGTATTTTTCTAGTAAGATCGGATATTTCTACTTTCTCAAAATAGCCATACTTTTATTGGAAATATCCCCCCCCCCCCCGATAAATACTTTTCTGGGAAAGTAACTTTTTAACAGTGGTTATTTCCTCACTTCATCATATTGTATTCTCGGTTATCAGATAGGGACTACAACAAGTGGTCCACAGAACTATTTCTCTGAGTGGTGACCAACAATCTGTAACTACTTCACAATTTTATCTCTCAATATGGGCAATGGTCATATATGACACATATGATCCATGCACCGGTATAATCAAGGTTGTGCAATCTACCAAGGCACCTTGTTTGAGATGTACAGCAAGATAAAACATGTAGCAATACACTCATAGTCATAAACTGATATAACAATGCATCTTCAGTTGAATTAATATGAATTGGTAACTATACTACATGTATTTGTTTAACACTTTAACCTTAAAACCGACTTATCAAATATCAGGAATATGGGTAATCAAAGGTTATGATAATATATCAATAGTCAGTAGAAACCAAATCACTAAAATCTAATTAATACACTTGTAGCAATTTGTATCACAAAACAGGGTTACTAAGTTCTCAAAATATGATATCACAATTCATCATTTTTGATTGATGTGAGCCATTGTGAGGATGGCATTGTGATGGGAGTTATTGAAAAGTTAGGAATGAATATCACTGATGAAAGCTATTATTTAAATCATGTTCAGAATGTGTCTATGCCAAAGATGAGATTTGTGGATAAATATCTTTTAACACAGATCTGTCAAATACATTCTTCAACTTGAAGCTCTTTACTTTTGTTATATTATATGTTAATCATTTAATCAATATTACTTTGAGAGAGAAGAAATAAATTGGGTTGATGAACTCATAAACACAAATTGGACATGTTGATACTAACATACAATACATTTAATCATTTCTTTATTCATGTGCTTAGCAATTTTAGGACAGAAGCAGAGACAGAGAGAGAGAGACAGAAATTGACACAATATGGGTCATTTCGGGACTAACATATGGTTCAAATTTATTTCAATAATTCGCTTGCGAGTAGGGGGTGTTTAACAGCGGGAGGAAACCTGAGGACCCAGAGAAAACCCATGAGGTTCGACAGACAACCCTATTCTTGTTCATGTACAACTGGACAATCATGCCAGTTGATTCAATGGCAGACGGCAGGCCCTATTATTTTTTATTATTATTATTAACATTTTTATAGCGCACAATTCACTAGGTGCTCAAATGCGCTTTCACATATTATTAATTACATGTTATCACAATACAGTGCCCATGTGCTAACCATTCGGCCATCCAATAGAAGCTGAGACCCGAGTAGACAACTTTCATGTATACCTCCTGTACTTGTACAACTACCTGAATTAGGCACCATCGCAAAATATCAACACCATGGATAGAAAATGATAAATTAATTGTTGCTTATAAAAATCCATCTGTGCCAACATTTTCTTACTCTGTAAGCATGTATGGAAATCTTGTGACACTCCCTTATTTCAGCTCTACATGCAATTAAAAGATTGTACACAGTAGTACAGTATTGTAACCTCTAATCCACAACATTTCACTTTTACAAAAAGTTTCAACCTAAATGAAAACACCACTTGTGAATATAAGTACCATGGTCTACACTACAGTAAAACAGACTAGCTTGACAAAACATTCATTTTAGCATGAATAAATGGAAGAATAAAATGTTACCCTGCATTCAAATGGTCATTTTTTAAAATCAGGTAACTATGGTAATCCTATTGGAGGCCATGATGACTGAACCACCTTAACTTAAAGTCTGATGTGTAAATAATAAGCTAGAAGTCTGGCAATTTGCCAATCATTCCATGATACATCAGCTCACATAAATACATGTACTTCCTCCCAACTAGTCCAAAACATTCTGCCAAAACATCTTATGAATGAATCTAAAAATAGACCGAAAAACACAACACTGACACATCCTTCCTTACACCCAGTATTAAAGCTTTTTAACACTAACAGGTAGTTCCGCTTCCTCGTTAAACTGGTTGTTATTCTATTTTCTTAAATAACCGAATAGCAATATGTACAATATTTATCTATTATTAATTTAATACTAGAAGCTACCCATATGAAATCTTCCATGATTTGACATTAAAGGTGTTGAAATTAGATAAGACTGTTGGCATACAATTTTTAGATAGATCTACATGTACACGTGCCTGTTTATGTATCAATTTCCAATGGTAAATGGATTAAGGAGGGTGAAGGGTGTGGACCTGGGGAAAATTCAAGTGCCTCTTTTAACATTTATATAGAAATAAAAGTGACTTAACAGTAACAGAAAAAAAATAATGTCCTTTAATTCTACATCATGTAAAGCTTAATTTCCACTGGACCTTCAATACACCCATCTCCATACTAACATCCTTTCATCAATTTTCTTCAGCTTTAGAATTTAATTTCAAGTTAAAATTTCGAAGTCATCCAAACCACTTCCTCCATAAGGAAACAATTTGATTCCACCCTTCCTCTTGTTCTGCATCGATCTAATGATGTCTTCACAAACGAAGTTAACTATATCTTTATTCAAGCATTTAAATGGGTATGTGCATGCATACTTCAGCTGGCACCAAATAATGTAGTAACACTCTGAGAAGATAAGTTGCCAGGCAATGAAACATACGCCCACACCAGCTAAGTGGTCCGAGCAGTCAACAAGGGTTGTCGCATATTTTTCTTTTGCCAGTAATGAAATCATTTACAAAACACTAATAAATACCGTAAGTATTTATCAGTAATAATTGGAAATTGTTGAAAATCAATAGGATTCTTTGTCTCATGGCCTTTAACTGTGTGTATTAAGTCAATGAGATAATAAACTCTTAACTCTAGGATGTCCACAAGATTTTTCAAAGTGATCAAGGGCCTCGTGGCTGCTTGATCGACAAACAGGCAGACAGGGGCGACAGCAATATACAACCACATTTGAACAAAAGTTCAACCTTTCCCCACTTACCCATATTATATCTCTGAAATGAAGTCTCAAATTCACTGTATTTAGTGTGGCACACTGTGGTGATGATGTAATTCCATGGTTTTGCCAAACTGATCTGACTAACAGATCCTTAGACATGGCACATTCAGTTTGGGTGATTTTGACTGTAATGGATGTAAATTTATTTAAATCACTGTTACCTAACTATAACAAAGTCGGCAGCAGGTTACTATACATATGTATCCTCAGAACTTAACCATAAACACAATACATGTACTTACATTTATCTTAATGTGCCAAGAGACTGATTTCTGGACATGATTTTTCACACTATTTGAGAAGATTCATCAAATATTTCTCGAGAATACTTGTGTATTCAGATGTTACAATTTGTAAGAATCTTGGTGTGATTCAAAGATTCTTGAAAACTATCTAGACCTACCTAATCTTTAGATAAATTCCAAACATTTCTATGTATTAAAGAGAGCCGAAATCTTGATAACATTTAATGCAGTGATCTCATAAAAGTAAATCCAGTCTTTCTATCCAACAATTACCAGACCAACTGATCGAATCTACAGTGACACAGCATGATGATACAATAACCTAGTTATTGACAGAAAGACAATGACTGGCAGTTATACTAGAAGACATCCAAATTATTGTTCAATCACATCTTACAAATATAGCCCATTGCTATAATAGTTAGTAATTTGAAGAAATGCAACAGGAAGGAAGATGGATACATGTACTTTCAGACAGATTTGTTCATTATTGCCTCAAGTGTCATTTTCTTAGATATACATGTAACTGACTTCTTTCAACAAGAATACCACTTAAGATTCCTAAATATTTAACTTCTAGTAAAGTAATTTCATCTTTCTACTCCAAAATCAAACAAACACAAAAAATGGCAGTTTTTATATGATTACACTACATTACACTAATTTTGGTTACAAAACACTCTAACCCAAAGACAACCCATTCTAATTTGGGATCGCAATTATCAAGGAAGACATCAGTTTGTGTGATTATTTTCTGTTAATCATCAGCAATTTACATGTATTTTAAGAGAGAGAGAGAAATTGGGTTGAACGTCCACTCAACACAACTAGGTTATTTCAGGACTAACATGGTTTAATATTATTTCAACAATTCGCTTGTGCGCAGGGGTCTTTAGCAGTGGGAGGAAACCGGAGTGCCTGGAGGAAACCAATGAGGTTGAGAAGGCGCCCCTATCTCCATGCCACATACGCTTACACCAGGGCTCCATGCCACATACGCTCACACAAGGGCTCGAAACCACAGCCGCAAGCCAGAGGTGGCCCGCCAGCTAGAGGTCGAAGCGTGGCATTCTAGACCGCTAGGCCATCCCCCCCACCCCGTATTTTAAGCATATAGTAAGTAGTAGTACTATTAGTATTGTTCCATGTATATGAGACAACCTAATCTATCAGCTTGTCCTATTCAAACGCCTAAAGATGCATTTTTTAAGATTTGGATAAAGAGTCGACCATAGTTCAAAAATTGATAATGAATAAGCAGTTGCCATGCCCATACTTTGGAAGAGATGAAAAGAGAACAAACTAAACAAATGCGCTTTTTTTGTACAACTCGGGGCCATAATCCAGAATGTTACAAAATCAAAAGGAACCGATGTGATATTTCATACAATCAGTGGCCATAATCCAGGAAGTTACAATCTGATATGCACTTATACATGTATCGAAAGGAACGGAGATATTTGGGATAAAAACTGTTACTTCTAGAGGTCCATAACAACCATTTTCATACAATCAGGGGTTATTAATCCATAAGGTTATGGTCAGTAATATCGAAAGGAACTGAGATCTTTGGGATATATATAACCATACATGTAACCATCTAGAGGTTCCACAACATTGGTATAACATCACACTATTTGAAGTATTTGTGTACATGTAGCGCATATTTTGTTCGCAGTTTGATCTGATTTTCCCAAATCACACTCAACCATAATAACAGCTCAAAAGTGCAATGGTGACCGTGTTTCAATCCGTTTATCTCAGCTGTTAGATGTTCTAGAGATTTGATTTGATTATAGGCTTGTCATGTGAATGAATGTGTAATTAATAGTTTATATAACATGTGGAGCTAAAATAAAGACTTGCACAAGGCAGTTTTAGCGCTTATATAATGTCTTTTTAAGTTAACATGGCTTGAAAACATCCAGCTTAACTTTGTCATTTAGGTTGTCAGGACACAAAGGTTTGGAAGATAAACCAGTTTAAAAAGCTTCTGTCCCTTAGCTTGTTGACTGGTCTACAATTGCTGGCTTCAGCTTGATAGTACATACCTCAGGGCTTACAGGTTTCCAGGAATGTTATCTTTTTCAGTAGATACAATGTATGTTATTACCATTATTTGCTGTCAAAACAGTCAAGTCAGTTTCTCCTACAGTCTGGTTTCTCTTCTTATACTTACAGTTACAGCCAAGTGTGAACTCTACCCTATCCAGTAGACATGGTACAAGGGTTAATCAGCGAAATGGAGGTATGAGATATGTTGTTGACGTTTGGGAAAGTAGACGAGGGAGTGTAGGGAATGATAGTTAGGTGTATTATGAATGGTTAGAGTGGCTGTGGTGTTACGGTGAAATACTATGCCGCCACCGTAACACCACAGCTTTATGATTTGTTAGACAGGAGTGATGTAATAAGTGCGACAATAATAAATAACATATTTCTGATTTTATTGTCTCTTTTCCCACTTGCACTGGTTGTACGCCATTTTGAAACTAGCTGACGAAGACAGGTCGGGCGGCTTTTGCTCGACTCCGGGCTGCTCTGTCAGTATCTAACAAACGCATTTAGTTCGCGTACAACTTTTAACGAGAGTTGCCAGGCAATGAAACATACGCCCACAGCATCTAAATCGTCCGGGCAGTAAACAAGGCTTGTCGCATATTTTACTTTTTTTGTTAATGAAACATTTATAATACACTAAAATATGATTATTAAAGTCAATCGGTTATTAACTTTAGCCTCTAGAGGGTCCACAAGATTTTTTGAAGTGATCAAGGGCCATAACTCTGACAGTAATTATCGGAAATTGCTGAAAATCAACGGGCTTCTTCGTCACATGACCTAAACTCTGTGTATAAATTTAAAGTCAATCGGATATTAACTTTGGCCTCTAGAGCATTCACAAGAATTTACCAAGCGATCAAGGGCCATAACTCTGACAGTAATTATCGGACATTGCTAAAAATCAATAGGATTCTTCACTTCATGACCTTAAACACTGTGTATAAATTGAAAGTCAATCGGATATTAACTTAGGCCTCTAGAGCATCCACAAGAATTTTTGAAGTGATCAAGGGCCATAACTCAAACAGCAATTATCGGAAATCGCTGAAAATCAATAGGCTTCTTCGTCTCATGACCTTAAACACCGTGTATAAATTTAAAATCAACCGGTTATTAACTTTAGCCTCTAGAGCGTCCACAAGATTGTTTGAAGTGATGAAGGGCCATAACTCTGACAGTAATTATCGGAAATTGCTAAAAATCAATAGGCTTCTTTGTCTCATGACCTTAAACAACAAGGGGATCGCGGTGGATAAGGCGCTCGTTCGCTAGCCTGGAGGTCGAGTGTTCGATCCCTGCATTGGCCGAGAAAGTTCATCTCGATTTTCCGACGTGATTTCCCCTTGTCAGTGATGCAGAAGGAGGGCTTGACAAGGACAGCTGCCTAGTCGTTCGGATGGGACGGAAAACCAAGGTCCCGTGTACACATTGGAGTGCACGTAAAAGATCCCTTGGCAGTTGGAATTCGATATGAGAGTAGGCTGTAGCGCCGCTGCCCGGGCAAAATTTCCCTCATGGCACACTGTATGGCGTATGCCCGTCTTCAATTAGCTCAGGTTAAGTGCATAACAGTAGGACGTTAAACCCCATTTTATTCATTTCCTTAAACACCGTGTATAAATTTAAAGTCAATTGGATATTAACTTTACCCTCTGGAGCGTCCACAAGCAATTGTGGACGTCGGACCCACGGACGGACCGCACTTACTACACTCGTCACTAATAATAATAATAATAATCACGCCATTTTACAAGGGTAGCAAATTAGGCCTGAGGCCTTTTTCCAATTTGGCCCTTGGCACAGATCGTGCGAATGTTTTCGATCATTACTGCAGGAAGAAACCGAAGAACTCGGGGGGGGGAAACCTGCCTGATCAGACGGGAGACCGAATATCCCTCTCACTTAAAACGATAAAGTTCATGCCCTGGGCTGGGATTGAACCCTCGTTGCATTGGTAAGAAGCCGCCTCTCTTTTTATTCTTGTAAAATGTTTATTCACAGAAAAGTATATGTATACAAGATAGATTTTACAACATTTCACAATTTCCAAATATGCAATTCATTTATATCTATTCGAAGTGTAAATTAAGAATTTTAAGTGTATATACAGGCAAAACTATAAAACATTAAAGTACAATACTAAGAACAAATATTTTTGATTCTTTATAAACTATATAGAATGAGAGTTGAGTATTTATAAAAGAGTAAAAAATAATAAAATATATTATTTGCAATTAAAATCGTTGCCTGTCATGTTCACACTTATAATACAGGAGAATTATACCGGTTTAAGTATGTCAGTAGCAATACTAAATTATGCTACTGGTTACTTATTATAAACCTCAACTTTATAAATATTGAACTATATACCGATTTAGACATAATTGATACCTATTGTGAGGAAGGAAACAGTTTTAGAATAAGAGCTTTGATATAATTTCTTAATAAACAGGTTGTTAATAGAGCTTTGAATATGGAGGTATTGGTGTGTTGTAACCACAGTGTCAGTCAGAAAAAAAGGTTTAAACTTAAAATATAGTATTTAATGTATCAGAATGTACTATATTTGGCGACTTTAATGCAAGATAAACATAGTATAAGCAAGAAAATTGTTTGTACTTAAGAAATTGTTGAGAAAATTTTATGTAAAGGTTTGCAATAGCAAATTCCAATGTTAAAATTTTTGAGAGGACTTGATAAACAGGATTACTATGGCTTATATAGGATAATTAGGGCTGGATAGTAAAGACTTAAACTACTGACCTAGACTCAGTGTTTACGTTTATATGACATAATAATTCAAGATAGCTGCTTTAGGAAACGAGTATTTTCTGTTAATATGATGTCACAAGAGAGATATTCTCGGTTTTAAAACCAGGTGAAGATTATTTTTACGTTATAGTAAATATGGGGACATGGGAGGGGTTTGTGAATTACATTTGAAACCTATTTTTTGTGGACAATGTCCAAGAATTGTCACTCAGAGAAGATTATGAATTGAAAGTGTTTGATTCCATTTTGTCTACAAATTATTATATTAATTAAGTTATTTTTATTGTACACTATTATATTTGAGGTTAAAGTCATTAAAAATTGCACTATATTTATATGTTTAAGATTTATATTAAAGTTTGAGGCAATTATTGTCCTTGACACTGACTGGTCATATTGTCATAATGTAATGATATATTAATTATTTCAAAAAATTGCTATTTCTGAATATGGTTTAATGGATTTTTTGTTTTCGAAGTTAATAAACTATAATTAATCACTGGTCGTAAACTTATTATCGATCATTATGTTAATTTTGATTTTTGTAACACTATTTCACTGTAAGTTTGAAGTCACCAAATTGGTATGGTTAGGATGAAATAAAGGTAATGGGGTTTATATTCTCATAAAATGTGATATGGGGGAGGTTTTGCCTGGACAGCGGCACTACAGCCTACTCTTAAAATGATTATCAACTGAAACGGAATCTGTAACGTGTATGGCACGGTGTACACAGGACCCAAGCTGCTCTTCCCATGCGAATGACTAGGTATCTGTCTTGGCAGGTCTTTTGTCTTATGTCACTTTGACTTACAGGAGACCGTCAATAATGTATGGTACTATTAAAAATATTTATTATGTCTATCCGTTACATAAATTTTTTTCTCTGTTTATTACTTCGATACATATTTTTTCAATTAGAATTAGGTTTGAATTCACCATATATATAAGATTAAAGTTTAAATTATAGTTTGTTGTAAATTGACTGCATAGTGTTTTATAAAAAAATGTTGTGATATCAAATATTATTAACAAATAAAAGGTTTTCAAAGGTGAAAGTTTTCGAGACCGTGCAGGGGTTGCCTTGATAACATGTTTCGAGAGGGGGGGGGGGGAATAGGTATGCAGACCACTCGGACCAAAGACCACTCGGACCATAAAAAAGACCACTCGCACCAATTGATAGACCACTCGGACCAAGTGAAAAGACCACTCGGACCAAGCTAAAAGATCACTCGGACCAAGCTAAATAATTATTATTTGGGACTCGGTACTCGACATAAAGGACAGTTGGGACTTCTAAGAATTTATGTAGAAATAGTAATAACTTATCTTTTTTCGTTTTAGATGATGGCCGAAGACAGATTATGAATAATAATAAAGAAATGAAAACATTATTAGTTGTCTTTTATTTAAGTTTGTAACTCCTAACTTCGACTTTGAAAATGTATAGCGTCCCGAAACTTTTCGCTCATGGGCGCTGACATCTTGGAATTATGTTGTGTTTTGGTCAGGTCTATTTCAGATATACACAATCAATTATTTTAATGTATTTAGTGTGGGGATTGACTAATAGTTAATTTATTTCAGTTCTAAACAAAAATTAAAATTTTTATAGCAATTTCAACAAAATAGCCAAATTCTGGCTGGGATTACTGCGCAAAATGGCTAGTCACTGTGTACATGCGAAAAAAAAAGCCAGCCACGTCATAAATTTCGTCACGTTAGTTAGGTTTGAAGAAAATATTTATTAAGTTCATGACTTACACGTGGTTCGTAAAAGGCCCAAGCAAACGATAAAACATCAGTTGGGTTTACGGTTGTTTGATAATCATAGTTTCCCATAAAAGTTGTATAAATTTGTTAAAAACGAATAATATACTGAAAACGACATACACATAAACAAGCCCCTAGAAATTGTTAAAGGGCCAGAGTGTTATTGTCCCTTAAACGATAATCCGTAAGCTGTGCGTTGACGCATTCCTCGACAACTGGTCGTAGATGGCAATACCAATCGATAAATTATAGTGCGTTCAACAAAGGAAGGGTTTTTTTTCAGGAAAATTTAAGATCGTGGGTTGATTGGAATTATCCCGTTTAATTCACGAAAAAACATGAGCAGTCATCGGTCAATCAAACTCATTGACTATTTGAGAAAGAAAAAAAAATGAAGTATTTTAATCACTACTCAGTTATAGTTGTTTTGTTAATTAATCTTATTTGATGGGCTTCCTTATCAGTAAATAACACGGGTGAGTACATAACACAATAGCAATGTCGTACACGCCATTGTGAAACTGAAAGTAGCTGACGAAGATAGTTACTGAGTTAGGACAGTTAGTTCGCGTACAACTTGAAAAAAGCGCATGTCAGTATAGTATTTCTGACATAATTGGTTATCGGTGACCTGAAAGCTGGTATTCTCGACTCAAAGCGATTAATCACGACTCAAAAGTATAGTTTATAAGCTACTTACTGTCTACAGTCGTCGCTAGGTTTCCTATAGTCATAAATGATTGTTTGTGGACGATTTACTACTCAGTAAGAAAGCCTGTGCCCAAAAAGAGTTCTCGTCTGTTATTATTAATATAATGACTTCCTCATGTGCGGCAGGTTCGTTTGTTTTTAAAAACACTGTTTTCCGTTCCAAAAAATAGAAAAGTAATTTTTTACCAGATGATCATGGTTTTTCACCGAGACTAGATAATTTATCTCGGTGTAAGGATATTATCGCTTAAGGACACGTTCATACACTGTTGAGAAAATAGTCCCATTGGTTTGCTTATCGGCAAATAATAGAATGGGAATAACCTCTGTACTGAAAATAACACTCAGGATCTATATAAACTTTCATCAAACACTCGATTTATAATTAGCGATACACAGGTACAGTGGCAAGAGTTAATGCTTCTCAGGCTAATACCTCAAAAGTACCTCCGCGCGAAAACCCAGATTTTGGTACAGTACAGACCAAGTGGAAGTATGAAATTTCGCTTAAGTCCGACCTGGGCGGAAATGAAAAATCGCGGACCTCAGTTTATTAATCCGCTCTGCCCCCGCTCTAAATTCCGCTCTAAATTTCCTCCGCGAATTTGAGTAAATCGCGGACCACGGCGGATTTGCTTAACCACCGACCACGGCAGATTTTCTAAACCACCGACTAGCGTGGATTTGTTAGAACGCCGAGGAAATTGAAATGTATCTACGTGTAGTCGGAAATTTAATATGTTGAAGTTTCACGTGCCTACGCTGTATTGTTACGCTGTCCTTGTATCCATAATTTAGAAGTCAAATTGTTTCAGATTCCGAAAACAACATTATCAGCATGTATGTAAAAGTCTGACTGCAAAATATGCACAATGCACAGTATAACAGGTGTCGTCATTAATATATAAATAACAGCATCGCCGACTCTTGTGTTTTATAACATGTACAATGTACGCAGATTTTACTAAATTTATTCAAGAATCATCTAGAAGTACATGTATATCCACGCACGGGTCGGTATTTAGTCCGTGTAAATTGAATCGTTGTTAGCAAGAACACGTGTGTTCACATATTCTGCACGCTATGCATGTCTAGAACATTTTGAAGGACACGTATGCATAACACAATACATGTTTAGATATGTATGCCGTGTTCAAATTGTTTGGCATATTAACTGTATTAAGAGTGCGCAGTTAAGAATTCCTCTCGAATCACGGCAAAGATAGATTTTTAAATTGCAAACTATAACGGTATTTAGTTTACCGGTTTTACAAATAGATATAAGACAAATAGAACTTGCAACGGGGGTCGAAAGCGCTTTCAAATCAGACATAAGATCGTGCTTACCGTAAAAATTAAATGAACGGGACACAAGTCTACGATGTCATAGAATATTGGTAAAGTATAACCGTTATCAAATCCACACAAAAATCCAAGGCACTCATTTTATTTTAGAAAAGAATAACTGCATTCCACATGAACCTCAAATCAATTGTACATGTACATCCTGTCAACTTGTATCTGTTGCCTTTTGCGTGCAGAAATATCCCGTGTATCAAAGATCAAAGAATATTATCGCACGTGGCCTCTCTTTGATGTTTTAATGTGATTTCATATTTCTTAAAGGGGTTCCGACGCAATTTAATCAATTACTTTTGAGCCAATAATAAACATCGACAATTTCTTTAATCATAGGATAACGTCAAACAATAACTGAGTTGTATTTATTGTCGAATAAACTGTTAAACACTTACGTATTGGTAAAAAAACATGTACTCCATGGTTTATTATTAAATACACACACAATTAATTGTAATGGATTAGTAATAAAAACATGACGCGTGAGTTGAGTTGTTTTTAATCCACGTACAAGCTTGAAGTTCATAACATTTCAGAATAAAATACTGTCTTCGTATATTCGGTAAAATATTTTGTGTTTATTAATTCGATATCTAAAATATTAGCAGTTTTCTAACACAATTTTTAGTTTTCTGTCCATCACCAACTATTCACTCATCCGCCAATGATAGGCACACGGCCAAATTGTCAAATGACAACCACGCTTGAAATTGCTTCAAAATAAAAGAAAATCCGTACGATTATGATATAGCCTTCAATAAAAACGACAATATTTTAAAAATCTGAATGTGTTTAAAATAAAATAAAAAACATCATAATGTTAAGCGCTATTTAGAACTGCTTTATTCAAATTTATTGACCTAGTTCGCCACCGATATGTCACCTGTCACTGGAAATCAGCTATGGCGATGCCATCACGAAAATATATTATTGAATGATTGTTTCTCGGTGTATTCGGTGTTCTATCACGTAATTATATTCAATGAAGATTTCAATTTACCTAACAACTGGTCGGCGAATCCATCAACGTTATTATTATAATATCTACGGACACGCGAATTCACCGGGGGCCAGAAAGACAGTCGTCTCCTCTCGCCACGTGGGTTTAATGCGACTTCAAAAGAAAACACATCAAAGGAAATCGTGCATTACTAGCACACACACATCGAACAGTGTAGAATAAATTGTCTAACAGAAAGGTTATGCATTTTCTAAGTTATTACAGCGTGGGACTATTTAAAGGGATAAAACCACTCTTGTTGTAACTGAATAATATGTCCCAATCTTTATTCTGGTTAACAAATTGTACTATTTTACAATATTTCAATTAATTGATGATACAATTTTCTTCACAACACACCGAATTTTAAAAAAAAAGGAAAAATTCAACTACATGGGTTGAAAAGCTTTACGTAAACACTTTCAAATGCAACTTGGATTTAAACATATTTTCGAACCCTCTGGACAAGTAAATTAGGATGTAATGGATAATTAACACAACAGGTAGGACATTTAAACATCTAGTAGTTAGAATAAGGCTAAATTTTTTTCTGGACCTGTCAAGCCAGCAAGAGTGTTATTGTCCCTTGTGTACAAATAAGTGTAACTTTGTTTTCTTTATTTTTACAATTCTGCTAATTGAGAAACCATTTGAGTTATAGGTACAGGTTATTGAATGGACTGCATCTACGTGTACAGTATAATCAAAATACTTTGACATCTCTTTAGATAATTGACGGTACCGGTAAATTATAATAATGAATCATTCGGTGAATCCATGTTGTACATGTATGAAACTATCCTTAACTTGAAACGGCTAGATGTAAAATTTACAGCAATGTATAAAAAATACCAACGAACCTTCAAATTTTAAAAATTATTTATTCAGAATGGCTACGAGACGAACCGCTGTACGGTAACAGTGTCGCGGGTTGTGAATTTAATTTTGGTGAGTCGAGCGTAACAAAAATTGAGAACGAATTGACTATGAGAATGATATACGTTAAGTGGATTCGCCGACAGGTTAGACTGGTGAACGTCAATATATGTCAGTTTATCTGTAATCACACCCTGAATATTAATGACTGATATTGAGCCAATGAAAATTCTTGTATGAATTGACTGACAACAGTACTACTGACCTTAAACGGGGACGTATTAGAACTGTTGATACGGAATAGCAGAAATATATGATGTATAAATAGAAAGAAATATTAACGATACGTATGCTATTTAATTTAAAACATCGTTAACGTTGAACGATTAGCGACCGATGGGTTTTGCATTGCCGGTTATGACAAACAGAATACCGTATATATGGAATAGCAGAAAATGTTAACGTCTTTTTTATAAACGATATAACAGAAATACGGGCGATAAATGGACACGAAAGGGAACAGGTTTTTTTTTAGGATTTTGCCGTGGCGTCACCCAGTCGACATGTGTTCATTCCAAGCTTGCATCGGAATTGGTTTGAAGTTTAAAATACAAAATAACAAAGCCGGGATTTACAATCTCAAGCTTAAATAATTTAAACAACTCATTAAAAAAAAACAACCACTGTTAATACATCAAACACCAATCGTCAAAATCATTAATTAATAATTATCGTATAGGCTTCTATCCACACTGATGAGTACTAGTTAGCACCTTTACCGGCCAATCAACCCTATAATATACTGGCCATGAATACCCCGATTTTACCGGTAATGAATGAGCCGAATAAAGGATGGTACTTGCTAAATATATTTGTAGAAAAGCTGTCACCCATTTTCCGATAGTGCTATCACAATTCACGAAACATGGTTTCATTGTCTGTGTGTAAAATTAACTGTTGACACCCAAATAGCTACACACAGTACATTTGCTTTGTGACATGATTCAAGATTCTAATACCGATGAGAAACGGGAATAAAGGATAGATTTAGGATATTCATGTATCGGTAGGTTCTAGTTACTATTCATAATCAATCTGCGAAGAATATATACTGCAAGCCATTGGGCACAACAGGCGAACATTTAAAATGAGTTATTGTTCAATGCCACAGTAACAATATTATGGATGACATTCATCTAAATATTGCTGACCATTCTCGGCCGACTATATTTAATTTTCACGGACTATAATCCGCCGACTTTTTTATATTTTCGCGGACTATAATCCGCCGACTTTTTATATATTTTCGCGGACTATAATCCGCCGACTTTTTTTATAATTCCGCCGCGTTTTTTCCGCCCAGAATGGCTAGATTTCCGCGGAGTGCAAATAAGAAAACTCCGCGATTCTTGAGCGGAAAAAACGCGGACCTAGGCGGAATTTCATACTTCCGTGTGATGCGTACTGTACATGCTAAAGAAAAAGAAATAGTGCCCGTGCGCGTGCCAGTAATAGGAAAACTAAGAGTTCGCGCATAAAAATGCACGAACGTACCAGGCGCGATGTCATCCAGAGTTATAAACACCGACATGAGATGAGGTTTAATGTCCAATTGACACAAACTAGGTCATATTGGGACTAACCCATTGTTCTAATTTTATTTCAATACTTTGCTTGCACGTAGGGGTTGACTCAATGACTGCCTTTATGATACAGCGCGCACATGTTAACCATTCGGCCACCACCCCTCGCTCCCAATGATTTTAAACCAACTTACCAAATAGCAGGCTGAACTACATTTTAAAAAGAAAACCTAGCTGACATAGTGTGTTGCTTTGTTAAGTGACTTGAGGGTTACTAGATATGCCTGCTTAAACTGGAGAACCCACTGTACTCTGTAATATTAGATTGACAAATCACTCTAATTTGGTTACCTAGTTATGGATGGAAACTAAATGGATAATGGCATTGATTAGTGTGAAAACTGTAGAAGTATTGGCAGAGTGGTATACATGTGGAGTCTACCATTGATTTTC
Organism: Patella pellucida; assembly: GCA_917208275.1. NCBI lineage: Eukaryota > Metazoa > Mollusca > Gastropoda > Patellidae > Patella > Patella pellucida. The sequence goes on from OU795038.1 coordinate 62,392,421, forward strand.
AGTTACTCAAAATGACTTCGATTCATACAAAGATGGATTGTCCTTTCCAAAAAATAGATGGGGACTAATCTATTTTCCCCAAGTCAAAATGGGAATTGCATTAAGAAAGGGCTTTTCTATCGGTAATAAAGTATATTTTGTACAAATAAATCATTAGTATTTAATAGTATTCAGAATTTGTTCACGATCGATCGTTATTAAATGGACTGGAAATTTTTCAAAATTAAAGTAAGCCATGCCAGCCAATGCAAAAAATAGAAGTCAGTAATCTTAAGTTATTTGTTACATATGTCATTATTAAGTGCGATGTTATTTCAAGAGAGGTCAAGATTTTGCAAACTCTGTATACATTGATTTTTTTCCAGAAGCAATTAGATTTGAGTTTAAGTTTCTGTTCACAATCTAGGATCACTAATTTTTCCCCCCAAAATACACTGTTTCTGTATGTTCTATTCCACACTCCTAGATCATAAACGTCCATAGTTTAAAGTAAACAAGCTGTTGCCATTCAAGGTAAGCCCACATTTTGCAAGAGATGGACTGAGAACAAGCTGAAAAAGCGACAAGGCTAAGGGGCCCTAATCTTGGATGATAATATCAAAAGGAACCAAGATTTTGGGGATATACATGTAGACATACATTTTAAGATTTACATGTATCAAGTGTCAGCAAGTTGAAAACATGACAGAGAATAAGCCAAAAGTGTGGTTTTAGTACAATAAGAGGCCATAATCCCATGGAACAAATTTAAACAAACAGATGTGTGGATGTGAATATAGGGTTTGAAATCATTTATTATTGTTTAAAGAACTTACTGTATATAGGCTTTTCCTGTTGTTTAATCCTTTTAGAATGGATAAAATATTATTTAAACTAGATTATTGTTTTCCGGTTTCTGTACTACTGTATGTATAAAATATCTATGTTGTATGTAATTCAAGACAAGATTGTGTTCAATATTATTCTTGGCAATTTGGAAACCAATCTAAAAAATTACCCACATGTTTGGCTTTGAATTCAGAGAAATTCAAGGATGTTTGGCTTTGTTTTTAGAATTTTTGTATATATTATATATACCTCCTGACCACTTGATGCAAAATTTTAGTTCATGTGGACTCTGAATTGAAATGAGTTTGACACCCCTGCTCTAGACGGACAACAATCTTTGCATTACATGCTTTAACACTTTGTGTGTAAAGGGGAGCGTCAATTTTTAGACTAAGTTCTGGTCCGATTTTAAGAACATCAAAACTCAACTGTAATTACGGTTTAACACTAACATTTATATATGAAAGGTTTTTTTTAATCAAAAAAAATACGACTTACGAAAATTCTACTGGACTGTTAACAACTGATGGTGATACATGTTATGTTCTATAAACAAAAATACAAGATACAAGACAGATTGATATGACTGACAAGTGTTTACAGTTTTTAAATCAGCCCAGCAACCACATCAGTATGCTACATATATCTACATGGTCACATGCAATTCATTTCGAACCTAGATACTGCTGGAGTTCAAAATCATAAAAGAAGGACATAAAAAAACACAATTCTGTTCTAATGATCAAAATGAATTCAGAGTGACTTACCTCTTCAAACAGACAGAAATGACCGGTCAATCAGTGAACAGATATTCTGAGATATGAACATGAGTAGCAAGTTTTTAATTACATATAAAAGCAATCTCGAAAGAAAGAATTCCAAGAAAAATGTAAAATAATTTAAACATTACAGTATCGATAAACATAATTCTGTTAACAATTTTTCTGACCGTTACTGTTCATTTAACAAGGCTTAAATTTTTCATTGGAGGTGCTTGCTAATTGATTCATAATTTTTAGTTTGCATTCCTCATTTTTCTTAGAACCTGAGAAACAAGAATTGGAAATCTATGATCTTGGGGCCAGATATAGGATATAAAAAGAATTTATCTGTAGTATTTTAATACTGGCTAGACTTAATTTTAATCTATGAATAAGAAAATTGCTGACACCAGTTTCCAATAATAATTGAGTTGATTGATCAAATGTGACTCTGAACAATGTTGTCTGTCTGGTTGGCGCCAAATTCCTGAGAATCAGGAAGTGTGCTCTTTGTCAACATGGTTTAATTGGAGGATTAAAGAAGTCTGGAAATTTCTGTATGTTCTTCAAAGACTTACGATAAATTAACTAGACTATAAACAGGAATCAATGGAAACAGTCTGGACATCACTACAACATATAGCATGGTACCAAGTTATACCCTATGGCACAAAGACAACTTGAACAACAGATAGTTCCCAAGGACTTGTGTATATAACAGATGTATTACCATGGAGTCCAGTGTAAATAACCTCATTTGACTTTTGACCGAAATATCTAGAAAATTCCTCAACAGCGGACTGATTACCACTTGGCACTGTATTCTACACAAAAAAAAATTAGTGTCGAAAAGTTGGGTCTGGTTTACAGAATCTTATACGTCATATAGTACAAAGCAATTACTTTAAACAGATGAAAGTCATCCAATTCCTAAACCCGAACCTGCATTTATAACTGAATTTGTGAAAACCAATTCTTCAACATCAATAGAAAACAAAGCTAAAATTGATTATCTATAGAAAGCAATCAGTTTAAGATTAGAGCTATGATTAAAGCTGTCTGTTTTACAGAGAAACTAATCTTCTTTAATGATTAAATAATCATATTGACATTGTCTAAACAGATTATAAATATAAGTACTGGTACATATTTCATATCCTCGTCAAGTCACAACCCATCCTATACTTACATTCAGGCTATACATTCACACTAATCCTTAGTAGTATACATGTACTACATGTATAGTTTTCTTGGGGTTTGTATTGGAACTGTGTTAAACCTCAGTTGAAATTCAATGTTATGTTTCAATCAATGTCAAATATAAATGTTCTGGTTCACCCTATGATCAGTCCATATTGATGTGTGCTGATGCAGGATATCCTTTTCAATTTGAGCATCTACATGTAGATGAGTATGACACTAGCTCACTAAACAGGATATCTTGTGTTTAATCCAAGAATTTGCAGAGAAAAGTTTCTAGGAATTCTCCATCCTGGTTTCTACTTTATGTAATTCCATGTACATAAATCTCCATCAATATGAACGATTAATCTCATCAATAGCACAAAAATCCAACTTTGTACCCATGGATCCCTAAAAAATCTTACACACATAGTTTGTAAATTAAATAATCCCAAGAAGATGACGAATAAACTTCACACACCATCGGAAAAGAGAGGCGGACGAGTCCCTGTAAACAGTGCAAGCAAGTTTGGATCTCAGTGATGCATCCAAGGAAAAATAGTTTGTAAATTGATACATTAATGAGGTGGAGGTGGTGGGGGTTATTCAATGAATAACTTCATTATGTATGTAAATTTAATTCTTAAATAGATATAAGCTTTAACAACATGTTCATGCAATCATCAATGTATAATAATTTGGGGAAAATTTGTGAAGAGAATAAAATTCTACCTTTGTTTGATGCTTTAATACCATTAATAACTGATAGAGACAAACGAGTACAAAGCTACTTAATATACATTCACACGTAAACCATTAATCAACTAAAGTGTCAGTGTGAAACTTGTTGCTTTGATTTTTCTGGTCACCAACCTACTTCTTTTACCTGAATATCATTATAACCTAATGTATTACTTTGATGTTAATGTGTTGGTTAAAATTGATTTAAATATTAACCTTACTTACCCTGTATTTGATTTGAATAAATAACAATAAAACTGCATGCATGGTATCAAATTCTGAATTATTTATTAAAAATCTGGCAAGCACAGCTCTACATATACAGTATTCCTAACACACATCCAGATTGAATGTCAAACTCAAAGACATAAATTTTCATAGAAAAATAAACTCATGGACCTAAATTTCGGTATTTCCCATTGTTAAGAGTAGGAATAAACTGTTCCAATTCAAATCCGTGAAATATGTTTGAGAAAGTTCATTTAACCATGCTTTTATCTGCATCACAAATTGTGTAATCCTTAACAAAACTAATTAGTCAGTTATTACAATGTAATCCTGATAATGACGTAATCGTTGATGAGGTCTAGCAGTTGTTATCAGTTAGGTTTCACTCTTGGTTGTATATGATGGTGGGTCTCCAAGGTAATCAAATTCTGAACTAATAATATTCTGTGTCAACAACAGTTCACTCACTATTTTTATTCCCTATAGTAATTAATGGAAATCAACACATTCATAAATCACAATGAATGATATTATTTGTTACAGATTCTTCAATATGACACAACAGGGAATAATAATATATACTGGTACATGTATGTACCATGACACGACTATCTACACCATTATCTTAATGTTCACTAATTACATTTGCATAATAACTCTGAAAACAATATTAAAACTCGGCTCACCTCAAGGTCATTTTAAAACATGCCTTACCATAAACTATGTAATTTGATGATGCATTTGGACTAAAAAAACATATTTGAACTAATTTCTATTAAGTTTGCTTCTAATCCCTCTCAAAACTTTTTAACCCTAAGAAATTATCCACCCAAAAATAAAAATCTATTTGTTTGTCATACGACTTGATTGAGAAAGGGCCCATTTACTCACTCTCAATTTACATGTACATGTACCATAAATATTGAAGCCTAAGTAAAGTTTTGGGGCATCCTCTGCCAACTTATTTTTCTGCTGTGTTATTGCCGAGTCTGTTGCATAGATGTATGAAACCATTTGAACAACACAACAGGTACAAAGCGCTACCAACATGTATGTCGCAAAAGCAGACAGGTTGCCAATTAGTGATACCCTTACATTTTTGTAGTGTGTTTTTAAGAGAATCCCAAAATTTTCCAGTCACATTCCACAATTTGCCAACATCTTAATCTTATTGAAAATGACTATCATATAAATACTTTCGTGGCTGTGGAAATGAATCTTTATATGTACATAGAAATATTTACAAACCGATCAGACACCAAACTGTCTTTGAAAATTTGTCTGTTACCTAAGGCTTTGAATGTTCAAATATCCATTATCACAGCGATCAAAGATGCACCAATTCATGTGTGATTGGAAAGAACATGTACGAACAGATATGCAGGTTCGTACAAATAATTGATCCGTGAGGCTGACTTGAACTTCTTTTGATGATCAAACAAAAGTTCTTTTGTTGAGGAATATTGATGTTTAGCTGAAGACATGTTGATTTTGTTACTGTAATCTCCAATAAGAATATTTGTTTTACCATGTTACTATGGAAGACAGATCAAGAGTAAGGAGTGTAGTATAATAATGAACGAATTTGTAATTATTTTCAAAGACTTTTAACTCCTCTACGTATGTCAACAAAGTTTTCTTCAAATATTTATATAATAAGCAGAATGACAACTTCAAATGTCTTTAAGTTACATTGAGTCAAGATTTGAAAATATCAAACATTCTGAAGTGAATATTTGTGTATTCAGCTTAAAATACATTTCATGATCTCACAATAAGGAACATTTACATGTACCTTCTGATATGACTTTGGAAATACATTTCACTATCTGACTATCAGGAATGTTTATGATATGACTATGAACTGGCATTCTTGCATTTCTGACAAGTTCTTTCACAGTATCTTAAATTATTGGTACATACACTGCCTACACAGTCTTTATTTTGTTCTACCGGTAATGAATTAGTGTCTTTTCAGTCATCATTACCTGAGAGTGTAACATTCCATTAAAGGTGTGTATTACAATCAGGTTTGAGTGTTATTTACCATTGCTTTTGTGTGGTTGCTAATTATTGTGAAGTATGAGCTTACATGTATGTACACATCATGTACATGTATAGCCAAGTGTTTCTTTATTAAAAGTTTTAAACTTCATGCTTTGTAAAAATTATGTTTATGTATGTAACTGACTTTGTGTACACATATACATTTAGATTGGATCACTAGCATAACTAACCATAATTATGTAGGCTTTAAATTACATTATTTTATTATGATGTATTTCTTATATTAAAACTAGAACAATAGTCTCAATAGTAAGCTAACTACATGTATATGGACTATGTCATCGTTGACATCTTGAAATTGTAACAAAGTGACATATCTAAAATTGCAGATATACATGTACTTGAATTGACGAAGCCTCAGAATTGTCTCAAGAGCACCATCCCCAAAAAGATGAATAGTGCTTGGGGCCTAGTTCCTGATTCTAAAATATCCCAACCATTCAGAAATAGTCTGATTTATGAAGTCCGAGTTGAAGGTTACTATATTAGGCAATGCTGAAAAACTGCACAAAAATCACAGATCAGAACAAAACAATTAATCTATTTTAAATACCGGTACATTAATTCTTTGATATGTACACTAGTCACTGGAATAATACAATATCAATAAAAGAATCAACCTCTTTTATTGATTAAAAAGTACGATGTGTGTACATGTATGTGGGATGCAACCTACATCTTATTTCTTCCTTCCCCTGAAAATGTTACATTATAATATATATATATCAGATCTAATTTTAAATACTTTATGTAGCTTTGAAAGTTGATCCATGAGTGGAATGGATGAAATAGTAAACTTATAACACATTCTTGATTAACCTACATAGATGTAAAGACATGGTACATTTGAAACCAACATATTTAACACTACAATCCCAGTTTGTCAAATGTCACAACACATATTTAATACAAATAGCAAATGTAAATGTATCTTGGTTGAAAAAAATTTCCATCTAAAACAAGCTACACATGGCCTAAATAGGGCACCACTGACTTACCAGAAAGATTTCAACCCAAGGCAAAACCAGCTTATTAACACAAATTTTGAGAAAGAAATGGCCAATAGATAAATTAAATATCACGACATTGACTTTGAATGTCAAGAATAGCTTGCAGCTCTTTAGTTTAAAAAAGTCCAGTATTAGATTAAACAAGTTGAACAGAGTTACTTCTGTGGTTGATAGAATCCTCCATGCTAATTATAGTTTCTATTTTAAGAAAAAATAGATATTCTGTGTATACAAAAATGTCAGACAACGCTATCAAAGATAGGGTGGACAACAAAAATGTATTTATTCAAAGAATGGATAATGCCATGCAAAAGCGGTTCAGTCAACTTTTAAAATTTTTATTGCTAACCATTTTGTGGTTCCTTATACGATTGCTCTCAACATAAGTCCTCTGATATTTCAGTTGAAAGTAGTTTCATGTAACTGCTACTAAAAGTTTGCAGATAATGTTAGCGTTTGACACTTCCAGTGTCGCACAAGAGCAACTGGGTGACATAAGCAGGGTTTCAGTGATGTGGAACTTTATATTTTCCCTTACATACATGTATGTCCGCAGTCATCTGAGTAGATCATAAGGTTGTTGCATTGTTATTTATTTATGTAACTAAAGAGTGATTACAAGATACTTAAACAAAGTCATGACATAAACTTAACCAACAGTAACAATACACACAACTTTAGCTTCTATAGCTCCCACGAAGAATTGTATCTTTTACTTTTGTACAACCCACCCCCTATCATAAAAAAGTTGGATAATAAAAAGGTGATGATTGATCATAACAATCTATATCTCAAATGAAAAACACTCGCTTGTATTCCATGCCCAGATACCCAACTTTAATCTCAGTAACTGATTTCTTTGCCATTTTATTTCAAAGGTTAAAAGCCTCGTGCAACCAAATTAAGAATCTATCTGGCAAGCCAACTACCTGCCAGATGCCTCACTTTGAAAACACTTCGCTCAAATTATCCAGTGTCTGGTATATCATGAAAGTAGGCTGTTTTGTTACCAGAATCCCAATCTAGAGATTAAGCAATTTAATTAAATGTACAAATGAGGCATTCATCAGATTTTTGTTTACGCCAGTCGACAAAGGTTAAAATATGGTAGCGTGTGATGTACTAGACAGAATTGCTGTAAAGAAACTAGTAAAATCTCAGGTGAAATAATTTAAAACTTTGTCTATATTGCATTTTAAGTAATAACGTCATCACAATTCTGTAAGAGAGGAAGTTTATATAAGTAGTCAATAAACCGAATTACAAGAGCTGTTTTAATATCAAGCCAGACAAGCACAATTACAGTTTAAATACTGTCATAAATCTCTTACGATTTTTTCTACAGATTTAAACAGAAGAAAACTGTTTTGTTCTTTGTAAATGACACCTTAAATGGCTTAATTAAAGCAGTCCTAGCTTTGAAGACAATTTGATTTAATTAACATATGCAGCCTCAAGACTCAAATTTTATGAAATAGCCCAGATACATTATACCTTGTCAGAAAGCTTTTCTGAAATGATTTGACAGCAATCTGTGTTTAGCTTACAAGTCTTACAGCGAAGCTTTCTCAATATCAAAACATTATCATAGACTTGAGGGCGGCTACAATCATAGCTTTTAACAATAGTGACCAAAATAGGTCTGATTGATTAGAATGAACACAGAAAGGATTGACAAAAGCAAATGTCACATTTCAGGCATTGACTGGCTGTGATTTCACATTATACTTTTGCAGAAAGGGAAACGCAAAGCCATTGGACTAATTGGAGTACATGTATTTAGAGAGTTCCGAAAAATATGTGAGCTCTATTCTGTCAAAGTACTCAAAGGGTGATAATGAGGTGAATCGTCTGAATGTCTGTGGCATCATATTATTCATATCGTATACACTGTATATCTGTCCCCTATATGGTTTCAAGGCAATAACTGATATCAACTTTGCGCTACCAAGTTTTCCTGGAACTGTCTGGAAGCAAAGAAACTACCCTCGGCAAACAAGTCAAGAAAATCGACTGTGCCTCCCTACTCCCTTGATGAAGGCACATTATGTGTCTCTCCTTTAAGAGCTTTAGTCATGTACATGAAATAGATCCGGCTGGTCCCTGTTGGTACAAAGGTAGTAGCCTACCCAATTCAATTCAGAATGTGAACAACATTACAATCCACAACCTGATACTGCAGATTAAGAGAAATATCGACGATTTGAGATACAACAAAATTATACAGACATTTAAGAATATGTCTGGTCAATCAATTGAAACATTTTTTTTACCATTGGTACATGAATCATGTACATAATTCGTTTCAGCATAATTCGTGAACCATTATTTGTTTCGGTGTAGACTTGAATAACCAGACGCTATAAGCAAGCCTGGACACAACTCAAAAATTTGTGTCTGACATTTTGTCAGGCACACATCACTTGGTGCCGGACATGACACAGGTTGTGACTGACAAACATATCGCTGACCGCTGTTGTGTTTCAAAGAAACGAAATAAAACTGTAGGCCTACTGAATTGATGAATCCCCTCTGTTTAGTGTTAAATTATGAACAAAAAAACCCAAACTCATTGCTTAGTTCTGAATGGACATATGGAGTTGCAAAAAAGAAGTGTTTGTATCTTTAGAATAAAGTCCAATCGCCTTAAATGGCATTTAGTTTCAGCATGGTCAATGGATTTAACAATCGAAGGTTGCGTGAACCATTTATCCATGCCATGCATAGGCCATAGACAAGTCACGCATTGTTTTTATTCTACCGCAGTATTTCACACAAACTTCGCATTTTAACGAAGTTACAAGACCCCCGTATTTACGAAGAAAAAACATAAATCTGGATCATACTTTGCAAGATCTTCTCGCAGCCATTTGCGCACCGTAGCTGTTTTCAAGGTGTGACTTTTATTAGAATTATTAGGACAAGAAATGTCATTTTGCTTTGACGAGCCGAGACGACCTTCACCCTCGAGATATGTCGTGGACTCCTGCATCCGTTGACATGTCTATCAAGTTATAGGCCTACTGCGTGTATCATCCTCAAACTTTTTGAAGAAAGGTGGTTTTTTTTGCATAGTGCTACTGCTAGCCTACAAATTTGGACCAAATTACGTGTTTTTATGTAAACATAGTAAATACAAAGGCCGGGTGACTTGCGCGGGATTTTTCGTCTGCTCGAAGCCGGGGACCTCGCTCTCGCGTGAAACATTTAAGTCTCGAATAAGCTGACCTATTTTGTCGCACATATAGCAAAGAGTAAAAATAACAGAATAACTGTCTGGGTTGATCAAGACTCCGAATTTCCGGATGTTTACAATCTAGAACATCGTGGAAGTGGCTACTCAGTTTATACATCAGTTACGATTCTACATTTCTTTTAAAAATATTGGGACGGACAAATTGACAGGAACAATAAAATTTGTGCCTGACATGTCGTAAAATTGGGACGGACAACGTCCGTGTCCGGCCGCTTGTGTCCAGGCTTGGCTATAAGTTGCCATTTGATAGAGATGTTTTGCATATTTCATCGAAAATTACTGATTTGAAATCACATGTAGAGTAAAATCAGTTTATTTTATATACATTGATATTACATTATTATATGCGTTCTGACCCAATTGTGTCAATTTCTAGAAGGGATTTAGCTTCTTATAGTGGGATAGGGTTTGTAACATAATTCCCATCCGTCGGCTTTTCGGGTAGAAATCATGAAATAAGCTTTATTTTGTAGGTTTTGATGTTTGATTACAAAAAACCAATGTTGACATTTTTTCTGAGTAGGTCTTCATAGTATGGGGGGCCATTATTTGACGGTGCCATTTTGCGATAATATTCCAACTTATGGGTTTTTTTTCACCTTATTTATAATGTTATCGACATATCAACTGTGATTTGACAATGTATTAATATTGGCAGGGTTCATGACTATACTCTAGATTGTTTTCAATCATTTCATGATGATATTTCCAAGATGGCGACCATTTTTGTTGGGAAAATTGGTCAGTGTGTTGATTTGGATTAAGTAGTAGTGTTTGGTGTCAATATATATGTTTTCGGGGTCACAGATTCCATTCCTGGCATTTACAACCTTGTAAAATGATGCATGTTCATATATTTAACACATTTCCAAGATGGCGGTCATGTTTGGCAGCAAAATAGGACGATGTGCTAATATTGATTAAGTAGTCGTCGTTGGTATCAATATATATGTTTTCAAGGGCACATAATCCATGTAGGTCGGTAACAACTGTGTAAAGTAATAATAAGTTCACTTATTTTGAAAATGTACAATATGATGGCCATTTTGGGCGCTAAAAAGGAACGATGAGCGGATATTGATTAAGTAGTCGTCTATGGTACCAGGATATATTTTTTGTGGAGCAGATTCCACTTTTGACGTTTATAACTGTGTAAAAATATCACATTTTTGCATATTAAGCATATTTCCAATACGGCTTTCATGTCTGGGCGGAAAATCGGGCGATGTGCTGATTTTAATTACGTAGTCTCGTTTTTGTGTCAATATTTGTCAATATTTGGTATAAGAAACCTTTACAGCATGGGTTATATTATCAACTGACCCCAAGATGCGTGTGGAAGGAATCGTTCAGAGCACCCAAAATGGAAACATCAAGTAAACTATGAAATGTTCTTTATTGCTTGACTTTGGTTGTTCTCTGCTTTGAAAGTGACTGAGGACGGGTGAGCATGAAACAATCTCTATAGGCCTGGTAAGCACGTCACTGGGGTGCGGTGAGAACGTATCCCGGTCTGACTGGTAACCGCTAGATCATGATGGGAACACGTTTTGGGCACAGCCAGATCTTGGCCATGAGCGTAGCAAGATCGTGTAGTAAGCGCTTGGCGTGGTCGTGACAGGCATATGATGGGCACGTGACGTACGCACCATGCAGCCGCTTTACTCTCTTTGCCTTTGTGCCAGGATTAGGCTTTGCTTTCCCAGGAAAATCGATGATAAAAAAATAATAATAATGTGTGCAGAAAACTTTCCACCATCTTGGAAAATTGCTAAATTGGTGAACATACGACCATTTTACGTAGTTGTATATGACAGAAATCTAATCTGCCTTCCCGAAAACATATATATTTTCACCAAAGACAACTACTTAATCGAAATCAACCCATCGTCCGATTTTCCCGCCACCAGTGGAAGCAATATTGGAAATGTACTAAATATGTAAACATGTGATCATTTTACAAGGTTGTTAATGTCAGAAATTGATTCTGCACCTTCGTAAACATATATATTGACACCAAAAACTACCACTTAATCAAAATCTGCACATCATCTCATTTTCCCGCCAAAAATACCCGCCATCTTGGTAATATGCTGATATATGAATATTTGATTATTTTACAAAGTTGTAAATGCTAGGAATGAAATCTGAGACCCCGAAAACATGTATGCTGACACCAAACACTACTACCTAATCGAAATCAGCACATCGATCGATTTTCCCGCTAAAAATAGTCGCCATCTTGGAAATATCATCATGAAATGATGGAAAACAATCTGTTAGTCATAAACCTGCCAATGTTAATGCATTGCCAAATCACAGTTGATATGTCGATAACATTATAAATAAGGTGTAAATATAAACATAATTTGGAATATTATCACAAAATGGCCACCCTCAAATAATGGCCTCCCATACTATGAAGACCTACTCAAAAAAAATGTCAACATTGGTTTTTTGTTATCAAACATCAAAACCTACAAAATAAAGCTTATTTCATGATTTCTACCCGAAAAGCCAACGGATTTACATTAAACATCCCACTATTAAAGCTGTTTTATTCACCGAAATATCTGGGATTTCTACTTTAAAGGGGCCAACCCGATAACATTTTGGGGGTTAAAACTGCTTAATTTCGTATGAAAAGCCCTTAAACATGCATTATTCAAGGGCTAAATCTGCCTAGTGCAGTTCTTTATTTGGGCATGAAATGTTTTCTAAAGTATTAATTAGACATTAATTAACGGATCCAGGCCTTAATCAACTTTGGATGGCATCAGATTGCTCCGATATTAAACAGATTAAAACGTTTCAGTGATAAATCAAATATGGCGGGCCAAGACGCTTCGAGTCTTAGCTTTGATCAACCAGGGCCGTGGTTGAAATTATTGCACACGTCGGCCAAATCTTCAAATGCCAATATCTTCGCTTACAATAGAGTAATTTGAATGAAATTTTCAAATTATTCATTTTACATCACCTACTTTCGAACTATTATAGCAAGAATGGCTAGTTCTTATCTATATCTTGAATAATGTAACTTTAATAGCCTCTAACTTAGATCCGAGCAACTTCTTTAAGCTATGTGATACGTTTTTAAACAACTTCCAATCGCCGGTATGGCTCGGTGGCCGAAGACTTGTGTTCTGTTTGCATTACACAGAAGTGTCTGGATAAAACGAGTCTATATATGTGCAGCTTTCAATCTAACCCTATTGACTCACTTTTAAAGCTCTCTATTGGTTAAGTTAAAATTGGTATCAAATATAGTCGCGCTTATCAAGTAAAACAACCATAACAATTTAAAAGAAAAACTTTAAAGAGCTAGTGTCCAGTTAAGCTTTTTTTGCATTCACGTCCAAACTACTCATTTTGAACTGAAATTTTCAGACAAGGTAAATACACTATTCTTCTATATTTTGGCGTTTAAATTTCATACGTTCATGAACGTGTAATTTTTAGATTCTTTTAAATTAGGGCTGGCCCCTTTAATGATACATTTGTACATGGCACACACATGTTTGAGAATTAATAACTAGCTGTATAGATTTCAATGAATAATATAAATTAGAAAATAATGAGGAAGATATATCTTGTATTTTTATCTTTAATATTGCTACATATATACATGTATCTACACATATATTCTTTCTGAAACTTAATCAAATGAAATACACACCATAACTTTTCAATACGATAAATTACTTACATAAAATCTAACCAAACCTATATAAAGATCAATCAAATTTACATCTATTAAATATCCTGTTGATGAAGGCTTGGAACTGACAAGATATTTAATGGATATTGCTTTGATTGATTATTATATCAGTACAAATTCAAATAGCACAAATAAACATGTTCAGCAAATTAAAAATAGAACTACAAACATCAGCTCAGAAAGCGTGATATTAAATTGCTAAAAATAGTCATCTTAATTATTTGGCCCTCTTAGAAACATCTGTTGAGGAGATAGAATGAAATATGACCAATTCTATAACACGATAAACACATGTTGTAGCAAGTGGTTAAATTTAGTATCAAGGTATTATCATTGGTAAACAGGAAATAAAGTCTTTCTAAAAAAGTATATATATATTACTGCCAGCCACATAATTTTTCATGTTGTTAGGAACTAATAGTAATGCAAAGAAATTTAGCTTACCCACATGAGAGAAACAAATGATTTAAACATGGGTTAGTTCAGGATCAACAGGGTACAGTATATCTTATTTCAAGAATACATGTACATGTACTCTGATCAGTAGAACTGGAGGGAGACAGTAGAGACCTTGAAGAAACCCCGCAAGGTTAGGCATGCGAAACTACTTCTTGTCACATACATGTAATGTACATTTTAACACTAGGGATGGAACTGTCAACACTTGCACTGATGACACCCTTACAACCCTAGAGCAGCCTCCCTTCCAATTCATAAATGATTGCATTTGGCAACTATTATATAATCATATAGGACCAATTTTGAGAAGTTTTGAGACCAATTCCTTTTATATCCCAGTTTCGAACTATTATCTGAACTAATGAATACACATGTTTTTTGGCCATACAAACAAAACTTTCCATTTATATAATAAACAATCATGTACTATTAATAAAACTTTAAATATAACTTAATAAGCTTAAACAATAGCTCATGTCTAGAAATAGTGTTCACAATGTACATTTTGACTAAGTCAAGATGACTCAACAATAGCGCATTGTTATGCAACCATGATCAACATCTGGAGGGGCTCTAACTAATGCCAAAGTTGATTTAGGGTTCTAAATTTATACTAAAAAGATATCATATTTAACTATGTACATGTATGACCCAGGAAATACATGTATTGCCAACAAAGTTCTTAATTTGCATGCAGGTACATACATTGTACATGTACATTTAATAGTGATTAGAAAATTCGGTAGGACTATGAGTTTTACCAATCAAATACTTGTATGTACTGATGTAAGTGTTGCTATGTTCAAGAATAAAACGAACGGCCAATACAATTAATTATTACCAACACTTTGAAACAGAAATATACATGTACTGATGTCTTCATTAAACTTTAAATATAAGTACCCGTATATCTCAATTACAATGACAGTCCCCATCTTGACAAATTCTTCTGAACCAACTAAAAAAACACAATCTGTGTTGAAAACCGCCACAACAAATCATATACACATTGCATGCATTTAAAAGGGAAAAAAACAGCAAATACATTTCTATGAATGACAAGGTACCTATAGAGAACAAAACAAAAAAGGGCCGTGATTAGGTAAAATATAAACAATTCCACAAAACGTATTTCTAACTCTGTTGTAGCAGTGTACCAACCTTATTTCAAATACATGTACCTGAAAGTTTAAAGGGACTATCCCGATTTGAACAGTCTCAAAAATATAGAAGAACCATAATATTTAAATGTACATGTACCAAGTCTCCAAAAATTCAGCTACAAATATTGAGTCGTTTTGGACTAAGTGAACGTCACAACTGCTTATCCCGACACACATAGTCTTTTTAAGATTTCAGGTCAATTTTTTCATTGAGTGACCGGATAATCGATTCCTGTTTCTTATGTGAATGTCCCATGTGCTGTACTTCATAACAAAAGGTAAACTTCACCTACTCATTATTTAAAAAAGTCTGGTTTTATCAACCGCATAATACAGCTTGGGACGATGATCTCCATTTCCAGATGAAGACTGATGGGTTTAAGTTGTTTGAAAAAGTATCACATATATTGAGATAGTTGCTCGTCCCTAAGGTAGAGGATTCGATGTCAACACAGAATTAAGCAGTTTTTTTCTCCAAAATATTATCGGAATTGGTCCTTTAAGCTACAATAATTCTTGACCGCAGAGGCCATAATTCAGTAAAGTAAAGAACCTACTCAAACTGGATTTGTAACTCTGCTATACCTGTGGAGGACACTGATCCCCATTCATTCCATATTATGCCGGCATTAACACTGAAAGCATTAAATATAAACAAACACACGCACAGTGAAGATGCAGGCAGAAGGATGCATTTCCATATGCATGTGTGATGATATACTTGTAAGACAAGTGTTTGACACTTACAGTACACTCTAGAATTACACAGGATTGGATTCAACAAAGTAGAACAGCAGATACCAATTAGACAGGCACTCAACAGACATAAAATGTTTGTTTGCGATCATGTTGTACATCTACTATATAAAACAGTTTAAGAAAAGTTATTAGCTACTGAATTTGATTATCTTGCTTTATGATTATGAATGAAATAGATGCTAGGCATAATACTGAGCTAAAGCATATGGTTGTCTCAAAGTATTGTGTTGACAAGACTTTATAACCTCCATTCCAATTCCATTCCTTATTTTGTATGACACAGTTTGACTGAGAAAATGCAATAAAGTTTAGAACCAATAAGACCATGTAAATAATAAAAGACATCTACATGTATACAATGTATGGTTCAAAGGAACTTATCAATTAGTCACAATACCTTACAAGCTTACTTTCTCTATTAATTATTTAAACTCACATCTCAAGAACAATTGACAATTAGTTTCGCTAAGTAACAGTTTTTAAGATGCTCTTTATGTCGTGTTAAATCTATTGAACATACATGTACCTACAAGTAATTTACTACCATGATGTATGTTACAAGCCTATCCAGTTCCATCAATTCTTTAAATGCTTATTCAAATGAGTTACAAGCAAGCCTGGAGATATGTGCACGGCATCTGTCACAGAGACAGTTGGGGCACGAATACAGTCTTTTACCTACATGTATGCCTCTGATGCCTGTCATTTTGTCCAGCAATATTTGGGATTTTCTCTGTGTTTTATTCATACCATTAACACATTATTGGCACAAAGATCAAAACGTCAGGAACCAGATATAGTAACTAATGCCTGATATTTTTTGTCAGGTACCATACAACTACAACTTTTACATCCAGCGCTGGTTATCAGTTGATTGATATATTCCAATCTAATTAAAATATAGATCTATATTGTGCCCAGCACAAAGAAATAATCGAAGAAAGCTGCCCAGTCATATTTAAACCCCATCAACTTCGTTCTTCTCTGTACACAGCTCAGCGCTTGAAATTTACCACAACAAACCCATGGTAAAAGCCCACACAAAGCATGCCTGCGTTGGCATTATTTATTTTTGTGTGCCGTAGTAGACCCTATCATCCCATATTAGTTTAAAGAAAGAAGTATTGGTATTTTGTTTATTTATATTTAGAAGTTGTAGTGTAGGTCTATTCATTTCACAATTCTACGGTCTCTAAATTTGTATATTTGCCGTTAATAGGTCACCTAGACCAATTTACAGCTCTCCAATGTTAAAGGTTTGGATGTCGTAAATGGTGTCGTACGTTCGGTTTTACGATCAATTTTTAATGTCCTCATTCTACTATTAATTCTACCATATCTATACTAAATCCTAGCCTATCCACAAAGTCAATGTTTCTTACTTTATTTCTTGCC
Organism: Patella pellucida; assembly: GCA_917208275.1. Taxonomy (NCBI): domain Eukaryota; kingdom Metazoa; phylum Mollusca; class Gastropoda; family Patellidae; genus Patella; species Patella pellucida. Next base: position 62,409,991 of record OU795038.1, read on the forward strand.
TGTGTTGACCATGCATTTGCGACGGCCCGCAAATAAGGGCTGGATTTTCATAAAAGACCCCCCCCCCACCCAAATTTTAAATCGCTTATAAAGCTCGCAAATGATTTTTTAAACACACAGCAAATTCTGGCTACATCGCTGATACATGTACATGCTTGTTATTTAGAAGGTGTTGTCATATTGAACTGAATGTCATTTTCTGTGTCAAATTACAATTGGTTGACAAAAAATTTTTAACAACAAAGAAATCTGTGTAATAAACAACAAATTAAAACACAATCAACCAGATTTATATTTTTCTATAAACTAAAGTACAGTTGTATGAGGGACAACTGTGACTAAATACAGTGTAGGCCTACATTTACATCAACATATTTATTTACATGTATATCTAAACAAACAGTAGGAAAAGGAAGCACATATATACATACGTATTAGTAACACAAAACTTGATACAGTACATTGATTCATTGATAACTGAATTCACATTTCTTTATCCTGATGTTTTTGGCAACAAATATAGTTTTCCCAATAGTTTGATCAAAATGTCCAAGCGATGGTTATACATGTACAGTGTATACATGTACCGTATTTAGAATCTCAACTGTGGTGGGAACATATTTTATGGTTAAAAGATATTCATAACAGAAAAAGACTTGAATGGAATACAAATATTGATCTAAAACTAAGTCTACGAATAGAATAAATAAGAACATATATCATGCAAAGAGGTTCTGTTTTAACCTCAAATCACTTACCATGAAACGAGGGAAAGTGAATGGTTAGCATTTATCAATTTCTAATTTTTATCAATGTAGACTATCACCTATAATGATGACCTGAACCCAGATTAGTTATGGTAGACTTTGTACATATCTGTAATTGGTCAAGCTGATAACTTTACTAAGCTCCTATCCTTCTGCTTGTTCCAACAACATATCAACCCACTGCAGCATACCTGACAGCTCGCTATTACCAGTAATGAGATCAAATTCGACTATGACAAATCGGATTAGGGTGGTCAATAATAAAGAATTTATTTTATGACATTTATTATGTCAAATTGATATCCTGACTGACTTTACATCAAATAAAAAGAATATAAAATCCATATTTATTGCAACATCAAATTTTTAATTCATATGCTGTCTACTGAGAGACCAAAATGGAAAAGAAACAGGAGTGTAAAATTTACATACATGAATTTATCAACTAAGCTTATATAAGGTTGCAAATTGAAAACACTATCAAGCAAGACATCGATCTAAAAGCTTTGGTAGAAAGCAGGAGGATTGAATTAGAATAATATATAATATATAGATAGTCTATTAAAAACCATATGTACATGTACTTGTTGCTGTACAATATTTTTAGTAGAAATATGCTCATAATTCTATAAGAGTAAGACAATACCTTTACAATATTGGTTTGTGTACACATGTAAAGTTTGCCTATTACATGTTCAAGAAGATAGTAAGCTGGCACTGCCAGGCAGTATACGCCCACATTTTCGAGAGATGGATAGAGGACAAGCAATACCGAAAGTGATTTTTCCTACAATCAAAGGCCATAATTCATTAAGTTACAATTTGATATGCGCAAATATCGAAAAAAATCAAGATCCTTAGGTTATAAACATGCATTTCAAGTTTCATTAAAATCGAATTACAATTGTGACCTCTACAGGGCCCACAACTTTAATATGCCATATTTTTACACTGTTCACGTACAAACGGCGGCCATTTTGTCTGGCAATTATGGTCAATATTCAAGAAATTCGAACTCAATCTTCCGTAGGGTGTAATGGTGATAGAGTCAAACGTTTTTTTAAATTGGATATTAATCGAGACCTCCAGAGGGGCCATAGGGGATTTTTCGGACAATCAGGGGCCATAATTCAGGAAAGTAAAGATCCGATATGCGCAAATATCAAGAGGAACCAATATTTTTGTTTATAACCATGCATTTCAAGTTTCATCAAAATCGAATTAAAATTGTGACCATTTTTTAACAGTATTCGAGTACAAACGGCATTCATTTTGTATGGCAATTTTGGTTTGATTTTCCCGAAATTCGAACTCAACTTTCCTTAGTGTATAACGGTGACATAATCGAACGTTTTTTCAAATCAGATAATAATTGTGACCTCCACTAGGACCACAAGCTAAACAAAGGCAATTTTGCGTATAAACAGGGGGCCATAATTCAGGAAATTACGATACAATATGCACAAATATCGAAAGGAACCAAGATCTTTGGGTTATAACCATGCATTTCAAGTTTCATCAAAATCGAATTAAAATTGTGACCTCTACAGGGTCCACAACCTTGATATACCATTTTTTAACAGTATTCGCGTACAAACGGCGGCCATTTTTTGGATGGAAATTTTGGTCCAATCCAAACTCAACTATCCTTAGGGTGTAACGGTGACATAATCAAACGTTTTTTCAAATCGAATAATAATTGTGACCTCCACAGGCACAAGCTAAACAAAGGTGCTTTTGCGTATAACTATGCATTTCAAGTTTCATCAAAACCGAATTAAAATTGTGACCTATACAGGGTCCACAACCTTGATATACCATTTTTTAACAGTATTCGCGTACAAACGGCGGCCATTTTTTATGGCAATTTTGGTCCGATTTACCCGAAACTCGAACCCAACCTGCCTTAGTGTATAAAGGTGATATAATCGAACGGTTTTTCAAATCGGATAATAACTGTTACCTCCAGAGGGACCACAAGCTAAAATAGGTGATTTTTCGGACAATCAGGGGCCATAATTCAGGAAATTACGTTCCGAGAAGTGCAAATATCAAAAGGAACCCAGATCTTTGGGTTATAAACACGCACGTCAAGTTTCATCAAAATCGGCTCAAAATTGTGACCTCTATAAGGTCCACAAGCTAAAAACATGATTTTTCATACAATCAGGGGCCATAATCCATGAAGTTTCGATCCGATACATGCCAATATCGAAAGCAGCCTAGATCTTTTGGTGATAAAGCTATATTTCAAGTTTCCTCAAAATCGGACAAGAATTGTGACCTGTAGAGGGTCCACAAACAATTGTTAACGGACGTCCGGACAGACAGGGGCGACGACCAGGGCTCGAAATTCGTTTTTTTGATCGAAGGCCAACTTTGGCCTACGATAGGCCAAAGTGCAACCTCGATCCAAGGCCAAAAATTGAAAATCCACGGCCAAGTCATGAATTATGTAATATGTTATAAATCTGTTTATTGTAGATCTTTTTATTACCTTTACAAAAATAATACATCCTTACAGTGGGGGACGGGGGTATAATTCTTATCGTATCGTTTTTAGAATGATTGGTATGGAAATCCCCCGAAACGTGACGCCAGAGCGGTACGTATTTTCCCGCTAGTGTCTCCCGTACATAAACGGTAATTGCGCTTATATTTCGACAATTTTTTAGTCCTATTATTTGCACTTATTGAGGTCGATATCAAAGTATTTATAAGACACTCGCTATTAATATATTTAACTGAAAATCTAATCCAAAATCGCGGATTGAAACTGGAAAGTCGGCTAATTTCCAGTCAAATGCCATTCAAATGGCTTCCGATTTCACGCTAAGCCACGACGCATGAAATAGTACTCTTCGCCAGAGAATGGTCATAGACCATCGACAGACGTTTACTAACCATGGGATAAAATAATAGTTATGGAAAAAAAAAACTTGTACAGGTCTGTGGTTTTTTTTTTTAGTACGCTCCTCATGTACTCAGATACGCTTCGCAACAAGTTTTCCGTCAAATTCAGCCAATCATGAGATCTGTTTACGAATCGGAAGTAAAGGATTTACCTCCCCTTTAAAAGTGAAACTAGATGTGGCCATTTTCCGTGAGAAGTTTCCTCTCGTGCGGGAATCCGCGAGTCCTACAGAAAAAACAGACACATCTGATTTCAATGCCGTTTATCGATAGCAAAAAAAACTATCGACACCCAGCACTAATCGGCGGCCATACATGGCCGTGGATATTTAAAAATCGGCCACGAATCTGCGGCCAAATTCTAAAATTCGGAGGCCATGGCTGCCGAAGCCGACGGCAGTGTCGAGCCCTGGCGACGACATCATACATTTTCATGTGGACGTATAAAAACTGGCATATTTGGAAAGATCACATACATATGTACATGTACGATACATGAACATGTACATGCAGCTTCACAATTCTATTGGTCACACCAGAAACTTTGAGAAACAGTAACTCATGCTATTGAAGTCAATAAATAATAACCAATTGCTAAGACAAGTTGAGTAAGCCAGACATATTAATCACAGTAAAGGTCCATTTTGGACAATTACTAGTAAACATAGATCATAATCTATGATGTTCTGGGTGCTACAACAAATAATTGGTCTGTAACTAGAAACTACAGTTGTTACATGTATATGAACTTATAATAATACTGATAATCTATACAAAACAGTCTGGAATTCAGAAATCATTCACCATTTGTCAATTTTATGTCGACAAACTGACTGTGCTTGATAAGAGCATTCAGTGCCCTTGTCAAACCACTCTACCACCCATGTCTCCAATTGGGAAAGAAAATGTTGGTTGCCCTAATTAATAATCTGACCTAAAGAGTACAAATACAATATCTTATAATGTAAAATAATCATAGATTCTACACTACACCTAGACTGGCCCAGTCTCTCCTATTTATTTTACATTTCGATTTATATAAAAGTATTAATTTTTAGTAAACCAACACTTTCGTTTCCATTTGTATAAAAAAAAATTTGAGTAAACCTGTAACCAGCACCAGAGACTGGACAATTTGCGAGCTTCACAATAAAATGGGCGTTCCTGTCATGTTTTACGTTGTTCTTTATTTGGAATGATTGACAGTTATCAAGCAAGCCCCGATTCACGTGACATGAATCATGCGTCTCGACTGGAGTGCAAAGCAGTCATGCTTAGACCGTCTGAGGGTTGACGTCACGTTGTTGTTAGATATGTCGTGATAACGTGCACGACGTCACACGACCTACATAATGCAGGTTGACCTACTAGATGAGAATGAAGCTCTATTTGCCCAGTCTCTAGAGATTAGGGTTTTTTTTCGGGTTTTTTTGTGGAGAGGACTGGCCAATTTTTGGTGTGTGGAGGAGACTGGCCACCAGTCTACACTACACCAGTCAGGAAATTGCCTTTTTCTGGTGTAGTCAGTGTGTCTTGATAAAGAGATTGCACTGCTGTGGCTATCAGGTAAACACATTGTTATTAAAGAGAGAACGAGAAATGGGGTTTAATCCACTCGACAAAAACTAGGTCATTTCGGGACTAACACAAGATTCAATTTTATTTCAAAAATTCGCTCACGCGTTGGGGTTTTTAACAGCATGGGGGGGAAACCGGAGGACCCAGAGAAAACCCAAGAGGTTTGACAGATGAACCTTCTCCTCATGTATAACCAGGAAATTGAAAAAATATGGGGTTTAACATCTTCCTGTTCTGCTCCGACGTGGGCAAATGAAGACGGCATGAGGGAAATTTTGAACAGGCAGCAGCACTACGGCCTAGTTTTATATCGAACGGAATTATAACTGTCAAGGGATCTTTTACGTGCACACCAATGTGTACAAGGGACCTTGGTTTTCCATTCCATCCGAATGACTAGACAACTGTCCTTATCCGGCCCTCCGTCCTGCATCACTGACAATAAGTGGTAACCAAGCTGGAAAATCTGGATGGACTTTCTCAGCCAATGCAGGGATCGAACACCGACCACCAGGCTAGCAAGCAAGCTCTTCAATACATAGCCACTGTATGTGCACTGTATTTGGTTAATTTGATAACACAAGTTTTTGGGGGGATTGTTCAATTTTACGCCTTGATTGAAGTAATAAATGTGAATTGTAGTCTATTTGGGGTTTTCTGTGCAGTTTCTTGAAACTGAATACTACTGAACCCTGTGAACCAAGCCTGGAAATAAGGCACCTGTCACTGACAATGGTTATTGCTAGCACTGCGGACCCGGCCAATGGTTATTGCTAGCACTGCGGACCCGACCGTCGTTTCTGCAATGCAGACTCCCTTCATTGCGGAAACGACGACGTCGTGCCAACAAGAACGAAATTTGATGTTGCGACCCGACCGTGCGTGAATATAAAGCATGGACCGGAACAAACTGAATACGGCTTACCGACCGTCGTGCAACCTAACCCTAACCCCGCTATGTTGTTTCTTCTACTGATCACGTGGGGTCGGGTAAGGCCGCTTGGCAAACCGGTGACGTCACGGTCGGGTAATGCTCCTACAGATTATGGCGCTGCAGACACGACAGTCGGGTAATGCTCTTACAGATTATGGCGCTGCAGACTCGACGGTCGAGACACGACTGTTGTTTCAATAGTCACTTCGTAAAAATTTAGTAGACTGACATTATTATTTATAGTGACAATCAATTGTTTACGAATCTTTGTCTCTAGTGCCACTAGTGGCTATTTTGTTGTCCAAATTCAAAGGTTGTACGCTGCTTCGATTACAACACACATGAGTGTCAAAATTTGTCAACCTGTAGACGTCTACCCCCTTCAACATTAAATAAAAGATGGTTAAGCTCATCAGTAACAAATGTGCCGATGGACACTGTCTAAAAAGCAAAACATTGACTTTTCAAGAGAGAATTTTTGTTTTGGTTGGAATTTTTAATTGTGCAGTGGATTTTATTCAACATATGAGCTGATTTCAAACATTATATAGGCACCTTTTTAATAACAATTATATTATTCAGTAATTTGTTCACAGTCCAAAAAATATGTTTATATCAATATCATGGTTCAGACAGTAGTGGTCTGACATAAAGTCATAATATTAATATCAACACATGATAAAAATATGTTGTATTTATGACTTTCACCCATATCATATTTAGTAATTTACATATATGTAGGCCAATAAAAGTTAGTGGTTCACCTCAGTGGTTCCCAAAAAGTGTTTACTGTTTTCTATTAAACATTTCAAGTGATGAATGAAATGAGTGAAACTACGAGTACAAGAAGAACATCACACTCAAAATGCTGTCATGATCTGACGTTTACGTTTGACTATCGCTTTCAAGCCCAGCGCAGAAGTCACTAAGTTTATAGTAAGAAGTGGAATATGGTTTAGCTTGATTGGATTTTTAAATCTCAATGGGTCTTTTATTTCGGATTTGTAGAACAGAGTATAATGAAATACATACCTTGTGTAGAAACTTCTCTTAATCCTGTGAGTTCAAGGCCGTCTGCAATCTGCATTAAGATGCCTTCAGTGTAAACGGATAATCATCCTTTTCTTCCTCCGACCTCGTGCCGTGTTTGTTATTTTTATACATATAATTCTCATTGGTGGAGAACGATCACGTGATATTCTGACAGGCGGGAATGAACACGTGGAGAAAGACACCTTGTATACAAGACTACATCAAACGTTACAAGTTTCAACAATTATTTTCGTCTGGTTGATCGTATCTTTTATATTTTCGTTCTAATTTGTTTACATTGTATGATCAAGCGGAGATATATGGAAATTGCCAGTATTAAAAAAATTCGCATTCTCTTTATAACTCAGATTCAGACCTGGGGCCTGTTTCACGAAATTTTAACTAAGATAAAATCCGATTTTAGTAATTCGATTGGATTTAGATTGATTTTAGCGCTTAGCCAATCAGATTTGAGTATGTTACTAATACTATGTACTAAAATTTGGATTTTATCTTAAGTTAAAATTTCGTGAAACAGGCCCCAGATCTTAATTTCAGCCATTTTTTATTTTGGGTAAATTTAATGTGAACGCCATTAAGGTTAACGAGGACTACACGACACTGGATCTAGGTTTTACTTTTTGTCCCATGGTGCCGCCCTTCATAAGGCGACAACCAGGGCTGTAGTGGTGCGTAGGCCCACGTAGGCCCGGCCTATCCACCTTTTTTCTCGTCAAAAGTTGGGTAGGCCCGGCCTACCCTCCTTTCGGCGGGAAAAGGTAGGCATTGTGAGGCTCACTGAAAAAAAGGCCCTATTTCGTTGCTTTGCTGCAGTCTAATCTTGGAGTGTGACGGTAAGGTGAGCGGCCTGACGACAACCATGACTGGACTCGAGTGCGGCGCCGGCTGAAGTTTCACTTTCTACCGTAGTTTTGTTTGGTAAATCGAACGATTTTCCAGGATGACCAGGCCTCGGAAATGGCCGCAGATTGCGTTTCCAGGCATCTGATTTTCGAAATTTTTCGGGGGGAGAACCCTTCCGACCCCAGGCTCCGCGGTCAGTAAAGTGAGGGCCTACTCGCTAAAAACTTTACCACTACAGCCCTGGCGACAACCCGACACCACAACATCACGACATTTTAACCCGACACTACGACATCACAGCATCACGACATTTTTAACCCGACACTACGATATTTTCACCCGACACCACGACATTAAAAATGTCGTAATGTCGCGTAAATATGTCGTAGTATCCGGTTAAAATGTCGTGGTGTCGACATGAAGTAAAATCATTTGCTCGGTATGGGCTATGGCTATTTCGAGCCGTCGATAAATAAAATGAATTGAAAGTAGTCTATTTTAGTAACCCATTTCTTTGCTCAAAATACAAATGTTTTTATCTTTTCTTAAAGGAGCTAAATCGCTAACATTTGGAGCCTAGAAATCCATAAAAGTGGTTCGCAACGCATATTATACTGTAATATGAATGTATATAAACTGATTTACATTCAATGGTTTCCGTGTTTACTCCAATTTCAAATCAGTTATGTTTGGCGAAATAACCCAGCAACGTCAATCATGTGCAAAAGTCGAGCGTCTAGTTATTCCAGTCTACTAACTCCGTCTGACTTATTGCATTGTGTCTAGCCTCGTCCCTCGAGTCTCTCAATACAACTGGAGCTGAAGCGCATTATGGTACACGATTCGTGTACCAATGTTAAAAAAATATTTTTTCTTAAATATCGGATATCAGAAGCTCATCTTTTCCCGGTAAGTTTACATCAGCAATGTTGATTTAAATTGACCAATAATTCGTGTTTTCGATGTCGACGATTTTGGAGGATTTTGAGTTACGGACTTAGGTCCTTTAAGTACATGTAATCATGAATGTGCCAGAAAATAACAAGTAGATATAAAGCGCCATAGAAACCTACTTTCCGGTGATGTATAATTACTGAAATTTCGTATTAAGACCGCTCTGTTAGTACTTTCACTTGAATACTCGAATTTCTTACCTGTATTGCATGGCTCATTGAGTTATGTTTAAAAAGCAAAATAAAAATGTATTATAAATTAAAATTATTTTGTATACGGTGTATGTGTCCTCTTCGTCCATGGGCGTGGGGCAGAACCCGATATGCCCGGGGAAAAATCGTGTTTACAGATAGAACAGGCGCCGGTGTTCTGCGAGAGGCGAAGGATCGGGACCTCTAAAGAAATTTTGGAAAGTTTTCATGCTATTCCAGCCCTTGAAGAAAGCAACTTCAAAGCGGTCTAATATTATGTTCGAAGTTATAGGATTTTTTTGTGTTTATAGAGAACACTTGTTTAAAAAGTTATGTTTAAAAAGCAAAATAAAAATGTATTATAAATTAAAATTATTTTGTATACGGTGTATGTGTCCTCTTCGTCCATGGGCGTGGGGGCAGAACCCGATATGCCCGGGAAAAAATCGGGTTTACAGATAGAGCAGGCGCCGGTGTTCTGCGAGAGGCGAAGGATCGGGACCTTTAAAGAAATTTGGGAAAGTTTTCGTGCTATTCCAGCCCTTGAAGAAAGCAACTTCAAAGCGGTCTAATATTATGTTCGAAGTTATAGGATTTTTTTGTGTTTATAGAGAACACTTGAAACATTGTAAATTATAACATGAGGGTTATATCATGTATATTCACCGTGAAAACACTTGTAATGCACAATATATTGGTGTTAAAATTAACAATCAATGTATAATTATTTTAAATCATTGTTCATTGTCCCCAATATGGATAGTTTCCCCCATAGAGGTGTATATATATACACCTCTATGGTTTCCCCCCAATTTGACAAATTGAAGAACAAATTATCTAAGATATTTTTTAATTTAAAATTAATTTAACATTTTCAATTTTTTGGCTCCACATAAATTACGGTTCTACACAAAGCAGCATTTTTGCGAGAATGGGATAATGAATGAATGAATGAATGAAATGGGGTTTAACGTCCTACGCTTAAGCACCTAACCTGGGCTAATTGAAGACATGCATATGCCATGCAGTGTGCTATGAGGGAAACTTTGCCCGGGCAGCAACTGAATTCCAACTGCCAAGGGTTCTTTTACGTGCACGCCAATATGTGTACGCGGGACCTCGGTTTTTCCGTCCCACCCGAACGACTAGGCAGCTGTCCTTGTCAGGCCCTCCTTCTGCATCACTGACAAGGGGAAATCACGCCGGAAAATCGAGATGAACTTTCTCGAATGGTCCATATACTGTACTTGATAACAAAAGGTATAAATTTCACCAACACATTATTTTTATAAAATAAAAGTCTGGTTTTATCAAATCACCGCATAATACAGTTTGGGACACATGACTCCATTTCAAGATGAAGACTGGTTGGTTTAAGTTGTTTGGAAACGTATCACATATATTGAGTTAGTTGCTCGGCCCTTAATAGGGGATCGTTTCACAAAATTAATTAAGCGTTTTATCCTCAAAAACATTATCGGGATTGACCCTTTAAACAAGACTAGCGTATAGCCAGGTATAGCAACAGTATTATAATTTTATTTCTAAAGCGCGGGATTATAACAATAGTTCTGGGTAATTTCATCCAAGAGTTTGGCGCACCTTATTGAAATCCAGAACTCGCCTACTAAAACCGTTAGTTAGATCGTATGCTAAAACTTAAAGGACCTAAGTCCGTAACTCAAAATCCTCCAAAATCTTCGACATCGAAAACACGAATTATTGGTCAATTTAAACCAACATTGATGATGTAAACTTACCAGGAAAAGATGAGCTTCTGATATCCGATATTTAAGATAAAATAATTTTTCTAACATTGGTACACGAATCGTGTACCATATTGCGCTCCGGTCCTAGTTTTATTGAGAGACTCGAGGGACGAGGCTAGACACATTGCACTGTATCACACTGCATATGTGGACTGGAATAACCAGGCGCTAAAAAAAATGCACTGGGTTGAGACTGAATGGCTTGTTTCGCCGAACATAACTGATTGGAAATTGAAGTAAAACGGAAAGCATTTAATGTAAATCAGTTTATATACATTCATATTACAGTATTATATGAGTTTCGACCCACTTTTGTCAATTTCTGGATCCCAAATGTTAGCGATTTAGCTCCTTTAACAAATAGTGAAAGGGAAGCAACCCTGTTCTTAAACCGGAAGTTACATTGTCATCATCTATCAGTGAAAATGGCCGACGAAGAAGACATTTCACCCCAACAGACGGAGAAATTAATTCAATTCCAGGTATATTTTAAGGATATGACTATCAAGTTTTCACATTTCCACTATTTTGATTACTCAAATAAAACTGTATCCTGAGTTATTTCATGACTTCGACTATGTAATTTCAATTGGAGAATATTTCAAACTAAATAAATGGATTCCGTCACTCCGTCCATCCATACTCAAAATAATAAGTATTTATATAAAATATAAGCAGTAGCTGTATATTTTTACTTTGCTTCTTTCTCAATGTTTGTCATATCTTCGTAAGTAGAGATTGAGTTTATTATATTGCACATACCCAATTTTGTTATTTACAATTCTTATAGAAAATAAGTAAAGTAGTAATAATTAATAGTACCGGTACTAGTACAGTAGTAGTATAAAATTAAATTTATATAGGCTATTCCAGTACTCACTAAAAATAGATACTTATTTCATAGACTAAAGATAGATTAAATAGATATACATCCAGTACATACTATGACTACATAACATGGCAGACTACATCCACAGCCAGTAGCATGTTGCCCAACAAAACGTAAACTCACAAGTCACAACCTATAATAAAGTAGGCTACCATTATTAGTACATATATATATGCCATGGAATCCATGGATAATTGACAGCATATCAAATTTCTGTTCAGCTGTTTTCAATATCTTGTTAAAAGGACAATAACACTCTTGCTGGCTTGACAGGTCCAGAAAAAAATAGCCTTATTCTAACTACTAGAGATAAGTGTCCTACCGAGTCCTACCTATTGTTTAAATTATCAATTACATCCTATTTTACTTATCCAGAGGGTTTGAAAATATTTTTAGATACATTTGAAAAGGTTTGCCTAGTTGAATTTTTCCAATTTTTTAAATTCAGTGTGTTAAGATGAAATTTGTATATATGATCAATGGGAATATTGTAAAATAGTACAATTTGTTGAACAGAATATTGATTAAGACATATTATTATTCAGTTACAACAAGAGTTCTATTGTGTCTTTAAGTTTGTCAGAAAACAAATTGTTAATCCTAATATTAAACTGTGAATAAGTTTCCATTTCATAGCCCAACATTAGGAATATAAGCGGGTGGCATTTACTTCATCCTGAAAGTTTTTTTCTGCGCTTATATAAAAACCTTTTTTTTTGGTCAAGTGCCAGAATAATTGACATTTCATTTCATAGACTATAGGAAAAGAAATACCGGTATTTACTACAACAAATACCAATAGCGTAGCAGAGCAGCAATACCAAATTTCTTTTAACTGTTGATTACACTATTTTGCCTGATTACACTATTTTGCCTATACCGTTTTTTTAGGACTTCGAATTTTGTCTAATGGTTTGGAATAGTTTGGATTGTTCATACTTGGTTTTATTTTATTTTATTGATTGAGAAAGTAACTACAGTGCCATAATATACAAAAGTATTGACACCCTAAGCAAGCTTATCTTTTAATGTATGTTTCAGGATTTAACTGGAATGGAAAATATGGGAAGATGTAGAGAAATATTAGGAAGACATGGATGGAATTTAGAGGTATGATACATAAAACTCATTTAGATATATCTTCCCAAAATTTCACAAGGAGTTTACCAAGCCTTTAAAACTGACCTGCATATATCATGCCAGTGCATGGATGTTCAATAATAAGAGGAAACTGGGGTTATTTTGAAATGATACTACTGGATAATGCCTCATTTTAACACCCAAGTTTTGTATAAAGATTATTTGACTAACAATAACATTCTACCAAATTAGTTTTATTACGCCATAATCATAAATCAGGTACTGTAAAGTTCTTCCAATTCCATGGCAACCATGTAATAACATGACAGACATGTATAATAATAATAATAATAATGACTTTATTTAAGAAGGGTTGAAGATTATGCTATAATTGCCTTTCTAACATCCTGCCCTTCGTAGAAAATATATTAAAATAATTTATTGATATAAGTTTAGACTGATGCATTAAATAATACACCACAATGATTTACAAAAGAAGAAAAATATATACAAATCTCTTAAAAGATTAATGTAAATAAAAATTTACACGAGTTCATAAAACATAAAGTTTGAATAAATAAATATATCATGTATCAACAAATGTACAATAAGTACATGCTTATAATATGGATATATACAATGTACAGAAAACATGTACAAATACATAATAAGAAATATAGGGGGGTGGGGTTAGGATAATATATTTTGAGTAGTTTTAAGGTGAAGGAGAAGTTTTTTCCTGAATAGATTCAAGTTGTTTTAAGTTTTTAAAGAGGACGGAAACGAATTCAATAGTTTTGGCCCTTTAAACTAAAGCGTATACTGCTTTTAACTATATTAAAGTTTATTGTTAAGATGATTATAAGGAGTTTGATAATAAGGTACATGTAAATAGTCAAATAAATAATCAGGTCACCGTCATTGTTTTTGCAGAATTTTATAGATAAATATACATTGATTGGAGATATGATGATTCACTTTTGGCAGAATTTTCAATTTGTCTAATCGAGGATAATCTTTGGCAGTATATTTTATATCTAAGATTAAATTTAAGCCCAGTATTCACTGTCAGGAGAGACAGTCAAGAGATTAAGTGTCACAATGGTCCAATACTGTGGAACAATAATCTATGTGGTTGAAAGTGGGCATTATAGAAAATGATTTTTTTTTTTTTTTTAGAGATATGATCTTTCCAAGTTAGATAATGATTAAGAAAAACACCTAATATTTGTACCGAGGAGACTTCTAATGGTTCATACATAGTGTCTGAATTTAATGCTGAAAAGAATTTTTTTTGTATTTCATTTCTAGACTGCAGTACAAGATACTTTTAATGAGAGGGAAGGAGCTCCCACTGTTTTTAATCAACCCACACCAGAACCACGCCCTCCAACTATGAACTTACAACCTAGGGGTCAAAGGTGATTATGCTTTTTATTAGATACTGTCCTAGTGACATCCGTTTTTTGCGATTCCTAATTATATTCGATAACCAATCAAAACCACATAGATCAGATCAACCTAGATCCATACTCTATTTTTATCTACATCAAGATGTCTTGCTCCTGGAAAAACCCATCTTTTAATTTCACATGATAAAGTGATACTCAATGACTAATTACCACAACTTTTTATTTAAAATGAAATGGGATTTAACGTCATACTGTTCTGCTCTGACTGGGCTAATGAAGATGGGCATACACCATATGAGAGAAATTTTGCCCAGGCATGCCTCGCCAGTGGCACTACTCATATATCGAATTTCCAACTGCCAAGTGATCTTTTACGTGTATGCCAATGTATACACAGGACCTTGTTTTTGTCCAATCTGAAAGGCCAGCACCACTGACAAGGGGAAACCACAGTTTTTATATAAGGAGTTTACATACATGTAGGTTACCAACTTGTATTTACTGGCAAGATGTCCTGGTCATGTCAAAACTGTTTCTAATTTTTTACTCATAAATCATATATTGTTTGTTTATAATGATAACAATGTTTTATTTTGTAGGGTGTACACTGTAGGGCCTCGACAGCCCCAGGGTATATTACAGTGGGGATATTTTGTTATCCTCTTTCCATTCCGATTTGTATATAGCACTTTTTACGATATATTATTATTTGTATGTAAGTATAAACAAAAACAACTTTTATTTATTAATGACTTGTTATCCTCTTAAATGCAATCTGAGTATGACCTGTTACTTAATAGCACATTTTGAGATTAATTCAATATCGGTAATCATATACAATAAATGGAAGACACAACCATTCTTATTTGGTAATATTTGTCAAGTTATGGGAATAATGTACAAATAAAGAGATATGTATGTACTAGTTCTTTCATATTATTCTCTTAGTTATTTTATTGAATTTTTGTTTCCAGATAGATTGTTACGCCCAGATCCTCGTAGAAGTAAGTAAAAAGTTATTACCATGAAATATGATCCTCAATTAACAGATTTCAAAAGTCTGTTGAATATGAAATCAGTGATTGGTCAAGCTTCATTAAACTTTTTTATTCTCCCATATTTTCATGTTTGTGAACACTCTACAGGTCACAATGTTTATGCGAATATATGAAACTTGAAATATAGGTTTTTTTTATCTCCAACAGCTCTTGGTTCCTTTCAATATTGGCATGTATCAGACCTTATAGCCCCTGATTGTATGTTTTTAGCTTGTGGACATTCTAGAGGACATGATTTTTATCCGATTTTTGATGAAACTTAAAATCTGTGTTTACAACCCAAAGATCTCAGTTCCTGTCGATATTTGTGCATATCGAACCGTAACTTCCTGTATTATAACTGACATTCTCATGTAGGCGTATTTTGTTGTTGTTTTCATTGACTTGTGGTCCCTCTAAAGGTCATGAATTTGTCCCCTGATTGTAAGCAAAATTATTTGCATGTAGGCGTTTATTGTCGTTGCCGCCCACATTGAAATGTGGTCATATATTGCTGTCGACCCCATCCGTCCGAACTGCCAAAGTTATTGCCCTGGATCACTTTGAAAACTCTTGTGGACGCTCTAAAGGCTAAAGTTAATATAAATTTATACACAGTGTAATAATTTTTATTTGACAATTTCTATGACAGGTGCCTTACATCCAGGCTTGCTTAAAATCAGTCAGTCTGTGGACAGCAATTTGAACTGCGGGCATATACCCTCTTTTTTAAGTACAAATCAACGAATCAGATTTATTTAATTGAACAAACTTTCATGTTTTACCCATCTCAAAGAGGTTGTGAGGATTATATTTTGTATTTTAGATGTAACCGATCCTATTGGTGATGTAACTAGATTTTTACAGAACTTTAATGAAGTATATGGTCCTAATCATCCAGTCTTTTATCAGGGAACTTATAGTCAAGTAAGTTCAGGCTAGTTATATATTAACAGTCTATACTAATAATTGTTACTGTTTGTCTGTTAAGAGTTGGCAGCTACACTACAGCTGTCCCTATGCTGAAATTTGAAGTATAGGGATAGCTTAGACCTGGGAGAAATGTAGACTAGGTGGTGTTGGCATACCGCTACCGGTTTCAGAGTTACGGACACAACCCGCGCAGCGATGGGGTCATCAGCTAATATATTAATATCACTAGAGTTGTAAATAGTCTGAATCCCCGGTTGTACGTGACAAGGAGTAGGGTCGCCTGTCCAACCTCGTGGCTTTCTCCGGTTTCCTCCCACTGCCAAAGACCCCTTTATTGAAATAAAATTAAACCATATGTTGTCCCAAAATGACCTAGTTTGTGTCGAGTGGACGTTAAAACCCATATATCTCTCTCTGATGTTCCTTACCTATTTTTATACGCCCACATTTTCATGTGGACGTATTATGTCGTCGCCCCTGTCCGTCCGTCCGTCCGTCCGTCCGTCCGTCCGTCCACAATTGTTTGTGGACTCTCTACAGGTCACAATTCTTACCCGATTTCAACGAAACTTGAAATATAGGTTTATCCCCTAAAGATCTCGGCTGCTTTCGATATTGGCACGTATCAGATCAAAACTTCGTGGATTATGGCCCCTGATTGTATGAAAAATCACGTTTTTAGCTTGTGGACCCTATAGAGGTCACAATTTTGAACCGATTTTGATGAAACTTGACATGCATGTGTATATCCCAAAGATCTTGGTTCCTTTCGATATTTGCGCCTATCGGAACGTAATTTCCTGAATTATGGCCCCTGATTGTCCGAAAAATCACCTATTTTAGCTCGTGGTACCTCTGGAGGTCACAATTATTATCCAATTTGAAAAACCGTTCGATTATATCACCGTTACACCCTAAGGACGGTTGAGTTCAAGTTTCGGAAAAATCGGACTAAAATTACCATACAAAATGGCCGCCGTTCGTACGCGAATACTGTTAAAAAATGGTATATCCAGGTTGTGGACCCTGTAGGGATCACAATTTTAATTTGATTTTGATGAAACTTGAAATGCATGGTTATAACCCAAAGATCTTGGTTCCTTTCAATATTTGCGCATATCAGATCGTAACTTCCTGAATTATGGCCCCTAATTATACGCAAAATCGTCTTTAATTAGCTTGTGGTCCCTCTGGAGGTTACAATAATTATCCGATTTAAAAAATCGTTTGATTATATCACCGTTACACCCTCAGAAAAGTTTAGTTCGAATTTCATTAAAATTGGACCAAAATTGCCATACAAAATGGCCGCCATTCGTACGCGAATACTGTTAAAATATGGTATATCAAGGTTGTGGACCCTGTAGACGTCACAATTTTAATTTGATTTTGATGAAACTTGAAATGCATGGTTATAACCCAAAGATCTTGGTTCCTTTCGATATTTGGGCATATCGGATTGTAACTTCCTGAATTATGGCCCCTGATTATACGCAAAATCGTCTTTGTTTAGCTTGTGGTCCCTCTGGAGGTCACAATTATTATCCGATTTAAAAAATCGTTTAATTATATCACTGTTACACCCTAAGGATGGTTGAGATTTAATTTCGGTAAAATTCGAAACAAAATTGCCATACAAAATGGCCGCCGCATGTACGCGAATACTGTTATAAAAAGGTATATCAAGGTTGTGGACTCAGTATAGGTCACAATTTTGATTCAATTTTGATAAAACTTAAAATGCATGGTTATAACCCAAAGTTCTTGGTCCCTTTCGTTATTTGCGCATATCATATCGTAGCTTTCTGAATTATGGCCCCTGATTGCCCGAAAAATCGCCTATGGTCCCTCTGGAGGTTATGATAATTATCCGATTGAAAAAAAGCTTGACTCTATCACCGTTACACCATACCGAAGGTTGAGTTTGAATTTCAGGGAAGTCGGACCATAATTGCCAGACAAAATGGACGCCGTTTGTACTCTAATAGTGTTAAAATATGGTATATCAAGGTTGTGGACCCAGTATAGGTCACAATTTTGATTCGATTTTGATGAAACTTGAAATGCATGTTATAACCTAAAGATCTTGATTCTTTTCGATATTTGCGCATATCAAATTGTAATTTAATGAATTATAGGCTTTGATTGTAGGAAAAATCACTTTCGGTTTTGCTTGTTCTCTAACCATCTCTCGAAAATGTGGGCGTATCCTGCCTGGCAGTGCCAGCTTACTATCTTTTATATATTATTCTACATAAATCTGTTTTGTGTTTTCTTTAAAAAGAGAGGATTAAAATTTGTAGAAAATTAGATATATGATGCATAAACAAAACTTACTTTGTCGAAAAGGTTGTTAGTGTTTGTATTTCAACTATTTAATTTCAGGCTTTAAATGATGCCAAGAAAGAATTAAAGTTTTTGTTAGTTTATCTTCAAGGTGATAGTCATCAAGATACACCAGAATTCTGTAGGTATGTAACACCTCTATGGTTTCTATAATTCCAGGAGGATAGAATGAAGGGTGTAGAAGCTACATCACAGTCGTATTAATATTCTTGTTCTTTCTCTCTATTTTGGTGTCTATGTGTCAAGAAAATATTTATCATTGAGTACCTTACTGGAAACAATAATTTGGAATAGACTTTAACTTTTGGAATAAAATAATATATAGGATGATATAAATAATAAGGGACATCCTCCCAAACCGCAATCTGTCAACTCTCTTGGTTTCGTTAAATGAAGAAAACAAACGACAGTTCTATGTAATTTTAATTAATATGTATTTACTTTGTATATCCACTGCCTTCTTATTCTTTGTATTACAGTTACCGGTAATTTCAATTTTAATATTTGTCAACTGAAAATCATTCACAGCAATTCATGCCTTTAGATGTGTTTATTCTTTTATTTCAGAGCAACCTTGTGTAATCCTGAAGTGACGACGTTTCTCAACACAAGATTATTATTATGGGCATGTAATACAAACAGTCCAGAGGGCTATAGAGGTAAGTATTGGTGTTGCAATTTATTTTAAAAAGAGACAATTTGTAACTTATAGAATCTTAGCATCTTTATAAAGTTTGTGTTCAGTCTAGGGCTGGCAATTGATAGTGATTTTAAATACCAATATCGGCAACCATTTCACCAATATCAGAATTTTGAAGTTGAAATTTAAATGTGTTATTGATCTAGAGTTGGGCGATATGAAAATTTTTCATATCACGATATTTTTAAAATTATATCACGATACCTACACATATCGCGATATTTTACCTTATATAAATAAAAACTAAAAAGAGTAGAAATTCATTTTTGGGACTGGTTCAATGCTCTAAATTCCCTTAATTTTTAGAAAGTCAACACAGTATACAGCGTATGACAGATTTATTACAAGTATCAAAGTATTGGATATCACCTGGGTGTTTGCTTTCCAAATGATGAAAAGAATTTGTTGTATTGCCACCCTTTGCTGCAACTGGTTTCCTGCAGAATCGACAAATGTGATCAAGTTGAGATTCATCGGTTGTCTTGTTGTAGGCCTACCCCAAAAATAGCCAAATATCACTCGTAATCGTAAGATTTTTTTTCTTTGGCGGAACCAGGTTGTCCTCTGACGCTATGTCTCGGCCTAGACCTGTTCTTAATGTTAGTTCAGATGTAGGCGTGTTCATTTTACAAAATATTAAATTGATTTAATATACAAAAAATGTGTTACTATCTTCTTTAGTTTTACAGTATTTACACATTGACTGAATGAAATGAGCGCGTGTTACTGTTGTTATGGTGACGATGCGGCATAAATAGTCTTGAATATCCCGCTAAAGTAATATAGTGATTCTAAATGAGTCCTTATAATCCCGACTACGCCAAGCGGAAATGCTTGATGTTTACTATTTAAAGCGAAAGTTGAGTTCAGGCTCGATATTTCGGTATTTAGTGCGTAATATCGGCGATATCATAAACGGTTTTATCATGGTGATATACCGGTTTCGGATTTTTCCTACATCGTATCGTCCGTTTTGAAATCCAAACCGGTGTTTTCGGTAATATCGAATTATCGCCCAACTCTATATTGATCAAATAAAATAAAACTATGATCCTAAAACTATGATTTCTTAATGTTTGTTTCATTAACATATTTTCTGACTGATGGTGTTATTAACAAAATAGTATTCTTAGCTTCACACTTGCCATCAGTCGCTGTTGACAATTTCGTCACCCACTTATAAAATTAAATAAATTTCTATTAAAATCGAGTTATTTCCCCTGAACAATAAATTAATTATTCATTGTTGTAAACGACTGCAAAAATTACCGCCATGGTGGCTGTACCTTAGTGTGTGAATATTTGACACAAAACATTCTGTTAATTTCCTTTTAATTGAAGCCCCTTTATTTTTTTATATGAGTATCAATATTAATAACTAAATATCGATATTTTCTCATAGTCACAGACAATTATCGGCTATATTGATATTTTCGCCAGCCCTAGTTCAGTCTACCTAGTTAACAGCAAGAAATGATGTTAACCCTCCACAGTATTTTAAGTCAGATGAGAGGACACTGATATTGAACCAAGTAAGAGATCCTGGTGTTGACAAGAAATTAAAACTAGACATGTCCTTAACATTTATGTTTGTTTTAGAATGTAAAGTTGTGGTAGATCAAAATCACTTTCCTAATGATGTTTATATTATATTTTTTCAGTCTCACAAGCATTGAGAGAAAACACCTATCCTTTCTTAGCTCTTATTGTACTCAGAGAAAACAAAATGGCTGTGGTTGGTAGAATAGAAGGACCCATAGGTATGTCATGCTAGGTTGGATATTGTTTTTGAAACAGAATGGAATAGAAAAATCCAGATTGTAGAACCTCTTAAATTGAAATCACAGCCCTGACCGAGAAAAAACTTCAGAATCTTTCTACTGTGGTTTAGGCTCTTATTCTAGTTATTCAGATAAAATGAGTGTCTGGGGTCCTATAATACATTTAAATCGGAAAAGATTGAAATGCCACTGTTCAGGCCACAGCGGTGTGCAGATAGCGATTACTATTCATGAGAAAAGAAGTGATTAATATTCATGATATATAAATATTCATAATCTCTCATCTTTAAAGAATGAAAAATCATGCTTTTAACATAAAGAGGCATTATGGAATATTAGATAAAGAGTTTACTATTCTCCCTGTAGTAGTTAAAATATAGATAACATAAATAGAATATGTTGTAAATATCAGTGAATTTGCTCCCCTCTGAATTTTAAGTCTAGCCTCAATTATCATTATCATTTTATCGTCAATGGATTCAAATCCAGTGAAAATCTGACAAATAAGATGACATCGAGAGTTGATTATTGTTTGGATAAGTTAATTAATTTCTAATTATTAGTTTATAAAACATTTCAGGACTAAAGAAAGACCTGCAATAGGCAGATTTAGCTCTTGCATAATGTATCCTTAATGTTTTTGTCTCAAATTCACTCAAGTATTGTGTTGACAAGACTTTAACCTCCATTCCAATTCCATTCCTTTTTTTGTATGACACAGTTTGACTGAGACAATCACTGGTTTATTATACCTTACAACCTTATTACTTTGACTTTGTCTATCAATTATTTAAACTGACATCTCAAGTAAATGTTTTTCTTCAATAGGCCCAGAAGAGTTATTACAACGTTTAGAAAGAATTATGTCAGAAAACGAGACATCATTAGCAGTCGCTAGAGCGGATAGGTAATTATTTTCTTTTATTAAAGATCTAATCTTATTTACTTCTATGGAATGTGTTGGAAGTATAAACTACGCTGATGTGTAACCTAACAATTAGAGCATGTACTTTGAAAGTGTGCACTGAAACCCAAGCATGAGTTTTACTTCGGATTTCCTTGGCATGGTTAAAGCAACGTTTATGTATTTGGTTTAACAACTACATCAAGCTAAAAGTGAGATTCCATCAAAATTGTGTGACGATTTTGGCCAAAGATGCCACCTTTATGTGGCATCATTAATATTGAACAATGTTCTATTGATCAATATTAACTAGTGGTGGATATTGCCACTGCAGTCACGATACCATATGTATTGCCATTCAATTGTTTTGTTACAATTTATAAGTGTTTGTATACCTATGGATAATGTGTGACATGGTTAATTGAGAGTGACAGATTACTTACTGAAGTGATTAAAACAACCTAAAAACTCATTCACCATCTCAAGATTCGATACATCGATTCAACAATATATCCTGCCGGCACTAATATTAACTAATATACAAGAAATATTTTTGATATTAAGATTTATGTTATTTTAGGGAAGAGAGAAACTTTAACCAAACTTTACGTCAAGAACAAGATGAAGCCTATTTACAATCCTTACATGCAGACCAAGAAAAGGTGAATTTATTATATTTTACATCTGATTACTAAAAATCTTAGATTAAAAAAATGTTTACAAATTTTTAGTTAGAAATTATATAAGAGTTAAATCTGCCTATTGCAGGTCTTATTTCTGGCTTTAAATGTTACATGAATTATTATTTAAATATTTATTATCTTGACAAGCCTATAATCAGTTCTATAGATAAATTGCATGGCTCCAATTTTAAGTAGATTAGAACTCTAAGTCCATTCAAGATTTTAACTATAAAAAATATAGACATAGCCTCAATTGTCAGGTACCATTGCTACAATTATAAACAATCTTCTCTACATTTTGTCAAAACTTCAAAACACTCATAGTTTTGCACAGAATAAAGTATTTTGACTGAAATTTGCAATATATTTATTATCTGTTTTTGAACTAATGTAACAAGAATGACCAGCCCTTCTTACATAAAGCATCTTTAACAAGCTGCATAGGTACATATAACTGCTATGGGTGTACAGTAGTCAGTAGTCCAGGTATCTAGCTTTTGTGGTTATATATGTACCAAGAGGAAGCCGTGGTCTGAAACGTTTGTGTAAGTAAGTGTTTAAAGTTTGCATCACTTATTAATTTGTTTATCATTTCCTGACTATTCTTGTCACTAATTATTCTAATATTTCTATTTTTTTCATCAGGAGAGAAAGAAAAGAGAAGAAAGAGAGGAAGTAGAAAGAAAGGAATTGGAAGCTCAAGAAGCAGAGAATCAAAGACAGCGGAAATTAGAGGTATAAATAAGCAATTTCTCCCAACATATGCATGGAATCTTAACCATCAGAATGCCATACACCATCAAGTCATAAATTATGTTAGCACAAAAAGGCGATTTTCAAAAGAATAATCTAAAACTAGCAGAAGGATTCAGACATGTTTTTTGATTTCACATTTACACACGTCAGTGCCATCAATTATCAATTTTTAAGGCAAAACTCAAATTGAATATGAAATTGACAGGAGGAGATACTGTATAAGATATTACGGAATTATTATATTATTTTATTATAATGTAAATACATGTATGTGCATTTTAGGAGAAAGAAAGAAGAAAGGAAGAATTAAGAAAGACTTTACCTCCAGAACCTAGTAGTGATGACCCTAATTCTGTCCGATTGATGTTGAAAATTCCTAGCGGTACTAGACTTGAGCGCAGATTTTATAAATCTGATTCACTACAGGTTGGATATTTTTTGCACAATACTGTTTCACTCTTTTTTCTTAACAGTGATCTTCTTTCTGGATGTTTTATTTATTCATAAATATAAAGATAAATACAATATTTCATATGGGAATGGTGTACTGTCGTCTCCTCATTCCATCCACAATTCTTGTAAATCAGTGTATTTTTTAAAACTTGCTAGGATTTTTTGTGTGGAAAAATACTTTTATCAATTTCAAAGTTATAGATGATTTAAAATGCTGCTAGTTGGGGTACATTTGTTATTCACAGCTTTAAGCTCGCATTTTTTAAAAGAAAAATAACAGTATGTTACATGTAGTCGCAAAATGTAATTTTATGTAACTTTAAATCCCACTTTGTTAATTATTATCTTATTCTCTTTTAGGATTTACATGATTATGTGTTTTGCCATGAAGAATGTCCAGATGACTTTCAAATTGTGACAAACTTTCCACGTAGGACATTACCATGCAATCCTCGTGATGGAACAAATAATGCACCAACATTTGAAGACTATGGCGTGGGCAAAACAGAAGTGTTGTTTGTGCACGATAATGAGGCATAAAAGAGAAATGGACTATAGTTTTATTTAAAGTCAAAAATATATAACCGGTATCCATTATATGAAACCGATTATAATATCCTGGACATGTGTGATGCATATCCAGCGGCATTTATGAAGAGATACAGGTTGTTGTGGATTATTGCAGAAATGTGATTGTAATAATAAAAGTTGCAATAATGTGAGGTGGCTGAAATTTGCAATACATGTACATGTATGTGTGGAAGAAAAAGACTGATTTTCAATTTTGAAGTTCAATGCTAAATATGTAATAAATGTACTTTGCTAAAATTGTTTTTAAAGAAACTGTTAAGCTTTTGATTTTTCTTTATAAATTTATTATCATTCAAAGTCATTTTGCGAAAAGTCATTTTACAGTACCCAAATACAACTAGTTAGACTAAAATAGAGTACCAAAATACAAGCTGGACTGAAATACAGTACCCAAATACAACTGGTTAGAATGAAATACTGTTTTTCATAACATTGTGTAGTTTTGAGGGATGTTAAATTTGGCCATACCACTGATTTATTGTTAAGATTAAGAAATCCAAAATATGTATTGAATTTATCGCCATTAGTGATTGCTACATGTACAAATGTAGGTACATGTATATACTATCCATCAAACACAGCATTGTCATTCTTTGCTTGATAAACACCAGAGAACCCTCGTTGAAATGTCACCAGAAATAAATCTTTCAAGTAACATGTATTCCATATAATTGTGTCGTGTGTTACAGCATTAGCCTTTTTGGATAAATGTTGTTAATATTAAATGTAACACCAGTTGATTCCGTCGTGTTGTATAACGAGCTGTATACTGTCCTTTTGTATATTATTATTATTTCGTTTGTTTGATTTTTGTTTCGTTCTTTAAGTACAGTATGGACTTTATCATAACATAGTAATCATGGGGGTAACCATCTAGATCTAGTCAAATGTAGGCCATTGGTCGATTTATTTTCACTGTTGATACATGTATGGCAAGTTCTTGCCAAGGAAAAAAGTCAAACAGTTTTAGTCGACAAAAACTATACCATATCATGAGATAAGTCGTATTTCCATCGTCAGGGCTGTTGACAATTCAGGATGAACAAGACTAATATTTACATACACAAAAGTACAAATCTACCCAAAAGAGGAATACATAAAGCCTAAATTTTATCTTCCATATAAAGTAAGTAAAAATGTCAGACAAAGAAAGGGGTTTGTTCCAATTGACATTACCGAATCTGAAATACAGATGCGTAATATCATATCCACTGTGAGTTATAATATTTTTAATTTTTTTTATAAAATACCAGTCTCCGACGGTTCTTTTGAACTATTTTGCGACGTAAAACTAATTTTGTTGAAACCAAGTAATCCAAATGCTGAAATGTGAAAATATAGCTTATTGGCACTGAAAATTTTAAATCAAAGTATTGGGTTGTTTGGTATGGATTGCTATATCTTCTTCTAACAAGGGTATGTACACGCAACTTATTTGAAAAGATTATATTCGACAGAATGAAAATGTTAATCTTAATTTCTATGATGCAAATAAAATTCACATTCACATATTGAATGACACTATCATCTACAAAAATATGCAATATTGAATTATTGTTTTTATACGCACAAATTTCTGATAGAGACTAGAGTTTTTGACAGATTCTGTTCAAATTGGGTGTGCAGCATTGTGGTCACGGTCTTATCGATATTTAACTTTCTAATAGGTAGTGCAAAGGGAATGCGCCACATATGATTTACATAAAGGACAAATATAACGACAAGACATACTCCGAAACAACAAACAAATAAACAATTCAAAAAGGAGTCGATGGATCCAGGGGCTAGCCGTAAGCGTCCACTGCGCTGTACAGTTCGGGTCTGAAGTAAAGCAACAGACTTTCCTTTCTGTAGTTATCCCCCTTTGTGTGAACACTATAGCGGCTGAAGCTTTAGATGGATCTTTTTCATATTTGGCTTGAAGCATTGGGAGTCATCAATGCCTATTGATATTCATAATTGGCATCCTTTCGTCCAAGAGCTATACCCCTTTGACAAAAGCCTTGGGAGCGTGATAGATGCTACAGTTATTAATAGTAGGTTCATAAGCTGTTAAACCCCAGAGATTACATTTCTTCAAGGGTCCTGGATCCTTACCACATTCAAGTTTTCCTGTTGGACAAGCTGCAGTTAAGAAATTTTAGCTGGTCAGATAGCCGTGGCGATAGAGAGGCGGCTTCTCACCAATGCATCGAGGGTTCAATCCCAGCTCAGGGCAAGAACTTTATCGTTATAAGTGAGTTTTCGGTTTCTTCCTGCAGTAATGATCGAAATCATTCGCACGATCTGAGCCAAGGGCCAAATTGAAAACAAGCCTCAGGCTTAATTTGCTACCCTTGTAAAATGACGAGATTATTATTATTATAATCTATGACTATCTTTTATTACACAATTTATTTTCAGTGTTCATGATAAAGGGGGGTGTGGGGCATAATTTGTTTTGGACAATTTAATTAAAATTGTGTTACAATTTTGTTGTACATGTAATTATTATTACTTTTGAAAGTTCTATTTATACCAGCTAATCATATTCAGAGACATTCTTATATGTTTATGTTTAAAATTTCCATAAAATGCAGCCTTGCATACAAATATGGTCAATAAATTCATGTGATCTGGACATGTCATTGAGGATTATACTTCAAACATAATGTTGAAAGTTAATTCACATTGGATGCCATGTGCCCAGAGCAATAATTATATTAATTATATTGGGCATTTAAGTTTATTAATAAAACTTTTATCTACTTATTTGATCATAGTACTACTGTTAAATAAACCATCAATATTTTTTGTGTTTTTGTGTATAAATATGGGAATTTAAGGGGGGTGAATAGTCTGATGAGTGATATTTAGATCATAAGATCTGTCATTTAGTCAACTAGCATGGTTACGATTCTGTTTCCCAGCTTGTTGGTGACTAGGAGTAGTGTTGCCTCCTAAACCCTGAAGGTTTGTCAATGTCCCCATGTGCAGGAGAATTATTGAAAAAAATTGAACCAAATGTTAGTCCCAAACAGACATTTAACCCCTATTACCCTCTCTCTATATATATACAAATGAGATGGGTGCTGTTAGCATACTTGATACACCAAAATGTTGGAAGTGCAACTTCCATGTAGGTCTAAAGAACCTTTGGGATTTTTTTAAAAAAAATTCTAGGGTAAAGCCTGCTGGAATAAAATCCATGTTGTTTGGATGGGACATAATACATCAGAGGTCCTGTGTGCAAGTGTGATGAATAATTGTCAAAAATAAACAAATGTTCTATAACAATAAATCCATATGTACCTATCCAGACCAATTCTATATTATTTTTGGACATAATTTATTTCAAAACATGGTTTAAAGCCTCAATACACCAGATAGCTGTTTCTTGGCATATTGGTAGAACAGATCCAATTTGGGAAGATGAGTGAAATCTCAGCCTACATTTTAAAGCCACCTTAATGAAAAGACAATTCCTGATATACAGTAACTCACTGCTGCAATAAAACTCCTACATCAGTTGCATCATACATTTTGACGATCTAAATCTTAATCTTTCATGACTGGTTGTATATATTATAATAAATTAGAATTAAATTATTTCGAATTTCTTAATTCTCTATATGGATAATTCAATTTGCTTCTAAAGCTCGACACAAAATTGTTATTTTATCATTTTGATAATAAACTCAAGAGTGTAGCTACAAATCATCATCTGAATTCATGGCCGCACATTAAATCCTTTCTGCAGTCACAATCGAACACACTTCCACTAAAAACATCCAGTAAGAAATTATTTATACTTTATATACACGGTGTATATCAGCTTTCTGACTGATCATCTTCTCTCCAAATTTGGGGCAGTTCTTCTAAATCATTTTTGGAGTTATCTTTGTAAACTAAATGAATATAGGCATCAATTTTGTGAGGTTCAAATTTGTTTACCTGATAAAGAAAATAAACCATTACTTTATATTTAACATACATGTACTTTAGTCTTAAAAGATTAAAACTTTGTTTTAGCTTAAGTTCTGTACATATCAAAGATTATGTGTTGATGAATTATACAGCTCGACTGAGGTATTGAAGACACGCATATGCCTAACAGTGTGCTATGAGAGAAATTTTGCCCAGGCAGCTTCACTGTGACCTACTCTAATATTGAATTCCAATTATGAAGGTTCTTTTACATGCATGCCACTGACGAGGGAGAACCACGCCTGAAAATCACAATGATCTTTCTCGGCTAACACCGGGATGGAACACAAGATCTACAGGTTAGCAAGCCAATTTCTAACTCATCAAGCCACTGCAGCTCCCCTATCTAATGCTACTATTTCCAAATAATATAAGGGCTTTATGATTAAGAGTATATAGGTCTACTTACGCTGATGAGAATATGTAAGTCCTGTTTTTGAGTGATTGGTTCTTCTGGTAGAGTTATACAATCTTCTTCTACTTCAACACCCTAAAAAAATATTTAATACATCATATTAAGTTCAGTTAGGCAATAAGCGAGAGGGGGAGGAAGACGTCGAAGTAGGGGATAGAAACCAGAGAAAACCAACAACGGTCAGGAGGTTGTCCTACTCTTTGTCACCTACATACCCTGGCATCAAAACCACACATTAGTTTCACTATACCAACATTGTGACCTTCAGTTCGTTTCGATTAATAGTATAATAAGAACTTTAATTTCGAATACAATAGAAATATAATTCAAGTTTAATATCAATAACTTTTCTAGTATAACATAGATTCCAAGTATAAAAACAACTCAATATTTCTTGTATAACCACCTAAGATTTCTTGTATATAAGGAAAACTATGGTTTCTTGTATATAAGGAAAACTAAGATTTCTTGTATAATAAGGAATACTAAGATTTCTTGTATAATAAGGAATACTAAGAGTTCTTGTAAATATGGAAAGCTTTTATATCTAGTATAAAAAGAAAATCTTTTATATCTAGTATAATAAGAAAAATTTATATTTCTCCTATATTTAGAAAAACTTACAACTTTTCTCAGTGCTAATTTAACATGTTGTTTATTTAATGTCCATGGATTATCACCACTCATAGGTATAGGTAAATGTAATTTCTCTAGTTTATTCATTGTCTGAAATAAATCACATGAATAAATACATTTACAATACTCATTTCCCACTGTCTAATCATTTACATTGGTCATCACAAGTCAGTAGATATCCCTTTAAGTTGGCATCAGGCAACACAATCACTGCGGTATAGTAATTAGTCTAATATGATAGCCAGAATTTCAGTGGTGGGTAAGCCGTTATGTAGATAAAGGGAATATTCATTAAAAGGGATTCCTGAGGTAGTGGCTGTATAATAATTGATTGGAGCCATTATCTAAAGAATTTAACTTGCCCCTTGGGGGATAGTCAAATTTACAATCACTCTAGTGCTCAGGGCCTATTAACTATAGAACACATTGAGGTTAGATTGACAATCTTAAATAATTACTTTACATGGAAGATTTTTCTTGGTAGCATTAATTCAATTATATTGTCATTATTTTAATGATTACTCAAATGTATCTTAATCTTAGTATAAAAATGTAACCTTTTTAGCAAACGCTGTTAATCTCGGCTGATTACTGGCTGCCATATCCTAAAAAAGAAAAAGAAATGAAAATTTAATTACAAGTAGTTGCTGTTTACACTCCTAACCATAGTGGTTTAGCATACTCATCCAGTTCCAAATGCCAAGCATTCTTTAACATGCAAGCCAATGTGTACACTGTACACAGTGCCAAGCTAAGTGAGTTCTATGTTTATGAATGTCTGCGTGTGTGTAATGATGCCAGTGGTTGTGCACACTTGACACTACCTTTGGAATCAATATACATGTACCTTTACTAAAAGTTCATTTTCTGCCAGGTTTTCTGGTGAAGCGTAGATAGCTAGCTTTAATGGATAAAGTTGCTCTCTGAACAATTTTCTTTTAATTTCAACAACATCTCCCTTACCACCGACACCTAAAAAAACAAAATATATAGTGCATAATAAATATCCATTCAACAATGAAAACACAAATTATTTGTCAATTTAAATCAACATTGATGTTGTGATCTTACCGGGAAAGGATAGACTTCTGATATCCATTATTTAAAACAAAATAAACAATTTATCATTGGTACACGAATCGTGCACCATAATGCTTTTTAATCCCATTTGTAATAAGGGACACGAAGAATAAGGCTAGGCATATTCCCAAGTATGGTGATGCCATATAATTATCTGGAGAGCCTGCATAACAATTACTATCATTGTAAACAGGAATAATGTTGACCATGAAATTCAATGCTCACCCTCTACATATTCTGTAAGAATACATGTAATATCAGGTGCAGGTTTGGTATGTTGTATCTCCACTATATCATATAGTTCATTTCTTCTTTTAATTCTAGGTAATTTGCCCTCTTTAAATAACTGTACTGGATATTTTCTTTTCATTATTATAGTAGTCTTTTAACAAATAAAATTAAAATATTATTCAACCTGTGTGGGACAGATCATTACGTCTGCCATTGAAACAAGTTTAGTGTTTTCTTCACCACACCTAATTTTTATGTGATAACTACTAGAGTCATTTGCCTAACCTTGATGGTTACCTTCAGTTTGTTTGACTTGAAAAAATGTTAATTTTCAAACCCCATTTCATCTCTATTTAATAACTAGAGATTTTCTGTGTGATTTATCCTTTTATTTAGCTACCTTCAACTTGCCACAGGTTTTAAAGGCTTGAGGTGACATTTGCATATCTGCAAAATCATTCATACACGCTAAATATGTAGGCCCTACTATGTACTTGATTATTTAAAATACCAACACTTGATGATCTCCTGGGTTTGAATTCAATCAGATTTATTTAGCTACCTTCAACTTGCCACAGGTTTTAAAGGCTTGAGGTGACATTTGCATATCTGCTAAATCATTCATACACGCTAAATATGTAGGCCCTACTATGTACTTGATTATTTAAAATACCAACACTTGATGATCTCCTGGGTTTGAATTCAATCAGATTTAAACTACATAGCTATCTCTACTACCAATTCTATTTGAGATTAAACTTTTACAATATCATAATTTGCAACGGATTCCAGCTATATTGTTAAATGATGTATTGCCTCTTCAAATTATATATTTTTTAAAACACAAATTGGTTTGGCCAAATAAAATAATTCCACAATTATATTAAGTACATGTACATGTATGACCTACCCGGATTTGATTAACATTAATACAACTTGATTGTGATAATAATGGTCGTAGTACAGATGGCACCAAGACATCTTTCATCAGCGGTAAACAACGCTTTAGCATGATGAATTCCTAAAAAAAAGGTAAGATTTAACATTGTAAATTCATCCTATAGATTAGGATAAGGTCTTCAAATTCACGTTATGAAGCATACAAAATTATGGCTTCCATCAGGGCCGGATCCTGGATATCACATGGGCTCACTAAACCTACCAAGGGACAGCTGGATGACAGGTTAAGTTCTGTGGTATCAGGCGTATTCAACACCAGGCTAATTCAACACCAGTAAAATTGGCGTATTCAAGACCAGCATATTATAAGACAAAAGCAGGATAAACAAGATATTTATTATATATCTTAAATTAAATAGTCATAATACAAACAACAGTTGAAATACTTCATATTCGAAGACAATATTTACATAATATAAAACAAGTAATAAATAAAATGGAACCGGTCCCCGAGTCTTCAGTCGAGAGTTGATTTGGTTATGCCAACCCTCGACGTCTTTATTTGGCGAACGAGGCGCATAAACACGGACCAACTCTTTGCACTAAACACTCGGTTTGATATCCATTGGTTCTTGACGTACTCAAGGCGAGTCAAGGACATCAGAATTGATTTGAAGTTTAAAATACAAAATAACAATAGGCCTATATACATAAAACATGTACTGGTCTTGAATACGCCGATTTTTCTGGTGTTGAATTAGCCTGGTGTTGAATACGCCAGGATTCAGTTCTGTGAGGTAATGTAAATCCCTGATCGGTCAAATTTGGTTACCATTTAGCCTATTTAAATAACTGCAGGGGCTCTGGCGGCCTCCCCCAGAACTTTTTTAAAGATAAGATTCTATACATGCGATTTCCTGGCATCTGATCTTCAAATATTAAACACCACTCTCACCCTATTTTCAATGTTTTTTGTCTGCAAAATCATCAGTAGCAGATCGGTACAATTTTTTTTTTACACCTTGCTGTAATAAGGGTGGGCTAGTTATGTCAATAACGTAAATTGTATCGGCTCAGCTCTCTACTACGTTATTGTCGGCTCCTATTGACAACTAGTATGGAAATAAGGCTTTTCTCCACCTTGGTTCTCAGGCTTTTTTGGAACCCTTACCGTCTATTTTTCACCGTGATTCTTCTTTGGACGCTAAAAGGAATCATTTCTTAGCACATCCAACACAAATTTATAAAAATCCAACACTATTTTCATGTAGAATTACGCGATACAAAAACATAAACAACTTTCATTTGAACTACACTCAGCCAATATTCCAAATTTAGGAATGTCATTTTACATGAAAATAGTGTTGGATTTTTATAAATTTGTGTTGGATAGGGCAAGAAATGATTCCTTTTAGCGACTAAAGAAGAATCACGGTGAAAATTAGACGATCAGGATTCCAAAATTGCCTTAGAACTGAGATACGGGAAAAGCCTTATTTTCATACTAGTTGTCAATAGGGGCTGGTAGTAACGTAGTAGAGAGCAGAGCAGATACAATTTACGTTACTTGAAGTAACTAAGGGTGTGCGTGCGCCAGTTGCTCCCCCCCCCCCTTGGAACCGCACCTGTCCATGACCATATCATAGTGTGATTAGATTACCAAAAAAAGGAGCTGTACGTATAGGATAACAATGCCTGTTGCCTTGCAGCCTTGGCTTGCCAGAGCGGCACAACTCCCGTCGTCGTCGTTTCTGGAGTTTAACGTCTACTTCCACCTGGCGTGATAACCAGTACCACAACTCCTAAAAACGGCTTGGAATTTAAAGGACCTAAGTCCGTAACTCAAAATCCTCCAAAATCTTCGACATCGGAAACACGAATTATTGGTCAATTTAAATCAACATTGATGATGTAAACTTACCAGGAAAAGATGAGCTTCTGATATCCGATATTTAAGATAAAATAATTTTTCTAACATTGGTACACGAATCGTGTACCATATTGCGCTCCGGTCCTAGTTTTATTGAGAGACTCGAGGGACGAGGCTAGACACATTGCACTGTATCACACTGCATATGTGGACTGGAATAACCAGGCGCTAAAAAAAATGCACTGGGTTGAGACTGAATGGCTTGTTTCGCCGAACATAACTGATTTGAAATTGGAGTAAAACGGAAAGCATTTAATGTAAATCAGTTTATATACATTTATATTACAGTATTATATGAGTTTCGACCCACTTTTGTTAATTTCTGGATCCCAAATGTTAACGATTTAGCTCCTTTAAGTAAGACGATAGGGCCTAGATGTCGGTTCTATTTCAGTATCGTACCTCTACCAGTTTCCGGGGTCGTAGAGACTTGAAATTTTCAGGGAGTGTTCATGTCGGTTAACAATGACCTCACACCAAATTTCAGCGAAATCGGTCAATAACTTTTCATTTTACCGAATTAAACTTCCCACGAGAGATACAATTATTGCCTTTCGCCGCCATTAGTATTTGGTGACTCTAGACTCGATTAACAAGACACTCAACGAACTCCCAACACTCGGTTCCCCGTGCCTAACGTTGCAATTCATAATAATTATAATGAGTTTCGTATATTTTAATTATACGCCCACATGGAAATGTTGTCGCATATTGCCGTCGCCCCCGACCGGCCATCCGTCGGTCCGTCCGTTCGTCGTCCACAATTTCTTGTGAACACTCTAGAGGCTAAAGTTAATACCCGATTGACTTTAAATTTATGCACAGTGTTTAAGTTTAAGGTCATCAGACGAAGAAGCATATGGAAATGTGGTCGCATATTGCCGTCGCCCCCGACCGACCGGCCGTCGGTCCGTCCGTTCGTCGTCCACAATTTCTTGTGAACGCTCTAGAGGCTAAAGTTAATACCCGATTGACTTTAAATTTATGCACAGTGTTTACGTTTAAGGTCATGAGACGAAGAAGCATATGGAAATGTGGTCGTATATTGCCGTCGCCCCCGACCGGCCGTCCGTCGGTCCGTCCGTTCACTACGAAATCGAGTCTCAGCGGCTAAATTTTTATTCGATTCATCTGAAAAATTAATACAACCTGCGCGAGGGTCGTGCGCAGGTTGTATTCATTTTTCGGACGGATCTTTAAAAAAATGAGGCCCTGAGAGAATTTGCGGTTTTTAAATACAAACTTAGGCCTACAAAATGAACACAAAAATTAGATTGATCACTCAAGCCAGGGGATGTTAGCCAGGGTCATGACCTTTACCCATCGGGACGTCCCGAAAGAAGTCCTTGTGTGTCGTGACCATGACCTTGACCTTGACCTCTCTGCAAAATCTGTGGACGGTACCTAAAGTTTTGGGTATTTTTCGACCTCAAGGTCAAATGTCAGGTCAAAGGTCAAGGTCTCACATGAAAGGTCATTGATATTTCTATCCAGGGTCATGACCCTTTTCATGCCACTTGACCCTTGGAGGTCAAGCTAGGGTCAAACGTTACTTCATGGTCCCGTTTCGCCCACTTCCGGTTGCCGGGCGGCCATTTTGAAGTCACCCAGAGACTGGCCGGGGTGGATATACCTATCGAATACCAAGCCTCGAACCCCGCCCGGGCACCCTTCGGGGCGTTTACAGGAGGAGGTTCGCGAAGCTCAGTGAAATTTGCGTGATTTATGGCGATTTATTTTCTATGTCCGCTAGGGGGCACGCTATGTCAGCGAGGGTCATGACCTTGATCCACATAGACGTCCCGAACGAAGTTCTTGTGGGTAGTGACC
This sequence comes from Patella pellucida, assembly GCA_917208275.1. NCBI lineage: Eukaryota > Metazoa > Mollusca > Gastropoda > Patellidae > Patella > Patella pellucida. The sequence goes on from OU795038.1 coordinate 62,445,546, forward strand.
TTGACCTTGGCCTTGACCTCTCTGCAGAATCTGTGGTCGGTACCTAAAGTTTTGAGGATTTTCCGACCCCAAGGCAAAATGTCAGGTGAAAGGTCAAGAACTGCCATGAAAGGTCATTGATGTGTCCATCCAGGGTCATGACCCTTTCCATGCCACGTGACATTTGAAGGTCAAGCTAGGGTCAAACGTCACTTCGTGGACCCGGGCGGGGTTCGAGGCTTGGTATTCGATAGGTATATCCACCCCGGCCAGTCTCTGGGTGACTTCAAAATGGCCGCCCGGCGACCGGAAGTGGGCGAAACGGGCCCATGAAGTGACGTTTGACTCTAGCTTGACCTCCAATGGTCACGTAGCATATCGAAGGTCATGACCTCGGATGGACACATCACTGTCCTTTCATGTGAAACCTTGACCTTTCACCTGACCTTTGACCTTGGGGTCGAAAAATTCCCAAAACTTTAGGTACCGTCCACAGATTTTGCAGAGAGGTTAAGGTTAAGGTCAAGGTCACGACACACAAGGACTTCTTTCGGGACGTCCCGATGGGTCAAGGTCATGACCCTGGCTAACATCCCCTGGCTTGAGTGATCAATCTAATTTTTGTGTTCATTTTGTAGGCCTAAGTTTGTATTTAAAAACCGCAAATTCTCTCAGGGCCTCATTTTTTTAAAGATCCGTCCGAAAAATGAATACAACCTGCGCACGACCCTCGCGCAGGTTGTATTAATTATTCAGATGAATCGAATAAAAATTTAGCCGCTGAGACTCGATTTCGTAGTGGACGACGAACGGACGGACGGACCGACGGACGGCCGGTCGGGGGCGACGGCAATATACGACCACATTTCCATATGCTTCTTCGTCTCATGACCTTAAACGTAAACACTGTGCATAAATTTAAAGTCAATCGGGTATTAACTTTAGCCTCTAGAGCGTTCACAAGAAATTGTGGACGACGAACGGACGGACCGACGGATGGCCGGTCGGGGGCGATGGCAATATGCGACCACATTTCCATGTGGGCGTATAATTAAAATATACGAAACTCATTATAATTATTATGAATTGCAACGTTGGGCACGGGGAACCGAGTGTTGGGAGTTCGTTGAGTGTCTTGTTAATCGAGTCTAGAGTCACCAAATACTAATGGCGGCGAAAGGCAATAATTGTATCTCTCGTGGGAAGTTTAATTCGGTAAAATGAAAAGTTATTGACCGATTTCGCTGAAATTTGGTGTGAGGTCATTGTTAGCCGACATGAACACCCCCTGAAAATTTCAAGTCTCTACGACCCCGGAAACTGGTAGAGGTACGATACTGAAATAGAACCTAGATGTCTAGAGACGAGAGACTAGTAGTCGTAGTAGAATAAGTATAAGAGAGGCACGCCAGACACATTTCTAGCCCTAGGACTATCGAAGTTTCATACATCCATCCATTCTAGTAGTAGTAGTAGAATAAGTATAAGAGAGGCACGCCAGACACATTTCTAGCTAATCCAACAAGTTAGATGTTACTCTTTTGATATGCTGACAACGTAACATCTAACATCCGAACGGTCAAAAGCTCGCCGCAGAATTTGATAACTAGTTTACTTCTTTCAGCGTACGGCAAAACTCCCAATTTTCAGTTATCTGTAACACTAACACATTAAACTTACATATCATATCCATCTACTTTCCACAAAATCTGTTTTCTTGTCTATTTTAAGAGATTTCACAAAAATACTCCGAGATACCAAATAAGAAATGATCAAACCGGAAATCACCTATATTGGCGAGAGGTGAAGGCCGGCAACATGCATATTAGCAACAGGGTTCAACACGAAACGAAATCAAGAGTTTATTTGAAGGCAATACTTTTAATGTGCAAGTCATTGATTAAAAAGACATCAATATGATCAATAAACAAAAATCATGACATGTTGTTGATGTCATTGTTTTTATTTCGATTCTAATAAGATTTAGTGATGTTTTTTTTTAAAACTAATTTTGAGGCTCATGGGGGCTCTTCCACGGATTTGAGATCACGTGGCTAAGTGGGTAAGGTGCTGGCTCGCTAGCCTGGAGGTCAGGAGTTCGATCCCTTCAAACACTATTTTACTTTATGTGCAACTCCTATCTCCAAAAAAAATTCATACCTAATCCATAGAAATATTTTACAATAATGCATTTCGTTTCGCTAAAACAAGTGTTCTCAAATTTTAATGGGGAGGATATGACGTCAAAAAGAGGTCAAATTATCCCAACATGGCAACTTTATGAAATGGTAGTGTGTGTGTCACAGTGTGATATTGGATAAACCGGTTTCACTGAACAACGTTTGTTTGTCAGTAAGTGTCATTGTTGCTCAAGGAGGATCATACAATAAGGTAGGACATGCATTCAGATTTTATCGACTGGCGCCTTTCAGCTCGATGCTTTATCGACTGAAACCTTTCAGTTTGATGCGCAAAAAATTCAGTCGGACGGTGCTCAATGGTAGCACTATTACTGGCACCTAGAGGTTACGTATCGACGAAACCTCTAGACACCCTGGAGTAATTTCTAGCCCTAGGAGGACTATTGAAGTTTCATACATCCATTCATTCTCAAAGCTCGAATTTGAGCTATATAAAAATTAGTTGCAGATGTCACACATTTGCAATTCTATTATTATTACCGAATAATTGACAATGTTGTTGCACTACTATAACAGTAAATAAACTTTTTTGGTTTAATTTGTTGACATTCAACTTTCGTCTGCCATGACACCGGAAGCATGCTGGAATAATTACAGATCCGCACTTAATAGGAAAACATTTTCACATAAGCTTCACTCAAAATTTGCTTGTTGCAGATTTTATTTCATTTGTAAATTCAAGTATTCGAAAAAACAATTTTTGTTTTTTTTATCGGTTTTGTTTCCACACGAAAGTCAATCAAATATAATTCGTTTCGCTTCATTTCCGAATAATTTGTACTCTACCGTAGTGGGCGTTTCCGGTTTTCTAAAGCAGACTAAAAATATTAAACAAATTTGTGTAAACAATTTTGATATAAGTAGAAATGGTAAGAAGGCTTGACAGTCCCTAATTTTAATTCACGATATATTATAAATTTAAAACCAGCTGTATGATAAATAGTTTGTCGGGCTCATTCTCACTAGTTTCAGTAGGCCTACAGTTGTAGTAGATTATAAAAAACCTCATCACCTGTCAACCAAATCTATTTCACAGAGAATTACGAAAGTCTTCTAATATCTCTGTAAAAGATCATCTTTAAGATGACTGCAGCATCAATCATTGGCCAAATGGCGTGTGCATTGTTTACATAAGATGTTACTGGCTCCTCCTAATTAATGGTGCCTTTTTAATTTACCGGTACTCATTTTAATTCCCATTAACACTGTGAATGGGAAATCATTTTGTATTTTTTACCTACAAATTCTTCAAACGTCTTTATTTGTTTTTATAAATTTTTAGAATTTAATTTGTCGGAGGAAAAAGAGTTAATATTTGGGGCTCGTAAGGTCACATCGAGTGATTATGTCTGCTTCTAAAAAATGTTCTCATACAAATATAATAGCATTAAATATTTATTTGGATTTTATTCAACTTCTGCAGAGATTTAGATTTTGTGGAGATTTGGATTGTCCAGATTGGGCTTTAGCTGAGATAGCCACCTTGGCTAAAATGGTAAGTTTGATTCATTGGCCATCATTGATGATTATTTGTACCTTTGATAAAATCTGCCATACTCTTTGGCGAATTCAGTTCATTTCCATGTTGTGTCCAATTTGACTGCTGGCTTGGTGGTTTATTTTAGTATTGAAACATCATTATGTAAATAAACTAGCAGTAGTTGCAATTCTGACATTGCATCCAAACAGCTCAGGGATTTCACAGCTGCTGCTGGGGTGGGGATGGGGGGTAGTGTAAGAGTTAAAACCATGGGTCCCACGTCGGCCGTATATGCCGTTCAAGACCTTGGTCTATGGAAACTGACCGTACCTTAAAACAATGTCTGGTGATCTCTGTGCTGGCTGATCTAGTTTCCCAGGATTTTCTTACTGACCTGGCAAGGAAAAACATCTAGTTGTTTAAATATAATTAAAAACTGAGGTCCTATGTATTTGTGGCAGCATGTTAAAGATCCCCTGAAGTTGGAAAAGCGAAATGAGAGTAGGTTGTGGCAAAATTATAAAATATTAAATTTCTTTACATGTATATTTGTGTTAGTCTTAAAATTTAATTTTCAGACATCTGTGAAGATGAAGTTATTGTGTGTTCAAGTTTTGAAAGATCTCCTTGGAAATGAAATAGATGTAAGTAAGGATGTATAGGTCAAGTGTCCATAAAATGATTATTTCTGTTATTTTGTCTCCAATTTGCTACCATCATGAAATAATTACTGTATTCGTCAGACCCTTATAAAAGTATTTATAGTATGGTATTTATTCTGACGTCTCCCAATGACACATATTACACCTAGTAAGGGTAGGTTACTCTGGTAGTAGTCACAGTATTTCGACTACTCACCTCATCAGGTGCTCCAAAAGTGGCTAGGATACTGGAATCTTTATAGGATCATCTGGGTTAAATTCATTCAGCCATGGGTTCAATGTCGGCCGTATATGCCGGTTGGGACCTAGGACTCCGGAAAATGACCTTAACCAGATCAGACCCCTAGGTCATTTTGCATGCCGGAAAAATAGGATATTTTGTGCTAAATCATAAAATCTCGGGATACAAAGAATCTCCGTGCGTGTCATGACGTAAACTGTCAGGTATAATAAAATTAACAGTGTTCAGTAGTCCAGGAATTGAAACCACTGCCAATCAATTATCCTTGTGTATATTGCTGTACTCACAATCAACGGAGGATCAATATCAAACAGATTTAAAGCTTGACATTTAATGACTTTAATTAAACTGGCTTACCATATAAATATTGCCTAGTGGTTCAGTGACCTGAATACCCTTTGGGGTACTATTAGTAGAATGATTTAAAGAGAAAGAGATGCACCTGGCCATTCAAAAGTCTCTTCCTGACATAAGATACATCATCATAGCAAATATTAACCATGTTAATCTCTAAATGACCCAAACTGTGTTCCGTTGATTTTCACAACTTTTGAGAGCAATACTGACCGTTTTTTTCACTGGATTTTATAATTATATATAATGTTTGTTACTGTCAAGTCCAAACTACACTTCTATTCAGTCATAATAATTGGTGATGCTTACCTTTTCTGGAACATTTCATAACACCTAACACTAATTTGGGATGTTTACACATCTATCAATTTATATAACTCTATTTATATGCTTTGGTTGGACATTTGTTTATAAACATAATTCGTTCTTCTTAATATTTTTATTATTAAATTGTACTTTGTTTCAGTATGATAAAGTTTATAAGCTGACCTCAGATGCTAAATTTGGTATGTTATATTTTAGAAAATGTCCAGGTTGTGAAAAATAACATTTTTTGCCAGAGTTTTTACTTTGCTGCCATCTTTGGTTTCCTTTTGAGTGAAGTCTGTATCACTACAGGCCTGGGACTCAGGGACTATACAGTGCAGTGGTCACTATGGCTAAGCCCCGAATCCATTCACATTTGTTATTTGAGGTGTCTGTGTATATTGTGCCAAGTCCATAGTTTTGTTTTGTGTAAAACTGTGTGTGGTGCAGTCGCCCTGCACTTACTATTCACTTTATGTCCATCGCTCTCTTCTTCAAAGAAAGCTTTAGCAGCAAATCTGTGTCCAATGCAAATTGTCTGCAAAACTTTGAATAACAAGCAGGAAACTCACTCGTTTACGTTTGCATGGTCACTATTTACTGTTAAGTCACTTCGTGATGGCAAATATACATCCACACAGTAGTGGACAATCAGGTAGTTGTCACATTGTACCTAATAGGTTAATTGCATAATTTTAAACCTTAGTGTTTTTGCAAAATCATGGAATAGGTGATTAATCCTATCATGCTGATATGTTTTGTTTTCTAATTGCAGAAAGTGGGGATGTAAAAGCTAGTATAGCAGTATTATCATTTATATTAACTAGTGCTGCAAAATATAATGTTGACGGTGAAACACTATCTAATGAACTACAACAACTTGGTTTACCTAAAGGTAAATAAACTCTGTAGTTTCATGTAAGGTAATATAAAAAATCAAATCCTCATTAAAGGGAGGCAAATATATTAAACATCAGGTTATTTGCCTATTGACGTCAATGTTAAATGACTGTAACAGTTTGTAGCTCTTTGCTCAACATTCAGTTGGTTCCAATCTTTATAGGCACAATTGAGACCACATTTGGTAAAAAATCAAATCCCTATTAAAGGGAGGAAACTATATTAAACGTCAGGACTATTTTCCCATTGACGTCAATGTTTATAGCCACAATTGTTGATTTTCATTATTTTGAAACATTGTTGAAATGTAACATACTGTTACTATAGTATTGACATAGTGTTAGAGAGCTATGTATAATAGTAATGATGTCTAAATCGATCAGAGTCAATCTTAATTCACCATAACATGAAGAATTGGCTTGTACAAATTAATAATAGAATTATTATTACTTTATTTATCTGAGACACAATGAAATTTAACTTAATGACCATAAATGTCAATTGGTATAAGTTTTGGACCAAATAGTTTCTAAATAAAAGTATTTTTTGATCGAATATGGTCTTAAACTTTCCATTTATTCTCTATTTTGACATGTTTGGACTTTAATGTTGTCTTATAATAATCTGTTTTACTTTGTTTTATCTTAAATGTTATTATTATAACCTTTATTCAGACATGTTGAGACTTAATGTTGTCTTATGTTTTATTTTAGAACATTCAACATCTTTATGTAAATCTTATGGTGATGCTTTAGAAAAATTAAAAGAATGTTTACGGCAACAGAGCTTAAAGCGTAAGTACCAGCACATTTATAGATATTTATTAATATCCTATATAGTTTTATCCATAAATAGCCCATATTGCTTTATTCACAAACATCATGTATATAATTTTATCCATAGATAGTGTGTATTGCTTTATCCATAGATAGTGTGTATTGCTTAATCCATAGATAGTGTGTATTGTTTTATCCATATATAGCCTATATTGCTTTATCCATAATTATCCTGTGCAGCTTTATCCATAATTGCCCTACTTTATGGTTTACTCTTTTAAGGGTGATTTTCATTCAAAAACCTTAATTGTGTTTTACTTTTGTATTTTCAGTATCAAGTCTAGACAATGTTCAATGGAGAGTAGATTATATTTTAAGCTCTAGTGAATTAAAGGTAGGCCCACCCTTCTATTATCATTTGATCAAGTCTTAAGTTTATGTTTCAATATCAGTTGTTTTTTGTTTTTGTTTTCAATTAGCAAAAGAAATCTCGGATGTGTCAACACTGTATGCATAAGGTTAACATCCACTCAAACACATACTGGATTAATTTTATTTCCATATGAGTCCTTAGCTGAAGGAGAAAACTTTGAGGTTGGTCAGGTGACATTACTCCTTGTCAATTGTCTCAGTTACAGACCTTATGGTCAAAAGTGCAACCAAACCCCCCATGCAAAATATAAGGGTTTATAATGTATGAGAGGTTATTAGATATTGAAATATGTGTTGTTAGAATATGTATCTAAATTAGCTGTGGTCCTGGTTATATAATCTGTTATCTATTACACAGGATGTGAGTGAGCCATGTGTACAAGTGAAATTATCAATCAAAAATCCTGATACCAACCAATCAAAACCAGTTTCTTTTACAGTATCAGCAGATAAATTCAGAGTTTTATTAAATGGTATGTTTCCATACTTTTTTCTAAACAATTTATTAAAATTCAAATTTATTTACTCGCAAATTGCACTAGTTAAAATATATATGTTTGATAAAGACGAGAGTATCATCGTCGAAACGTTGCATGTTAATAAACCAGTAATTGTTAATCAATAAATAGTGTTATTGTGTTAGAAAGTTCTTGATGGAATTTTTAGAAACATGGTAGAATTGGTCATTGTAAAATAATATTTTTAAAATTCGAAAAGGTTTTCCTTTATTATAGGAAAACCTTTTCGAATTTTAAAAATATTTTGATGGTAAAGATGTTTCGATGGCCATCTTTGATGCCATTTGAAAAAAAAAAACACTTTTCCCGGGGTCCTACTTTGGTAAACTTTGGTAAACCCTGCCAGAATCAGTTGAGAAATCTTCTCTAGCAATTTGGGGGTTCAACTGTATTTTGACCTGACTTATATCAAAATCCAGAATATCGTAATCTACCGAGTAATCTCCATGATTACATTCTGACTCTTAAAACCTCTGAATAGGATACAGAGCTCATAACAGAATTTTTAAAAACATGATTGGATATTTTAAAATCATGCCTAAGTTGAATTATTAGCATTGAAAAATTCCTCACTCATGGGCATATTATTAGAGACCCAAGAATCCTTCTCTTGTTTATAAAAGCTGTAGTTTTCACATTATGGTTTTAAATACTTTCTCTGTAATTTGAAATGACTTTTTTTCAGAATTAAAACAAGCAAATTCTATGATGGAAAACCTGTCTACATAGACACACAAAGCTAATATCCTTGTATGGGTGACCAGAGAAGAGATGTCAGAGGGGATAAATTGCAATGATACAATAATCTGTGGAATATTTTAAAGACATTTTCAGTGAACAATATTGCAATGAAATTCATGTACATACTAGACTATAACAATTATATATATTTTTATAAACAATTTTTTTATCTTATTTATACAATTTTTTGATAAAACACAAAGTAGATTTACTTACTGGAAACCAAACAACCACACATAGACGAGGGACTTGTCAGACCCAGTAATACACCCACCCTGTAGCCATCGCCTATGTAAGTTGTAAGTTATCATAAAAATCCAGTGGTAGGTTTTAATAATAAACACCTATCAAAGTGTAAACAGAATGATTAGTTTGCAAAATGCATTTGGAATTTAGTTGCATAACTTTGAAAACTGGAGTGGAAAGAGTTCTTCCATACAACTCAATGAAATGAAATGGGGTTTAACGTCTTATTGTTCTGCAGGGACTCAGCTGTTGAAGAAAAATTATACCTCAATGAACAATGCTACTAAGACCTGTATCATGTTCTCATACATAGGGGAATAACGATTTGCAATCAAAACATTACGAAGGCCCAAACTGTGACATAAATAACATAAGATTGTTGCTTCTTCTTCTTTTTGGTGTTTAACGTCTGCTTCCACTTAAGTGATATCACAGACAAGACATAGGAGAGCCGAAGCTGCTTCCTGATTTTTAGAATATGATTTTGCAATCTTTCCATTTTGGCCTTAGGCCATGGATTAGGTTTTAGTGGGAAGTTCTTCCCTTTATTTAATAAAAACACATCGTTGGTAGATGATCTCTTCTTCTGGATTGGTAGATGTCTTCTTTGTGGGATTTGTGTTTAGGTACCAGGCCTGTCTTCTCGTGGCCTCCCCTTCCTCCAGTATCCCACTGGTATTTGTTTTGGCAGAATAGTGTTTAGATGCAGAGCCCGTCTGATCATGACTCCTTCTTACTCCACTATCCCGCCAGTTTAGTAGATGTTAGTAGTAAATTAAACAAATATAGAATTAAATAAATAAAGAGAGTATAATAAAGTTGTAGTCAAATAAATTAAAGGTAATAAAATAACGTAAATTAAAGTAAAAGTAAAGTAAAGATAAAGTAAAATGAATAAAATAATATTCTAATAAAATAAAATAAAATAAAATAAAATAAAATAAAATAAAATAAAATAAAATAAAATAAAATAAAATAAAATAAAATAAAATAAAATAAAATAAAAGTAAATAAAATAAAATAAAATAAAATAAAAGTAAATAAAAGTAAATAAAAGTAAAGTAAAGATAAAGTAAAATGAATCCATTAAAATAAAGTTGTAGAGTGGTTGGGCTTCCTTCGAGAGGACGTTTTTACTTCCCCACCCTACGTCCTATAAAAAATAGAATAAGTTAAGATAAAAAAAGTAGAAAAAATAAAAAATAAATTGAGGTAATAAATAAAAATAAAATAAATTTAAGTAAAAGTAAAGTAAAGATAAAGTAAAATGAATAAATTAAAATAAATGTATAGGATGGTTGGGCTTCCTTCGTGAGGACGTTTTTACTCAACCATCCTACGTTGTATGGAGAATTTATCCAGCCGTGACCCTTTCTTATTTCACTTATTTACATAGTCCAACTGTGTCCATTAGGGTGTGGATTTCTTCGAAGATTTGTAGCTTCAGATCTGGTCTAGGGAAGAGTAGGTTCTTAGTGTTGAATGGTATGTTATTGGTCTCCATCATTCTCACTAAGTCCCGTCTCTCTTCCTTGTAAACCTCGCAGTCTACCAGGACATGGTTGGTGGTACACTCTTCTCCGCACTCACAGACGATGACTTGGTGTTTGTAGTCTCGCAGCCGCTCTTTCACCCTTAGTTTCGATATGAGTCTGCATATATCTCGTCTAGGGTGATTGGTCGCTGTCTTGGTGTAGATCTCGTCATCCAGTCGGAATCTGTATGTGTCAAGTTCAACGAGATTTAATTCCCAGATTGAATTGACCTGTCTTTTGACCATACTGTAGATTTCCGTGGTGCTGTAGTCTATGAGGCGGGGTGTAGCTGTGTCCTTGAGACCCTCGTTGGCGAGTCGATCTGCCTCCTCGTTTCCTTTAATGTTGACATGTGATGGAATCCACACGAGCTCTAATTTGCTTCCCTTCTCTAGGACCCTCTGATATAGCTGCCTGATTTCCAAAATGACTTCTGGTCTTGATTCCGAGTTGTCATTTTGGATTGAAATCAGACTGCTCAGAGAATCGCTTGGAATGACGAACTTGCCGGTCTTTTGATGGGAGATCCATGAAATAGCGTCACGAATGGCAACAAGCTCTGCAGTGTACACCGAACAGTTATTGGGCAGTTTCCTGCTTATTCCCTGTTCCCCGTTTGGCAGGTATATTCCAAACGAGCTGGTGCCCCTTTCAGGATTGCGTGAGCCATCCGTGTACACATGGTCCCAGTCATCAGACGGCCAGTTGTCTTCCAAATGTTCTAGAGAGAAAGCACGTGCAGCACTGGGGTTATTTTTCTTGTCGGTTTTCTGTAGTAGATCTAGATTGACCAGTGGTATAGGGAGCGTCCAGGGGGCGACAACTGGAGGGTCGTGTTTATTTATCACGAGCTCCCCCAGTCGTAGTTCCTTGATCGTTTCTCTGATACCCTGGCTGAAGGTTTTCTTTTTGGGATCTCTTACATATTTTGTCTTTTGTAGACTGACAAATGTTGGGGATCTTTCACCTAGTTGTGATATCTTGACCCAATACCTTGTCGCCAGTTCTTTTCTTCTTAGGGATAGGGGCAACTCCCCGACTTCTTGTAGTAGTGCTTCTCGCCTAGTCCCGAGCCCTACGCCAGTCGCAATACACAGAGCTTTGTATTGGATGGTGTCAAGCTTGCTTAAGAGTGTTGGCGCACAGTTCATGAAGACCAAAGAGCCGTAGTCTAATACAGAACGTATTAGAGCACGATATACCATCATTAGTGTAACTCTATTGGCGCCCCACGTACTGCCCGTTAATTTTCTCATTAAGTTTAGGATTTTGGAGCATCTATCTACAGTCCAGTCGATGTGCGGTTTCCAGGTCAACCGTCGGTCAAAGATTACGCCAAGGAACTTGGTTTGGTCTTTGAACTCGATGGTTTTCCCGTTCATACACAGAGTCATTCTGTTTATCCCTCTATCCCTGCTCACAAACATGCCGACTGTTTTCTTCTCCGAGACTTTAAATCCCCAGTCGTTTGCCCATGTCATGAATTTGTCTACGGCTTTTTGCATATTCTTTTGTAGTTCACAGAAGCTCGTCCCATTTCTCCATATGGTACTGTCATCGGCAAATTTAGCCAAGTCAGTTTTGGAATCGAGGTAGGACGATTTGTGAATGTCATTGATCATGATGTTGAAGAGAGTGGGACTGATAACAGACCCCTGAGGCGTGCCATTTTCTAATGTTTGCTCGGCACTCAGGAATCTGCCAACATTCACCTGTATCCTTCTATCGCTCAGAAAGCTTTTAATCCACCGAAACATTATGCCCGTTATACCGATACGTCCTAACTTGAAGAGCAGCCCGTCTAACCAAACTAGATCGAAAGCCTTGGTCAGATCTACGAACACGGCACATAACAGGTTTCCCGAGAGAAGTGCCTGCGACATGACTTGCTGTAGTCTAACCAAGTGGTCCATTGTTGATCGTCCTTTCCTGAACCCACTTTGATTTTCGTCGATCAATCGGTTGCTCTCCAGATAGAACTGTAATCGAATATTAACCATTGTTTCCAAGGTTTTGCATAGTGTGGATGTCAAACTTACTGGTCGATATGACTCTGCCTTGTTCTTCTCTTTCCCAGCTTTCAGTAGAGGTATGACGTTTGCTTTTCGCCATTCTTTAGGTACCTCTCCTGACAGCCAGGATGTGTTGAAGAAGTTTAGTAGTATCGTTTTGGCGTTTCTTGGTAGATGTTTGAGCATGGAGTACTTTACTTTGTCCTCACCAGCCGCACTATCCTTCTTGAGGGAAAGAGCCTTATTTAACTCTCCCTCAGAGAAGGGTAGGTTGATTGGTTCAGCCACTTCATTAGATTCAATTACTAATGAAGGGTGCTGCGAGTAAAAGATTTCCTTCCTCTTCAGAAACTCTGGTGATTGGTTTTCGTCTCTGCTTGCGTCAGCAAAAGTTTTTGCTAGTAGGTCTACCTTTTCCTTGCCGTTCGTAACGTACTTATCTCCATCTTCAAGGTTTGGTATGTTGAATGATCTGCGTTTCCCGTTCATGGCGTTCAGCTTCTTCCAGACGGCACCCGTTTGCGTGTTTTTATTCAACGCATTACAGAATGTCATCCAGTGCCCACTTTGTGCCTTTTTTATGGTGTCTCTTGCAGCGTATTTCAACTTAAGGTAATTTTGGTGGTTGGCTTCATTGTAGTGGCGTTTCCGTAGGCGGAGGGCCTTCCTTCTGTCGTTGACTGCCTTCTGACATTCCGGTGACCACCATGGTTTTCTAGTCCTTGGTTTTCCACCAGAAGTCTTTGGAATAGAGTCGTTAGCAGCACCTATAATAGAGCTCGTAATGTTGGTTGCGTACACGTCGATGTTGGTATCGATGATATCTTCTTCCTTCCACTCAAGGCAGCCTACACGGAATTTAACCCAATCAGCTTCTTTCATAATCCAATTGGGTCTCCCGTTATAGACTTCCCTGGTTGCTTCGGCCTGAATGCAGAATTCTATCAGGAGATGGTCACTGCCAAGTGTTTCATCTTCGTGTACTTGCCAGTCGCAGCGGTTTGCCAGACCAAGCGTACAGAACGTGAGATCTAGGTGCGAAGGTGGGGCATTTCCTCCAACAAAAGTAGGGCTCTCATCGTTCAGCATGCATAGGTTGTTTGCTTCTATTATTGAGCATAGGCTAGTCCCCCGACAGTCATTCCTCGGCGACCCCCACAGAACGTGTTTTGCATTGAAATCTCCGCAAAACACTGATTCGCCCTGTGGAAGTTGATCGAGAAGTGACTGGAAGTCAACTGGTTTTTTCGTGACATCTGGGGGTACATAGACATTCACTATTGTCAAATTCGTATTATTGCTCAATGTGATGGCTATGCCCATTGCTTCTAGAGGTCCGTCTACGTCCAGTGAAACAGAAATATAATTTAGGTTATCACGGATATAGATGGCAATGCCGCCGCCACGTGTCGTACTTCCTGGTCTGTCCCTTCTCTCACAAGTGTACCCGGGTATGTAGACGTCTTTCAAAGTTGGTAGTAGCTTGGTTTCTTGGAGGCATATTACATCTTTGGGGTTGCGTGTGATGTATTTTCTCAGCTCAGCACATCTGGTGGCCAGTCCATTAACATTAAGTTGTAAAACTTTAACCTGGCCCGCCATGATGACTGTCCGGATGGATGCCCCTCAATGTTGGAGTTCTATTGATCTACTGGTGTCTCGATTTCCATAGATTGTTGCTAGGCAGGCTAGGCTTTTTATACGCCTGGACACATTTTCATCTGGACGTATATTGTCGTTTTTTCACCCGTATGTGTGTCCGTGCACATTTTATGTAGATACTCTACAGGTCACAATTTTTTATACACCCACATGTTCATGTGGACGTATATTGTCGTCGCACCTGTCCCTCCGGCCGCCGACACTTGTTTATGAACACACTACAGGTTACAATTTTTATCCGACTGAAGGAAATGCACTGAAGGAAATGCACGTGGTTTGAAGGAGGTAGTGATTTATGAAAGAAGGTTGAAAATTATTTTTCAAAGATGAGCGTGTTTTTTTTCTAGAATCTGGTCTTGCTGATGCAGAAATCATGCTGCTCACAGAACTTTACCTGTCCCTTGGTAAGTGAGCCCCTAGAATGCATATATATTCTATTAGTCCCGAAATAACCTTGTTTGTGTTGAGTGGACGTTCTCTGTCTCATATATATTCTAAGGGCTCATTTACCAAGGGACAGCTAGATGACAGGTAAAGTTCTGTGAGGTAATGTATATCCATGATAGGTCAAATTTGGTTAGGTACCATTTAGCTGACGTATTTAAGTAACTGTGGGGGGTTTGGGGGTCCTCCCCCAGGATTTATTTTAAGATAAGACTCGATTTCCTGGCATCTGATCTGCAAATATTAAACACAACTCCCACCCTATTTTCCGTGTTTTTGTCGGTACAATTTTTTCTTACAGCTTGCCGGAATAAGGGTTGGGTGCGCCCCCTCCCTTTGTATCCGCGTCTGTATCGGACTGTAACTTCAATGATTATGGCCCCTGATTGCTCGATAAATCACGTTTTTAGCTTGTGAACAGAGGTCACAATTTTGAAACGATTTTGATGAAACTTTATTTAAATGTATGTTTATAACCCAACGATCTTGGTCCATTCGATATTTGCGCATATCGATTTGTAACTTCATAAATTATGGCCCTTGATTGTAGGAAAATCACTTTCTTTTTAGTTTGTTCTATATCCTTCTCTCAAAAATGTGACCGTATTCTGTCTGGCAGCCGTTGGTTATTTATGTGATTGCTTCAATTGGATTTAATAATGGAATCCGAAATACTATTGAAAACATGACGTCCGATAAGGTTGACGACAATTAACCTACATTAAAATATGTATCAGTAACTAAATACATATATTATATAAATCTTTATTGACTGAAACGTTTTAATTTATCAGATAACATACAAATAAGCTATAAAATGTAAATTAAGTACCGTACGTATTCATAGTACAATTCTTCTTTGTCTTATATATTACATGTAGACAGAAAACTTCTTTAACATTTCTATAACACGTTTTGTATGTAGTAACTGCATAATGGTACATGTCATGTTACTTAGAAAAGTTTACATGTTGAACCGAAGAAACCCCATCTGCTTCGACCATTACAATCAAAAGGATCACAGCAACGTTGAATAAGGCTACATTTTTCACCAAGAATGGCACAACGACCGTAAGTCAAATGTAACCCTGATCGTTTAGTCCTTTCTATCTTCTCACTGACCCTGTGAAAAAAAATATCCCAAAAAAACACAATAACAAAAAGATAGGTTGCATCTGCCCACAGCAGCTAAATCATCCGGGCAGTCAACAAGAGGTGTCTCATATTTTTACATGTTCCGGTAATGAAACTTTTAAAATACATTAAAATCTGACGTAATTATCAGAAAATCATTAGAATTTGTTTGGATTTGATAAAGTTCTACTCCATGCTAACGTTTAGTACTGTATACGAAACATTTAATATCATGAGTTTAGCTGTTCAATGTTCAAGTTATAAAAATACAATGCAATTCGATATACTTGTTCATCTCAAGACCTTAAACTCGGTGTATTAATCTAAAGTCAATCGGATGATAATTTTAGCCTCTAGAGTGTCCACAAGAAATTTTGACGGTTATTATCAGAAATCGCTGAAAATTCCATAGGCTTCTTCATCTCATGACCTTAAACACTGTGTATAAATGTAGTCAATCAGTAATTAACTTTAGCCTCTAGGGCGTCCACAAGCAACGGACGGACGGGGGCGACAACAATATGCGACCACATTTCAATGTGGGCGTATAAAAATTGTGTCTAGTCGTTTGGACGAGATAGAAACGTGTATGCATAAATCGTGCCGCCTCAATGCAGCGACAACAACTAAAATGGTGGCCATCAAGAACCTTAAGTGCACGTAAAATAACCATTGACAACTTGGATTCTGTATATTATGTGAATATGGAAAAGGTAGCAGTATGTTAGTCTCAAAATATAGCATGGGTGAGACATTAAACCTCATTCATTCGTTTACTCAAATTTATGTTAAACTCCACCCCATTCCTTGACGTTCCTTTACATAAAGGAAGTAAAGCATTTAACATTATGATTAACAAGTTAACAAAAATAAATCCAGATCCATATCTTGTAAAGAAACTTTTTATCTCCCAAATTCGACCGATCATAACATGTTATTCGGATATATGGTTTATGGATGTAGACGAAAAAAACAGAAAGCTAAAAACTGATGTACTTTAAAAGACAAATATTTTGATCATCTTTCTTATATTGATTCAACAATGATAGAAAAATTGAATATTAAAATGTGCAAATATGCCTTAGAAACAAGCAGAAAAGGTAGCAACATAGCTGTACGTGAAAGCTTTATTAGAAGTTTAGCACTAAAAAATTATGAAAGAATTTCAAAACTACCCACTTCAAACTTAACAAAACAAAACTTGCCTTAATTGAAAATCAAAAAATGCATGCTGACGGAAGATATAGTTGGTTTTTATTTATTAAAAATTGTGAATCCATAAAATCCAATTTACATGTAGACCTAAAATCATATTATAATCATTTTTTATACCCAAAAATTAATAATGATAAAGGTCTAGATGAAACTTCCTTAAATAAATTAAGGACATATGACACAACAATTATGAAAATTATTTAGATGCGATAAAAAAATCCAAAAACATAGAAAAGCACTAACAAATCTTAGAATAAGCGCACGTAAATTGAAAATTGAAACAGGGAGATATTTAAAATTGGACGTAAAAGATCGTTTGTGTAGTATATGCCAGGAGGTAGAGGACGAAATTCATTTTCTAACAAAGTGCAAACGACATGACGAAAATAGAATAGAACGGTTTAGATTAATTGTATTTCAAGAGCCAATTTTTTATAAAATGAATGTATTTTGAAATGTTTAGGAGCTTTATATTTAGATGTTATTCTATAGCTCTGTTTATTATAATGCCAATGCAACATAAGCTTTATGAGATCATATTACCATTTACCCAATTTCACACACTATATCTTGTACTGTTGTAAAAACGGATATTATCTTTGTGATAAGTATGTAAATATTTGTTTATTTTACTAAACCGACATTGTTGATTTCATTCGGAAGTGTCGTTAAACTTTACATCCTTATACAGACTAGAACTTAACAAAGGAGCTAAATCTCTAACATTTGGGACCAGAAATTGACAAAAGTGGGTTGCAACGCATCATAATACTGTAATATGAATGTATATAAACTGATTTGCATTCAATGGTTTCCGTTTTTACACCAATTTATGTTCGGCGGAAAAAGCCAGCAGTCTCAATCGAGAGCAACTGTCTAGCGTCTGGTTATTCCAGTCTACATACGCCTTTTGATTCGGTGCAATGTGTCTAGCCTCGACCCTCGGGTCTCTTGTTACAAATGGGGCTGAAGCGCATTATGGTACACGATTCGTGTAAAAATGTTAAAATGTGTATTTTGTCTTAAATATACTGGATATCAAAAGCCCATCTTTTCGGGTAAGATGACAACATCAATGTTGATTTAATTTAACAAATAAATCGTGTTTTCAATGTTGAAGATTTTGGATGATATTGAGTTAGAGAATTAGCTACTTTAATGTAAACTTCAAAAAACGATTACATTTCTTTTGTTTACACAGATGTAATTCCAAGAATTGTAAAGGAGATTTTTATTTATTTTTTGGGGAGAATTTACAAGCCACTGATATCATAGCCAATCCTATTGAAACACAGATCCTATTTGGTTTCGTTTTTTATAGTTCAAAATTTCATTACCTAGAATGCACCAAAACGGATAATACTACATTTTCTGCGTACCAAAATTTATTTCCTAACCATCGGATTCGAATCATTTAGATGTCATAAGATAGTGTATTCGTGGGACTATAATCCGACGACACTCTAATTGTTTTGCCTTTTAAAGTCAGGTCCCCAATTAACAATACTAGGACCGTATGCAATGACCAGACCAGACCACCCTTACACCCCGCGGCTCACGTGAGAAATAAAATGAAGTAGTATTAAACGATCCACTGCTCTCCAACAACCAGGCTAATAATAACGTGCTATGATCGAAGGTTTTGTATTTACAGCGAATTCCAATAAGTCAAGAGTTACTTTACGTGCATACCAACAACGAACGAGTATACGGGTGAAAAAGTAAGATGAACTTACAAAGCACTACGTCCTCCATTGTCACGAATAGGTTCAGCATCTGCAATGAAATAAAAAGATATCAAATGGGGTTTTAGCATCTGTAAAATCTTATCAAAAACTTATAACTCAAATACAATGAGAACATGCGATGGCTGATGAGAGTGCAAATGTCACATGTCCAGTTTTGTTCAAAATGATGTTTTGACCCTTTTGAATGGCATAAACATGCGCCCTTCCACTGTGTAAATGCTGTTAGTCCAGATTAATTAGAGTACCGGTATCATGTTATTGCCATGAAATGTATGTTCCACTTCAGTAAAAGTTTAGTATGCAAAAGTGATATTTGTGGACCTGTAACTTTTGTCTACGTCTGAAAGCTCATCCCTTGTCAGTGATGCAGACGGAGGGCCTGACAAGGACAGCTGCCTATAATTTGGATAGGACAAAAAACCGATGTCCCGTGTACACATTGGCGTGCACGTAAAAGATCCATTGGCAGTTGGAATTCAGTTGCAGCCCGGGCAAAATTTCCCCCATAACACACTGTACAGTATGGCGTATGCCCGTCTTCAATAAGCCCAGGTTAGGTGCAGAAGTGTAGGACGTTTAACCTAATTTCATTCATTTATTCATAACACTAAACAGGAACACGTGGACATATCGCCTACAATAACGTTGTCAGGAGTCTAAACATTAAAGTTTGTGTTAATGGATCCAAAATACAATTTTACATGACACCGGAGGCGGATTCAAGGGGGGGGGGGGGGACGCAAGGGGCGCGCGCACCTTACTTCTGAAAGTGCCTTTTTTTACTTCTGAAAGGGCCTTTTCTCAGACCCAAATACGTCCGAGAATATCAGCCAAATAGCTTTTAGAATTGATACAGATGCAAGGAACAGCAATGTAGCCACGTCAGGCGGCACTATTTTTTGCCGCCAAGCACAAAGGAAAAATCGAAAAAAGCCGCCCAGTCGTATTTAAACCCTCCCAACTTCGTCCTTTGTACACAAACTCAGCGCTCGAAAATTTTTAAGGTACTTAATCTACGGTTAATCTTAGCCTATCCACAATGTCAATGTTTCTTATTTTATTTCTTGTCTGTGTTGATCGTGGATTTGGTACGGCCCAGGAGTAGGGCTAGGAGAACGATGCGTGCTTTCTCAACTTCTGTCTGACCTGATTCTCATTCCACCGTAATAATAATATAATTTGTGAGTCAAATAAAACAACGTGTTTTAATTATCAATATCTACCTGTTGTCATAATTCGTTGTACTCAAATAAAACACAAACACCGTTTTAAGAATAGGCCTATATAAATTTGAATATTTAAATAGAAATTGATTTGCACTGAAGCAAATAAGACAGCAAATGCTCTAAAAATACACCAATAAGGGATGAATTTTCGTAAAAGACCACGCCCCCCTCCCAAAATTTTTTTGATCGTTACGCTCGCATTAAGATTCTTTCCACAACTCACCTCAGCAGCGTGCCCTCATTTTGCGGCGCTCCCCTTTTCGAAATTCCTAGATCCGCCCTGGACACAGTTCACAATAGCTCGATTTATTAGCTATAAATAGTGAGTATGGTTTATTATACTATAATTCAGCTCAATTGACGCTCAAGACCTTCCCTTGAAAAAAGTATTTTGTAAATTGACTAACCTGCAAATGAAAAGTAAAATGTCGTAACGACAACCAACAATATCACGAACTTCATCTTGTAAAATCTGTGTTATTTTAAATGTTTACTTTTGAATCTTAAAACTAAATACTTTCACTTTTAGGCCGATAAAATCTTCAGGAAACTTGATATTGAGAACAAACAAATAAAACTCAGCAACATTTGATGGTTGTGCCGAAGTGCTACTTTCTGGGGGTTGTAGCTTATTGTAACACTTACGACGAAAACTCAGATAAATAGTAAAAATTGTACTTTTAAAAACGATGGTCCAAAACTGGTTAACGGTCACAATAACGAGATAGGTATCGCTAGAGCGAGCCGGTTACCAAGACTAAAGTTACAATAGAATACAGAACATATATACAAGCTAAGGATTAAAATAATTATATAATAATATTTGATATAATGTTAATTTGCACATAGGAAACAGATGTTTAAATACAGAAGAAGATATGGACATAGCAAAATTGCGTGTTAACTATAATTACGTAATATATATCGTTACATTAAGTATAAACTCAAACAGTTAAACGACTTGAAAGATTAGTGAGATATCAATTCGGACATTGGTCAATTACGACTTTAACAAAAATTATATCATAACATATATACAAAGATACACTACAACAGTTGTTTCAGCTCTTTGTCCTGTTAGAATATAATAGAGCGGGGTTTAAAGTCGCATCATTTTGAGACTAACAAACCAGTTATTGTTTTGAATATGGCAATGTGCACTGTTGGGAGAATAGGGTTAGGTCGCCGAATCGTCTAACGCGTGTGCTTTTGTTCATAAGATCTGCCATTGAGTCAAGTTATCTGGTTTTGTTTCCAAGTTTGTTAGGGTCACCTCGTGGGTTTTTACAGGGTCCTCCAGTTTCCACGCACTGCTAAAGAGTGAAGACCCATAAGTGCCATCGAATAATGGAAATACAATTGAAGCTTATGTTAGTTTCGAATG
Organism: Patella pellucida; assembly: GCA_917208275.1. NCBI lineage: Eukaryota > Metazoa > Mollusca > Gastropoda > Patellidae > Patella > Patella pellucida. The sequence continues at coordinate 62,466,742 of OU795038.1, forward strand.
ACCTAGTTTTTGTCTAGTGGACGACTGAATGTTAAACCTAATTTATATCTATGTGTGGGGAGAATTTTACCCGTGTCATTCTGTTTACTGTTATTTGAATTCAAAGATTATTTTAACACATCAGAAAGATTCTCTTCGGACTAGCTGGATTTAGTCGAGTTTTCAGGGGCCCTATGTCTACCTCACAATAGGTTCAAGTTTGTTTATGTAATCAATCGTGCAACACAAAAAAAACTTGCTGCTACAACCATCCGATGGAATCCCAATTAAAAGTGAAAGTATGCTACCCTGGCAAAATATTAGAAAACAACAATTTGCTAGAAAAATATAATTACGATTCAAGTCCGACAAATTCAGAGAGCCACGAAGCTAACTCACAAACAAGGATGTCGCGGGTTCCTCCCGGTATTAGTCTAGTCAAAAGGGTACCTTGTATTTCTACATCCTGTTCTGCTCTTAAAAGTGGCAGGGAATATACGCCGGGTCGTTTGTGGGGTTCGGTGCTGGTGTGAACGCAAACGATTTTTTGAGAGAACCGCGAACAGTTGCCGAAAACGCCGATGTAGTGTTATGGCAAAATTCTCCCCAAAGCACACTTCATGGACTGATATACCCCCTTCATTAGACCCCAGGGCCGGATCATGCCTTTTAGATGCCCTAAGCACTTAAGACTTTGGTGCCCTATAATTATGTGTCATTCAAAATATAAAATTGAGGGTGAAGTTATGAATAATATACATGATTTTTTTGTAAATAGTTCTCATACCTACAAACATTTAAAGAGAGGCTTAAGATGATACTTGAGAAAGAAAAATATTTTTATTTTATTTAAACCGGGCCATCTGACCAACTCGAATTATTTCACTAAACACTAAGGCACCATTGACAATTCGGCTATGAAAATGTATGTGGTGCCCCCCTTCCCTTGGTGCCCTAAGCACGTGCTTATTCTGCCTAATGGTTAATCCACCCTGTTAGCCCCGTTGCTATAGAATAGTAGGCCTACGGCATTAACTCGTATTTCATTTCCTTCTCATTCACTGCTTTGATAGTTTCCCCAACTCCTTAACGACAATGTTGTCAGAGTGTTGATTATACATATCATATAACCTAGTTTGTTATGATTCCTAGCCCAGTTTGACCTCTTTCTGCCACTTGTTCTCAGAAACAGAAGAAATCTGAGAATTACTAACAAGTAGGTTAAAATCAATGTCACGGTAATCTAAACGTAACACGTAGAGCAATAAATATTGTTGTACAAGTGTATGGAAGACCAAATGGGACAATATTCATGATTCTTGTTTCTACATTCCAGTTTGAACATTTTAGACACGAACGCAACAATCTAAACTAATGATTCTCGTTTCTACATTCTTATGTCAACACTTCATGCACAAAATTAACATTTTAAACAAAAAATTGACTTTATGTTTCATTTTTGCCGTTTTATCGATCACTTTTATATATCATTAAATATTAAAATTATAAAATAATTTCTTAATTTTACACGACAAAGAAATCAATTCATTGGTTTCTGAAAGTGTCTATGTCTACCTCACAATAGGTTCAAGTTTGTTTATGTAATCAATCGTGCAACACAAAAAAACTTGCTGCTACAACCATCCGATGGAATCCCAATTAAAAGTGAAAGTATGCTACCCTGGCAAAATATTAGAAAACAACAATTTGCTAGAAAAATATAAAAATATTTGTTAAAAATGTTGATTTTGTGCATGAATTTTGGACATAAGAATGTAGAAACAAGAATCATTAGTTTAGAATGTTGCGTTCGTATCTAAAATGTTCAAACTGGAATGTAGAAACAAGAATCATGAATATTGTCCCATTTGGTCTTCCATACACTTGTACAACAATATTTATTGCTCTACGTGTTACGTTTAGATTACCGTGACATTGAAATGTAGAAACAAGAATCATGAATATTGTCCCATTTGGTCTTCCATACAAGTGAGGGAGGATCGCATTTCACACCAACAAAACCATTAGACGAAATGAAATGGGGTTTAACGTCCTACTGGTCTGCTCCGACTGATGTAATGAGAAAGAGAGAGAGAGAGAGAGCGAGAGAGAGAGATGGTGGGGTTTAACGTCCACTCGATTGAAGCTAGGTCATTTCGGGACTAACATATAGTTTTATTTTATTTCAATAATTCGCTTGCGCGTAGGGGTCTTTAGTAGTGGGAGGACCCGGAGAAAACACACGAGGATGGACAGGCGAGTCTACCCTTGTCAGGCACGACTGGGAATTCGAACCACGCCAGTTGACTCAATGGCAGTCTTTATGATAGAAAACGCGCACGTGCTAACCATTCAGCATCCAACCCCCACTGGAGTAATGAAGACTGGAAATATTAGACACAGATGACATTACAAGCGGGCCCGGGCCCCCCCCCCCCCCAAAGGCCAAAAAACATCTTATTAGCCCCCCACCCCTAATATTTCAGCCACTCCAACACATTCCGTAGCCCCACCACAATTTATGAGCTGGCTACGGGCCCGGTTACAAGCAATGGATAACAACCGTATATCAAATCATATGAATGGATCCTGAGTCATCCGCAAGCGCTCGCTGTGCTGTACAATTCCGATGCGACATTTGGTTCTGGTGACAATATCAAATGGGTAAATTCTATAATCTAGATCTCATGTGTTATTTTAATTAATATAAATTGGGGAGCCGCTGTGGTTCAGTGTCGCTTATCCAGAGGTGCCATCTTCGATCATGGTGTTGGCGGACAAAGTTCATTGGAATTTTCCGCCGTGGTTCCCCGTATATACATTGACCTGCAGGTAAAAGAACGGTTGGCAGTTGGAATTCGAAATAAGAGTAGTCCGTAGTGCCGCTTCCCGGGTACAGTTTCCCTCATAGTTTCCCTCCTCCCTCCTTTTGGTCAGTAACAAAAAGCACAGTCTGGTTCACCTACACCCCACCTCACCCCGACAAAAAGACTATAGCCTGGTTTACCTAAACCCCGCCCCTATCACTTGCCATCGAGATAAATTAACACACTATAGTTGATGTATTACAGAAACTGTGATATCACTTAGGTGGAAGCGGACGTTAAATAAAGCTATTTCACACACGACTCGACATAAACTATTAATTTGTATGGACATCGTAATTTATTTCGCCAATACGAGAACTTACCCCGAGCTGTGACTTAAAACCGAACTAGAACCGCTTTAGAAATCAAATTTAAATTTTGGGCGGGTGAGCGGAGGGGAGGGGGCATTGAAAGTTGCCCTTTAACACATCTCTGGAATGACGTTAATGTGACAGGGATTGATGCGTTAAAGATCCCTATTGCAGGTCTGTTTTATAATCAACTTACTTCCCGATGGCTCTGATTTAGTAGAGTAGAACACGACGGTTATTTAAGAGTTTATTAATTAAAATAGATAATGGGGTCATAGTCTCGATCACTGTAGTAAATTACCGTTGCTACGATAATTACCATCTACGCTGTATTTTTTTCAAAATTTAGGCACTCATAACTTTGAACAGAATAAAGTAATTTGACTGAAATTTTCAATACATTTATTTTCCATTGTCGTATTTTTGAACTAGTTTAGCGTGAACGAACAGCCATATTATCTAAAGTATACATAATGCATCTTTAAGCAGAATCTCGTGTGAGGAAAGTGCAGCATCATCATAAACACAGAAAACACAGCAAATTCTAAACATCAAAGTGTGTGGTAAACACTTTTTAACGATATACAAGTACACAGCAATTTATAAATATTAAAACATGTATCTGGTAAAAGCCTTTATAACGAATAACGATATACACATACAAACACAACAAATTAAAAATATCAAAGTGTGTGAGTGATGGTATGTGGGTGTGTGTGGTAAAACCCTCTATAACAGTATACAAAAATACCCCCGGGGATCACGGTGGCTAAGTGAATAAGGCGCTGGTTCGCTAGCCTGGAGGTCGAGTGTTCGATTCCTGCATTGGCCGAGAAAGTTCATCTCGATTATCCGACGTGATTTCCCCTTGTCAGTGATGCAGAAGGAGGGCCTGACAAGGACAGCTGCCTAGTCGTTCGGATGGGACGAAAAACCGAGGTCCCGTGTACACATTGGAGTGCACGTAAAAGATCCCTTGGCAGTTGGAATTCGATATAAGAGTAGGCCGTAGCGCCGCTACCCGGGCAAAATTTCCCTCATAGCACACTGTATGGCGTATGCCCGTCTTCAATTAGGTCAGGTTAAGTGCATAACAGTAGGACGTTAAACCCCATTTCATTCATTCATTTACAAAAATACCCCCCCCCCCCCTGCATGCTTAAAGGAGCTAAATCGCTAATATTTGAGACATAGAAATTGACCGTAATGGGTCGCAACGCATATAATGTAATCTGATTGTATATAAACTGATTTGCATTCAATTGTAACCGTTTTGACTCTTAATTTCAAATCAGTTATGTCCAGCGAAATACGGCATGAGTCTCAACCCAAAGGCTATTTCTAGCGTCAGGCTATTCCAGTCGATTACGCATGCTCTCCAGATAAGTTATGCCTTCACCTTTTGACAGAAGTTGTAGAATATGATTGTGTAGCCTCGTTCTTTCTGGTTTCTTGTTACAAATGACGTTGAAAAGCGCTATGGCGGTTGTTAAGGCAGTTAACTTTTTTTCAAAAACATTATTTATGTAGTTTTGTAATCGGAATTCAGCTTTAATTTACACGAGGTTTGTATTTTACAGGATTAACACTGCAGGTTTACAGAGTTAAGGCAAACATGATAATTTTAATTATTTATACCATTGCATGTACAGGCCACACGCCATGTTGAACTGACATATATTGTCGGTCCTTCTGGGTTTTACCAATTAAACAACAGCAGAAATAACCGGCATTTATTGAGGAATGCTGGTAGAAAGCTTAGTTCAGTCAGATAATTATGTTTAATATAGGTATAAATCAACGACAATTGTTATACTGTAGCCAAATAATTATGCTTTAGTTTTATAGATATGTGTTCCCACGTTTATAGTCAGGGGATTTATTCTACAATTAAAATCTATCTTGACATAATATTGCAATTGTGTTGCATAATTGGTAATTCCCTAATCAAAGTGTATACTTTTTTTTAGGATCGTGACCGACGAGGTAATATATTTTTGACAAGAGAGGGAGAGAGTGTGACAAAGCGCTACAAACCGTTGTGTTTGAGTACCGACATAAAATCCCACGCGTTATTGACAATGTGGATGATCGTACGTAACTAGCGTGTAGAAAATTAAATGGTAGCTGGCTTTTTTCGCACGTATACAGTGAATGGCCATTTTGCTCAGTAATCCCAGACAGAATTTGGCAATTTAGTCAATCCCGACGCTAAAAACATTAACATAATTGATTGCGTGTATCTGAAATAGACCCGACCGACGCACAAAAATGTTCCAAGATGGCAGCGCCCATGAGCTTAGAGTTTCGAGGCGCTATAAACTTTTCAAAGTCGAAGTTAGGAGTTACAGACTTAAATTTGAAGCAAAAACAATTGGGGGCATTACTTACATGCTTATTATGAAGGTCACGACTGATTTGTCAAATTCTCCCATGGATATATATATACAAAAGAAATTCAAGGAAGAGTGAAGCCATGATTGTTATTGTTAGTGCGTTGATCTGATGACCTGTGACGTATAGACCACGTCATATGAAAACATGGCTATTGACTGTCTCTGAGATTACTTCTCCGCAGGTTGCGTGTCTCAGATGTTCAGAATGTGTGGATGATAATATGACCTGTGTACATTTATACGGAATTCAAAAGATGATGTGATATATAAACTCCTTATAGGCTATAATGATGACCTTGTGTGTGTTGATCAAGTTCTTTATGAATGTTAATATAAATTCACTTATACCCGTGTTTCTGTAGCAAGAGAGACTTGGTTAATATAAATTAAAAATGCATAATCTAGACCTAGTCTCGCATGACGAATTTCGTTACACGATAATATGGATAATGGAGACTTAATCTCGTTTGTCCAGCACCGTTGCTACGATTGTAAACATATATTCTACATCTTGAAACACTCATAACATAGCTCACAATAATGGATTTTTTTTAAAAAAAATTTTGGGGGGGGGGGGCATATTTTATTTCAAATGGATGAAGACGGGTCAGGGAACAGGCATAGCCTATATCATACCTCTCGCATAAACATTTTCAAAATTTCCATTTCCATTATCTATTTTCTAATCCCCTGCAACAATCTAATAACTAAACACTTGTTTGAATAATCTCGAACGTTTGCAATTAGAGGAAAAATAATAATACCGGATGACGCTTTGACATATAGTTTGAATTAATCGTTGTGATATTTTGACATTTGGGTTTAAAGGTATATGTTCCCCACCGTCGAGCAAAACACATAACTATGTTAGCACAATGTGCCCGTTTTATATAATTACCTTATACGTTTAGGAATATATAATAGAATGTGCATTTTGCTAAGGGCCCCAGCGCTCCAGATGCTGAAAAGCTTCCAATTTAAAGGGGCTAAATCTTCAACTCAATATTTTCCATATGATTCGAAAGTAAAAACGACCAGTGCGCTATACATGTAGTTATTTTGATGCCAAAGGGGACATCGGGTCATTCGGCACACCTCAGCGGAATCTGTCGAGGTTTGCCGATCGGACATCGGGAGTGACGTTTTTGAAAAACACTATATTTTTGTTAGTTACGGCTTTCGACTAAATCTGGATAGTTCAACAGAATTAAAAGTATTAGTTTCTCTTTATTAATAAACAAGTACTGATTTATGCTATTAAAATATAAGTATAAATACATACACACAATATTATATACATAATTCCCAGATTAAAGGAATACTTCATATGGTAATTAAACTTCTAATATCTTTTTCAATTTCTTGAATTGATTTGGAATTTCAAGGTTGCCTTGCGTGTGATAAATTGATAATTGGCATAATTATTGTCCTTTTGTTTATATCGTTCACCGTTAAGGACGACGTCGTGTCTATTTTGACGCAGTTTATGTATTTTTTCAATGATATACGTGTAATAGAATGTGGAGATAAAGATTTTCAAACATTCAGCAGAATATTTGGGGGGGGGGGGGGTAGAGCTAATTTAAACGCTGGCTTGTTAAAATTAATGTCCGTGACAACACTCTGCACCTAAACGTCACAATCTATTCTGTCTCTAAAGAACATACTATTTATGTTCAGTGGTTTAATATGGATCTAAAATAATCGACATATGCCGCCGAAGAAGCCCCAATGATTTCTCCCATTACAATCGAAAGGATCACAACAATGTTGAAACATACTGCACTTTTCCCATATAATTGAGCATCTTCCTCGTTTAGTTCTTGATAATAATTTTTCGCCGTCTCTGCCACGTTTAGTTCTATATAACGCTTTATTCTCCCTGTACAAAAAATGAGAAAAATACAGAAGTCTGTTTCTATATAAAAGAAATAAAACTTGACAAAGCACGGTGTCAAAATATATTCTCTTAAGTTCTTTTCTGCAAATTAATTTTGCCAATATTGCCCAGAGCATTGTAAAAACTCACCGAGAAGGAAAGATATACATATGTAGGCTATATTCTACACGTCATATCAAAAATTTAAACAATTTCAAACAAAAAACTGAAAAAAAATTACCGCTGATTGAAATTTTGACCAAAGCGATCATAGTAATAACCGAAACGAGTGTAATGTCCAAAGTCTACAAATTACTATTCTACAAATCATATCCAAAGTTTGATCAAAATGACCTAGTTGTGTTGAGTGGACGTAAAACCCCATTTCTCTCTCTCTCTCTTGATCAAACTTGTTTGTCCAATATGGAATACTTCTTCCCTTATGGTATTGCACCGCTTTGTCAACATTACAATTATTCACAATTTTGTCAATTTAGTATGTATAATCAACGACTGTGTTCACTGGTGATATAGGCAAGTAGTCAACAATGTCCATATAATTTTACACTGAAACTTGGCAGGGGAGGAGGGGGGTATATGGCGGAGGGTCTGGCATGGGTAAAGTCTAGTCGTTAAGATGGGACTAAAATCGAGGTCATATTTGTAAACATTTGAATGTACGTACACAAAATAAGAGTAGGTAGCATAGCGTCGCTGTTTGGGTAAACTTTCCTACGTAGTACACTGTATGGCGTATGCCCGCCTTCCAAAGCCCATTCGATGCAGAGCAATATGACGTTAAACCCCATTTCATATTATTTCACTTTTTTTTATACTTACATCGCATTCTGTATCTCAACATCGAAAGCACTCTGAGTATCGTCCACCATAGCATCTAAATAGAAAAAAAGGAGGTTTGTTTTAAGAGAACTCAATTTTAGAGTATGTTTCCATATTCGAGTCACAAATTATTGAAATTTCTTTCACGGAAGACTGAAATAATCTATTCTTGACTTGTGAATAACCACCCGAACGTGACCGACACCGTTATGGAAACCAATAAGTGATAAAAAGGCCTACTGCTATTTTTATGAACATTTCAGCTAAATATGCCACTTTCCATCTTTCAAGTGTGGGGAGTCGTGGTGACGTAGAGAGTAAGACGCCGATTCGATAACCAGTAACTCTCTAGTCTAGGAACTCTCGGGTTGGCTTACTGTGTTGGCTGAGAAAGTTAGCCAACAAAGCAGACTCCGTGTACATATTGACGTGCACGTAAAAGAATTTGTGGCAGCTGGAATTCGAAATAAGAGAAGGTAGCAGTGTCACTGTCCGAGTAAAATTGTCCTAATAGAAGTAATAGCGCACTATAATTAGATTTAATAGCTAAAAGATTTAAAAATCGTTTTATCACAGTAATCATATTAATAATAATAATAATAATAATAATCACGTCATTTTACAAGGGTAGCAAATTAGGCCCGAGGCCTTTTTCAAATTTGGCCCTTGGCACAGATTGTGCGAATGATTTCGATCAATACTGCAGGAAGAAACCGAAGAACTCGGGGGAAACCTGCCTGATCGGACGGGAGACCGATTATCCCTCTCACTTACAACGATAAAGTTTATGCCCAGAGCTGGGATTGAACCCTCGTTGCATTGGTGAGGGTAGTAAATCTGAACTTAATTTAAGAGTTGTCTCTTTTGAATAGGCCTTTCTTTTGACGCCACGTGGTCACTCAGCAGCATTTAACCATAGAAATATATATTTCTATGATTTAACGTAGAGTTTATGTGACCTTTTCTTTATTGAAAATTTAAGTTGTCGTTAGCCAAGTCAGTACAGAAACGTGGGACGTTAAGCCCCATTTAATTCATATCTGACCAGTTGGAACGTTAAACCACATTTAATTCATATCTGTCCAGTTGGGACGTTAAACCACATTTAATTCAGATCTGTCAAATATGAGGCAGATCTGTCAATTAATCATGTAGCCTATAACAAGTCAATTGTAGGCCTAGTCACTAGTGATTCCCAGCAAAGGAGGCCCGTGCTCGTATTTTGATAGTTAGTTGTAGCCTATCTATGGTCACGCGGTCAAAATATCTATGTAAATACAAAGACTATGCCCACTTACCAGACCCGCATTTGAATCATAAGACTCGAACTTTAAATTGGTTGAATTTCATAAAACAACGATATTTAACATAGTGTACTGCTGTGTCAGACTCAAGAAATTAAGCCCTTAGGTAGTTCTACTAAAATATCGGTTTGATATTATTACAATCTGATTAAAACACAGACCCAATTTCGTTTCATTTTTTATAGTTCAAAATTTTGTTTTTAATGGTCCTTACTACATTAAGTGTAGGCCATCGAAAGTATAAAAACGAAACGAAATATAAGTCTATATTTTAATTAGATTGATATTATGAATACCCGACACATCATTCCAATGAAATCAATTTTAATAAATTCCCCACAAATTCTGAGATTTTAACTATAATAGTATTCGAAGGAATACAACTTTATCAGCACAATGGTAAATAAATCTACGTACCTGTGAATGCTATATAAAGTGTAAAGAGAACTAGAATTAAATAAATCTTCATCTTTTTAAATTCTGCTACTGAAACAGTCGAGTTATGTAATAAACGGACAGGGGCCTATTTCACGAAATTTTAACTAAGATAAAATCCAAATTTTAGTTATTCGATTAGACAATATTACATTTATTTTAGTGCTTAGCCGAACAAAATTGAAATATCTGCTAAAATTTGGATTTTATCTTCAGTTAAACTTTCGAGAAACAGGGCCCTGATTCGTAGACGTCTGAATATAATGACACACATTCTTAGATAATTAAACTGAAGATAGGGGCCAAATGAGACATTGAAAGTTTGGTTTTCTGGAAATTGCCTGCAAATTTGCCTCACGGGGCATGGGGCATGGGACATGGGGTGCAGTCTTAATATAACACAAAGGATATATTCTCTCGCTTGCATGATGTCCTTGGGAGGCCTCCACTATACTGAAGTCTTCCGTCTTAACTCCATACCGTAATGGGTATAGAGTTTCTTTGTGTAAATTTTGTAATTACATCGCTTCAAAAATGTAGAACGAATTGCCAAAAAGAAAACCTACCTAGTGACCTACTGTTCATTATTTGTTATAGAATTATTTATTTCATTTTAAATAGTTATCCTATGAGCTGGGAATTGTGTGTTTGATGCTAGATTTCCTTGCGCAGAAGGGGTGGGAGAGGCAATGTGGGTGGCTGAATGGTTTAACGCGTGCGCGTTAGATCATAAATCCTATCATTGAGTCAAGCGGCGTGGTTTCGATTCTCCACTTGTACGTAACAAGGAGTGGGGTCACCTGTCAAACCTCGTGGGTTTTTCTCCGGGACCCCCGGCTTCCTCCTGCCACCAAGGATCCCTACGTGCAAGGGAATTATTGAAATAAAATTAAACCGCGAAGCATGTTAGTCCCGAAATGACATAGTTTCTCTCAAGTGGACGTTATACCCCATTCTCTCTCTCGAAGAATGTATTAATTGTAGAGTCAGTCGCACTGTAAAGAAGAGTAATTATCGGGGAATGACGATTGTCACACCGACAAAGTCGAACTATCATATATAGAGATCCACAAACATATATTTCATACACATTGGTTTTGATTCAACAAATTTCGAAAAGTTTTCTTTGCACACCTAATAGGAAACATAGTCATTCAAGCTAAACAAATATATATTCCAGCTTACCTCAATTGGCGAAATATCAACTTATTCTTCAGTTATTGTCCTACAGTAACCTGAAATTTTCAATTCTAACCTCTGCAACAATTTAGTAGCTAAATTCACGTATAAATAATTATTGGGTGGACCCCGAACATCTGTAAATTTTGAAAAGAATAATCACACCGGATGACGCATTGACATTTGATTTAATAGTCTACGTCATTTGAACACTTTCACAGCTTTCAATGTGGGTCTCGGCGAAAAATATGTTCCATTTTTTTTTTATAAATACAAAATAGCAAAAAGAACATAGGTATCTGTTTTATACCCACACATTTTCATGTGGGCGTATTATGCCATGGCATCGTGTTTCTTCGCCCGGATTTTTCCAGATGTCTTGACACATTTGTTTGTGGTCACAATTTAAATATATGTTGGTATCCCAAAGATCTCGGATGGGATGAGAATTAATGGAATCTAATTGATTGAATCGCGATTTATTTATTGTTTTCCTTGTCTTTAACGCTTTCCGAATTTAAACGGTACGTTTGCTTTGTCACATGACGCTCAACGTCTTAGTAGAATAGCGACCATAGCAACATTTTTGATAATTTTGTGATTTATTCTTGTGTTTTGTCGGTTTCACAAATTTTGACATGTCCTTGGCTAAATACCGGGATAGAAGACAGAATCCGCGGAGATTATTTACATGCTGAAGTCGGAAAACTCTAATGAAGGGGATTTCTCGTTAACTCTCCCTATAGATCTCGAAATGACGGGAAAAAAACGAATCTTTATCTCGATCAGCAGATTCTATACGCCCAACAAATGTAAGATTTTTACACACATCGTTTATAACTGGCATTCATTATGAATTCCAGCAATAACAGAGAGGGATATCGTCACTTTAGCAATCACAATCTGTTTCACAGAGAATTACTTACGATTTATCTCTGTCCAAATTTCGAAAAACGCCGATTTTATGTTAATTTAGGTGATAGGTTATATTGTATATGATGTGATAGAGACACCGATAGTTGATGCACAAAAAGGATCCGAGAACTTTGAGATACAAATATATATTTTCATTTTAATCAAAATTGAATAGAGGAACTGTAGATCTAATCTTGTTATTACATACTTTTAAACTATTTGAGTTCAATCAGCGGTCATTTTGTCGGATAGTTTTGCTAAATTACTAAATTCGAACTCAAGTTTTAAACATTATCAAAATCAGCTAAAAATTGTGACCACTAGAGGGCCGACAAGCTAAAATCGTGATTTTTTCGTAAATTCAGGGACCAACAACCAGGTAGTTGCGGTTTAGTTTGCGCAAATATCGACATGAACCAAGATCGTTGGGATATAACCAATAGTTTATGTTTTATCAAATATTGAGGCAAAATAAATGTGACCTCTAGTGGGGCCCAGAACATTATTACATAGTTTAGCACTATATGCGTCAAGGGAACGCCAATTTTGTCCGACAGTTTCAGTCTGACCTTCACGAAATTCGAACTCAACCCTCATTATGGTGTCACGGTGATATTTTGAAACTTTTTTTTTAAAATCTGATAAAAATTGTGACTTCTAGAGAGACAACAATCAGGGACCATAATTGGGCCATATGTGTGAGTATCGAAAAGAACCGAGATCGTGGAGTCATAAACGTACATTTCAAATTTCATCAAATTCGAATAAAAAATGAGACCTTTAGAGTGTCCAACAAGCTAAAACGTGATTTTGCGTACAATTAGGGGCACTAATCCATGAAGTTTCGTTTTGATACATGTGAATTGTGGACGGACGGACGGACGGATGTCCAACCGAGCGGACAGTGGAGACGACAATATACGTCAAATGAAATGATATCGGGGTTTGACTGTTCTACTCCGAGAAGGCTAATGAAAATGGGCATACGTCACGCAGTGTACTATGAGCCTACTCTTGTATCGAATTCCAACTGCCAAGGAAACTTAAACGAACAATTAGAGAAACCGCCTTTGTCAGCCCCCCTCCCCCCGTTCGGCCAATGTAGGGATCGAACACGCGACCCCCAGGCTAGCGAGCCAGTGCCTTACAACAACATTAACCTCGAAGGCTTTTTTCATGGCTTTGATCTTGCTCTTGTCATGCAGGGTTTCTGATTTGTTATTATTGCCTAACTATATACATGTATAATTGCCCTACACATTTGTTACTGTACTTGACTGAAAACGTCGAGAGAATACTCTTCGAAACGTCTGCTAAGAAATCAGTAATTGTTCTTCCATAAAAATGTATTATGGTTTATAAAAATACAGTGGGATCTGTTTTATTTTTCGCAAATAAATTTTGTTTGATTGTCCACATAACATTGACTATGACCATATAAATTTTGATATGACCAATTTTCCAACCCCAGTTTAAGCCTTGACATGGAAATATTGTCCACCTAATGTTTTTTTTATTGATTTATTGATTACATATCTTCAATACTAGTAGATTCAGAGGCAGAGTGAGGCAAGGTTGGGGAAGTTTCAAGATCCATGATGGCCGCCATAATGCATTTTCTTATGATCTAAAACGCACGCGTTGGACCCCTAGATAAATACAATAGGATAGGAGTCAGTCATCTGAAACAACACCCTTAAAGTCATAATATGTTCCATGTAAATAAACACGTGAAATGGTTGCAATAACTCAATCTGAAGTAGCTAAGTCTTTAACTCAATATCATCAAAAATCTTCAACATTAAAACACGAATTAATTGTCAGTTTAAATCAACATTGATGCTGTTATCTTACCGAGAAAAAGACAGGCTTCTGATATCCATTATTTAAGACAAAATAAACATTTCACCATTGGTACACGAATCGTGTACCGTGGTGCGTCTCATCCCCAGTTGTAACAAGAGACCCGAGGAACGAGGTTAGGCACATTGCACCAAATCAAACGACGTCACCATATTCTTATGTAGACTGGAATAACTAGACGCTAGAAATTTGCATTCGATTGAGACTGTTGACATATTTCGCCGAACAGAACTGCTTTGGAATCAAGAGTAAAAATGGAAACCACTGAATGTAAATCAGTTTATATACATTCATAATTACAGTATTATATGCACCGCGATCTAATTGTGTCAATTTCTAGGTCCCAAATGTTAGCGATTTAGCTTCTTTAAAAGATGAAAATCTTTATATTAGTCAAGTAAATTCATATTTATACTAACAATTCTGATGTTGACATACAATTAAATATTGACGAAAACACCCGATGCACCAACAATACATGGCGTATGTAAATCTCTTTATACCGGTTGATACTGAACGGTTAGGCATTAAACTCAATTTTTCTCTCTTCATTACAATCGCAACCCCCCTTGCAGTATAATTTGGATTTTGCCATATAGGGCCTATCTTTTTTGTGAGAAAATGACATATTTATAGATGCTTTGTTTTTCTTCAAATATTTGTTTGGAATTTAGCCTCAAATCTTATCTGAAATAAAGGTTTACGGATATACAGGTAGAAATGTTTTTTGGGGGATAACTTATATGGAACCCTGCCTGTTGTTTAATCCCATTCAGTTAGTTGAATCAAATATTTTTTAAACTATTTTTTTTCGTACCATCCGAACGACTACCCTTCCCTCCCCCCCACACACACCCAACGTCGTGTACCACTGACAAGTGGGAACTGCACTGTAGTTGCCTTGTACATATCTGTGTAAGTGTATTCAATGCGAAATGAAACAAAAAGACGGTTAAAGAGATCGAATTTGATATTTATACATGTAGTGAGAGCGATGATGATAATGATGATGAGGATGATGATGATGATGATGATGATGATGATGATGATGATCGCAGGCCTCGGGGAACCCATTAACGATATAAATATTGGGCTTGAAAATCCGACATCGCTGACGTATGCCTGACGTATGCCACATTTTGGCCTTGGAACATCCATAGCTCGGTTGTTTGTGCAAAAATAGTGAAATTGAAATAATCGAGGGTTTATGTAGTAGACGGGTGTCCAGTCGTCTAGTACGCTCATAAAGTTTTATTTGGATGACTAAAAACACTCCCTTAATTATTATGACTAGCGGTGGGACTGCACTTACAAAGTGAGCTTTTAAAACTAGAGGCGGGATTGGGCATGGTGGCCCAATAGGTAGGACGTTTGTCGCTTACCTGGACGTCCCGTGTTCGATCCCTGCGCTGGCCGAGAAAGTTCTTTGAGATTTTCCGACCATGTTCTGCAGGGGTGAGAGACACCGAATAAGGGACAAAGTATAGTCGTTCGGATGGGACAAAAACCGAGGTTTTGTGTGTACATTGACGTGCACGTTAAAGATGCCTTGACAGTTTGAATTCGATGTAAAAGGAGGCCATAGAGCCGCTCTTCTGGCAAAATGCCTCCATTAGCCCAGCCCGAGCAGAACAATAAGACGTTAAACCCCATTTCATTTCAGTCTTTAAAATACAGATCTCAATTTTTTTCATTTTTTGAAAAACAAACTAACTCCATACACTTCTTAATTGTGTTAAAGCTTTTATCTTGGGGCAATGGTATTAAATGGTTTCGTGAATTCGAATACGATGAACATAGAACATGACCCGCTGGTTAGAATATGCTTGTTATTTGGACAATAATGCATGTAATACAAAAACTACTGTGAGATCTGTATTTTATTCAAGTCATTATTCAATAATTATTATTTCTCATATTCATGTAATTTATTTAACAATCTCTCAAATATACAAGACTTTGTTATGGTTCACGACAGGTTCCACCAAATAAACCATACCACCCATTTGAAGTTCTGCACTTCATTTGACCACAGCAATGTTGTGCACCGTGGCATTTTTCAGTAAGATAACTACATCGACCTTTTGCATGAATACCCTTCTCTCGCTTTTCAATGTTGGCCGATTCTCTGAAAAAAAGAACAACATTATTTAATGGACACGTTCTTATTGATTGTGATTTTTTACTAAAAAATACACAACTTTTTTGTATGTGATTTAGTAAACTGGATGACATCGCGCCTGGTACGTTCGTGCATTTTTTATGCGCGAACTCTTAGTTTTTCTGTTACTGGCACGCGCACGGGCACTATTTTTTTTGTTTTACATGTACCGAAATCTGGGATTTCGCGCGTAGGTACTTTTGCGTTATTATTCTGTGAAGCCTAACACTTGCCACTGTACCTGTGTATCGTTAATTATAAACCGAATGTTTGAAGACCGTTCATATTTATTACGCACAGAATTTTCAGTACAGAGTTGATGCGCGCTCCATTTGTTGCAAAGCAAACCAACGGTTTTATTTTCTCAACAGTGTATGAACTTATTCATAGCGATAATATCCTTACACCGAGAGAAATTATCTAGTCTCGGTGAATAGAACCATGGTTGTCTGGTAGAAAATTACTTTTGTATTTTTTGGAACGGAGAACAGCGATTTTAGAAGCAAACTAACCTGCCGCACATGATACTCATAATAAAGGGCGAGAACTCTTTTTGCAGCGGAAGCTTATCACTGAGTAATAGGTCAAGGTTTTATACGTTTGCCGCATAAAAATCTAGCAAACAAGGTAAATACCTACGAATCTCGATTAAAAAAATAACCTTCGGATTATAACTCTAGACAAGATGTGTTAATTAAAAAGGGTGTAAATTGAATATTATAATATGTATAGTGACGAGTGTAGTAAGTGCGGTCGGTCCATCCGTCGGTCCGGCGTCCACAATTGCTTGTGGACGCTCCAGAGGCTAAAGTTAATATCCAATTGACTTTAAATTTATACACGGTGTTTAAGGTCATGAGACAAAGAAGCCTATTGGTTTTTAGCAATTTCCGATAATTACTGTCAGAGTTATGGCCCTTGATCACTTCAAAAAATCTTGTGGACGCTCTAGTGGCTAAAGTTAATAACCGATTGACTTTAAATTTATACACGGTGTTAAAGGTCATGAGACGAAGAAGCCTATTGATTTTCAGCGATTTCCGATAATTGTTGTTTGAGTTATGGCCCTTGATCACTTCAAAAATTCTTGTGGATGCTCTAGAGGCCAAAGTTAATATCCGATTGACTTTAAATTTATACACAGTGTTTAAGGTCATGAGACGAATAAGCCTATTCAGAGTTATGGCCCTTGATCACTTCAAAAAATCTTGTGGATGTTCTAGAGGCCAAAGTTAATATCCGATTCACTTTAAATTTATACACAGTGTTTAAGGTCATGAAGCGAAGAATCCTATTGATTTTTGGCCTCTGCCCGTCCATCCATCGTCCACAATTTCTTGTGAACGCTCTAGGGGCTAAAATAATATCCCATTAACTTTAAATTTATACACAGTGTTTAAGTTCATGAGAGGAAGACCCCTATTGATTTTCAGTGATTTCCGATAATTACTGTCAGAGTTATGGCCCTTGATCACTTCAAAAAATCTTGTGGATGTTCTAGAGGCCAAAGTTAATATCCGATTCACTTTAAATTTACACACAGTTTTTAAGGTCATGAAGCGAGAATCATATTGATTTGTAGCAATTTCCGATAATTACTGTCAGAGTTATGGCCCTTGATCACTTCGTAAATTCTTGTGAATGCTCTAGAGGCCAAAGTTAATATCCGATTGACTTTAAATTTATTCACAGAGTTTAGGTCATGTGACGAAGAAGCCCATTTATTTTAAGCAATTTCCGATAATTACTGCCAGAGTTATGGCCCTTGATCACTTCAAAAAATCTTGTGGACCCTCTAGAGGGTAAAGTTAATAACCGATTGACTTTAATAATCATATTTTAGTGTATTATGTGTGGTTTAATGGTCGAGGGCGAGACATTAAGTAATATATTGTAACAACAAGAGGACCGTCAGGTCCGAGTGTTTTTACAATATATTACGCAATGTCTAAGCCAGAGACAATTAAACTACTTAAAATACAGACTCCGCACGTGCGTATACAGTGAAAAACATCATGCCAGTAGTAATATTGAAATAATGTACTATTGGCAAGTTGCCCGTACATTATTTGATATAATGGTACGCCAACATCAAAGGATGACGTCACATCTGTATTTTAAAAATGTTTCATTACCGAAAAAAGTAAAATATGCGACAACCCTTGTTTACTGCCCGGACGATTTAGCTGCTGTGGGCGTATGTTTCGTTGCCTGGCAACTCTCGTTAAAAGTTGTACGCGAACTGAATGCGTTTGTTAGATACTGACAGAGCAGCCCGGAGTCGAGCATTTTCCGCCCGAGCTGTCTTCGTCAGCTAGTTTCAAAATGGCGTACAACCAGTGCAAGTGGGAAAAGACGACAATAAAATCAAAAATATGTTATTTATTATTGTCGCACTTATTACATCACTCCTGTCTACCAAATCATAAAGCTGTGGTGTTACGGTGGCGGCATAGTATTTCACCGTAGCACCACAGCCACTCTAACCATTCATAATACATCTAACCATCACTCCCTACACTCCCTCGTCTACTTTCCCAAACGTCAACAACACATCTCATACATCCATTTAGCTGATTAACCCTTGTACTATGTCTACTGGATTCTAGTCTGAATATTGATAAATAAGTAGCAATAATTATACTGAAAATGCAGTCGATTCCATTCGATCATAAATTAATAACATGCAAATCGGCTAGGGTAACTGTTCAAACTCTGTTGTGATCGGATTGTTATCCAATTAACATAGGACCCACATCCCCACTTACGCCCTTTCTCTCAACACTTACGCACAAGAAATAAGATAGGACATATTGTAAGCATACACTTCCTCGCGCCCAACATCTACTCCCTCGCGCTCGATATCTACTTTCAATTTTATGTAAATAATAGCAAGTATAGACTTAATGATGCTTTGGTATCTATTGCATATGTGGTACAGTTTGAGTTTACTTGATTGGCAGTTCCATGTTTATCGCAATATGTATGTATATACTTTACTTACTCGGAACCTCTCTTGACAATAGTATTAATGGCATCCATGGCTTTCCTCAGATTAACATCAACTTCGTTTTCTTCTAAAATATAAATAAGTAATTAAAACATTATAATAATATAGATGATAAAAATACACAAATAGATGATATAACACAAATAAAACACCAGATTATTAAAATTGATATAAATACAAAGTAAGTTGATTAAATACAAAAATAAATGATATAAATACAAAAAAAATGTAAATGGGTGATATAAATGCACACCATAATGTTATAAATACAGATATATTTTAACATGGTAGAAAATAAAGCCTTGACTTCACTTTATTAAAGATACATTTATATGGGAGATTAGATAACGAGTTGACAGTTCTCACTATAATAGTTAAAAAACTAGATAATGTAAAGGCAATTTGCTGAGAATTAAGCGATTGAAAGTTCCGCCTAGCCGCGATCATCATTGCTGAAGTCGGTACGACAAAAATCATAGTTCCGATTATCCATTTAATCATTAAATCGTAAAGGAAAATTATGCCGCAAATCAGATCATACTCCAACAAACATCATAGGTTAGCGCTGACATCGAGAGTCGATTATTGTCTGGATCAGTTATCTAATGTCCAAATAATAGTTTATAACATTTCTGGCCTAAAGAAAGACCTATAATAGGCAGATTTAGCTCTTAAATAATGTATTTAGTTCACACGCAAGCAAATGTATACATGGTTGGGTCTTGTATTTGGGTTTTCACCCGAAATGAACAACTTCGTAACACTTTTATCGCCAAAGCTGCAGGTGCGACCCAGTTTAAGTGGATACTTGACAAGAATAAACCCGATAGTTCTTCACGGACAACGATTCAAACCTGGGACAATCTTGTCAGCGGCCAAGAGTCCGGGCAGTTTGATTGCTATATATATTTCGAAACGTGGGACATCCAGGTCAGGAGTCTAGAGTCATGACAGTTTGACTAGACAGTTTGACTATATCTACATTTCGAAATCTGAGACAATCGAGTGAACGGACTAGTGTCCCGACAGTTCGACTACAATATTCAGTTTTAAATGTTCTTTTCCCTAATTTCGGTGAGATAAAATAAAGTATGTGTAGAATACGCTATCGTAATATGGACTTCGTTATTGATCACCACATGACAAAATTGTAACATGTTAAACATAAAATCAAATTCGATAGCATCGGAATATTGAAAATCAGGATTTTATGGTACATTCATGGAAGACGGAATTACGTGTCAATGTTAACAACTGTACACCAAGAATGTCGAATAAGATAAGGTAAATTAACACAGGGGTGTGTAAAAACAGGCATTGCAATGGGAGTGGATCCCACTAGCAGTCATGCGTAGCTTTTCCCATCCATGAGAAAGGGCACTAGTAATAGGGAGTCGGGGACATCTTACTGTCCACGGGTAAGGAGGCGCATATCGTACTACGGGGAATTCAAAATGCAAAACAATTATTAAGAAAACAATTTTTTGTCGACGTATACTGACTGTGTGGCACTTGTTTGTGGTCACTTTACAGGTCACAATTTTATAACCAGAAGATCTCGATTCCTTTCGATATTCGCGCATATCGGACGGCCCCTGATCGTCTGAAAAATTGCGTTATTAACTTGTCGACCCTCCACAGGTCACAATTGTTATTCATTTTAAAATGACAATATGCCCGAACATACCCTTAAAGTATGCAATTTGCAAGGTTGTTGACACTCTAGAGGTCACAATTTGTATCCGATTTTGAAAAAAACTCATCAGATCTCGGTTCTTTTCGATATTCGTGCATATTTAACCGTAACTTCCTGAATTGTTACAAATATTGTACGAAATATCGCGCTTTTAGTTGTGAACCTTCTAGAGGTCACAATTTGTATCTGATTTTAAAAGCCTCTTGAATATATAACGGTCACACCCTAATGATACTGACTTCGAATTTCGTGTAAATCGAACCGAAACTGCTCGACAAAATCGCCGCTTCACGTACGCATATAGTGTGAAAGTGTGTAATACAAAGATTATGGGCCCTCCTGGGGTCAAGGTTTGCAGCCGATTTTGATGAAACTTGAAGTTTATATCCTAAAGATATCGGTTGCAACCGCTTGTTATGAATGAATGTTTGAACGATCGACGTGTGGCGTTTTTCTTTCTTCACAGATCGACAGACCCATTGAACAGGCGGGGCCATTGTTGATTCCATGCAAAAAAAATAAACAGACTTACCAGCTGAAGTCAAGTACAAGGAAGCAACAATCACTAAAAGAATGACACACTTCATGATGACAATATAAAACCGAACTCTGGACCTTTACTGAATCGGTCTATTAATGTTTACTAGTGACATCAGTCTTTTATACCTACCGTCAAAAATAAGTAATCTCCCAAGTGGTTATCCACGTTTTCATACACCCACATTGTTTTGGTATTTAATCGTCATTGACTAGTAGACCAGGCTGCGACGCTTTTCGAAAATAGCCGAAGGTTCCCACATTCAAACAATAGTTTTAACCCTTGAGTAGAATAGGTGCATTTCGTTGACGGCTGAAATGCACTTTAATTGATGACGATTCATGACATTTAAAACTAATTATTGAGTATATTAATTCTATACTATTCCTATTTGACATTTGAACGTTATGGTGTTGAAATAACATTTTGTTAGCGACCCACTTCTATGGATATCATAATGTACATGTCACAGGCACTTAAAGGGATTAAAATAAAATTTCTTACTACTGCTTGACTATATGCAGGCTGGTAGGAGACACTCCGACCTGGGGAAAAAAATCGGAATCAAATGATTTTTGCCTTTTTGTAAGGAGGTATGTATCTAGTACCCACAGAAAAAAATCCACCGCAATCTCCCTTGGCCAATTTTTTTTTATGGATGATTTTGTTTTGGTTTACGACCTCAAAATGAATGATCCTTGTAAAACACATTACTTAGATTATCCCCAACTTTACGCACCCTAAATGTGTTATCAAATTGCAAGTAACCATAAACACACTCAACACGGTGATTTTTATTTTAAAAAATATTATTAGCGCAACTATTTATATCCACCATACTCGATATGAACCGTCATTAAATTGTGTGCTGACGCGGATGGGTGATGGCTCAGTTTTTGTTGACTTTCTGGTGCTGAGTAGCAGGATTTTGGTTAAATTTCGAAAACAATTGTTTGAGATTGCATTATGTGTATGATAAAGCACGAGACTGGGGTTATGTTGGGGAAAGAAACACTGAAGAAAATGACCAGGGAAAAGAAAAACCGAGGCCGACAGACCAAGGTTTTTCAGTCGATTTTTTTTTCTGAAGTTTTTCTTCCCAAGCATAACCGAAGTCGATGACTTTATTTTGCTTATACATCGTCTATGTTTACACGCAAAATGAGAATATCCCAGAATTCACATAAGAAAAACGTATTTTGAAATTGAATGCCCCTACCCCATTCATAATCTTAGTAATAGAGTTTAATACCTCCCAACTTCGATCGTTATGTTACATTATATCTGGAATTTGTTATTAAGACACGTATTTTGACCTTGAATACCCCCCCCCCCCATAATCACGGTAATAGAGTTTATAAACTCTGTAAGATCAATAAGCGTGCTTTTCAGTGATATGTAACATATGTAGGCCTATATGGAATTTGTAATTAAGACACGTATTTTGACCTTGAATATCCCCCCCCCCCATAATCACGGTAATAGAGTTTATAAACTCTGTAAGATCAAAAAGCGTGCTTTTCAGTGATATGTAACATATGTATATGGCATTTGTTATTAAGACACTTATTTTACCTTGAATACCCCCCCCCCCCCGTAATCACGGTAATAGAGT
This sequence comes from Patella pellucida, assembly GCA_917208275.1. Taxonomy (NCBI): domain Eukaryota; kingdom Metazoa; phylum Mollusca; class Gastropoda; family Patellidae; genus Patella; species Patella pellucida. The sequence continues at coordinate 62,489,730 of OU795038.1, forward strand.
TTATGAACACCCAACTTTGATCGTTCTGTAAGCTAAGTAAATATACGAAGAAGGCCCATTAGTGCCAAACAAAAAAAATATTAATCCGTTTGAACGAATTAGTATCTCGTTTTAACGAATTAATTATCGGAATAAATTTACTCTGGATTTCAAATCCACGTCCTTACAATATCAAACATATACCTATCGTAATGCTTGTTTAAGATACTCGTAGGCAGGCTTCGCCCGCCATTTGCTCGTGGGCCATTTGCTCGTGGGCCTGAGATAATCCGTTACTGCAAAGGCCAAAGTTCAATCAATATGTAAACCCCGTTGACAAGCAATCATATACCTGTAGTTCTTCTGTTCACTAATTTAGCGAAAATTCAGCTAAGGCATAATTATTTCTTAACTGGGTGCGTTTCAAATCTATGCCTTTAAAATATAAAAGATAAATTATGTAACTTTTAGATAAAGAGCCGGTCGTTCTTGCTATTATAGTTCAGTCGGCTTTCGTCAGTAATCAAGCGTAGGGTGGCCAGAAGAGCATCTCCTCGCTTGAGCCAGCGTTCCCCTCTGCAACCCTCGGCTTCAAGTACTCTGTCCTATCGAGGAAGTCAGCCAACGGCAGCGTCGTTTCCCCGCACGGTTCTCCAGTGGGAGGGATGCGACGTGCAATGCGATAAATTTTGCGGCACTACTACGCATTCTGCATGCGCAAATTCGTTATATCTTTTAACACTCCGACCCCGCCTCTCTATTTTAGAAACTCACCAAAATTATCTCCAATCATCTGGTAACAATACGATTAATCCTTAATATGTAAACATCTCTGACAAACAATCGTATACCTGTAGATCTGGGCCCTGTTTCTCGAAATCTTAACTAAAGATGAAATTCAAATTTTAGTAGATACTTCAAGTTTGATTGGATAAGCACTAAAATCAATCTAATATTATCCAATCAAATTACTAAAATTTGGATTTTATCTTAGTTAAAATTTCGTGAAATAGGCACCTGTTTACTGAGCTAGTGAAATTCAGCTAAGGCACAATCTATCATTATATAATTGGATGAATTTCAAATCCACGTCCTTACAATATCAATAATATACCTATCGTAATGCTTGTTTAAGATACATGTCATAAAACAATGACTTCACTACAATGGTGTGTGCTAACATTAAACAAATTTCCAAGGTATTCTATACTAGTTCCCTCTACAGGGGGTAACGCTAGAAACAGTAAAGAACCTACGCGTATTAAATCATATTATCTTTACTTGAAACACAATTTCTGCATGTCCCTTCCATGCTTCTGTACAAATCGAAATAATATTAATTCGTTTAAACGAGATAATTAAGTCGTTCAAACGAGATAATTAAGTCGTTCAAACGAGATAATTAATTCGTTAAAACGAGTTACTAATTCGTTTAAACGAGATAATTAATTCCATAAAACGAGATAGTAACGCGTTAAAACGAGATAATTAATTCCATAAAACGAGATAGTAACGCGTTAAAACGAGATAGCCTAGTAACGCGTTAAAACGAGATAATTAATTCGTTAAAGGAGAATACTAACGCAAAAAGTTCTTTTAATATGAAAAATAACTTTAATATTAGAATATTTTTGACCCTGCGAAATTTTAAAAGTCACTCTTAATATTTTTACAAAGAAAAAATGTACCAAAAAACACCCAATTGACCTTTATGCATATCTGCAGCCTCGTTTTGATTTTTTTCGTGAATGACGTAATAGTGGATCGACTTTGTGAATTTCCCTATAGAAGGCTATTGAAACTGAGCACGACATGTCGTCAGTTTGACTAACTGGGTGCATAAACATATACAATTGCGTTGCTTGGGGATATACTAATAGCACCAACAATAAATCGGGAAGCGTCTGTCATTTTTTTTTAAAATTTCCAAGCGAGACAACGCGCAGAAAAGGTCTGAGTCGGGACACAACTATCAACGACTAACGAGGCGATGTCAACAAAACACGCTTCTCTTTCAAATTCTTGTTCGGAGAATTTCGAGTTATATCTGCTTATGAACGTGACCAGTGCAATTATAATAACTTTATTATGTTGATAAAGATATAACAGTTATTTTATCTTTCTGTTAAAACTCTGTGCATTCTATCTATGACGAAACCAGCAAGCTTTCAAAATCTATCTATAGAAACCTCTTATGTAACCCTAGCAACGAAATGTAAACACCGCTAGAGTGGTAGCCTAATAAATACTATTGTTAATTACTATGGACCCCCCTTTCGAAGCGTCTTCCGTAGGCCTATTTCGATGATTTTGCAGTCGATCAAAAATAGTACTAAATCATGTAAGAAGTTTGTCCGATGCAACTTTGTAAATTATGAGCGTGATACTACTTTTTTGTTTAGCGTGAGCGAAGGCCCTACTGCAGTACTGGACCATGGTCCTATCACTGTATGATGACGATGTGACCCATTTTTAGCGACGTTCTCGTATCTAGTATAGGGCATATAATACCATAATTATTAGTTTTTATCTCATATATTTTTTCCGATGAAGCGTAAACACCAATAGGGCCGCAATAAAGCCGAAAGTCATTACGAATCGAAGGACTGAGTGATACGCTAGTGATAGGAGGAAGGATCAGACAAGAGGTGTGTCTACGCTGTTTTTAATTTCTAGTGCCTATTTATTTATCATTAATGTAACTAGAATGTTCCTAACTATCATCGTCACCGTTGTTCCTCGCATTTCTAATCGTCGGTACTGATAGCGAAGAACACTCTGGGCGAAATCAATGTCTGACAAGCTGTCACTTTCTGCTGATACCCTATTGAAATATACATCGACTGCGAAACGTAGATCGACTATTACGTCATGTCACGTGATATAGCTTCAGCTCATTAATTGTCGGGTGTTTCCGTAATTGCGGAAATCCGAGAGTGTTTTTTAACGTTATTTGTTATTAAAACTTTAAAAAAAAAAAAAAAAAAAAATCTGAAATGTGTTACATAATGAACTAAGTAAATGATAAAATTAAACTTTTACTTTAGCATTCTCCTTTAAAACGAGATAGTAACGCGTTGAAACGAGATAGTAACGCGCTAAAACGAGATAGTAGCGCGTTAAAACGAGATAATAACTCGTTCAAACGAGATAATAACTCGTTCAAACGAGATAATTAATTCGTTCAAATGCGATACTGATTCGTTTAAACGGATTAATATTTTTTTTTCGTTTGGCACTAATGGGCCTTCGTATAAATATATATGTGCCAGAAAATTATTTACATATTTGAAAAGAGCAACTAACGTGATTTTCAGTGATATGTAACATTATATCTGGAATTTGTTATTAAGACACGTATTTTTACCTTGAATACCCCCCCCCCCCCCCGTAATCACGGTAATAGAGTTTATGAACACCCAACATTAATAGTTATGTAAGCTAAATAAATATGAATGTGCCAGAAAATTATTTACATATTTGAAAAGAGCAACTAACGTGCTTTTCAGTGATATGTAACACTATATCTGGAATTTGTTATTAAGACACGTATTTTTACCTTGAAAAAACTCCTCCTCCGTAATCACGGTAATAGAGTTTGTGAACACCCAACATTGATCGTTCTGTAAGCTAAGTAAATATAACTGTGCCAGAAAATTATTTAAATAGTTGAAAAGATCAATGAACGTCGTTTTCAGGGATATGTAACATTGTATATGGAATTTGTTATCAGCATACCGAAAATTGTGGATTTTATAAGTCGAATGGACACGAACACCAGGCCGTCCGTAACGTTTTTTGCCCAAGGCCGATGTTGGTGGATTTTTTTCCTGGAGTTTTACTCATATAGACCTTTCATAAAAAGCAAGAATCATTTGTTTCGGATTGTTTTCCCCAGCTCACCAAAATCTGAAGTTCGACTACCAGCCTACATATATCTTCAATGTGTGTAGATTAAGAGCCAGGATGTGTTAGGTTGAGGAAACCTGAGAATAATTAAACAATTGAAGACATCGACGGTTACAACTTTTATTATAGCAGAGACAAACCATAATACACAAGACGGTGCATATACAAAAGTAACATGTGGAAAAAGTACCAGTGCATACTTAATTATGACACCGATGAAAATGTCCGAACAAGATCTACACAATGTTAATCTCACCCCCCCCCCCCTTGGACTTCATAGCAAGAGTCTTAAAGTATTAATAAATGAAGGTGTGTTAAACACAAAATGTCACTAAACACTATACATATCCAAATGATTTGGGGTAAATCTGACTCGTTTGCTCCGTCTTGGTTCTAATGTTGGAGTGTCGCTTATCGTTGGTGGTACAGGATCTGCGGTAACACCTCTTCGAGATTCTTCATCTGTCTTCTTGATAGATCGAAGAAGGCAGCGCTTACGAAGTGAACAATGAACGTAAGCAACGTTTCAGAACAGAGGCTGTAGGTGGCGCTTTCAATTCGAACAGTTCCGGCCAACCAGAATATCTGTCTACGAAGGCTAAACAATTGTTGCCGTCGATAGAAAAGAAATCAGCAGCGATCTCTTCAAATGGTCTGTGAGGTAATGGGTCGCGTTCCAATGGTTCTCGAGTTTGGCTCGGGAAGTGAAGTTGACATTGCTCACATGCTTCTACCGTGGTCCGAATGTCTGAAGTAAGACCTGGGCCCTGTTTCACAAAAACTTAAATCTCCTTAAAATCATTGTAAACTAAAATTTCATCCTAACTTACAATAGAAGCGTTTCACAAAACGATTTTAAGCATTGTAGCTAAAATCCACTAAAATAATATTGTAAGTTACAATTGTATCCTAACTTAAAATAGTGGCGTTTCACAAAACTATTTTAAGGACAATTTTAACTAAAATCGATTGTAACTAGGATAGCTGTCACCCTCTCCTAACTTAAAATCACTACATGAACAAACATTGATTAGAGCTACATTGTTTGATCTATTGCGACATACAGATATAATTGGCACATAATTTTAACATACAATCATTCACAAAAACAATTTTCTTTCAATTTCTTTTCATAGCATGGGATATACAGCTACTGTCCATCCGTTTATTTTATTGTAAGGTAATCTAAGCATTTGGATGGCGCCCCATATTAGAACTCCAAGAAAAAAACCCACCCAAAACTCCAGTAAACTACACACTAAAAGAACATTTATATCCAGTGTCATGGAAAGAAGAGCAATCTTATCTATATAGAAAATATCTTCGTGTTTAATATAGCAAATTTCTTTGTATTAGAAGGCCTAAAGGCCTATAATACTAGACATGCCATATGTAGTATTTACTCATGTTTTTGGGTTTATGATGATTTGTAAAAAGATAAATCAATAATCTAGAATGTGTTTATTCAAAAATGTAATAGGCCTATTTGAAATAAAATTTTGATATCATAAATTTATTATTATTTCTTAATGAAGTTACGTTAATAAAACAACATAAATTTTAAAAAAAAGGCGCCAAAGCTTTTTTATCTTGGGAAAAAAAATCATTTAATTAAGTAAGATAGATAGACTCTTCTGCCTTTTCAAAGTATCATTGAAAGTGTCTATGAGAATGACATTTCAAATCTAGGCATCGGAACATTGGCTTTTTGGCGTATTTATTTAATTTCAATATTAATATACTTTTAAACAACGACAAAAAACTTGCAGCCTAGATTAGTCTTTTGAGTGACGAATATCATAATTTGTTTGTGAAAATTCTCAATAGTTTCTCTTTTCCAAATTACTATAAAACTACGAAATTCAAGCGCTTTAGTTTATCGATACACATTATTTCCACTGAAGCCTGCGAGGAAATCAAATGCCAAGTTCAAAGTTAACCCACCAATACATTTCGAAACTAATAATACGCAATAAACTCATTTATTTCATCTCTCTACGACTTTCTGACCATGTGCAAACATTTCTACAACGTATGAAATTCTCCCTATTGATAATGTAACCGTTAATTCAGTCTGTCAACAGTTTTCAGTTTCGAAGCGTATTTGCTTTCACCGCTAGTGCCCACAGCGGAAATCTGCACTGCGCGGGCGCAAGCGATTTTAACTAAAATCTATTAAAATTGCATTACAATCGATCTTCGTGAAACGCCTAAAATTTAAAATCTCATTTTGATTTTAGTTAAAATCGATTTTAAGGATTTTAGTTTAAGTTTTCGTGAAACAGGGCCCTGGCCAGTATACAGTTTGTCTGGCACGTCTAAGAGTTCGATCGATAAGATACGAGTTGGACAACCAACGGAAGTGAACAATGAACGTAAGCAACGTTTCAGAACAGAGGCTGTAGGTGGCGCTTTCAATTCGAACAGTTCCGGCCAACCAGAATATCTGTCTACGAAGGCTAAACAATTGTTGCCGTCGATAGAAAAGAAATCAGCAGCGATCTCTTCAAATGGTCTGTGAGGTAATGGGTCGCGTTCCAATGGTTCTCGAGTTTGGCTCGGGAGGTGAAGTTGACATTGCGCACATGCTTCTACCGTGGTCCGAATGTCTGAAGTAAGACCTGGCCAGTATACAGTTTGTCTGGCACGTCTAAGAGTTCGATCGATACCCTGGTGGGACGAATGCAGGCGCATCAGGACGTCTCGTCGCTTGGAACGCGGAATTAGTAGTCTGTGCCCCTTTAATATTAGACCATTCACGACTGTCAATTCTCCAAGTATTTTTGAATACTGACGTAACTCAACATCTACAGTGACCGTATCTTCATCGCTGAGTGCTTTGAGTAGAGACTGATATTCTGAGTCTTGTTTTCCTGCAACCCGGATCTCTTCTAGAATAGGGTCGGCCAGCGTATCTACCTGTAAATCATCAATTTCCCGCTCAATAGCAATGGCGGTAGTGCGTTGTAGAGCACACGCGTACCAACAGTGGGTTCGTCGACCGGAGCTCGGGAGAGTGCATCGGGAATTCTATGATCCTTGCCCTTCTTCCATATTGTGGTGAAAGTGTATGGCGCTGTGGCAACTTTCAAACGTTGAATTCGAGCGTTATCCACACAGTCGATAGTCTGATGATCGAGGATTGAAACTAAAAGTAGGTGATCAACAAGTGAAATGAGGTAGCCCATAGAGATAAGTGTGACATTTCTTCATGCCCCATCTGACCGCTAACAACTCTAGCTCGACCATGGCATAACATGCTTCTGTTTCTGTGATGAATCGACTGTGAGCGGCGATTAGACGCCAATGACCTTCATCGTCCCGTTGCAGGAGTGCCAAGCCAAGTCCTTTCGTGCGAGAAGCATCTGTCTGTAACACGGTAGGGCGTCTTGGGTTGAAGTTGGCAAGTACGGGAGGTGATAGAGGTGCTTCGAACGCTCTGTCATGTTCTGGAAGCCAGCCAAAGTCTGAACTCGCCTTCAGTATTGGGCGGAGTGGTTGCATGCAGTAGCGGATTAAGCTCCACCAAGGCCTGAGGCGACAGTTGCTGGAGGGCCTATTTAAAAAGGCGTGGGCCTAATTAATTTCGGGTCAGGGCCTATGTTGATTCCCGTTGGGCCTAAACCCCGCCCCCTAACATTCATTGTCTCGTTTTTAATCGTTTCTGACAAGTCCGAAATTTTATTTTTTTTACAAAATCTTTGGGCCTGAGGCTGCAGCCTCATCAGCCTCAATGATAATCCGCTACTGGTTGCATGGTGCCCGATACAGCAGCGGAGAAACCGGCAAGCTGTTCCACGAGCCCGAGAAAGGATCGTAAGTCCGTAATGTTGCTCGGCTTCGGGAAATCTTGGATCGCTCTGATTCTTGATGGATCGGCCTTAATCCACTCGCGACCAACAATGTAACCTGCGAAAAGGACCTGGTACGGTCCTGTGCAAGGCGAATTTTGTTTGGATTTAAAGTAATGCCTGCGTCACGACATCTGGAGAGAAACATTCTGACTTGGGAAAGGTGTTCATCAAGATCCGTTCTATACAATAGCACATCGTCGACTATTTTTTCCATGCAGGGAATGTCTGCAAGTGCTGCATCCGTGCGACGGTTATATTCATCTCCAGCAGAAGTAAGTCCCATTGTAGCTCTGAGGTGTTTGAACCTTCCCCAAGGTGTGCAGAATGTTGTCAGAAGCTGGCTCTCCTCATCCAGAGGCACTTGGAAATAACCATGCTTTGCATCAAATGTGGAGAAGTATCTCGCTGCTGGGGGTATGACCGTAATGACAACATGTGGTGTGCGAACTGGATGATGTGGTCGCTTGACAAACTTGTTAAGGTGTCGAAGATCGACGCATAATCTGAGAGAATCGCTACGAGGTTTGGTCTGCATGCTCATTGGGTGGAGCCAATCAGTTGGTTCTGTGACTGGAGCAATGACGTCTTTCTTCTCAAGGTCAGCGAGTAGCTCCTTTGTTTTCTCTCTCAAGGGAATCGGTATAGGGCGTGGCCCATTCATTGACTTGGAAAGATTTGACGTCATCCGTCAGCTCAATGTGGACGGGTGCGCACTCCATCGCACGTAACGGTTTGTCACCATCAAACACATCAGCAAATTCTTCAAGAAGCGCTGTTTTGGTGGCCTCCAAGTTGTCGTTTGCAGGATTATGTTGTAATACATGGTTGGCTCTCATTTGTTGAGGAAACGGCGCTGGTACTAATCGGAGATCCTGGCACACCCGACAATTGATGAGGGTGCCACGGAATTCGTCCGAAATCAGAAATGTGGCTGGGATGCGGACATCGCCATACTCGAGCTCAAATTCAGCCTTGCCGCATGTTGATATGTGCAAGTTTTCGTGGATCCAATCCGAGTTCTCTGTAGTGTTCAACTGACATCAAGTTGGCACCAGCTTCAGTGTCCGGGAGAACATTTCCCAAGCTTCCAAATACCTCCCCTGAGTGTATGTTGTAGAACTTGAGTTTAATTTTGGGCAACTCGCAATATGTATCACTTGTTTTGTGGGTCCTTCCGCAGAAAATGGATGACACCATGGCGTTTCGTTCGACATTCCGACCACGTCCCCTGGTGGCTGGTGCCGGTGTATCGTTCAGCTGATGTCCAAGTTTGCAACAGTTGTCACAGGCCTTGTCATATGCTGGGCAATCATTCTTAACCTGGTGCTTTTTGTAACCACAGTTTTCACACTGGTCTGATGGTGGGCGAGCACGACTGCGCCCCCGAGAACGAGTTCGTCGTCGGTGACTCACTTTATGGACGTGACGTGTAGAGCCGCCGAGTGTTGCTTGATTCGCGAAAGCGGCCTCTGAGGCCTGGCAAATCTTAATTGCTCGCTACAAAGTTGGGAATACTCGCTCCTCGAGAAGATCACCCTTTGCCTTGTCCTTGGTTCCGACTATGATTTGTGTTACCAATTGGGAATCGACACATTGTCGGCATAGTTCAGCGTCTTCAGCTAATTCTGTGAGTGCAAATCGAAAGTTTCATTTTCACCTTGCTTTCGTTGATGGAAATTTACTCTGTCCACTGCAATATTTCTTTGGGCCCTGAAGTACGTCTGGAGTTTGTCCAGGATGAGTTCGAAGGTAGTCTGAGGAGACTTGAGATCGATTCCACAGAGTACCTCTACGATCTGACTTGCATGAGATCCGAGGGCCGTTACGAGTGCGTACACCTGCACCTCCCGTTCGAAAGAATCCAACCTCTGCATCATTGCGTTGTTGTTACAAGTCTTGCGCCATTCACGGAAATGCTGCGGCAGAGGATTCAATGAGGAGATTTGGAACGTTTTCTGTGTCTGGTGAGCAGCGGCGGGTTGTGAACGACCTGGGGAAGGTGTCACATTCAAGGACCTGCCTCGGAGAGAGCGAATCGCTATAATGACGTCATCAGATTGCTGTGAAAGCTCACACTCGGTCTTGGAATGTTCATCCTGTGTTGCTTGTTCGTCGGTCATGTCCTCCAGCACCTGACATCGTATTACAGAGTCTACATACTTCTGCACCGCATTTTCTAAAGTGTCAGCCAAATTCTCAGCTACGGTAGGTTCACTAGCATCGAAATGTGGGGCAGCTAAGCGTAGATTTCCAGCCTGCTGTCGAGCACTGCCTAACAATCTCTTGACCCGTGCATAACACTGACCGCGACTTCTCCTCGCTGCCGTAGTTTCAAACGACGCCATCTTGCAAGCTTGAGACAAGTTGGGCCTAAAACTACAACCTCGGTAATCTTCAATTATTCTCGTTCCAAAGGGGTCAGCCTTGTCCTGGCCTAATCCTGGGAATATTCCGCCGTGGAATATTCTATCGGCGACGCCATGTTAGGTCGAGGAAACCTGAGAATAATTGAACAATTGAAGACATCGACGGTTACAACTTTTATTATAGCAGAGACAAACCATAATTCACAAGACGGTGCATATACAAAAGTAACATGTGGAAAAAGTACCGGTGCATACTTAATTATGAAAATGTCCGAACAAGATCTACACAATGTTAATCTCACAGGATGGAGAAAATTAAATATCTGAGATGGCCACACTTTCTGGGTATATTGTCATGTTGAACTGTCGCATGGGTGATCTCGATCACTGTTTGTGATAACTCACCATAAACGACGGAAGACCATAAGGGTCAATCAAATGAAAACAGAAAATATTCAGAGTATCTCGTAATTGCAAGATAACTGTGTTTTTTTTTTATTTTAAGGCCCCATACATTTATCCCCGCAAAAGCCAGTTCTACGAAACACTTTATTGTATGTTACAGAACAACAATAGATTACAATAGGCGTATCCATGTCGTGGTTTCGTTATTAGCAATGATTTATTTCATGGCCCCATTAACGTCATTCATTATTTTCAGGCCTCCATTAACATCATTCAATACATTCATACTTTCATGATTCCTTAATTTCACGATTCATTAATTTCATGCCCGCGTTAAATACACCAAGCGCCATTTGAAACAGTGGTCTTGTTTTAGAACATTTCAACACAAAAAAACAGGATAATCTAACCAACTAAATCTGCTCAAATATGTTGACAACTCACCCAGGCTAATCTCCGTAGTCTAAATCATAGCGACTACCAAAAGTGGCTCAATCTGGCGGAGAAATCATAAAATTCCCTCTTTATCGCAATATAGATTTTCGGGGTCAGTTATTTCAGATTAAAAGCATAAAAATAAGTTTCGACAAAACGGTATTCCAATCTGACCGCTTCATTGATCAAGTTAGGCTTTAAAAGACAGATCCCACTTCGTTTTTTCTTTTTTTTTTATAAATATTTTAATATTTTAGAAATTACCTCTAATTCGTTTTATTTGTATTCATTACAGGGGCGTAATACGAGTGACACAGTCAGGATCCATGTCAAGAGGTGCGGGTTTACTAGGGGGTTCCGTTTACGTCGTAAGTTGACTTTTTAACTAATTTTGATATCCGCTGCACTTGTTCTGCGACCGACTGCATTTATTTTGCGGCCTACTACCCCCCCCCCCCACCTCCTCTCCCCCACAAACATTTACGCCCCTGATTCCCTACTGTATAGAAAGTATGAAAGAAAGAAAGAAAATGATTTTGAGAGAACTGTATTTTAATGCGATCGTGATTAATTATTAATATTTCGGACGTAAATTTTTTATTCGTTCAAATTCGTGTATTTTATTTAACAAACAGTTCACATATAAAATGATTTGTTCTTAGGCACGGCATTTTCCACTAGTTGCAGCATACCATCCAAATGAATTTCGGCACTTAAAAGCACCACAGCAATGTTGAAGAGGGTGACAATTTTCACCTAAATTACTACAGCGACCGTTTACATGAATACCATGCTCTCGCTTTTCAATGTGGGCCGATTCTCTGAAAAATAGAACATTTATTTATGGATACATTCCTGTTATTTAGGGTAAACTGGATTCTTGTCTGGATATTGTTAAATTAGTATCGGTAATTATACTGAAAATACATGATTGACAGTTCTTAGTTCAATGTTTATATCACAATATGTGTGTATATACTTTACTTACTCGGAACCTCTCTTGACAATAGTATTAATGGCATCCAAGGCTTTCCTCAGATTAACATCAACTTCATTTTCTTCTAAAATAGAATTAAAACATTATAATAACATTTATGACATAAATACATAAATAGATGATATAAATACACAAATATATGATAAAAATACACAATTACATGAAATAAATACACAAATAAAACACTAGAATATTAAAAAAAATGATATCAATACAAAAATAGATGACAAAAATACAAAAATAGATGACAAAAATACAAAAATAGATGGCTTCAATACAAAAATAAATGTTGTAAATACACAAATGGATGATATAAATGCACAAATAAAACACCTTAATGATAATATAGTTTACACGCAATCCAATACATACTGTATACCAAACTTAGGCTGTCTATCTACAGTTGGCTCCGCTTGAGAACAGACACTAAGCTAGTTGACCGACATGTTTAAATATTTATTATGCTTCCATTTATGTGTATGACAGATGTGAAAGACAATAGAATCGCATTACTAAACAGTATACTTATTTTGAATATGGCGGCCATTTAGGACAGAGATTTATTCCCGAAGTATGAAGAAGATGATCTCTGTGCGTAGAATGGTCAATGTATACGGACAAGGTCACAGACAACAGAGACTTTTGGCAAGCGTAAATGTCTGCTCCGTATCACGTATCCGTATGGGTTTTGCGTTTGACGTCACCAATGTGTGGGTATTTATCATACGTGATACGACACAAGGATACGACAGCACGTATCGAACAGCTTTTATACAGAAAAGGTCCGTATAACAATTTCGTGTCTTTTTACCGTCTTTTTGCTACTTTTAGATGATGTAATGTTGTATCTTGGCTTTTTTTTTATGAATCTTTGTTTACTGTAGAACACAAAGGTATATTTTTGATGTCATTTTAACCGTGATGGTTGATCAACATTCTAAATTTAGGGAGGCAGAGTTATGCAAATCTGAAAAGGATTTTATTCTGTGGTAAAATTACTGTCGAGTCGAAGTCGGAGATTTTTTAATTTGATTCGATAATTATTTTTTTTAATAGCTTAGCGATCGTCGAGCGACTTCACCCCCCCCCCCCTCCCGGGAAGTTGAAAACTATAATAGGCACTTGACTAGCTTGACTAGTACTGATGGTGATCTTGGTAGATATCTGCAATTACTTTAATAGAACTAAGCTCAGCTCATCGACGCATACGTACGCGACGTAAAAATCTGCTAAAACTCTAAAACTACACTGACGCACGTATCACGTATACGATAAGGATACTTTATACGGATGGTAAAAATCACGCTTGCCAAAAGTCTCTAACGATTCAAACCGGGGACAGTCTGGTCAGGGGTCAAGATTCCGGGCAGTTCGATTGCTATATACATTTCGAAATGTGGGACATCCAGGTCAGGAATCTAGAGTCATGACAGTTTGCCTACTATCTACATTTTAAAACCTGGTATAACCGGTTGGACGGACCGGTGTCCTGACAGTTAGACTACTATATTCAGTTTTTAAAGTTATTTTCCCTAGTTTCGGTGAGATAAAAAATTATATGTAGAATACGCTATGGTAATTTGGAATTCGTTATTGATCACCAGATGACAAAATTGTATGTCAAACATAAAATTCAGTTCGATAGCAACGGAATATTGAAAATCAGGCTTTTATGGTACATTCATGGAAGACGGAATTACGTGTCAATGTTAACAACTGTATACCAAGAATGTCGAATAAGATAAGGTAAATTAACACAGGGGTGTGTGAAAAAGGGCATTGCAATGGGAGTGGATCCCACTGGCAGTCATGCGTAGCTTTTCACATCCATGAGAAAGGGCACTAGTAATTGGGAGTCGGGGGCATCTTACTGTCCACGGGTAAGGAGGCGCATATCGTACTATGGGGAATTCAAAATACAAAACAATTCACAAAGGAAACAATTTTTTGTCGACGTATACTGACTGTGTGGCGCTTGTTAGTCGTCACTTTACAGGTCACAATTTTGTAACCAGAGGATCTCGATTCCTTTCGATATTCGTGCATATCAGACGACCCCTGGTTGTCTTAAAAATTGCGTTTTTAGCTTGTCGACCCTCTAGAGGTCACAATTTCTATTCATTGTAAAAACAAACAAGTTTTTATAGATATCACCGTTACACAATACTAATGGTTCAGTTCGAATTTCATAAAAACTGCCCGACAAAATGGTCTAAAAGTATGTAATTTGCAAGGTTGTTGACATCTAGAGGTCACAATTTGTATCCGATTTTGAAAAAACTTTTCGATATTCATGCATATTTGACCCTAAGTTCCCGAATGATTACCAATATTGTCCGAAATATCGCGCTTTAAGTTGTGAACCTTCTAGAGGTCACAATTTGTATCTGATTTTAAAAGCCGCTTGAATATATAACGGTCACACCCTAATGATACTGACTTTGAATTTCGTGTAAATCGAACCGAAACTGCTCGACAAAATCGCCGCTTAACGTACGCAAATAGTGTAAAAGTGTGTAATACCAAGATTGTGGGCCCTCCTGGGGTCAAAGTTTGAAGCCGATTTTGATGAAACTTGAAGTTTATATCCTAAAGATATCGGTTGCGACCGCTTGTTATGAATGAATGTATGAACGATCGACGTGTGACGTTTTTCTTTCTTCACAGATCGACAGACCCATTGAACAGGCGGGGCCATTGTTGATTTCATTCAATAAAAATAAACAGACTTACCAGCTGAAGTCAAGTACAAGGAAGCAACAATCACTAAAAGAATGACACACTTCATGATGACAAAATAAAACCAAACTCTGGATCTGAACCTTTACTGAATCGGTCTATTAATGTTTGCTAGTGACAATGACATCAGTCTTTATACCTACCGTCAAAAATAAGTAATCTCCAAGTGGTTATCCACCGTTTAATACACCCACATTGTTTTGGTATAGTCGTCATTGACTAGTAGACCAGGCTACCACGATTTTCGAAAATAGCCGAAGGTTCCCGCATTCAAACAATAGTTTTAACCTTTGAGTAGAATAGGTCCATTTCATCGACGGCTGAAATGCACTTTAATTGATGATAATTATCTTTCTCTTAAATGATTCATGACATTTGAAACTAATTATTGAGTATATTAATTCTATTCTATTTCTATTTGACATTTGAACGTTATAGTGTTGAAATAGCATTTTTTTAGCGACCCACTTCTATGGATATCATATTTACCCCAGGCACTTGAAGGGTTAAAAAAAAACTACTTATAGGCTGGTAGGAGAACTTCAGATTTTGGTGAGCTGGGAAAAAATTCCGAAACAAATGATTCTTGCTTTTTTATGAAAGGTCTATATGAGGACAACTTTAGGAAAAAATCCACCAAAATCGGCCTTGGGCAAAAAAAGTTACAGACGTCCTAGTGTTCGTGTCCATTCGAGTTATAAAATCCACAATTTTCGGTATGCTGATAACAAATTCCATATACAATGTTACATATCACTGAAAAGCACGTTCATTGATCTTTTCAAATATGTAAATCATTTTCTGGCACATTCATATTTACTTAGCTTACAGAACGATCAATGTTGGGTGGTCATAAACTCTTTTACCGTGATTACGGGGAAGAGGGGGTTTTAAGGTAAAAATACGTGTCTTAATAACAAATTCCAGATATAATGTTACATATCACTGAAAAGCACGTTTATTGCTCTTTTCAAAATGTAAATAATTTTTAGGCACATTTACTTAGCTTCCAGAACGATCTAATTTTGGTGGTCATAAACTCTATTACTGTGATTACGGGGGAGGGGGTATTCAAGGTAAAAATACGTGTCTTAATAACAAACTCCAGATATAATGTTACATATCACTGAAAAGCACGTTCATTGATCTTTTTAAAATATGTAAATAATTTTCTGGCACATTCATATTTACTTAGCTTACAGAACGATCAAAGTTGGTGGTCATAAACTCTATTACTGTGATTATGGAGTGGGTAGGTGTATTCAATGTCAAAATACGTGTCTTAATAACAAATTCCAGATATAATGTTACATATCACTGAAAAACACGTTCATTGTTCTATGTAAATAATTTTCTGGCACATTCATATTTACTTAGCTTACAGAACGATCAAAGTTGGTGGTCATAAACTCTATTACTGTGATTATGGAGTGGGTAGGTGTATTCACTGTCAAAATACGTGTCTTAAGAACAAATTCCAGATATAATGTTACATATCACTGAAAAACACGTTCATTGCTCTTTTACAATATGTAAATAATTGTCAGGCACATTCATATTTACTTAGCTTCCAGAACGATGAAATTTGGGTGGTCATAAACTCTATTATCATGATTACGGGGGAGGGGGGTATTCAAGGTAAAAATACGTGTCTTAATAACAAATTCCAGATATAATTTTACATATCACCGAAAAGCACGTTCATTGCTTTTTTCAAATATCTAAATAATTTTCTGGCACATTCATATTTACTTCGCTTTCGAAACGATCAAAGTTGGGTGTTCATAAACCCAATACCGTGATTACGGGGGGGGGGGGGGGGTTCAAGGTCAAAATACGTGTCTTAATAACAAATTCCAGATATAATGTTACAGAACGATCGAAGTTGGGAGGTATTACTAAGATTATGGAGGGGGTAGAGATATTCAATGTCAAAATACGTTTTTCTTATGTGAATTCTGGGATATTCTCATTTTGCGTGTAAACATAGACGATGTATAAGCAAGATAAAGTCATCGACTTCGGTTATGCTTGGGAAAAAAAACTTCAGAAAAAAAACCTCGACAGAGAAACCTTGGCCTGTCGGCCTCGGTTTTTCTTTTCCCTGCTCATATACACATGATGCGTTCTCGAACAATTTAACCAAAATCCTGCTACTCAGCACCACAAATTAAACAAAAACTGAGCTATCACCCATCCGCGTTAGCACACAATTTAATGACAGTTCATCGAGTATGGTGGATATGAA
Organism: Patella pellucida; assembly: GCA_917208275.1. Lineage (NCBI taxonomy): Eukaryota > Metazoa > Mollusca > Gastropoda > Patellidae > Patella > Patella pellucida. The sequence goes on from OU795038.1 coordinate 62,506,662, forward strand.
GCGTTGCGCTAATAATATTTTTTAAAATAAAAATCACCCTGTTGAGTGTGTTTATGGTTACTTGCAATTTGATAACACATTTAGAGTGCGTAAAGTTGGGGATAACCTAAATAATGTGTTTTTACAAGGATCATTCATTTTGAGGTCAGAAACCAAAACTAAATCGTCCATAAAAAAAATTGCCCGAGGTAGATTGCGGTGGATTTTTTTTCTGTGGGTACTAGATACATACCTCCTTACAAAAAAGCAAAAAATCATTTGTTTCGGATTTTTTTCCCCGGGCTGGAGTGTCTCCTACCAGCCTATTACTACTGCTTGACTATATGCATGTATTATAGTATATAATATATAGTCAAGCAGTAGTAAGAAGTTTTATTTTTTTAAAAAAAATCGCTTTAAGTGCCTGGGGTACATGTGCATAGGTTTGCGAAATGGATCCCTACGCCCGAGACGACGTTCCGTATACGTTTTCATCCCTGTTCAGTTAAAATCTCTTTCTCATAAGCGATTGGTGAAATGGAGCAAGTCTCAGGAAAATTTTGAAAAGTGATTACATATATTTTGATTCCGTGTCCTGAGTGAGTAACACGCTGGTTGGCTTACCTGAAGGGGGAAAGAGAGAGAAATGGGGTTTAACGTCCATTCGACACAAACTATGTCATTTTGGGACCAACGTATGGTTTTCAAGTTTTATTTCAATAATTCGCTTGTGTGTAGGGGTCTTTAGTAGTGGGGTAAAACCTGAGTGTCGCGGAGGAAACCCACGAGGCTGGGAAGGCAACCCTATCTCCATGTCACATACGCACAGACTGGGGCTCGAAACCACAGCCGCAAGCCAGAGGTGACCGGTCAGCTAGAGGTCGAAGAACGGCACTCTAAACCACCAGGCCATCACCTGGAGGTCCCTGGAGGTCCCGTATCGATCCGTGTGTTGATATGCAATAAAGTCGGCAATGTCAAAAATCGTTAAGGAGAGAAACACTTCCTGTTGCGTATTTAGAGGGGGGGGGGGGGGGTAATTGTTCATTTAACCATGCTTTGATCGCAAGAACACGAGACGTTCAAACAGCTGCCATTTTGTCTACATTTTTTTCGAAATTCGAACTCGATCATCACTGGGTGAAACGGTGATATTTTAAAATAGTTTTAAAATCGGATAAAATTTGTGGGGCCGACAAGCTAAATGTGTGATTTTGTGTACAACCGGGGCCATAATCCAATGATTTATCGTATGATATGCTCAAATATAAATTTTAAATGAAAATACCCATGTCAAGTAAATACCATATTTATACTTACAATTATGGTGTTGACATTGGCGAAAACACCCAATGTCGCCATTCTCGGTAAAGAATATGGTATTGGTTAAATTCAGATTTAAATCAAAATGCAGAAAACATAATAAACAAAGGAAACCATGAATTTTGGAAATCCATTAACGCTACAGTTACGAGGAGTTATCTCCCTTTATGGAAAATATTAAAGGGCCAATCCCTATAACTTTTTGGGGAATAAAACTGCTTAATTCTGTGTTAAAATCATTTAAAACCCATTATCTAAGGCAGATCAACTAAACCGATACTTGTGATACGCTTGTAAATAACTTAAACCTGACAGTCTGCATCTGGAAATGGAGACCTTTGTATAATACAGTATCTGGATAAAACCAGGCTTTTTTCTATAAAATAATATGTAGGTGAAATTTACCTTTTGTTATCAAGTACAGTACATGGGTCATTCACTGTATAGACCTCTTAAGAAACGTAAATCGATTATCAGGTCACCCGATAAAAAAAATGACCCGAAATCTTTAAAGGGTTACGTGTCCGGATAAGCAGTGTTGACGTTCACGTCAAAACGACTCAATATTTTCTGATGAAGTCTTCAGACAATGTAAATACATGTACACCATGCTTTTATATTTTGGTCCATAAATTTCAAAAATACTCGGACTTTAATTTTTGAGACTCTGTTTTTATCGGGATTGTCCCTTTAATAATTATTGATAATAGTATCAATTTATTCGATAAAATAAAAAGGATTTAAAAACCGACAGGGGCCTATATAAGCTCTACCCCAAAATTATATCTACCTTTCAGATAGGATTCGAGGCTAAAGGTCTTACAAATATTTAAACTAAAACAAAGCATCTATATAAAGATTGAGTTTTAACACTTAATTAGATATAGCTAAAACTAAAATACTGTAATGGCAGTGACAATATTGTAATGAAGAGAACAAATATCATATGGAGTTGAATGTCTTACTGTTCTGCACCAACTCGTATAGGGAAGACGAGCATACGCCATGCATGGCGGGGGAGTGTGCATTGTGCATGCGCAGCTAGTATTCCTACTTTCCATACAAATGTCACCAGTGCAGGGGAGCCGAGGTCCGGCACTTGTACGTACACAAACTCTTGAAATTTCGAATTCGAAATAAAGAGTAGACCGTAATGTCTCTGTTTGGGCCAAATGCCCCCTATAACATAACGCATAGTGAATAGTAAAACATGAAACCACATTTGATTTTTATACGCCCACATTTTCATGTGGACGTATTATGTCGTCGCCCCCATCCGTCTGTCCGTCCGTCCACAATTGTTTGTGGACTCTCTACAGGTCACAATTCTTGTCGGATTTTGACGAAACTTGAAATATAGGGTTATCCCCAAAAGACCTCGGCTGCTTTCGATATTGGCATGTATCGGACCAAAACTTCATGGATTATGGCCCCTGATTGTACGAAAAATCATGTTTTTAGCTTGTGGACCCTATAGAGGTCACAATTTTGAACCGATTTGGATGAAACTTGACATGCATGTTTATAACGCAAAGATCTAGGTTCCTTTCGATATTTGCGCCTATCGGAACGTAATTTCCTGAATTATGGCCCCTGATTGGCCGAAAAATCACCTATTTTAGCTCGTGGTACCTCTGGAGGTCACAATTATTATCCGATTTAAAAAAAAGTTCGATTATATCACCGTTACTTCCTATGGAAGGTTGAGTTCAAATTTCGGAAAAATCGGACCAAAATAGCCATACAAAATGGCCGCCGTTCGTACGCGAATACTGTTAAAAAATGGTATATCATGGTTGTGGACCCTGTAGAGATCACAATTTTAATTCGAATTTGATGAAACTTATAATGCATGGTTATAACCCAAAGATCTTGGTTCCTTTCGATATTTGCATATATCAGATTGTAACTTCCTGAATTATGGCCCCTGATTATACGCAAAATCGCCTTGGTTTAGTTTGTGGTCCATCTGGAGGTCACAATTATTATCCGATTTGTGAACCGTTTGATTATATCATCGTTACACCCTAAGGAAGGTTGAGTTCGAATTTCGGAAAAATTGGACCAAAATTGCCATACAAAATGGCCGCCATTCGTACGCGAATACTGTTAAAAAATGGTATATCAAGGTTGTGGACCCAGTATATCGGACCATAATTGCCAGACAAAATGGCCGCTGTTTGTACGCTAATAGTGTTAAAATATGGTATATCAAGGTTGTGGACCCAGTATAGGTCAAAATTTTAATTCGTTTTTGATGAAACTTGAAATGCATGTTTATAACCTAAAGATCTTGATTCTTTTCGATATTTGCGCATATCAAATTGTAATTTAATGAATTATAGCCTTTGATTGTAGGAAAAATCACTTTCGGTTTTGCTTGTTCTCTATCCATCTCTCGAAAATGTGGGCGTATCCTGCCTGGCAGTGCCAGCTTACTATCTTTTTACTATGCATTACAATTGCCACTCCCTTATGGGATTAATTAGTTTTTCCCATAATATATCTATTTTAGTGAGAAAATTACATATAGATGCTTTGTTCCAATTAAAATATTTGTAAGGAATTTAGCCTCAAAAATTTATCTTTACTAAAAGTTTACAGATTATACAAGTTGAAATACTGTTTTGAGAGAACTTATATAACCCCTTGCCTTGTCAGTTGTGCAATCCTATTCAGTTTATATTTCAAACTATTGTTTATCGTACCATCCAAACAACTACCCTGTCAAGCCCATGCCGTCCTGTACCACTGACAAGGGGGAACTGCACCTTAGTTGTCTTGTACATACATGTATCTGTGTTTAGGCTATTCAATGTGGAAAGGAAACTTGGTGAAGAAACATAGGACGTTAAACCCTATTTGGGTTATTCGCTGGTGTATACAAAAATAATAGTCAATTCGACTAGATTTGATCACGCATTTGCATTAAATTGTATACAAATTGTGAGACAAGTCAATCCTATCCATCGCTGACGTAACAACATTTTGACTTTGGAATATCCATAGCTCAGTTACTCTTTAATAGAAATACATGTTTGTGCAAAAATAGTGAAATTGAAATAATCGAGGGTTCATATAGAAGATGGGTATCCTGTCGTTGGGTACGCGCATAAAGTTTTATCTGGATGACTAAAAATACTCCCTTGCTTATAATGAGCCAGTCTTTAAAACGGGTGGGGGAGAGCACGGTGGCTTAGTAAGTTCGACGTTAGATCGCTAACCTAATGGTTCTGTGTTCGATCCCTGCGCTGGCCTATTTTAAGATTTTCCGACGAGGTGTTCGGTGTACACATTGACGTTAAAGATGCCTTTCCAGTTGGAATTCGGTATAATAGTAGGCCATAGAGCCTCTCTCCGGGCAATTTTTTTTCTTATCATACTGTACGGCGCATGTCTGTCTTCATGTGCAAAGTCGGAGCCGAACCCAACTTTCTTTTTTATTTCTGTCTTCGAGTACGATGAACATGAAACTTGACCCGCTTGTTAGAATATACTTGTTATTTGTACAATTGTGAAAGTAATAAAAACGAAAATTATTAATATTTCTCATATATATTTTTTATTCGTTGAAATTCATGTAATTTTTTTAACAAACAATAATTCTTTTTATGGTAAACGGCAGTTTCCACCAAAGAAACCATACCATCCATTTTGAGTTAGGCACTTTAATTGACCACAGCAATGTTGCATACTGCTGCAGTATTCAAGTCGAACACTACATTGACCGTTTACATGAATACCCTTCTCTCGCTTTTCAATGTTGGCCGATTCTCTGAAAAATAGAAAAAACATTATTTTTAGTTACATTCCAGCGTCTGTTTCACGAAATTTTAAATAAGATAAAATCCAAGTTTTAGTAATGTGATTGGATTACAGCCAATCAAAACTGGAGTACCTACTAAAATTTGAATTTTATCTTATTTAAAATGTCGTGAAACATTGTCCTGTCCGTTATGCCTTTTTTTACTAAAGAAAACAACCTCTGTATGTGATTTAGGAAACTGGATTCCAATCTTGATATTAATAAATTAGTATCAGTAATTATACTGAAAATGCAGTCGATTCCAGCCTTCCATTCGATCATAAATTAAAAACATGCAAATCGTCTAGGATAACTGTTCAAACTCTGTTGTGATCAGAGAGAGAGAGAGAAAGAGAAATGAGGTTCAACGTCCATTCGACACAAACTAGGTCATTTTGGGACAAACATATAATGGTTTAACTTTATTTCAATAATTCGCTTGCGCGTCGGGGTGGGAGGAAACCGGGGCACCCGGAGAAAACTAACGAGGTTGCACAGGCCACCCTACTCCTTGTCACGTACAACCTGGGATTCGAAACCACGCCAGTTGACCCAATGACCGTTTTTTTTTTATACAGCGCGTACACGCTAATTATTCAGCCATCCAACCCCCTACTGTGATCTGATTATTATCCAATTATCAAAATCTTAGTAAGAACCCGCATCTCCATTTTCGCCCTTTCTCGCAAAAGTTACGAACACGAAATCAGATAGGACACGTTAGCATGCACTTCCTTGTGCTCGACATCTACCTTCAATTTTATGTAAAAAAAATCAAATATTTATGTAATATACTTTACTTACTCGGAACCCCTCTTGACAATAGTATTAATGGCATCCATGGCTTTCCTCAGATTAACATCAACTTCATTTTCTTCTAAAATATAAATAAGTAATTAAAACATTATAAAATAATGTCGCGTTGGCACTCGCCTTTTGAGATTAAAGTATTATTTAATTTATTTAGGCTATGTAATTGAGCTTTTATTGTACACGGATGGTTATTTGTATTTTCATCCATAACATTCTGTCCGACCGCCCACAATCTAATTTGCGTTACAGATCTGGTGTGGCATGTGTGGAATACGGCGGTCCATCTGGTCACCATGTTGTAGCGTCCAATAAGAGATTGTGACAAAGCGACCTCCACGGAAACCTTGACATTTGAACAAACCTTTGACTGTACAACTCGGTTATCACAAGTAGACAATTTAGTTTGTAGACGCAATGACTTGGCATTCGCGACGAACGAGGAACCTGATAGGCTAACAAGCTGGGCTTGTACCAAATGGAAATTAGTGCAGAAATATGACGTTAAGGCTTTGATAAGATGCACGTAGTTAAAGCGAGATCAAGACTTCTATTGAATATGACTGTTCACTGACAAGAGCGTTCTTTGTCAATATTGCCCAAACTGGCAAATTGACCGACAAGTACAGATTTGTTACAGATATGCGTAGTCTTCACACCATATCTGTAATTTTAATGATTTTATAACAATTGAAACATTATGGATGAGTAAAATGTTAAGAAAGTTATTAGATACCCATTGGATTCAAAATATTATGGATGTCCAAATGGGACAATATTCATGATTCTTGTTTCTACTTTCCAGTTTTAACATTTTAGACACGAACGCAACATTCTAAATTAACGATTCATGTTTCTACATTCTTATGTCAATATTTCATGCACAAAATCAACATTTTAAACAAAGAAAAATGACTACATGTTTCATTCTGGAATGTAGAAACAAGAATCATGAATATTGTCCCATTTGGTCTTCCATATCAATATGACGGCATACACTTCATAGTGCAATCCGTTTTTAATTTGAAATATCATCTCCAGTAACATAGATATATGTATAATTGCTTCGTGTCGGTAATTTTATTTCGTCATTATTTTTAATTGCACCATGCTTATCACTTAAAGAAAGCTTGTTTGTTAAAGGGGTTTAGATGAAGAGCTGGCCGTTCTTGCTATAATGAAAATAAAAATGCAAAAGGTCGGATTTTGACCTTGCGGGTCCCGATTAACCTAATGCGCGGAGGACCCTCAACATTAAATTACATGCTAAATTTATATAAAAAAAAGTGAACTAAAATGTACAGGATCTCCAAGATTGTCTTATTTTGTATAGGACTGTCGTATCTTATATATTATACATGTATATTGATTGTCCGATAGGCATAAACAGTAAAACAGTCAAACCCCAGATACAGTGTTAACGCCGCATGCATTATGAGACATCAAAGTTCAGAAGTGGGACAATGCAAAAGCGTATATATTATAAAGGAAACAAGCGTAATACTTTTTATGACTGAAACTAGGAACAGCCATAAGAGTTGCACGGAACATAGCATGCAAACGTCCTTCTCATTAAACACATTGGTTCCCCCAGAATTGGTAATTCACAATTTTTGTTATCACTCATTCCTTTTTTACACGCACAAATTAAATAAATATAATTCTTTGCTATAAATTTCACTTTTACTGAACCTTATTACATTACATTGCAAAATTCTTCTTATTAACCAAGTGTTTCCATCCAGGACAATTAAATAAAAAAAAGTTCATTTTTAATTTTAAAAAGGGGTTGTTACTTTAAATAATAAAAGAATCGTTCTTTGGAAATAGAAAAGTAGATCTAATAATCATATTCATGTAAAGCGATATCTCCAAATGATTATGAAATTTATCACACAAGCGATATCTACTGAAGAATGTTTTATTGGGTGAGCATAAACAGACTTACCAGCTGATGTCAAATACAAGGAAACCACAATCACTAAAAGAATGACACACTTCATGATGGCAATATAAAACCAAACTCTGGATCTGAACCTTTACTCAACCTGTCTATTAAACATGCATTATTCAAGAGTTAAATCTGCCTAGTGCAGGTCCTTATTTGGGCATGAAATGTTTTCTAAAGTATTAATTAGACATTAACTAACTGATCAAAGCTCTAATCAACTTTGGATGGCACCAGATTGCTCCGATATTAAACAGATTAAAACGTTTCAGTGATAAATCAAATATGGCGCGCCCAGGCGCTTCGAGTCTTAGCTTTGATCAACCAGGACCGTGGTTGAAATTATTGCACAGGTCGGCCAAATCCTAAAATGCCAATATCTTCGCTTGCAATAGAGTAATTTGAATAAAAATTTTCAAATTATTAATTTTACATCATCTACTTTCGAACTGTTATAGCAAGAACGGCTAGTTCTTATCTATATCTTGAATAATGTAACTTTAATGTTTACTAGTGACATCAACACGTCTATTTATCACTGTTATACCCACGCCCGAATATGAACAATATTCAAGTGATTATCAACGTTATCATACACCCACACCATGATCTACAATGTTCAAGTGGTTATCAGCACTATAATACACCCACACCATGATCTACTAACTGACACACACCCCTAGTGTCGAGATTTAACTGAACAACGCAGGCTTAGATCACATAATTATGGAAGCGTATAGGGGTCAATAGTGCGATAGATAGCCATTATGTCGTGTCCTACATTTTCTTTCTCTGGGTAAACAACTTCGCCATATATCTGTGTCTGAGGATTTTTCCGAAAAAGTGAGAACAGTTCGAAAAGCATTAATACCTTTCTTAACCCATGCTTAAACAAAGTAGAATAAGAAGGCAGGTCCGTGCTACGATAAACTGATAATTAACAGCGAACCGTTTACCATTGATCTGGAAACCAATACACTGATATCACTCAAAGGTTCAAAATAGCAACAAAAATTACTCAGTAAACCAAATACGCCAACATATCCAAAATGTGATGATTTTAAATTAGAGATTATATTCTGGAACTGTCGTAGCTTCCTAAAGCATATCGAAAATACGGAAGTTATTAATCTTATATCCTCATCTTGAATCATTGGAATCAGTGAAACTTGGATTTATGACACTTGTTGTTTAGAACTTGAAAATACTGTAGACTTACACATATTTTATCAATCTTGTCGTGAGAAAGGAAAACACGGGGGAATATTGGTGTTTGTGGCCAAATGTCTTGCTACAGGTTAACAAATGCGGATAGTTTCATGAATAAAATTGATGAATTTAAAACACGTTTTATTAACGATGAGTCAGACCCGAATATCATCATTATCACAGAAGCGTTACCGAAGAATAGTAGATATAGTGTACTTAAGGCAGAATTTAACCTACATTGTATATGGTTATGACTTATTCCCAGAGTCATTTGTTATACAAGACAGTAGAGGTATATTAATTTATATTAAACAAGACCTGAACTCTGAAGGCTGTTGAGGTAAACCTAGATCATGATTTTAAAGAATATGTATTAGTGAAGATAAATCTTCGAAATAAAGACAATCTGTTAGTTGAGTGTATATAAAAGTCCGTCATCCTCAGAGCAGAATCATAATAAATTAAATGAGATATTACTTAATATTAGTAAACACGAAGAATTTACTCATATTCATGGACTGCAAGAGAGAATACTAGTCTGAACTTTATAGAATGTATTAGAGATTGTTATTTTCAACAAGCAGTGGAATATCCAACAAGGTATCGTATAAATCAAGAGCCATCGTTACTAGATCTTATAATTGTGAACGATAGTAATTTTATACAGAATAATGAATACCTAGATCGGTTTGTCGCAGTGATCATTAGTTAAAATTTCAACTATTTCAAAGTGATTATGTAAAACTTAGCCAGGAACTCGATATAGACTGGTATGAAACATTAGAGGGTAAAGACACAACAGAAATGGTAGATATATTTATGAACAAACTAACAGCAGCCATGAAACATTCCGACAAAGCGTGTTGGTATTAGAAAAGGTAACACCCCATTGAGCCCGGAAGCTAGACGCTCAATAAGAAGAAACGTAGAAGCTGGGAAAAATTCCGATTGAAAAAAAAATAGCGAAAGTTGCAAAGAGTATACTAAAGACCGGAACAACGCAAAATCAATTATTACAAAGGAATGGAAGAACCGTGCAAATCAGATAGCTGTATCGGCAAAAAGGAATTGTAAAAACTTTTGGTCGTATGTTAATAGCAAGAGAAAAACCAAAACCTGGAATATCCGAACTTCACACGGTATGCGATGGAAGAAAGAAATTGCTTCAGACGATAAGCAAAAAGCTCAATTTTTCAGCAGTGTTTTCAGTATAGAAAACGATGATGATGAACCTTTACTTGAAAATATAAAGTATGATGAACAAATAAACGACAACGATTTTACAACTTATGAAGTAAATAAGCTACTGAAAGATCTAAATACTACCAAATCATCTGGTTCAGATCAAGTACACCCGAAGCTGCTATATGAACTAGCGGATTCTATCGATAGGCCACTCTGTATGATATTTTACAGTTCATTTAAGTCCGGTACAGTACCCGAAGGATGGAGAATTGGTCAAATAACAGCACTCTTTAAGAAAGGAAGTAAAAGCTCTGCATCCAACTATAGACCTGTTAGTCTGACCAGTATAATATGTAAGCTAATGGAAAAGATAATTAGAAAAAGAATTATCCAACATATGGACAAATTTGACTTTTTTAGTGTAAAACAATATGGTTTTATGGGTGGCAGAACTACCACTTTACAAGTTTTGAAGGTACTAGACCATTGGACTACCATACTCAATAATGGTGGAACCATCGTTGCTGTTTACACCGACTTTATGAAAGCCTTTGATAAGGTACCGTTTTTATGATTAATCAACAAAATACGTTCATATGGTATAGGCAACCGGACATGTACATGGGTTAAAGGGACAATAACACTCTTGCTGGCTTGACAGGTTCCGAAAAAAATAGCCTTATTCTAACTACTAGATGTTTAAGTTTCCTAGCTGTTGTGTAAATTATCCATTATAACCTATTTTACTTGTCCAGAGGGTTCGAAAATATGTTTAAATCCAAGTTGCATTTGAAAGTGTTTACGTAAAGCTTTTCAAACCATGTTACGGCATAATAGTTGAATTTTTTCAATTTTTACAACTAGGTTTGTTAAGATGAAATTTCTATCATTTATTAATTGGAATATTGTAAAATAGTACAATTTGTTGACTAGAATAAAGATTGGGACACATTATTCAGTTACAACAAGAGTTTGATTGGGGCTTTAAGAATTTCTTGAGTAACCGAAAACAAAGAGTACAACTAAATGGATCCTTTTCAAAATAGCATAGTGTGACAAGTGGTATACCGCAAGGCTCAGCAATCGGACCAATTTTATTTGTTCTTTTTATAAACGATATACCTATAACTGTGGAATCTGATGTATACATGTTTGCAGATGATACGAAGCTATATAGGGAACTTACAAATCAAAGTGACATTTAAATAGTTTAAAATGACATCAATAATCTTTTTAGACGGAGTGAAAGGTGGCTATTGCGTTTTCATCCCGACAAGTGTAAAGTCTTGTCTATCTCTGGTAAACGACAACAACCAAGAACCTCAAACTACACGATGCCAACCTACGCAGGTTCATATGTTTATTTAGAATCTGTTGAATCTGAAAAAGACACCGGAGTTACGATCGACTCAAAACTAAATTTCGAAATATGCGAGTAGCGTTTGGAACCCATATAAAATTTAAGACATAGAATCAATTGAGAATGTTCAACGTAGGGCCACAAAATTGTTACCCGACATGAAGGACTTGACATATGAAGAACGGTTAAGACAACTAAAGCTCCCATCACTGAGATTTAGACGACTGAGAGGCGATATGATCGAGACATATAAAATAGTAACTGGTAAATATGACAAACGTGTAACAGAGGATTTACTACCTTTCAATAAGTGTACATTTCATCAAACCCGTGGACATTCACTGAAACTAGCTAAACATAGATCCAGACTGGAAATGCGTAGGCATTATTTCACAAATAGAGTAGTGGAAGACTGGAACACCTTACCAGAATCAGTAATTACAGCCAAAAACGTAAAAATCTTCGGAAACCGATTAGACCAACAATGACAAAACCACCCCATGATGTACGATTATTCATATTCATATAGTGAAGGAAAAACCACCGGGAGAAGACAACACAAATAAATGACGAAATAGAGCCAAATACAGAGGAGCAAGCTGACTCCTGCGTTTGGAACAGACATCGGTAGGTAGACATAGGTAGGTCGACGACGCATATTCAGTGACCTTGATGATATGATTGTCTTATTTCACGACAAAATCTTTTTTAACCTGGATAGTGACATTGTTCTTATATGTGTATATATCCCCCGAGAACTCTGCATAAATATTATAATGGGCGAAAACATGATACAATGAGTGTGTTACAGGATGTACTTATAGAAATTCGTACTTATTATGGATTTGTAGATATTATCTTGACCGGTGATTTCAACAGGACAGGCGATCTGGAAGATTATGTGGAGAATGATAGTTTACGTTATATCCAAGATGTAGAAATATACGAACCAGATATTTTCAACATTTGTAGATACAATCTTGATAAAGAAATTAATAATTATGGACGCCAATTGATAGATTTAATGAAGACGTACGGAATCGATCTATTAAATGACAGGTTCCCTGGTGATAGAGAAGGGACATGCTTCGCAAATAGAGGTAAGAGTGCTGTAGACTACATTGCCATATCAACATCTTTATTCGAATATATTGCAGATTTCTCTGTTCTCAATCTAGATGAGTCTGATCACTTTCCTATCAAATGTATTATTAATCTAAACACATCAAACAAGGCTCAAAATGTAGAATGTGATACAGATAATTACACGTGTTTACAATATCGCAAAATAAATTGGAATAAAATTAACCAGGACAGATATATAGACCTGATCAAGGATGATTTTTCAACTAAACAGTTTAAGAAAATACACAGTGACACGTCCTTAAGTGTAGACTCAGTTGTACATATTATCAACGATGTTATTTACAGAGCGACAGAGACACATGTGCCTAGAAAGAGAACTATCAGATTTCAAAAATCAGAACAACCTGAATGGTTTGATCAGGAATGTGAAAAGCTGAAACAGAATAAGTATGATTCACTAAATATCATTTGAAGAACTATTCTAAAATCTGGATGTATATTTTGGTTGGCGTGCGAAATTTAAAAGTGTATGCGATAACAAAAAACAATTACACGCCCTTCAACTACAAAGTTCGATCGCATCGAGTATTGGAGACCCATGTAGGTTTTGGCGAAATATTAAAGGTGTTGTTAATCTACATCCAAATCCCCGTCCTATTAAAGCAGACCACTGCATGCAATGCAGCGGTCCTTGGGGAAAGTGGGCGAAAACCACAGACATATTCTGCACATATAGTATTAAATGTATTAAATATTGGGGTTGTCTATTAGAAATGCATGAGTGTAGATTACTAAAACATGTTTATATAACGTTACATCGTCTAGATGAAAGTGGTAGATGTAAGTGGGCAACACATGTTAAGAATCTTTTATTTCGATACGGCTTTGGGTATGTCTGGATAAACCAATATGTCGGAAACAAAGAATATTTTATTAGTCTATTTAAACAGAGAATAAACGACTGCTGTGCCCAAGAATGGCATATTAATGTACAAAATAACTCTCTACTTGATAATTATTATGTATATAAGAAAATTCTAAAAGTAGAAAGGTATCTTCACAACTATGACAAATTCAGTCAAGCCTTATGCAAATTTAGATCCTCGGCCCAAAATATCCTGTGTATTAGAGGCAAATGGGTAGGCCTGGCTGAGAAAGATAGGATGTGTAAGTCATGTGACATGAACAAAATCGAAAACGAATCACATTTTATGTTCAGCTGCCCCTATACAGAAACCTTAGATCTACGTTTATCAATAAACATATCAAAGCAACCTCGCAACAAAACCTTGAGATTCTCATGTCAACTAAGAGATGTTGCAATTTATTTATTTTGCCTTCAGAAAGAAAGAAGCCATCCAATGCAATCATATTATACCTGTAAAGTATATACTCTAAACCCGAATTATCGCAAATACGTATTATATTGCACGTTTCCATCCATATTTTCACTTTACCTCGATGAACTGATTAATATTTTATTATATTAATGTCTTTAATTATGAAGAAATACCTAGTATATTAACTCATTATATCAAAGTTTATGCACAGGAATCTGACCTTCTATCCGTATATATATGCATACACAATTTCGTACCAGACTATATATATTGAAAAAGAACAGGAATGCAATGCCTTTTCAAGACTCGACTTTACCTGCTCTCGCTTCAACTCGTTTTTTTCCACAATTCGTAATGTCAGGCAATCAAACCTCTGCAGATCCACTCAGATATGTTTTTTCTTCAATCCAGTCGTTTTGATTTGCATACATATTCCCACAAAACGATATCATAGCCAATTGTTTCCAATATTTACATTATTTTCGACAATATCCATTTTGTCCCAGACACCATGACGGTCTGAGGTCAACGGTCACACAAATAGACGCATTCGGCAGACATCGTTAGTTTTTAGTTAAGGGGTTGCCGAATAATGTCAATACTCAATAAATTTACGTGCAGGATTTTTTTATATAGTTAATATAGGCCTATATATAATTTTTTTTTTAAATTCTGTTGGGTAAATCCAACATACTACAGTACAATGTGCTGGATGGTTGTTTTTTTATATAGGCCTAGTCTATATATAATTTATAAAGGTATTTTTTTCTTTTCTTTAAAAAAATGCTGTTGGGAAAATCAAACAAACTACAAATGGTTTCGTTGCGGCCCTTAAAAATGGACTATTTATTTATTAAATTGTAGGCCGAATATGTATAAATATTTCAATTCTGTATAGGCCTACTATTGACATATTCGGCAACCCCTAAACAAAAAACTAACGAGGTCTGCCGAATGCGTCTATTTGTGTGACCGTTGACCTCAGACCGCCATGGTGTCTCGGACATAATGGATATTGTCAAAAATAATGTAAATATTGGAAACAGTTGGCTATGATATCGTTTTGTGGGAATATTTATGCAAATCAAAACGATTGGATTGAAGAAAAAACATATCTGAGTGGATCTGCAGAGGTTTGATTGCCTGACATTACAAATTGTGGGAAAAAAACGAGTTG
Source organism: Patella pellucida (assembly GCA_917208275.1). Taxonomy (NCBI): domain Eukaryota; kingdom Metazoa; phylum Mollusca; class Gastropoda; family Patellidae; genus Patella; species Patella pellucida. Next base: position 62,521,884 of record OU795038.1, read on the forward strand.
AAGCGAGAGCAGGTAAAGTCGAGTCTTGAAAAGGCATTGCATTCCTGTTCTTTTTTATTATATATTGTCTGGTACGACATGGTGTATGCATATATATACGGATAGAAGGTCAGATTCCTGTGGGTTATGTCAATTGTGCACATTGTATGTAGGCCTATGTTCTGTGGGTCTCTGACCTTGAAAATGAAATAAAACAATCTATCTATCTATAACAACATGAAGTATTTATATCTAAATAAATAAAACAAGTATCCCCAAAGTCACCTGACCTAATTCTACCTTAAATCGCATGCTGATGGTTAGCTAAAATGGAAATGCACACGTCTCGTTGTCCTCTGTATTTAATCTTTTAAGAAGTTCAAAACAATTTCCAGAAATAAAGACTATATATGAATAGTTTACTGGAAAATATGACCCAATCAAGTAATTAGGTGGGGAAAATACTTCATACGATATAATTTTTAGCGTAAATATGGACGGAATGTGAGAATGGAATTTCACGGGGTGTTACATGTCCGCCGCACGAGGTACATGCGCAGTGTGAAGTTGTATTTTGATAATCAATTTACGGTATTACAGATATTTTAGAATCGGAACTCAACACCCCAACGGCGAAGTACCCAATAGTACTTATTTAAAACGGAAGTCTGGCACTATGATACTTATTTGGTGGAATTCACGTGAATACGGATAACAGAATTGAAGGAATAATTTTTAGTTCCATCAGGATATTCTCTGAACTATGAGAAAGGGAGAACTGGCATTAAAAAAATAGCTACGCAGGAATGCTTGCTTTTGACACTAGTGAGAGTTCGTCATAATTTAGGACTAAAGATATTTGTATGGGGTTTCTCATTACGGTACAGACTGCTGGGTCGCCATATTGAACAGGTTGATATGGTCCAACTGGTAAGCATTCGTTTCCATCCACCGGAGCCTGGTATGATGACGTCATATGTGGATTCTAGGTTAGAATAAGGGTTAGGCTTAGCCCAGGGTTAGGGTTAAGGCTAGCCATGTCTCATCTCGAGACTCTGACGAAATCTGCAGGCCACAACCCTTACCCTAACCCTTATTCTTACCCAGAATTCACATCAGGCTCCGGTGGATGGAAACAAATGCTTACCGGTCCAACTTGTGGGATATAGTAACAGTATCTAAGGGGGCGGAGCTTATCTCCAAATCTCGGAATCATGAATAAGTATCGAATATCGACAGATGCCATATCAGTTGAGTAAGTGAGGTACTGTTCGATGTATGCCAACGTGAATCACGCCATAGTCCAAGCAAGAAGCGAAAATATCCAGCCCCCCCCCATCTTTTGTAAGGATTATTGCTTTTATTCTGTTAAAAGGTATATCATTGTAAACTTTGACATAACGGTACAGACTGCTAGGTCGCCATATTGAACAGGTTGATGTGGTCCAACTTGTGGGATATAGTAACAGTATCTAAGGGGGCGGAGCTTATCTCCAAATCTCGGAATCATGAATAAGTATCGAATATCGACAGATGCCATATCAGTTGAGTAAGTAAGGTACTGTTCGATGTATGCCATAGTCCAAGCAAGAAGCGAAAATATCTAGCCCCCCCCCCATCTTTTGTAAGGATTATTGCTTTTATTCTGTTGAAAGGTATATCATTGTAAACTTTGAAGCAGTTTTACGCCCCTTAACGAACTACATGTCATAAGTTTAGTGTTTTGTTTTTCAAACCTGTTGGGATTGATCGCCTTGTCCATGGGTCTTGGTGGGGGGGGGGGGCGCTTCGAGTTCTTGCTGACCGGCCACCTCCTGCTTGCGGCTGTGGTTTCGAGCCCCGATGTGAGCGTATGTGGCATGGATATAGTGGGGCGCCTTCTCAACCTCGTGGGTTTCCCCCGGGCACTCCGGTTTCCTCCCACTCCTGAAGACCCCTACGCGTAAGCGATTTATTGAAATAAAATTAAACCATGTGGTAGTCCCGAAATGACCTAGTTGTGTTGAGTGGACGTTAAACCCCATTCTCTCCCCCCTCTCTCTCTCTCTCTCCCATGGGTCTTTAGGGGTTGGATGGCCGAATGGTTAGCACGTTCGCGCTGTATTCTAGGCTCTGTCATTGAGTCAACTGCCGTGGTTTCGATTCACCGGTTGTACGAGTAGAGGGTCGCCTGTCTCTCTCAGGAATTATTTCACTATTGTGGAATAGAAACCCTGCAGAAAACGTCACTTTCAATCCTAGATTTTATTCTTCAAATTTTGAATTTTAAAACAAAGGACAGAAGTAACATTTGACAATCATTTATTTTATTATTTAATAAAATTTGCTGGTTCATCAACGTTGGGTTACTAGAATTAGGTCCTCGGCTCACATTTACCGTTCAAGAAATTGTTACATCTCAGATCTTCACCGCAGCAATCCTGGAACATGTTACATTTGTCACCGTCTGCTGAACATTGTCCATGCATGGATTCCATCCAGTAAAGTCCCAACATTTTTCTCTTCTCAAGCGAATGTCTGAAACGATGGAATTTTAAAAAATCAATATTTTATTATATAAACGGGTTATGAATATCTATAGATTTGTGCCAATCCGATGTCAGCCATATTTTCACCAGACAGCGGTGCTATGATCTATTCTTATATCTCATTTGAACTGAAAGGGATTTTTACGTTCACGCCAAAGTGTACACTGGGCCTATGTTTTTCGTACCATCCGAACTTCTAGACCGCTGTCCTTGAGAGGACCTCTGCCCTGCTCCCCCGATAAGGGGAACAACTTTCGATAACCCCAGGGAACTTCCTGTCTAGTAATATGGTCGTGGCCACATTGTTTTTAAATTCATAGTCAAGAAATATAGTTTAAACAATATTTTTTATCTTTACAAATTTTTCTCTATTGTCAGTATATTAGAAATGGTATGAGTTTATATAAAACGCTAATTATTTGTTTGAAAAATAGCTTGAGAATAAGAGGGTCGGAGTTCAAGGACAGATTTTTTCTAGAAACATGTGACGGAAAATTACCACTCGACGTGTTTGGCCAATCTCTATACTTATTACATCATATCTGACCAATTAGATAAATGAATGCTCAAATCCAGTAGATCCAGAACTAGGATACTTGTGGAATTCGCCAGATTTCGATTAGATTGCAGAGAAATTCCAACTGAGGTCCTGGACAGCCGTTTGGCTGGCTATAGGGAGAATGACTAGTTAAGTTAGTATTGGAACATGTACTGTGCATGTACCATATAATGTAAGCAACTATATGATATATAAAATGTAAAAACGAACTGTTGCATTGTTATACTGAAAAAAGACAAACAACTTAAGAAACTAGTAAGAAGAAAATACACAACGTGAAGGAGAAGCAAAGGGAGAGAGAGAGAGAGAGATAGAGAGAGAGAGAGAGAGAGAGAGAGAAATGGGGTTTATCGTCCACTCAACACAACTAGGTCATTTCGGGACTAACATATGGTTTTAATTTTATTTCAATAATTCGCTTGCGCGTTGGGGTCTTTAGCAGTGGGAGGAAACCGGGTTGCCCGGAGGAAACCCACGAGGTTGTGAAGGCGCCCCTTTCTCCATGCCACACACGCTCACACCAGGGCTCGAAACCACATCCGCAAGCAAGAGATGGCCGGCCAGCTAGAGGTGGAAGCGCGGCACTCTAGACCACTAGTCTATCCCAACCCCCGAGCTAGAGACAAATTCCAGACGATCACAAGGCTACAGATATATGTAGCAAGAAAAAGATGCATTGATCGTATGTAAAATGTGGCGACCGGTCCTTTGGTAACTTCCGCTACACCTGGTTAGTGAGCCAGTGCCCTACGGACTGAACCATCGTTGCTCCCATTTGTTTGGCTCCAGAATATCGGTGATTATTATAAAACTGTTGGCACGGTTTTAGTCTCGGCCGCCTCATTCATACTATATTCATCATTTGACTATTACCAAGAGAAAATAGCTCTAGTTTATCGAAAGGGGGACCAAGATGCAAGAAACTCCGAAAGATTGCTTATTATAACATGCCTAACTGGTTTGATTATTGACACATTTCTCTCCCACGGGATTCTGTATTTCAATTAATTCATACTGTATAATATGCTAACATATTTTTCCATGAAATCTCAAGTGCCAATAAAGGGGGGAGGGTTTAAAGGGCAGCCATGTTGTTTTTTGAACTCAAAAGATAAATATCATACTGTGGTATACGCTGAATTAATTTTCCACGAAGTCTCACGTGCTGATGCAGGAGAGAAGGTTAAAAAGCCAGCCATATTGTATTTTGGAACTTATAAAAGATAAATATTATGTCTACTCACTCTGCTTCTCTCTTCATCACGTGATTTTTGAAGGCCATGGCAGATTTTACAAAGTCCACATCTACATCTGTAAAGACAATATTTAAACTTTAAAGTATGGACTTTTGCGTGCTGATGACAATCTATTACGCCATCAGCACGCAAACCCAAAATTTATATTATGGTCTTGGAAATATTGAAATTATCAAAATTATCAATAACAATAATATTGGTTTTGCTACAGATGACGTAATAGATCACTATTACATTTAGGTCACTATTCTATTCAATGGCGTCCTAGATCCTAGTGAGAAGTGACGAAAAAAAATGAATAATAATACAAAAACTATAATAAACGATTATGAAATAAATATTTAAGCTTTCATAAAGTTGTGCAAAATATCTCATTGTATACAATATTGATCACGATAATCAATAGGCGTACAATCCAATCGAATTCAATATTTATCATACTAACATTGATAACCAGCGGCTGCCAGGCAGGATACGCCACATTTTCGATAGAGAGATGGATAGAGAACAAGCTAAAAGGAAAATGTTTTTGTTACAATCAAGGGCCATGAAGTTACAACTCGATATGCGCAAATATCGAAAGGAACCGAGATCTTGGGTTATATACATGCATTTCAAGTTTCATCAAAATTAGATTTAAATTGTGAAGTCTGCAGGGTCCACAACCTTGATATACCATATATTTTACACTATTCGCGTCCAAGCGGCAGCCATTTTTCCGGCAGTTTTGGTCCGATTTTCACGAAATTCGATCTCAACCTTCATGACAGTGTAACGGTGAGTAAAATAATCAATCTTTTTTTAAATCGGAAAATAATTGTGACCTCCAGAGGGACCATAAGCTAAAAAAATGGCGACTTTTCGTATAATCAGGGGCAATAATCCAGGAGGTTACAGTCCGATATGCGCAAATATCGAAAGGAACCAATATATTTGGGTTATAAACACGCATTTAAAGATCCAGCGAATTAAGATTAAAATTGTGACTATTTCCTGGTTATTAGATGGTTTTTATTTTTTTTTTTGGACCAACTCTAGCTTCAGCAACACCAAAAATTTATAAAAACAAGACACTTATAAAAAAGACATACGGCCAGTAAACGGATTTTTTTAAAGATAAAATGAAAGAAATAGCAATGCCCACCGCCATATTGGATCCGAGATAGCGACCACTTATCTATTGTACCGGTGTGCCGGAACATACTTTTATGAAAAGAATTAGACATTTTAGACGCCAATATCGGATTGTGCGGAATCATCATTTTTGTAACGTAGCACCCCGAAAACCTGAAAAAGGCATTTGACACAATATCTTCGCAAGTTATATTGATAACAATGAAAAAAATAGCTTTTTGCAGCCATTTTGAAAATGGCCGATGCCCAAACCCAAAAACTAAATTTTCATCACTATTTTGACTAAATTCAGAGCATGTGGTCTATTTCGCCTCAAACAATGAAATGCGTCTGTAGCCGATGTCGATTGTCCCAATCCTATTTAAATACACATAAGCGTATACACAGAACTGAGGTTCCTTGCATGGCAACCCTTCCATCACCACTGATAAACTACATCTACTGGACCATCCTATAGTTTTCTTTGATTTAGTAATTGAACATAATAACACAAGGTACAATTATATGCATAAACAATTACTGAGTTAGATACTTAGCGACGTTTCGACGAGGATACGCTCGTCTTTATCAAGCAAATGATGTAGTTATTTTAAATGACCATGAAAGTTTTTTTTTTAAAATTCGACATTTTTTCCTTGTTCTAAAAACCTGCATAAAATAGCGAATGATATTGACCAACAATTTATAAACAAACAACACATTATCTAACTATAGCACTGTTTAAAAAAAGGCTTAAAACAAATTCAGCATAACGACTTTCGTCACAGATCAGTAGTACGTTAAACCCAAATTCATTCTATTTGCTATTAACCATTAATTTAGTAAACGGAAATCTGTTTCAGTCCAATTGAACGAGAGATAAGTAACTTACCAACAGCATAAGCCGCGGCGATGGTGATAACCAAGAGAACAAAAACAGCCTTCATTATTGAGCTTGAGTTATGGTCGTCTGTCTTCTAAGTCAGTTGATGAAAGAACAGTAAAAATCCGCAATATATATAGCAGATACCAACAAAGTTAACTATAAAATTGATAATAAAATACAAAATTGAATATGTTTAGGATAAATGAATTGCCCATTTATCCAATTGTTTTCAATATATTTATATTAGATATTGTTGATGTTTGGTGCGTGTGGGATGTTTATGATATAATGACAATGTTTTTTTAAAATTATGTATGCTGTTGTTTTTTTTCTGACAAAGTGAGTTGACAGCAAAAAAAACGCATAACATTTGGTTCATTTCCGTCGATTGTTTGCAGGAATACAGTCGGTCCGATCCGGTTATCAAGAATTGAAATTCGGTGGACATAATGGATACTATCTAGCTCTATGCCCCGTAAAAATCATGCCGGTTTAAGCATTCTTGTTTCTTATTTCGCTTTTCAACTGTCAAGGGAAGATTTACCTGCGCCGCCAATGTGTAGACGGGATCGTCGTCCCGCAAGTAAGGTTAAACACTGTTCAGCACCTCTGACAAGAGAAAACCACGTCGGAATTATCTCGTTCGACACCTGGGGCTAACCCGAGACATCCTGGATAGCGAGCCAGCGCCTTAAAGGGACAATAACACTCTTGCTGGCTTGACAGCTCCAAAAAATAAATAATAGCCTGATTTTAAGTACTAGATGTTTAAGTGTCCTACCTGTTGTTTAAATTATCCATAACATTCCATTTTACTTGTTCAGAGGGTTCGAAAATATTTTAAATCCAAGTCACATTCGAAAAGGTTTACGATAGGCTTTTCAAATCATACAATTGAATATTTCCATAAAATTAGGTGTGTTAAGATGAAATTTGTGTTATCAATTAATTGGAATATTGTAAAATAGTACAATTTGTTGAACAGAATACTGATTTGGACATATTATTCAGTTACAACAAGAGTGGTATTGGGCCTTTAACCATCGTGGTCATCGTGGTTAGGTCTGCGCCAGCCTCCATGCAAGTTTTTGGAAAAATAAATATACAATAACCTAAAGATGATGTTTTATTATCCAAAAGCTCTCGATCTAGTTAGTGACATAGATATTATATTCCTGTCCGTTGGCAATACTACAGAAGTCAACAACGTAGCGTATTTTGAAATGCGGTTAATATGGACACAAAACAGAGTTGAACCATTACCCTAGAACATGCATAACACATAAACTGCATTCTAAAAAATAAAATGTAGTTATCAAGGAACATTGACACACTTCTCCAAACTGCTGCTTCTGTATGAATTCAATTTATACCTTATCGTGGCGGGTTTCGATCGGATCACTGGAACGCCTGTTGTTTTTGTTTTTACTGCATTACCCAGATGAAGTCTACGTCGCTTTGATATCATACAGAATCAATAGAACTATACTACTCAAAAAAAAGTAGGGGATATTTGATTTTGGGTGCATAATACTAAAATATGCAAATGACTACGAAAAAAGTCACTATAGAACCTAACAGAAGAAACATTTCCAGTTACATGTGACGCCAAAACGCACCCAATAGCTACCGCATGGAATGCAGGTGATGCTTGGGATCATCATGGGGGTCCAACCCAAGTTTTGCACGACTCTGACTTTGAATGTTACAGTCATTGTGGCATTGAATTCCAGGGTGGAAACATCAGTTTAATTGTTCTAGTGACCAGGAAACAAATTGTGATATGCGTCGGCTTATCCAAAATGAAAGGTTACGTGCCCTTGGCATGCTACAGATCGGCACAACACAGGCGGTTGTGGCGCGGACGATGAATATTTCTCAGTCTGTCATAAGCAGGCTATGGTCCAAATACCGTGATACACAATCTGTACAGGACAGACCACGCTCAGGTCGACCAAGGGTGACAGCTCAAGCCCAGGATCGATTTCCGTACCTTGGCCTTGAGAAATCGTGTCATCACGGCAAATCAGATCAGTGCTCGTCTTCACACAGTGAACCTTGTTGATCATCAGACATGATCTATTTGGGGGTGGTTCTGTTATGGTGTTGGGAGGCATCACTGTTGCTGGAAGAACGGCTTTACATGTTGTTGCAGGGCGTGTTACAGGCCAGTACTACTGGGACAACATCTTGGCAGTCCATGTTGTGCCGTTCTTCAGATAATTAGTATTTCATCATGTTTTGGGTGGGGGTGGGGCAAAATGTGGCCACACGGGAAAATGTTTCTACTAATATTTGTGTATAAGTGTGTGATATGGACAGAAGAAAGGGGATTTTACAAAAAATGGATGACTAAGTTGCTTGATTAGATGCAAAAAAACAAATGCCATTTCGCAAAGCTGCTTTGTTTAAGTGTATACATGTATGTGAAAAGATTATGCACGTTAGTCAATTTTTTCCAAAAAACATTTGTAATTTGACATTTAACTTTTACTTTTACGGTATTATGTATTCATCATAATACGTAGAGCGACATATGTATTTTGCATCTTAGGTATTAGGTATTTTCTATGATGTATAATAACACTTTCGACATATATTTAGTTTTGGCCCTTAAATCCCGCCATGCGTTACAGGCGCCTGGAGTTCGGACTAGTCAATACCGATCTTCTGAAGACCCGTGGGTCCATAGCTCTTCAGTTTAGCGAGTACCGTCAAAGTGTCCAGTTTAAAGGGTCAATCCCGATAATGTTTTTGAGAATAAAACTGCTTAATTTTGTGTTAAAATCCATTAAGATCCCCTACCTTAGGGTCAAGCAACTAACTCAATATATGTAATACGTTTTCAAACAACTTAAACCCACCAGTCTTCATATTGAAATGGAGTTCGGTGTCCCAAACTGTATTATGCAGTAATTTGATAAAACTAGATTTTTATTTTATAAAAATAATGTGTCGGTGAAATTAACCTTTTGTTATCAAGTACAGCACATGGACCATTCACTGTGTACTCTTAAGGAGCGGGAATCGATTATCGGGTCACCCAACAAAAGAATTGACCCGAAATCTTAAAAGGGTTACGTGTCCGGATAAGCTGTTTTAACGCTCACGTCCGACTCAATAATTTGAGTTGAAATTTTGAGTCAGGTTATATACACCATTCTTCTATATTTTGGCGTTTAAATTTCATACGTACTCGCACTCGGACTTTTATTTTTGAGGCTCTGGGGGCAGTTTCACAAAAGTTCGTAACTTTAAGAATAAAAACTACGCTAAGAAAAAAATACGAAAAAGATAAGAATTAGTTACGTCGGTTTCACAAAGGGGGGCGTAAGTTTTTTCTTAACTTTTTCTCGTATCCTTTTTCGTAAATACGTCACGAATACGTCACGATATATATAAATCATGTGGTCGTTTATGTTTCAAAAAGTTAGGATTAAATCAAATATAATCGCTATAGTACCGACGTACGAACCGTGAAAATGTTTACAGAAGTTAAATGAAGTTACGTAACATGACGTCAAGACCATTCGTGACGTGTTTACGAAAAAGATACGAGAAAAAAGTTAAGAAAAAACTTACGCCGGCCTTTGTGAAACCGGCGTTAATAATTTCTCAACGTAACTTTTTTTCTTAAAGCTACGAACATTTGTTGAATTGCTATTCAATATTTAAGATAAAATAAACTTTTTACCATTGGTACACGAATCGTGTACCATAATACGTTTCAGCGCCATTTGTAACAAGGGACTCAAAAAACGAAGCTAGACGTAGTCCACAAGCCATGTCAAATGATGATTGCATATTCTTATCTAGAGAGAATGCGTAATACATACTATCGGTATAGACTGGAATAACCAGACGCTAGAGATAACCATTCAATTGAAACTTATGGCGTATTTTGCGGAACATAACTGATTGAAAAATTACAGTAGAAACAACAACGATTAAATGTAAATCATGCTTTGCAACCCATTTGCGCCAATTTCTAGGACCCAAATATTAGCGTTTAATTGCCCTTTAAGTAAATGGACAGGGTCGGATTAGTCCACAATAGTCAATACATGTAGTAGGCCCCTACCGGTATGCATGTATATGCTAAGCGGATGTGTGTGTGTGTGTGGGGGGGGGCATGGCCGAATGGTTAGCGTGCACGCGCTGTATCATTAAGCCTGTCATTCAGTCAACTGGCGTGGTTTCGAGTCCCCGGTTATACGTGGCAAGCAGTAAGGTCGCCTGTCCAACCTCGTGGTTTTTCTCCGTGTCCTCCGTTTTTCTCTCACTGCTAAAGACCCCTTTGATAGTTCCGAAATGACCTAGTTTGTGTCGAGTGGACGTAAAACCCCAATCTCTTGCACTCTCTCTGATGTGACAAGGGGATCGCTTGGCTAAGTGGGTAAGGCGCTGGCTCGCTAGTCTAGAGGTTGGATGTTCGATCCCTAAATTGGCCGGGAAAGTTTGTCTCGATTTTCCGGCGTAGTTTCCCCTTGTCAGTGATGCAGAACGGAGGGCCCGACAAGGACAGCAGCCTAGTCGTTCGGATGGGGCGAACAACTGAGGTCCCGTGTACACATTGGCGTCCACGTAAAAGATCCCTTGGCAGTTGGAATTCGATATAAGAGTAGGCCGTAACGCCACTGCCCGGGCAAAAGTTTCCCTCATAGCACACTATATGGCGTATGCCCGTCTTCAATTAGCCCAGGTTAGACGCAGAAGAGTAGGACGCTAAACCCATTTCTTTTCATTTCATTTCTTAGGGGAAATTTATTGATAATTTATCGTCAACACAGGTTGTTACTTGTTATTGCTCGCGAAACACGATAAATTACTCTAGACACTGATGGTACACCGACACCATGTGCATCAGCAATGAGTTTTTGAAGCTACCTGTGCAATCAGCGCACAAATTCCAACTTACGACAGGTCGAGAGTTGTCGTAGACTTTACGATAAAAGTTACGAATTTTGTAAGTTAAGAATTTTAGTGAAACGCGATTTCTTCGTAAGTTTACGTTACGATAAACTTACGCAAATTTTTCATCGTAAGCTGCTTTGTGAATCTGGCAATCTTAACCCGGTAAGATTACAAGATCAATGCTGATTTAAATTGACAATTAAATCGAGTTTTCAATATCGAAGACTTTGGATGATATTGAGTTAGACACTTTAGCTACTTTAATCTTACCCCGAACATTCTCTATCGCCAAAGTTGCCGATTCGCATAAAGTAAAAAGGCGGACATTTTGTCAAAGATACGTAAAATTTACAACTTACGACAAGGTTAAGAGTTGCCGTAGACTTTACGATAAAAGTCACGAATTTCGTAAGTTAAGAATTTTAGTGAAACGCGATTTTTACGTAAGTTTACGTTACTAAGTAAGTATTAGGATTATAAACCCCTTGCGATAACTAGACCGTACATTAAACTGTTGCATTTTATTCCTTCATTACAACAGTCTTGGAATATATTGCAGTTAAGTCACGGAGACCCGATCGGGAGAATATTTTGAAAATTTAACTGCGCAATTAACCTTGTTTTTCTGCCATTCTAGCCCGTGAATACAGCAACTTCAATGTGGTCCATTAATGAGAGAGGTAGAGAGGTGTAACGTCCACTTGACACAAACTAGGTCATTTCGGGACTAGAATATGGTTCAATCTTAATTCAATAATTCGCTTGTGCGTAGGTGTCTTTGGGAGGAAGTCGGAGGACCTGGAGAAGGAGGGGGTAACATCCATTTGACACAATCTACTCGATTTCGGGACTAACACATTCCATATTTTTTTTCAATAATTCGCTTGCGATAAACTATAACACATACTTATGGAAGAACAATTACTGATTTATTTAGGCGACGTTTCGAAGAGTATTCTCTCAACGTTTTCAAGCAAGTACAGTAACAAATCTTCTTCTTCTTCTTTTGGTGTTTAACGTCTGCTTCCACTTAAGTGATATCACAGACAAGACATAGGAGAGCCGAAGCTGCTTCCTGATTTTTAGAATATGATTTTGCAATCTTTCCATTTTGGCCTTAGGCCATGGATTAGGTTTTAGTGGGAAGTTCTTCCCTTTATTTAATAAAAACACATCGTTGGTAGATGATCTCTTTTGTTTCTGGATTGGTAGATGTCTTCTTTGTGGGATTTGTGTTTTTAGGTGCCAGACCTGTCTTCTCGTGGTCTCCCCTTACTCCACTATCCCACTGGTATTTGTTTTGGCAGAATAGTGTTTAGATGCAGAGCCCATCTGATCATGACTCCCTCTTACTCCACTATCCCGCCAGTTTAGTAGATGTTAGTAGTAAATTAAACTAATATAAAATTAAATAAATAAAGAGAGTATAATAAAGTTGTAGTCAAAATAAATTAAAGGTAATAAAATAAAGTAAATTAAAGTAAAAGTAAAGTAAAGATAAAGTAAAGATAAAGTAAAGATAAAGTAAAATGAATTAATTAAAATTTATTAGTCAATTAATTTAAAGGTAATAAATAAAAATTAAATTAAATAAAATAAAATAAAGTAAAGTAAAGTAAAGATAAAGTAAAATGAATTAATTAAAATAAAGTTGTAGAGTGGTTGGGCTTCCTTCGAGAGGACGTTTTTACTTCCCCACCCTACGTCGTATAAAAAAAAAATAAGTTGAGATAAAAAATAAGTAGAAAAAATAAAAAATAAATTGAAGGTAATAAATAAATATAAAATAAATTTAAGTAAAAGTAAAGTATAAAGATAAAGTAAAATGAATAAATTAAAATAAATGTATAGGATGGTTGGGCTTCCTTCGTGAGGACGTTTTTACTCAACCATCCTACGTTGTATGGAGAATTTATCTAGCCGTGACCCTTTCTTATTTCACTAATTTACTTAGTCCAACTGTGTCCATTAGGGTGTGGACTTCTTCGAAGATTTGTAGCTTCAGATCTGGTCTAGGGAAGAGTAGGTTCTTAGTGTTGAATGGTATGTTATTAGTCTCCATCATTCTCACTAAGTCCCGTCTCTCTTCCTTGTAAACCTCGCAGTCTACCAGGACATGGTTGGTGGTACACTCTTCTCCGCACTCACAGACGATGACTTGGTGTTTGTAGTCTCGCAGCCTCTCTTTCACCCTTAGTTTCGATATGAGTCTGCATATATCTCGTCTAGGGTGATTGGTTGCTGTCTTGGTGTAGATCTCGTCATCCAGTCGGAATCTGTATGTGTCAAGTTCAACGAGATTTAATTCCCAGATTGAATTGACCTGTCTTTTGACCATACTGTAGATTTCCGTGGTGCTGTAGTCTATGAGGCGGCGTGTAGCTGTGTCCTTGAGACCCTCGCTGGCGAGTCGATCTGCCTCCTCGTTTCCTTTAATGTTGACATGTGATGGAATCCACACGAGCTCTAATTTGCTTCCCTTCTCTAGGACCCTCTGATATAGCTGCCTGATTTCCAAAATGACTTCTGGTCTTGATTCCGAGTTGTCATTTTGGATTGAAATCAGACTGCTCAGAGAATCGCTTGGAATGACGAACTTGCCGGTCTTTTGATGGGAGATCCATGAAATAGCGTCACGAATGGCAACAAGCTCTGCAGTGTACACCGAACAGTTATTGGGCAGTTTCCTGCTTATTCCCTGTTCCCCGTTTGGCAGGTATATTTCAAACGAGCTGGTGCCCCTTTCAGGATTGCGTGAGCCATCCGTGTACACATGGTCCCAGTCATCAGACGGCCAGTTGTCTTCCAAATGTTCTAGAGAGTAAGCACGTGCAGCACTGGGGTTATTTTTCTTGTCGGTTTTCTGTAGTAGATCTAGATTGACCAGTGGTATAGGGAGCGTCCAGGGGGCGACAACTGGGGGGTCGTGTTTATTTATCACGAGCTCCCCCAGTCGTAGTTCCTTGATCGTTTCTCTGATACCCTGGCTGAAGGTTTTCTTTTTGGGATCTCTTACATATTTTGTCTTTTATAGACTGAGAAATGTTGGGGATCTTTCACCTAGTTGTGATATCTTGACCCAATACCTTGTCGCCAGTTCTTTTCTTCTTAGGGATAGGGGCAACTCCCCGACTTCTTGTAGTAGTGCCTCTCGCCTAGTCCCGAGCCCTACGCCAGTCGCAATGCACTGAGCTTTGTATTGGATGGTGTCAAGCTTGCTTAAGAGTGTTGGCGCGCAGTTCATAAAGGCCAAAGAGCCGTAGTCTAATACAGAACGTATTAGAGCACGATATACCATCATTAGTGTAACTCTATTGGCGCCCCATGTACTGCCCGTTAATTTTCTCATTAAGTTTAGGATTTTGGAGCATCTATCTACAGTCCAGTCGATGTGCGGTTTCCAGGTCAACCGTCGGTCAAAGATTACGCCAAGGAACTTGGTTTGGTCTTTGAACTCGATGGTTTTCCCGTTCATACACAGAGTCATTCTGTTTATCCCTCTATCCCTGCTCACAAGCATGCCGACTGTTTTCTTCTCCGAGACTTTAAATCCCCAGTCGTTTGCCCATGTCATGAATTTGTCTAAGGCTCTTTGCATATTCTTTTGTAGGTCACAGAAGCTCGTTCCATTTCTCCATATGGTACTGTCATCGGCAAATTTAGCCAAGTTAGTTTTAGAATCGAGGTAGGACGATTTGTAAATGTCATTGATCATGATGTTGAAGAGAGTGGGACTGATAACAGACCCCTGAGGCGTGCCATTTTCTAATGTTTGCTCGGCACTCAGGAATCTGCCAACATTCACCTGTATCCTTCTATCGCTCAGAAAGCTTTTAATCCACCGAAACATTATGCCCGTTATACCGATACGTCCCAACTTGAAGAGCAGCCCGTCTAACCAAACTAAATCGAAAGCCTTGGTCAGATCTACGAACACGGCACATAACAGGTTTCCCGAGAGAAGGGTCTGCGACATGACTTGCTGTAGTCTAACCAAGTGGTCCATTGTTGATCGTCCTTTCCTGAACCCACTTTGATTTTCGTCGATCAATCGGTTGCTCTCCAGATAGAACTGTAATCGGATATTAACCATTGTTTCCAATGTTTTGCATAGTGTGGATGTCAAACTTACTGGTCGATATGACTCTACCTTGTTCTTCTCTTTCCCAGCTTTCAGTAGAGGTATGACGTTTGCTTTTCGCCATTCTTTAGGTACCTCTCCTGACAGCCAGGATGTGTTGAAGAAGTTTAGTAGTATCGTCTTGGCGCTCTTGGTAGATGTTTGAGCATGGAGTACTTTACTTTGTCCTCACCAGCCGCACTATCCTTCTTGAGGGAAAGAGCCTTATTTAACTCTCCCTCAGAGAAGGGTAGGTTGATTGGTTCAGCCACTTCATTAGATTCAATTACTAATGAAGGGTGCTGCGAGTAAAAGATTTCCTTCCTCTTCAGAAACTCTGGTGATTGGTTTTCGTCTCTGCTTGCATCAGCAAAAGTTTTTGCTAGTAGATCTACCTTTTCCTTGCCGTCCGTAACATACTTATCTCCATCTTCAAGGTTTGGTATGTTGAATGATCTGCGTTTCCCGTTCATGGCGTTCAGCTTTTTCCAGACGGCACCCGTTTGCGTGTTTTTATTCAACGCATTACAGAATGTCATCCAGTGCCCACTTTGTGCCTTTTTTATGGTGTCTCTTGCAGCGTATTTCAACTTAAGGTAATTTTGGTGGTTGGCTTCATTGTAGTGGCGTTTTCGTAGGCGGAGGGCCTTCCTTCTGTCGTTGACCGCCTTCTGACATTCCGGTGACCACCATGGTTTTCTAGTCCTTGGTTTTCCGCCAGAAGTCTTTGGAATGGAGTCGTTAGCAGCACCTATAATAGAGCTCGTAATGTTGGTAGCGTACACGTCGATGTTGGTATCGATGATATCTTCTTCCTTCCACTCAAGGCAGCCTACACGGAATTTAACCCAATCAGCTTGTTTCATAATCCAATTGGGTCTCCCGTTATAGACTTCCCTGGTTGCTTCGGCCTGAATGCAGAATTCTATCAGGAGATGGTCACTGCCAAGTGTTTCGTCTTCGTGTACTTGCCAGTCGCAGCGGTTTGCCAGACCAAGCGTACAGAACGTGAGATCTAGGTGCGAAGGTGGGGCATTTCCTCCAACAAAAGTAGGGCTCTCATCGTTCAGCATGCATAAGTCGTTTGCTTCTATTATTGAGCATAGGCTAGTCCCCCGGCAGTCATTCCTCGGCGACCCCCACAGGACGTGTTTTGCGTTAAAATCCCCGCAAAACAATGATTCGCCCTGTGGAAGTTGATCGAGAAGTGACTGGAAGTCAACTGGTTTTTTCGTGACATCTGGGGGTACATAGACATTCACTATTGTCAAATTCGTATTATTGCTCAATGTGATGGCTATGCCCATTGCTTCTAGAGGTCCTTCTACGTCCAGTGAAACAGAAATATAATTTAGGTTATCAGTAACAAATGTGTAGAGCAATTATATATAGGCAAGCAATAACAACAATTAAGAAACCATGCATGACAACAACAAGATCAAAGGAGTGAAAAGAACACATTATCAAAGGCAATGTACATATGAAGGATTAGTGAGACCACTGATAATTGGTTATATAAATAAGTAATTATAGGGGTTAATAATTTTAATTGGACAACCAATCATGACAAATGAGAAACCATACATACATTGATTGCGCGTAGGTGTCTTTAGCAGTGGGAGAAACCCGGGTACCCGGAGAAACCCCAAAAGGCTGGACAGGTCACCCTACTTCTTGTCATGTACATTGGGTAATCGAAACTATGGCAGTTGACTCAAAGACATACCTTATGATACAACGCGCAAGCAGTAACCATTCAGCCATCCAACCTCTAAGGGTTTTTTTTAGATTTCCTTGAACCCCCACCCCCACCCCCCGGTTCAGACACAATCATAATATCATTTTAATGACGACAATGAGGCAACACAACAGGCACCCAACCTAGACACGATACATAGGCTTGAGTGAATGTCATTTTGATAAATCAAACACACATTATCTGGAAACTGTTGTATCTTTAAAGATGGGTTCCCAGCAAAGTATTTATCTGGTGGTCATTTCAAATAAAAGTATGGCAAATGTGGTATATATGGAAAGTATAGACACCCAATCTTACTAGAAAAATACTGGATTACGCGAAAAATGCCTATGTGGCAAGCACTGGGCAATATTGTCAGGGAATCCCTAACTATCAACCCGACAGGTTATGCTAGCTTATTGTCTGCTGGCTTAGGTCAGGGAGCAGTTGTTATTTCTTGCTCAAATGGTTAGGCGGTTTGGGGAACATTAAGGGTTGTCAACGTACAAACGACTCTGCAATTAAACGGCAAAAAAAGAAAATTAAGAATTTACTTAGGCCACAATACGTATGGTAAATGTACAGTAATTAATGGTAGATACATTCTGAAAAATGAACCTTCCCACAATGAAGCTAAGTTGGCAAACATTGCGTCTAACAACAGCTTACTTATAGCTATAGGTATCCACGGTGAAAACAAAGTTTTGAAAGGGAATTGAAGCAAATTTTTGATAAATTGGTTACTTTGAAAATGGTTTTAGTACAAATATATCTTCAAATCACAAAGTTTGTACCCGGGAATGCATCTTTAATGACAAATAACAAATAATTACATAGATAAAACAAACCAAAAAAAGGCAAAAGAGCATGCGCCAACTATCAGCCAAGTCACTTGACTGTTTATATACGTATCACAATCTGATTAAAACAAATCTCCTATTTCATTTTTTATGGTTTAAAATTTCATATTGTCTTTACAACACTAGGATCAGAAAGAGTTATCATTGATGTGTTCTGAATTATGTGAGGGATTGGCCACTAAAACAGTCTGTGGTGGCGACTTCTTGGCCTGTTAATGCACGGAACTGTGGGTAAACCACTAGAAACGTTAACGCTGATTGATTAATCAATGTCTGACGTCATAGGGCCAAAAGTCGATCGTTTAACCTATGGCGTGAATTCCCACTATAACTTGTGAGATCTTCAAGAAATATATTATAAATCTGTATTTAAATCAGATTGATACGATTTTCTATGTAAACAACAAAACGGATTCCAGCTAGATTTGGTTTTGACCACGTGACATATTAAAAAGCCTTAAAACAAACTCTGGTCTCTAGCACATTTACATGGAATCGATGACTGAGGAAAGAAAGAGGCCAACAGATAAAATGGTGACGGACATGCACACATACAGAAGGACGGATAGCTATGAAAATCGACAATATTCATCTGTCCATAGTGACAATGCTGTCAGACGGACATTTCACGCAAAAGCATGGACGTAGCTGAGAAAGTTACAGCCTGTTGACCATCAACATCAAACTCATCATTATGAGATTTTAATTTTCATCTAAATCGGACAATAATTGTATAAGCCGCAGACTGCTCAGAGGCTCCATAAACGTTCTACGGTACATATTACAATGTTTGGGTAAAAGTAAGGTCCAGGGAAGTTGCTGTCCGATGCCTACCTGCTACCTTCATTTGATGCCTTTCCATCTTCACTATTTATTTCAAGTTTTATGTAAATATATTGGCCTCTAGAAGTTTCCCATCCTTTGTTAACATTATTACAGACGGGGAAGGTGTAGATGTAACGGACATTTACTCTCTGATTTCCACCCAAACTTACCCCAGTCGCAATTGTTGTTCATTGAACATCTATTCCCAGTTTAATCAAAATCAAATAAAAATTATGTCTTCTAGAGGTCCCGTAACTTATGTAGATAATTTTGTAAAATCATGGAAAATAAGAGAGGAAGTTACAGCCAGATATGTGCCAAAACTTAATCCATCCGACATCTTCGGGATATAAACATTTTTTAGATTATACGCAACACACGTAAACAGACGTCTGAACAGGGGAGATGACGTAATTCATATGACGACAAAGTATACGAGCCATACAAAGTTAAAATCTAAACATTGTGCGTCGTTAGCCAGATCGCTTTATACATTTGCCTCCAAGGAAACTGGAACATCGGTTCTTCTTCTTGTCACAACAAGACTGTAGCATGTAACATTTAGCCCCTAACGGAGAACACTTCCCACCAGAGCTGGCCGACCAATTCAGACCAAGCATCTTTCTTTTAGTAAGACTAACCCTGAAAATGAAAGAAAGGGAAGATTTAAATATAGATCATGGTGCCACAAATTCATTGAAGATTGTGTATTTGGGACTAAAATGAATCATATAATTTACCATCATCTCGTGTCATAGGTTAACGTTATAAAAATTTAAAAAAAAACAAGTACGACTAATCCAAACCATAAGACAGAATTCGAAGTCCTAAAAAACGCTATAGGCAAACTAGTGTGACCCGTGCAATCACTTATATATACAATTCCTGCAAGTTCAACCCTCGGACCGAGAAGTTGTTATATATATACTTTAAAGGAGACAAGTCTCTAACTCGATATTTTCCATAATATTCGAAATTAAAACCACGAATTAGAATTCAATATTTTAACAATTTTAATCAATACTAAAGTTGTTATCTTGCCGTCAAACTATAGGATTCTAATATTATATGATTTTTTATAATCAGTACAAGAGTCGTATCCCCTTTGGTTGCGGGTGCCATTTTGTGATGAACAAATACAAACATATCCTACATACAACACAATGTGGTAATAATAAGTAAAGGCTGATTCACAAACAACAAAATCATAATGCACTAAGCATTCAATTTGAACTGTTCGCGTATTACCTCGAATTTAACTGGCTAATTGAAGACGGGCATACGCCATACAGTGTGCTATGAGGGGATGGGGGGAATTTTGCCCGGGCAGCGGCGCTACGGCCTACTCTTATGTCGAATTCCAACTGCCAAGGGATCTTTTACGTACACTCCAATTTGTACACGGGACCTCGGTTTTTCGTCCCATCCGAACGACTAGGCAGCTGTCCTTGTCAGGCCCTCCTTCTGCACCACTGACAAGGGGGAATCACGCCGGAAAATAGAGATGAACTTTCTCGGCCAATGCAGGGATCGAACACTCAACCTCCAGGCTAGCGAACCAGCGCCTTATCCACTTAGCCACCGTGATCCCCGCTTTTAGAACCATTTTTGCCTATTTCAAGGTCCACAAAATAGAGTCACGTGTCCTTTCAAGGAACTAACTCCGTGTTATTTAGTATTACATTGTATTTATTAACAATAGTATTAATATTATATATATACCAATACACGCCAAGTCTATGCATGGCGCACATAGACCTTTTAATGCGCATAGACTTTGACCGGAAGTGTGTGTCTCTACTAATATTTTTTTTTTACATAATGTGTCGACATTGGAATGCAACATTGGTTATTTCATATCTTTTAATGGCTTTATCAAAAGACATAAAAGTTCAAACGAAGACGATGTGTCCCCCTTTGTCACTAATTTTCGCTAGGTAGACAACTGGGTCTACGATGACGTTTAAACATTGGATAATTTTTTAAAAAGTCATCGTAGACTCGATTGTCTACCTAGCAAAATTTAGTGCTTATTGCCACTGGTTGACGGAAATTGGAGAACTTTGATCACAATTATTTACTTCCAATCCGTTTCTGACCTTGGTATTATTATATCTACTGAAAGGGAATCGGTTTCAGTTATTTGCCGCCGAGTTAGAAATTGGAAACAGACCACTTATTTGATAACCTCGCTTACGACCATGGACGTAACATACTTTAGATAAATACTTAGTCATAGCATAATGTTATTTTTAAAAAATATTTTCCATGTAGCGCCTGTGGTCCGGACTAGTCAATACCCAAACTTTTGATTGCCTTTAACAAAGCTTTTCTGGTAGAATGATATCACCCGTTTATCGAGTATCGTCAAAGGGCCAAGTTTAAGACTATATTTTAGTAATTAAAGGATTGGATCTGATTTCTCTTTTTTGTAAAATCCAGTCAAGTGTACAGTAGAATCTGTATGAGCAGCCACTCCTATTCAACGACATCTCCTTGTAAGCGGTCACAATAACCCCCCCCCCCCCTTCCCGTAAAAATTCTATTGTTTCATCTCTTTATTCAACGGTCACTCCTCTAACGCGGCTAGTGGTCACTATTTTACCATTAAATTCGACAAAACATCGCTCATTCAACGGCCATTGTTGAATGAGATAGTCCTACCATCTTGTCGTTCTTTGTAACACCCCATATATAGTATATCATATAAGGTAATACTCTCAGAGGAAGAAAAACGATATATTAAATTTAATAAAGATTCCTTTTAATCAGTCCGAGTAGATAAGTCATTTTACAATATATAAAGATACTTTGATAGTAGTCCAAATAAATTGGCTATTCAAATTATAGTTACAAGTCGACAGATCTGATAAAGATGGTCGTATCTTATCGCATCTTATAAACCCCTTGCGATACAGTGACCGTTCAAAAAATTGTTGCATTTTAGTCCTCCATTACAACAGTCTTGGAATAGATTACATTTATTGCCCAATTTTGAACATCTACCATTCATTGATTCCATCCAGTATAAACCCAACATTGATCTCTTTTCAAGCGATTTTCTGAAATAAGGGAATCACAAACGATTAACATAAAATATCTATGCTTAATAGTTTGTGTGTCTGTAGCACATGGGGTGTTAGAGCAATCGGGCTAAGTGTTTCGGATAAACTACCATTGAACCGTCAACATTTAATATTCAGTATTATGACCCTGGCTACGGGAGAGTGGGTTGTAACTGGTGATATTATGGTTTTTAATCTCGAACACTGGCGCACGGGCTTGATAAATGTTAGGAGGGCAGAACCGACTGTGTCCCCGCCCCAACCAAAAATTTTTTAAAATTTGAAGACCGCATACATGTTTCCTTGCTATTCCAGCCACTGAATAGACCAACTTTAAAGTGGTCTATAACATAGGTGGGTGAGTCGAATTGTCATCAACCAAAATACCCGCAACGGGACCACCGGGAGAAAATTTACAAAATGTAACTGCCGCCACCGTATTTTCCTGCTGTTCCAGCCCGCGAATACATAAACATCAATGTGGTCCAATATAGGCTACCTAAGGCGGACAATCTGAATCCTATACAATCAATCACCCGCCGCGAGGTATGGGGGCTGGGAAATGGTAACATCAAAGTTTCCAATCGATTTGCAGCCGAAACCCACTCTAATCCGATTTGAATTTAAATCACCCAAACAGACTGCTAAAGAGTGAATTCACAAATTAGTATCGTTGCCTAAAATTGTCGCACAAGGTAGAGTGGATCCAGACAAAATGCTTTAATCCATAGCCTTAGTCAATTCAGTACAAAGTTTTGGTATTCAATTAAATGAAAAATAAAATAAGTGTTTTATTGGGTTTCAGGAACTTATTCTCCCAACTAGATGTAATAATAATTTTTGTTATCTTTTAACCCGTCAGCCCCAAAACTGGTGGGGGGCACAGTTTCGCTAACGAACAGGGTCAGGGACAATATCCTGAATAATAGTCACCTCGCGTAGGCCGAAAGGGGTGGGGGGGGGTGATCGCATAGAAGCATAGTTGACGATGAAAAAAATCTAAGTTCAAAATCTTATTTAAAAAAAGTCTATAACGAGATATCCCATTTCATTTCAATGATAGGTCTGCCAATAGGTTTACTTTTCCTTAAAATTTGCATCGTGAGTTATAATAAAATGACAGAAACTTTTCAAAACTTATTTAGTTTATTATATAATAATTAAATAAATAATATTCGTTCTACAACATGGAAACGGTGTAATAAGGAGTAAATAGGTAGATTCGCCGATTCGTCAACGTTGGGGTAGCAGAATTAACTCTCGGAATTAGGTTCTTAGGACACATCTACCGTTCAAGAAATTGTTACATCTCAGATCATCACCGTCGGAGCAGCATTCCTGGAACATGTTACATTTTTCGGTTTCTTCGGAACACTTTCCCTCTTTGCCTTCCAGCCAGTTAAATCCCAACATTTTTCTCTTCTCAAGAGATTGTCTGAAACGATGGAATTTTATCAAGCGAACAGTCAGGCTGAACCCAAAATAAATAGATGACACATACTAATTAGTCTAAGCAGAAAATGTTCACGATTGAACGCAGTCAAGGTTTTCAAGTACATGGTAATGAAACCATACACAAAAGTTTCACCACTCTCCAACAATTAGAATCAACGTTTTCTTGTCCCAAAGCACCCACCAATGAAATTGGTTAGCCATGCTTAGCTTTAGCATAAAAAGATAATCATTGAACTTAGTCAAGACAATCCCTTAACATTCTACCGCAATCAAAAGCAGAGTTGACCAATCAAATTGTTGTTCGCTACTTAGCCTAAGCAGAAAATTATCTTCATCGAATTAGTCAAGGTACTGATAAAATGAATGTATGCAACGAGTTCCATCACCCTCTCCCAATTAGAACCTAATCTCAACCGATCAAATTGTTTAGCTGTGCTTGTAGTCAAAGTGAAAAAGGCGTAGATCGAACATCGTCAGGCCATTTACCTAGTAAACACACACCATGATTGTCTACATAATATCGGGGAGTTATTGTGTCCAACGTCTCAGCCAATCAGATTGAAGTATCTACTAACCCTAATCCGAAAATGCTCATCATCGAAGTTGTCGCCCCGCTTACCCGGAGCCTAAAATGCTTTTTATCACTTCTGAGCCTAGGCAGACAATTCTCGTCGTCGAAAATAGTCAAGGTATTGATATAATAAAACTACACACCAATTTTCACCACCCTTACTTCATTACAACCAAAGTTAGCATGTCCTTAAGCATCAACTTGCATCTCTGCTTAGCCTAAGTAGAAAATGTCCATCTTCGAACCCAATCAAGGCATTCGCCAGACACCTACATCAAGTTTAAACATTCTAGCTCAATTAGAAGGAGAGTAATTGTGCCCCAAAAATGTCACGGACGGACAAACAAATTTTAATAGTCCCCTGGTTTTTCTTCGATAAATTCAACATTTTATGATATTATCCATTTAAAGAAATGTAGATGTGTAGGCTTGTATTTTCCTATTTTCAAATCTGGGCTCTTCTGATTGCTGAGTGGTTTAAATATCACTTTTAGAATAAATATAACAGCGACTCGCCCTTAGTTTAGTCTTTCCTTTCAAAATACATATCGCGAGCCATTGACTATTGGTGTAAATAATTGACAACTAATATTATTTGAAAACAATGTCTATCTCTTTGACAATATATTGAAATTTTAATCTGTCCGAAAAGCAAACCTGAAGTAGAGCCAGCATACACGGCGTTGGTCTAGATTGTTATTTACAAATGAGGCGCGATGCTTTGTATCTCAAATAGTCTTTATAATCTAACAAATTTTAAAATATGACCTAATGGGTGGAAGATTTATAAAATAAAGGGGATTATAAAACATTCTAATAAACATTGAAATGAAATGAGATATTCGTAATAACAATATGGTTATCTTAAGCAGCAACTGTGGTAAAACCATTTTTCTCGCTGTCTAAAGTGGCATTTATAAACAAATTAATTTCTCGAGACAATGTTTACAGTTAGTGTATTGGGCAGTGAAAACCTGCAATATAAAATCCACAATGACCAGAATCAAACAGAATATAACAATGTAAGTAAGCTGGATAAATAATCCACCTCAACTTTCCACTCGGCCAGTCAGTCAACTACCCTTGGTACATACCGCATACTATTTGTATATTGTTACGTCGTGGCTAAACGCGACAATTGATCGGCTTCAGACTACCGGAGACTGTAATGCAATTGTTGTAAGAATGATAGAGACTATTATTTTGACTAATTACCAAGAGTAGATAACTATATTGTGGGCTACCGAATCCGAGCGGAAGACGTTAAGTTATAGAGAAATCTTATTTAATATTATAACATACCTATGGGTTTGCTAATGGACACCTTTTCTCCCGAACTTGATTCTGCATATCATACTTTGGTATACGCTGAATTAATTTTCCATGACGTCTCACTTGCTGATGCAGGATAGAAGGTTAAAAAGCCAGCCATATTGTATTTTGGAACTTATAAAAGATAAATATTATGTCTACTTACTCTGCTTCCCTCTTCATCACGTGATTTTTGAAGGCCATGGCAGATTTAACAAAGTCCAAATCTACATCTGTATAGAAAGATTTATATCAATTAAAAGTAAGAAGGACCCAAATAGTCGGCTCGGTGTGAGCCGAGATGAACATTCAGGATTTTAAAAATCCGGATATCACCCGTCATAGGTAGCCTGCCTGTGGTTCATACTGAAAATATGGCGATCAGAATGGAAACAGAGCGGTCAACCATTAGACACATTTTAAAAATGTAATCTTTGTTTTTATTTATATTTTCTTTTGTTGTTAATGTATCATGCGTGAACTTAGTACTTATCCATCGTCTGTCCTATCGGAACTGGCTATGGACTATGGCATGGTGTCTGGTGGAACACAACAAGCCCCGTTATGAGTTAATTATGTGCACAAGTTTACAAGGAAAACAAATGGTGTGAACAAAAGTTGTGTTTTTAATATTCAGACTAGTAATCACATTGCCTGGACAGAATACAATTCATTTAATCACACATGGTTTTCCTAATTTTAAATCAAACAAACATGGCCTTAATACTATCAAAATAATATATTTTGGAACGTGAAATTTGTTTCAGCTCCGATGATCACCCAAGATGGAAACAGAGATAAAGCTACTTACCAACAGCATAAGCCGCGGCGATGGTGATAACCAAGAGAACAAGTACAGCCTTCATTATTGAGATTGAGTTATGATCGTCTGTTTTAAATCAGTTGATGTATGAACACCAAAACTCCGCACAATTTATAGGAGTTGCCAACAAACTTAACTAGAAAATTGATAATAAAATATAAATGAATTGGCCATTTATCCAGTTGTTTTAAATATTTTTATATTAGAAATTATAAATGTTTTTTTTCTGGATGGGTTATTTATGACATACACATGGAGACGAGTTAAACAACCCCTCACAAAATGAGCCAACTTATGAATATTTTACTAAGAATGATTTTACAGACACATAATTGATCATTCAAGGGGGACTGCATTGCCCTTGCACTAGTGATCCAAATAGAATAGCACTAGTAGTCCAAATAGAATATTTACATATCATTATAGTAGTCCAAATAGAATATTTACATTGCATTGAAGTAGTCCAAATAGAATATTTACGTAGCATTGAAGTAGTCTAAATAGAATATTTACATAGCATTGGAGAAGTCCAAATAGAATATTTACATAGCATCTTATGAGATGTTTGTGTCTCAGCTAATTTGTTACGCGAGAGCTTGTTCATTTTATTTTGATTTTTTAAGGAGATCGAGGCATTTTTCATCTAAGCTACAACTACAGGGATACTTGCGAACTAAACTTATTAAAACTTTTAACAAGTTTTATGGCCGTCATATTGACTTGCTTGGTGAATATAATATGTCTCTCTCGACTATTATTCTAGACACAATTAATTGATGCGTATACTATCTCCCTGATAATATATGTCCACTACATCGTTATTACGTTAACACTGTTCATCGCGTGCATTTTGCATACCGATAGTTCATAGGCCAATCACGCTATTTTACCGAGATTTCGTCTAATACTTTGGATGCAGCTATGGCGGGTGTGGCGCACCAGGCAGGGTAAGCTTACTCTCCTGGAGACCTGTAACCACTGTTTGTCGTGTATTTTGTACACGGTGAACAGTCCATGCTGATTACATTATTTTGCCAGATTACACTAATTTACCTATACTGTTTTTTCGGGCTTCGAATTTTGTCTAATGGTTTGGATTATTCGTACTTGGTTTTATTTTATTGAAGTTGTCCAAATAGAATATTAACATAGCAATTGATGTCCAAATACAATAGTTCGTTTAGATCATTGGCTAGGATGAATGTGTGGTATCGTTTGCAATCTTGAATGGAAGCCACATTTTTTAGTTCCTTACTCCCGAAAATACAAAATTATTAATAAAGAAATTCTAATAAGTTAAAAAAAAAATTTGACTGAATGAAAGTGAACTCGAAGATTAAATGTACAAGATTTTAAACAATAAACTCAAGATAACCTCTAAATATTACAATTATTGTCAGCACAAAACTTGACTCAGAGTTGATCTTTTTGCTTTGATGTTAAAAAAAATATAATATATTATGCATAAGCTATGGCAAGCGATAGTGACTAATGTTAAAGGGTATTTAAATCTTAAAAGCACCTGATGATGATGATGATGATGATGATGATAAATATTGTTTTAACCAATAATATATTTTAACAATAATCATTACATTAATTACATCTGTGGAGAAGTTTAATGCTGATGAGGTCAGGACAGTGGGGGTAATCAAATTTGAAATCGACATGGGGGTGTCGTCAAAATGGGAGTAAACCACAAAGTCTGACACACAACATGCCCCCCCCCCCCCACATCACCTTTTTTCAAAATAAGATATCTACATTGTCTTCTGACATAAATCCGGATTTTATACAATATCGAGTCGCGGCCTGTGATGATGCATCTTCAATAGAAGGCTTGATCTCGCTCTAACACCATACATTGTAATACCTTGAGTAAAAACAAGGGAATGTACGGACTATTTCAATTTTTCTCGCTTGCCCTTACCTAGTCACGTTTTGAAGTATCAGATATCACCTCACATAACAACTTTTGGTATTTGAAGGAATTATTAGTGAACAGGAATTCTGTTATGAAAGATAGCTCGTGTTTTCCTTTTGAATTCGTCACTTCCGTTTCTTGAAATATCAATAACACGTCATCGTGGCAATTATATCTGGAACGTGTTTACCTGTTCTATCACATAATTGATAATGACTGATACCAATACTGTCCTTTAAGTGGAGCTTAGTGGAGAATCCGTTGTGGTACTGATTGATTCATTTGGAAATACGGGTGACAAAGAAAATTTTCTTCCAAATAGCCTCAGCTAGGCGGCCGGATTTAAATAGACCGGGTGTCATCGGTCGGCGGATATAGGCAATGGGCAGTTTTGGAAGCAGCATTACAGAGTGGTTAACCACTTTCACAGGAAGCTGCACGCACCGGCGAAACATTAGGATAAGGATGTCATGTAGGTGCACAATGGGGCATTTATAACCCATGAGAGCCACGACGACGTTCTTAATGGACTGCATGATATGTGATGGTGTTGCAATGTACTTGTGGTACGTTGCAGATCTCATATAGAGAAGGGAGAGGGCACTAAGGACATTATAAACAAAACAAAAAAGCAATTCATACAATTGATTATACTGTTTAGATTGCCATTTCAGAATTATTTGGATAGAATTAATCTTAAACCATGACTTCATGTCAAATAAGTGGTGCGATTTGGGAGGATTAATGAATTGTTTGTTTGTACGTTACGCTAATGATTTACATGATACATTTAGGCCTTATTTTGTCTTTAATTTAAATAAAGATGTGTTAACATCCTCAACCAAAAAATACATGTAAAAAATTTAGAATCTCAGCAAAAGCTTGCCTTAGGTGTCCCACATTTAGCATACATCGAGGAAAATGTGAAAATCGTTTTTTTAACAACAAACTATAAACATTTTAAATTATTTTTTATAAATATGTCCAGAAATAACTTACCCGTTCATGCAGTTATATAGTCGTATTGCTTTCTCGGTTTACATCCTCATTTTACAATCATAAAATATCCTTATTCAGACAACTGCACTTCATTGAAAATAGCTATAATAGTTATGTTCTATAATTAATATGTTGTATTGAGTAGCTATCATAATAATTAAAATCGACATTTGTGTTTGATATTAATAACAAAATGATTTGGTTCTATCTTTTTAATAAGCCTTAAGTAGGCTATTATCTCCCTTGGAAGCGCCTGGTGTCTTTGTTCTTAATTGAGGCACATACATGTACATGCAGTTAGAAAGTTTAATTTTTATTAGTTTTGGACACCCAGAATCACCTAGTTTTAAAGTACGTATGGTCTGGGTCAGTTGCCCATATCTAGCGAAAATGTACTGGATAATCAAACACATAAAAAGCCCCCCCCCTCCCCCCGATTACGCTTGGGCAGTGGAACTTTTAGCTTAATTCGAGATACAGTTGCGTCCCTTCCCGAAATAAATCTTTTAATTCATGCATTATTATAAATATACATGAATCGTGACCACGAATTGGTATTACTAAAACCATACATGTGATCCTTGAACGTGCATTTCGTGGACCTCCATTATTACATGATAACGTAAAAGACCGGATGATCTAGCCAATGACCTAAATTTTCTCAAATGTTGACAACCCATCCACATTTATATTCATAGAACATTTGTCTGAATGATAGAGACTGAATGCCAATAGCCCGATGTGTGAGTAGTGACTCTGTGTGCTGCGACGGTTACGAGTCATTTTTTTGCTACTTAAAGTAATGACATACATGTATGTTAGAATTGTGTTTAAAATATCGCAAACGAAAGGTTGCGGATGATTTCTAGCTGGAGGTTATCAATGTC
The DNA here is from genome assembly GCA_917208275.1 of Patella pellucida. Classification (NCBI taxonomy): domain Eukaryota; kingdom Metazoa; phylum Mollusca; class Gastropoda; family Patellidae; genus Patella; species Patella pellucida. The sequence goes on from OU795038.1 coordinate 62,551,697, forward strand.
AATGAGGGTTAGTCGTCCCAAAATATACCAAAATTTGTCTTTATTTTATTTATATTATATTTTTATACGCAACGAAAATGGCATATAATTTGAATCAAACTGAATAACAGGCCATAGAACAGCCATAACAGATTGGACTGTGTCTGTCTGCTAAATTTTGACAATAATGTGAAAGACTTAATAATCGAGGCTATAACTCTCTGTAGACCTTTTGGTTAATCACTTCATTGAGCAATTTGTGTGTTTTTTTGCTCTTTACAAATCCAGCATAGGATATAAATATTGATAAAAGTATAATTTAACTAATAGGTAGGATTTAGTAGATATTAGTAAAGCTGTGTGTCTGATATTCGAGGGAATTACCTCACTGTCTATTGCAGAATATATAATAATGTCTAGAGCAGAGATACAATACAGGACTATAATGGTATATAGGGGCACTTTCAAACGTATAGTTAAGTGGACAGATTTGACTATAAGATCATTGAAAGGCAAGGGGGGGGGGTTTAGAGTGTCAGGATTCGACCTCTAGCTGGACGGTCACCTCTGGCTTGCGGTTGTGGTTTCGATCCCTGGTTTGAGCGTATGTGGCTGGGAGATAGAGGCGCCTTTTCAACCTCGTGAGATTACTCCGGGTACTCCGGTTTCCCCCAACAGGAATACACCCCGGACGTGCGCTAAGTTAATGACAACTTTAAAAGAAAGGCAACTTGTCTGCGATATCACCTTCGGTGGAAGCGGACGTTAAACACTAAGAATAACAACAAACGCAAGGGCGGGTCCATTTGGGTGTTGCAGATATAAACACTTTAAAATCTGTTAATGAGGAGAGGAAATGGCCCTTTCCATGTGCGATTATGATCATGTTACAAAGATCCACAAATTATATCGTAAAGAAAATGTGCGGCTCAGACACTGTAGGGTACTTAAATCACAAGATTACGGAATTCGAGAATCTGATCCCAAACGATTTCTGGCTTTTTGAGGATACATAGACTGACCTCCAACGGTAAACTTTGTCTACGATATCATCCTTCGTGAAAGTGGACGTTAAATTCCAGAAACGAACGATGGAAGTATTAGTTATCCCATGAAAGTCTAAAAAAGACCGAAATTTGTTGTTGACTAAACGCATGCTGAAACCTTCTTGACCTTAATCACAGTGGCTCCAAGTCCAACTACCCCTTGGTCAAATAAGTGCTGTATATGGAACATCACTTAACAAATCAAGTCCTGATTATTCGCTCTATTATGTTTGACCAGTATGTACCAAAAGCCAATTATCATTGTTCAGTTAATTATACGAAATTAAATATGAATCACAATAAAGTGGTATATTCACCTAATTACAGACTTCTGCGCAATTGGTCTAACAACATGTTCAGACATCTGTGGTCAAATGAGTAAAATAACGTGATCAGACCTCTGTTCGGGCAAATCAAAAGGTACTTTTAACTTTAACAAAGCATGAATAATCGAGTACTGGGAGAAAATCCACGATGTCAGACAGGGGACCCTACTCTACTCTTTATTAGCATGTACGAAAGATTGGTTCGAACCTATTTTTTGGATCAAAAGAGCACGCGTTATACCATCCGGCCACTTACACCCCCCCCCCCCTTTAAATGTTCTCATCTTTTTGAATACCGCTTCCACCATACTATGTATGTCTTTGAATTCTCTCCAAAAAAGACGTTTATCAAAGATAATACAACTGCGAGGCTTAGCACGTGTTCGTGGCATCATCAAGAAAATAAAATGATTTGATACGGAAAATGATATTTCAAAGAAAGCATGTATCATAAAAAAACACACTAAACACACCTCCTATTTTATCTATCGGTTGTTTTAGTCTGAACATCTGACATTAGGTGAATATTAACAGGCCTGTCCCGGTGAGTATTTAATGAGATTGAGAGCCCGAACGCTAGAAATATTGGAATCTGAGAGTCCGACTGTCATCCAAATTCACTTGTATGTAAACTGTAAGTATGGAAATTAAAGTGGTAAATCGTGGCCTTTTGTAAACCTTTTTTTAGTGTTTGCCGAGAAGGTTCTTTGAGATTTTCCATCCTGGTTTCCTCTTTTCAATGGTACAGGATGTGGGGATGGAAAGGACGAGGCGTCTAGACGTTCGGAGGGACAACAATCCAAACATGTACTCATTCGCGTACACATAAAACAATCATAGACAATTGGAATTCGCCGAAGATTAGACGGAAACACGTATGCACGTCTTGCGTAACCTTGTTGGAGCAGAAAGGGCAGATTTTAAAACCCATTACTTCCCATTTCATTTTTTTTTTTGTTCATTGAAACTCACACTTTAATCATTCTCGTCAGAATTCCGCATAATCCAGTATTCTGTACTTAAATGTCAAATTTTATCAGTCATTACTGCAGATTGAAGTTCAACCGAGATCGTCACAATCATGTTGGTGAAATTAATCGTAATTTCTATAAATGTCCATTTCCTTTCTTTTCGGCAAATGCTGAATTTAATGACGACCATATTTCACAATAGCCGTATTTGACCTTTTTATTTTTATACGGTTCGATTTTGTTTACCAACTAAGTTCAAAAACGAAATTTTCATATTATACGTAAATTCTACAATTATCATTAGGATGTCTGTACTGAATAATTTGTTATTAGTCTATTGATAACTTTGATGAGCTTCCTATTTACAAAGGCCACGCAAGTAGTCCCTGTAGTATCCTTTCGCCACGCGAGAGAGAGAGAGAGAGAAAGAGAGATAAATGGGGTTTAACGTTCACTCGACAAAAACTATGTTAATTCGGCCTAAAACATGGTTTATTTTTATTTCAATAATTCGCTTGCGCTTAGAGGTCTTTAGCAGTGGGTTCGAAGGACCCGGAGAAACCCACGGGGCTGGACAGGAAACCCTACTCCTGTATTTTGTAGCATAAATCATTTCGTTCATAATTAAGCTTAAAGTGGTTTTCTCGTTAGCCTTATCATTCAAAATATTTAATTATAATGGTACTTTCACCACCTCCATTAATTTGCAATGGTTGATTGTCAGTTCTAGGATATCCTCGACACTTTCAATACAAATCTTGATATATTTTGATCCAATCAAGATTAGTATTAGAATTTCTGTGGTAATGACTGTCTTTCTTTTTCAAGATAATCCCAACTTTCTATCAATTTTTAAAAAGCTTGGATAGACAAATGATGTTTCTGATGAAGTAATTGTTGGTTTAGAAAGAATTGCTTGTACCTTGACCGGCTAAAACAGACTTTCATCAGTAGACGACACTACATTAGGTGAAAGATCTTCTGGAGGAATTTTAATTGTGATAAAAAATAACAAAACTTTCTTTCTTTATTAGCATCTTGCTGAACATTAAACGCAATAATTATGTTGCAGCAATATGGAGACTGCAAAACCAATTATCGAACAAGATGACTCTGCGATAAAGGCTGGAATGAAGATTTACAATGTGAATGGGTATTTGAAGCATATCCAAAGTATGCGAGCTGTTTAGCCATCAATAAGATATCTAATTTATCCCGCTCATATTATAAGAATAAACTAATATCTAAACATGTGTGTTTATGTACATTTCCAGATCTCTCGAACCAATTTCCAAATACACCCCTCCCCCATACAATGGTAATGTTATACACATATACTATTCAAAAAAAGTAGGGGATATTTGATTTTTAAGTGTTATTAAAGTCACCTAATGAAACTGACGAAGAAACAAATAACAAAATGAAATTAAGTTCACATTCATCGATTTATTCCAAATGATCGTTAGACTAAGTAAGGCACAGACTGACCATTATAATAAGGGTAAAATGATACCCGCGTTAAAACAGCAAAATTACTACAGCATCACAACAAAGTCAGTAACGGGTAAATCCTCCTCTGTTTGCCAAACAAGCATTGATCCGACGTGGCATACTCCTAATGAGACGTCTAAGGTCATTTTGGTCCAGATTGTCCAATTCCTGTATGGACTGCAAAGATGTTGTCCCGGTAGTACTGGCCTGTAACAACATGTAAAGCCGTTCTTCCAGCAACAGTGATGCCTCACCAAACCATAACAGAACCACCCCCAAATCGATCATGTCTGATGACGTTAACGTCTTGGAAGCGCTCGTTTCGACGACGCCACACCCTCCTCCGTCTGTCCAAAAAATCAACAGTGAACCTTGACTCATCTGAAAACTTCACATTGCTCCAGCGTCGATTATCCCAGTGCTGACGATCCCTACACCAACGACGTCTTGCCCGAATGTGATGATCTCTCAAACAAGGGATCACGCGAGGACGTCGGGCGCGAAGGTGACCCCTATGCAGTCAATTCCGAATGGTCTGGCCACTCACTCTCACACCAGTGTCTGTTTGAAGACGAGCGCTGGTCTGATTTGCTGTGATGACACGATTTCTCAAGGCCAAGGTACGGATAAATCGATTCTAGGCTTGAGTCGTCGCCCTTGGTCGACCTGAGCGTGGTCTGTCCTGTACAGATTGTGTATCAGGGTATCTGGACCATAGCCTGCTTATGATAGACTGAGGAACATTCATCGTCCGCGCCACAACCGCCTGTGTTGTGCCGATCTGTAGCATGCCAAGGGCACGTAACCTTTCATTTTGGGTAAGCCGACGCATATCAAAATTTGTTTTCTGGTCACTAAAACAATTCCACCCTGGAATTCAATGCCATAATGACTGTAACATTCAAAGTCAGAGTCGTGCAAATCTTGGGTTGGATCCCCATTATGATCCCAAGCATCACCTGCATTCCATTCGGTAGCTATTGGTGCGTTTGGGCGTCACATGTAACAGGAAATGTTTCTTCTGTTAGGTTCTATAGTGACCTTTTTCGTAGTCATTTGCATATTTTAGTATTATGCCCCAAAATCAAATATCCCCTACTTTTTTTGAATATTATATTTAGAGATTTGCAGTGGAATTAAAAAGTAATGCTTTTACCAAGTTCTAAGAAAATCATCATTTATTTCAATGCAAACTCATTTCCGGCCAATCCCAACCCCCGCCGCCCTTTCACACACTTGTTACCCCCACCCCACAAATCAAACAGTTGACCAGGGGCATCATAAACCCTTATTTAGAGATGGGCAGTCCTAGAAATATAAGTTTTATTTATATATAACATGATCATCATTTATGTTAACATAATGGCCCCCCATCCCCATCCCTAAACGCACACACGCACACCTACACCCCCTACCCCATCCACCTCCACCTCCACACAAATAAAAACAGTCGTACAGGAGCATCATACACACGTATTTAAACATGGGTTTTATAAATATATTATGTCAACATAATGACCCCCACACACACACACACACGCACCCCCCCCCCCACACACACACACCATGGTAGACGTTAGCCCCCTATATCTCGAAAAGACCCCCTCAAACGCCTTCAGCCTCCAGACTATGATTGGTATGTTTATATTTATGGAAAAAAACTGCAACATATACCGGTATGGTATGGTCCTCGAGGTCTGAGTTTTCGGCCTCACAAAGGCACTTTTATCTCTATGGACGTTAGTAAAAGTTATGGCCTTGAGTTTTCGACCTCATCATCATAAACATACACTTTTATTTCTATAGTGGACGTTGTGTGGATTGATATCATGTATGGGCTGATAAAACCACGTTTCTTGGTTTAATAGTATAATTGAGTAATTGAATTCTTAAACTTGATTACTTATGTAGTCTAGACCGATGCCACTTTTGCTTATATCTTTGACCTTATCCCCTTATCGTAAAAATAACTTACTAGTCCTAGCTTTTAAGCAGTATCCAATAATACAAATCCAGCAGAAATTACTACATTTTAATAGTTGTGTTCGTCTTCATTTACCTAGTTGGTACAGAAAAGCAAAAAGTTAGACATTTGATTTCGACTGTATTGTGGGTCACGTGGCTCAGTGAAAAGACGCTGGCTCGCTAGCCTGGAGGTCGGTGTTCGATCCCTACATTGGCCGAGAAAGTTCATCTAGATTTTCCGGTGTGGTCTCCTCTTGCCAGTGATGCATGGCGGAAGGCCTGACAATGACAGCTGTCTAGTCGTTCGGATGGCACGAAAAACCGAGGTCCCGTGTACACATTGGCGTGCACGTAAAAGATCCCTTGGCAGTTTGAATTCCATATCAGAGTAGGCCGTAGCGCCGCTACCAGGGCAACATTTTCCCTTATAGCACACTGGCCAGCATATTATGTGATCTTTGGTACACAAATTTTGTTATTCAACAAGGTGATGATATGTTTTAGGGTTTATTTGGAATACCGCTTTATTTTGAGGGGTATATCTCAGTTTAAATTTAACTAATGCTAACTATTATAGGGATAAAAATTGTTACCGACTTTTAATTCAGAAACAAAATAATCGTCTTCGGTGTTTCATTCAAAAATATGAAAGCGCGTTAGCAGTAGGAATGTTTACTAAGTTATAAAAAAACCAAGCCAACTTTCAAATGCCACGAGATGTAAACAAGGCTAGCGCTAACCCTTTATCGAATCCTAATCCTAACCCACAATCCTCGGCAAAAATCAAGTGCCCTAACCCTGTTTACATCTCGCGACCTTGGCGAAATCTCAGAAGTGACCCTAATATTTAGATCTGTCATCTGACCACTGGGAACTCGAATCTGTCTCAACGAGATATCACCCTTGCTAGTACAATATTAAGCAGTAATTGTATTCCATGGTTACGCCTTCTTCTAGTATATGTCTCTAAAGATTTCCACTGTAAACCTCAAACATAGATTTTGTGGTAGACAGCGTTCAGTCCAGCAAAACTCTGGGGAAAAGAATTAACATAAAATGCTATGGTGCGCTGATTTTCAATAGAGTGTGTGAAATAGCTTTATTTAACGTCCGCTTCCACATGTAGATTATATTAATACCTGTGCTCTACAATTTTTTATCACTTATTTCGATGTTCTAGTACCGAACATAAGAACTCGCAGATTCCCCAATAGAAAATTGCATCGCGAATACCAGGTCTCGCGCTTTGATAAAGGAATGTCCAGCTGTGATAATCGAGTTGCAGCTTCAAGGTTAGATCCATGTCATGGTACTGAAACTCTTCCGTTATGATTATGCTATTATCCACTTCAAATCTTAGTCCAGATCTTTCTAATTTACTTTTCTGTTCATCCATTATACTACATGTGGCTTTTCTTTGATTTTCCGTGAGTTATTCAACTATAAACGAATCTATTGCTTTATGTGGACAACAAGGGCTAAAGTTATTTTTAGTCTCCCCCCCCCCCCTTTGCATTTCGATTTTTTGTTGACTTTTTTGGGTAGAATCAACAAAAAAGGTTTAAAAATACATTTTCTGCCAGGTTTTGTTGAATATACATGATTTTGATTAAGTTTTTCATGGTGAACCCCATACATGCTTTTGGACATGCATGCTTTTGCCACATGTTGCTCCATCTGTGGCAGAAAGCGTTCTACACAACGAAAGTTTGGGTAAAAGTTAGAGCCGGTCTTAGATACGAGAATTAACATTAAAGTCAATGGGGTAGTAATTATTAGTGATCTATGGCCATGTATTTGTAACACATGTCTGTGGAAAAGTCACATGACGTAACTAAAAGTTTGTAAATGTCAAATGTTGAAAAATTCGCAGTCGTTGAATCAGGTAGATGTGATGCCCCGGGATCAAAGGACGCGCTCTGCCGTTTAAGGATGACAACTACAATAATGTTGGCCTGGGACTAGGTCTCAGACTAGTAATTATTTTCCCATTGACTTCACTGTTAAATGGGTGTAACATTACAGGCTGTAGCTTGTAAATGTCAAATGTTGTAAAATTCGCAGTCGTTGAATCGGGTAGATGTGATTCCCCGGGATCAAAGGACGCGCTCTGCCGTTTAAGGGAGACAACTACAATGATGTTGGCCTGGGACTAGGATTCAGACTAGTAATTATTTTCCCATTGACTTCAATGTTAAATGGGTGTAACATCACAGGCTGTAGCTATTTGCTCAACATTCCGTTGGTTCCAATCTTTTTAGGCACAATGGGGACCACATTTGGCAATCTCCCTACCATAAACTTGTAAGGGGATGTTTGTTTAGATTTTTTGCTACGGGGATTTGAAGTTGACTTGGGTGAAAATCTCACTTCCGATACATTTCATTGCTCCGCAGAAAGACATTTTACATCCCCATCCCTCCGCTGTAATATCACCAGTATTACCCGAAACTGCTATAAAATTGCAAATTTGATCCCTTTTCTACTATTCTAGACCAAAAAGTAAAGCCAAAAATGCAGGAAGAGGGGAGAAAAAAATTAAGGGAAAAATTGTCTATTAATAATAGTTAGTGCAGGGGGATTGCGCCACATATGATTTACATAAAAAACAAATATAACGACAAGACATCATATTCCGAAACAGCAAACAAAACAAACAAAAAAACAATTCAAAAAAGAGTGAATGGATCCGGGGGCTAGTCGTAAGCGTCCACTGCGCTGTACAGTCCCGGGTCTGAAGCAACACGGACTTCACTCAAAATTGAACATATTTCACTCGTACAAGAAAACGCACAAACAACCGAACACAAAGAAGCAAAGAAAATGTAGACCGCCTCAGGAGGCAGTTGTCTGCTAACTGAATGGTGTTGCGTAAATACGTCGTAATGTTATCAATGATAGAGAGGTTTCGCATCCGTACGTATACAGTTAGTGGGACGGATACGTCATCAATCTGTGTGCTCTTGTGACGTCACAGCAACTTTCCTTATCCGTAATGCGTACTGGAGGACGGTTAGTCAGGTCACTGCACGTGGTAGAAACTAATTTGTGATCTTAGTGGAATGGATATGTCATCAGTTTGTGTGTTCGTGTGGCGTCACAGCAAGCTTTCCTATCTGCTATTCGTACAGAAGGACGGCTAGTCAGCTTACTACACGTGGTCGAAAACGAGTAAGTAATCTTCATATTTTTCATAACTTTGGATATGAACAAACTATTTCATGAATTACAAATCTTTGTTAATACCAAGTAGTCCAAAGAATTAATGATGATTTTTGTTTTAAACACCAAAAACCTGTCTAAAAGGCGCTTTAAAAAGACCCCTATACTAGGACAAAAATTCTGTTTTGTTTCTTCGATTATTTTTTTTTCTATATATACAGCAGCAATGGATATCAATCTGTTAAAAGAAGTATTAGCGCAGTGGTCCCCTGCCCAAATTAAATGGGAAGCTGTGGGGAAAAAGTTAGGCCTACAACAGAGGGGTTGAAAGTGCAAGTTTTTTTGTTTACTGTTACAAATCATCAGTGGTCTGATTCCAAACTTTCTCGTTTAGAAGTTGCACGTGCTTTTTCTGCTGTTAAGAAAGCGGCCTGCGTGTCACTTATCATTTTGTGTAAAACCGTTCTCTTAGCAATAGCGAGGAGTCCCGCCATGGAAGTAACTATTTTACTGAATTCTTATTTATTTACATATTTTGTATTTCTGATTTTTAGTGTAACGCATCCAAGCCACCAACAACTGTCCTGTTTTCGCAGACGAAAATTCTCTCTAATTCTAGATAAATCCACCGACTGATCATCGCTGATATTATCCAGATTAAAATCAACATCTGCATCGTATGTTACAAGGCCATTGCATAGTGCATCAGCATTTTCGAATTGATGAAGAATCATGTGTTTGTCGTCATTCTCGATCGCCATAATCAAAATGTTTTCATTAAAAGCCCCCACCATTTTGACTAGACATACAGAGAGAGAGAGAGAGAGAGAGAGAGAGAGAAGAGAGAGAGAGAGAGAGAGAGAGAGAGAGAGAGAGAGAGAGAGAGAGAGAGAGAGAGAGAAGGGGTTTTAACGTCCACTCAACACAAAAAGGTCATTTCGGGACTAACATATTGTTTAATTTTATTTCAATAATTCGCTTGCGCGTAGGGGTCTTTAGCAGTGGGAGGAAACAAGAGTGTCTGGGGGAAACCCACGAGGTTGAGAAGGCGCCCATATCTCCATGCCACATACGCTCACACCAGGGCTCGAAACCACAGCCGCAGGCCAAGGCCTGCCAGCTAGAGGTCGAAGCGCGGCACTCTAGACCACTAGGCCATCCCAACCCCGACTAGACATACACGAGCGACATATATCCGCTATACGTTAAAAATGCGAAACCTATAATAGCCGTCTAACCGTTAACGGATAGCTACGTGTAATCGTACTGGTTTACGTCCAGGTGCGAAATGTCTCTGATGTCAATAGAATATCTTAAGGGCGTTGAGGTCGAAGCGCGGCACTCTAGACCCCTAGGCCATCCCAACCCCGACTAGACATACACGAGCGACATATATCCGCTATACGTTAATAATGCGAAACCTATAATAGCCGTCTAACCGTTAACGGATAGCTACGTGTAATCGTACTGGTTTACGTCCAGGTGCGAAATGTCTCTGATGTCAATAGAATATCTTAACAAAAAGGGCGATAATCAAGATTGAATAATGCTAATAGCTATACGTTTAAACAACCAATCAGAATTTTTAAGTTGTATAATTGCACAAAACATAATACTAAATACCCCATACAAGAAATGCAGCAGCCCACAACGAAGACTTACACCAGCCTGAATAAAATATTGTTTTAAAAAAAACTCTATACGTAACCAATTCAAAATTGATAAACACCTGAACAATCTCTAGGGAATGTATTTAATAGTCACTACACCTAGCTGTATAGTTTGTAAAACCTGAAATTAAGAACCCAATTTATATCCGAACCAACTGTTGATGGTGTGCCTGATTATTAGTTAGACTACAAAATTGATCTAACAAAACTTTGATTAAGCTAGAAATAGAGAGGTCTGTACAAAAAACTTCCAGTAGGGCATCACCAAATGTCCTCATCGCAATCGACGAACTCCTACTTATACACAGCAATTCCACTGACTTTTTCATCGCTATTCATCCCATCCCTGACCAATCGCAAAAGTTGTAGCGGCCCTCGTTTATCTCGCCTTAAAGGAGAGAAAAGGATAGTCCTTTTTTTGTGCTATGTATACTGTGCATATACAAATGTAAATATATAAACATGTTTGCTAATTCCATTTTATAGCATCTATTACTAGTATATAATATGTATATAGATGTGCATGCTTTATATATACATTTAAAGGTAGTATTTTATATGCCATTGTCATACGTTCATGTATTCAATTAATGTTCTGTTTGTCGTTCAGATACAATAAAATCAATCGTATCTTCACTTCAACGAGTGGCGAAACCGAAGTCGTCTCCCTTTAACTCTGCTCATACCTATCACTGCACCATAGAATAGTGATTTTCAACATTCTCATTCTGTCAGATTCAGTCAGTGTTCAGTGTTTTACAGAATTGATCGTTAAATTGATATTGTTAAATTCAGAATTGCAAGATTAAAGTGTATCCCTAAAAAAGAGATTTACAATCCGCCATTGAGGGGATCACGGTGGCTAAGTGGATAAGGTGCTGGTTCGCTAGCCTGGAGGTCAGGTGTTCGATCCCTGCATTGGCCGAGAAAGTTCATCTCAATTTTCCGACGTGATTTCCCCTTGTCAGTGATGCAGAAGGAGGGCCTGACAAGGAAAGCTGCCTAGTCGCTCGGAAGGGACGAAAAACCGAGGTCCGGTGTACACATTGGAGTGCACGTAAAAGATCCCTTGGCAGTTGGAATTCGATATAAGAGTAGGCCGTAGTGCCGCTGCCCGGGCAAAAAATTCCCCTCATAGCACACTGTATGGCGTATGCCCGTCTTCAATTAGCTCTGGTTACAGTAGGACGTTAAACCTCATTTCATTCATTCATTCACTCCGCCATTGAGCCTCATATTCCTGAAGCAATGGCCCGAGAAATCCCTCTCTGGCCATTGCTGGATTAGCTGCTGATACTTGCGCGTTTGAAGGAGTGTGTCTATTCTTCCCGTCCAATCAAGTAACACGGCAGATCTTCGCTTAATCTGGGGTCTTCCCTAAAACTTTGGACATTGATTTAAAGCTGAATGAACCCCGGTTACAAAACTACCGAAATAATTAAATTTAAAAAAGTTAACACGATACTTGTTTCCAATTTGTGAAATTAATATGGCGAACATGGAGGCTCATGACCTGGGAAAGTTAGCCGATCTCACATCCAGTTTGTTTTTTGTCAGCTATCTGTACACATCCGGCCTTATTCTCTACACACGCTTCCCAACTGTATACCAGATATTGAAGATTGCAAATTGGTTGAAAACACGAATTGTTTGTCAATTGAAATCAACATTGATGTTGTGATCTTACCGGGAAACGATGGGATTCTGATATCCAATATTTAAGACAAAAAAACGTTTTGCCATTGGTACACGAATTGAGTACCATAATGCGTTTCAGCGCCGTTTGTAACAAGGGACTCGAAGAACGAAGCTAGACATATTATTCGACAAGGCATGTCAAACGGTGACGGCATATTCTTTTCTGGAGAGTCATGCGCAATAAATACTATCGGTGTAGATTGGACTAACCAGGCGCTATAGGGATTGTCATTCGATTGAATGTAAATCAGTTTATATACATAATTCATATTACAGTATTATATGCGTTGTAACCTATTTGTGTCAATTTCTAGGTGCCAAATATTAGCGATTTATATAGCTCCTTTAAATCAGATCTAACAGACATATTGCACCGCCGCCGCCTTATCATCATGAACGAAAGCAATATTAATTGAAGTATTCGACGCGCTGACGAGGAAAATACATTTTAAGTAGTTCCTTTAGTAACGGTGGTCTGTGGTCGAACGCATACTGCACACAGCGATCCACTACGTCATACTTCCAAGATAATGACACTGTCCCGATATACCAAACATTTAAAACGCACACGTGATCATTTTGTGACGGGAGACACCCCTTTGTTTAGACAACAGACTAAAATTAGCCTAGCACGTGTATAAATGTAAACAAGCCATGTAGCTGACACTCGCTTAAAAGAGATATATAATGTGCTATGGGTAATATTGCAATATATTCTTTACAATTGTAAACTGTCTTTAGAGTTTCAATCTGTTTACCATTCAAAACAAGGTTAGATACTCCTAAATTTGTTTTCGCAAACAAAACCGCCTGTGAAATTAACTGCCTTAGGCGCCGCCATATTGAAAAAATAGGGAACTTTTTTGTGATTCGGCTGTGACAAGTTTGACATCTTTCATACACACAACGGCTAAATAAACATATTTAATTTCATTCAATATGATAATAGAAGAGAAATACATACTTCTATAAATTTCTAAAAGCATACTCAGTGTTATCGACTAAATTCGTCGATGTAGGAATTAAAATGTCGGTTAATTAGGTTAGGGCCTATTCTCAGCCGGAGCTAGCTTTAGATAGGCAGCCTAAGTTTAGGATGGGTCGAACGATCGGAGACCGTTCCAAGAGAAACTACATGTTTGAGGTGTCACATGATTAAACACAGTCATGACAGTTTCTATTTTGTGTGATCGACAAAGTTGGCGTGTAGTGTGCTCACTGTACTAAAATTGCGGCGATATTTGTGGCCAAACTCGTCGTTTAATTTGTCTCGTAATGTGCGCCAGGCCTGAGGGCACATTTTGTGAACAATAGCAATATTTTAATTGATAATCAAATTCACAAATAACAACAAACACAATCCATTTTATTATGATTTTTATAAGTGCATAAACTTCGAAACTTGGGATTGCGTATCAAATTTTACGTTATTTTTTTTTTTGTGGACGTTAACGTTCTGCAATTCAATGTAGCAATATCAGAGAGCATGAAATCAGAAATCTGTTTTTCACTCGACCGTGTGCTTTTCGACTTTTCTTGGCGTAAAAATAAAATGTCAATTCGGCTGTACAGAAAATAATTTTATGAAATTGATTATATTAATCAATTAAAATATTGCACAGTAATATCGTCGCGTTTGTAACTGTTGATAAATATATCCTGATCATCTCCGTCGATAATTTGCATTTTGGTACAGCAAGAATCGAGCGCATCACAACGGCCAAATTAGCGACTAGGATATTTGACTTGTGATGTAACCGGAACAGTATTTTCAATTCGGCAAAACATGATTTGCGAAATCGCACGAATCGAATTAGTATCCGAACCTAGTCTATCTCGTTGCTTTATATTAACCACATGGTAAACATAGTCGTTGTGCCTAGGGTAGGTGTTCAAAGCCCCCTTGTTTCTTCTTGCTACATGACTGTTGAACTGGTTTCTTCTTAGAGTTTTTAATCGTAAAGATCAATAAAATAGCCACAATTGATTGAATTATAAGCTAGGTTCAAATTACCAAGGCAACAAAGTGAGAAATAGCTAATTTTCTTCCAACTCATTATGTCATGTTGCTATATTTGGTCATTTCAAAGATCACCTTAGAACTTCTTTCTAGGGCATATATAAAAGCATTTTACGGACGTTGGCATTGCTCACATTAGGAACTTAGAAGATATACGTTTGGAATCGTCGTATAAAACGTTAATACTAGTTTTACACAGGACTGGTATGTGACAATTTCAAGGTTTAAGGTGTTGTGTCAAACATTCATTAACATCTTTAATCAGCGAAACTGGCATGGATTCAATGTTTAAATAGGGAAACAAATTTGGACGTTGAAACTTAGTTTTTCAGTTTTTATGACGGAAGTGGGTGAAGATATAAAGAATGACGTTCAGGCGATGTTGTACCTAAATAAAACACGTGGGATAATGTGGTCATAAATAGAGAGATAATCTGGCAGCTAGCTGCGTTTCACTCGCTGATGCTGATGTATAGCGCTTTGACCCGATACATCATTAGACATCGTTTGCATATATATTTGGTTCCTCATTATTTCATTCATTCATTCTTTTATATGGCACGGTAGCCATTAAATGACACGACAATGGATTGTTAAATTCGCCGCATCATTATGTTTTTGGCTTTCTTGTGAAAGGTTGTCAGCAACCCACAACTTTTTGATATTAGTTAAAATGTTGATGCTGAATTTGTTATTTATATGATTATTTATTTATTTTCCATGTTTATTTCTGCCACAGTAGTGAACCCAGAAGAGCAATCAAAAAGTTCGATGTTGTTTTTAATTCATAGTTTAATTAATAATTAATTTGTTATAATAAGCTGTTGATGCTTGTGAACATCGCTTTGGAAATGTGCGTTACAGGGAGACCACTCAATCCTAAATCGTATTGGACAATAACTCGGGTTATATTCCAAACACAGCGGATATTACCGGAATATGTCGAGAAATGTCGAATAGTGAGAACACCATCGTTTTCGGTAACTTCCTTGTCTCATTGGTGATGCAGAGCGATTTATAGTCTTGATTGCTCTTTAAAGGGACTGTCCCGAATAGAACAGAGCCTCAAAAATAAAAGTCCGAGCACGCATGAAATATAGAGCAATGTTGTATTTACCCTGACTCAAAATTTCAGCTCGAAATATTGAATCGTTTGGACGTGAGCGTTAAAACAGCTTTACCGGACACGTGCCCCTTTTAAGATTTCGGGTCAATTCTTTCGTTGGGTGACCGAATAACCGATTCCCGTTCCTTTAGAGGTCTACACAGTGAATGGTCTACTTGATAACAAAACTGTGGTTTTATCAAATCACCGCATAATACAGTTTGGGTTTAAGTTGTTTGAAAACGTATCACATATATTGAATTGGTTGCTCGGCCCTAAGGTAAGAGTTATTAATGGATTTTAACACAAAATTAAAGAGTTTTATTCTCAAAAACATTATCGGGATTGACCCTTTAAATAATAAAAACCCGTGGTGGTCCGGGTATAACAGGCCGAGAAAGGTTATCTAAATTTTCCAGCGTGGTTTTCCGCTGTGAGTGATTCACGACCTGGCAAGGACAGTGTCTCTAGTCTATCTAATGAAACGAAAAATCCAAGTCCTGTGTACACATTGGCGTTGCTGTAGAAGAACCCTTGATAGTTGAAATTCGAAATATTTGCCCCCTCGATGCAGACAAGTTTATTTGTTTAATACAACATCACGGTTTAATAGTCTGATTGTTCTTTAAATAATATATGCCATAAAAACAACTAGCATTAAACGTAAAGTGACATTCACGGTAATTTGACAATCTTTTCACGCTACTCTTGTCTCTATGGAATCCTTTTAAGCGCGTTTTGATCAATTTTGTATTCTTGTCGAATGTTTTGCCGGCAAATAATTATACTTGCGATGTACGGATCTATGGTCCTGGCTACAGGGTAGTGATAAACCGTGGGTTTCCATTGTCTGGTTAAAGATTGAGAGGGGGGAGAAAGAGATGGGGTTAACGACTATTCGACACAAACTAGGTCAGTTCGGGACTAACTTATGGTTAATTCCTTTTCAATAATTCGCTTGAGTTAGCAGAGGACCCTACTCCGTGCCACGTACAACCGGTGAATCGAATTCACGCTAGTTGCCTCAAATGACAGACCTTATGATGCACGCAGACGAGCTAACGATTCAGCCAGCCACCCCTCGTGGTTGGGCTGGACCAATTTGTGGTTTAAACTTTGGTTATACATCACAATGCGACTATGGCGTGTTCTGGTGGACATCTACAAACCAAAGGGCTTGTAAAAACCCACGAGTCAGACAAAGAAAATTCTGACTAACTGTATATGTAATGAAATGCTGGAGTTGGCCAAAGTAAAAGTATTAGTATGCATAACATGTTTCTTACACTCGTAAAAGCTTAGAAATAAAAACAAGCCTAGTAATGCCCGAAGTATTGTTTTGATGAAACGTAAACCACATTGATTTGCATCCCTAAAAGATTCGGTTTTTTTAAATACTAATGCCGTTGCGGTTAAACTCGGAACCGGTTTGGACCACGCTTGTGTTCGATTGAAAATGAATCTATTACGTAACTTTGGTCCACTATTTTCATATTGAACTAATTTAGAACGGCTCAGAAATAATTTATTATGTCGGCTCACTTTTAGTTTCACTATCCGTGGATTACTGAGATTTTAAACATTCAATGCCAAGGGATTTCTTACTGTTCCTTGTCATAACTCCGTCCTGCACCACTGACAAGGGGCAAACCACGTTGGGAAATATCGAGGAACTTTATCATCGAACACCGGGATTGAACCTGGTACACATTGGTTAGTGCCGCAGCAACATACTCACTTAGCCAGCGTGAATCCCCCCCCCCCCAAAAAAAGATAGCAATAACAACCCAGCTCTTTTGCTGTTATCGTAATGTTAGACAATATAGATTGCCTTATCTGTAACTCTCTTTCAGGAATATATTTTCATCCGCCAGTCTCTGAGCGACAATTCCCAAGGCAATTCTTAAATGACATATTCCTATCAGTTTATCAATACCTTTTAAAGGGGGTAACAAGTGTTAGTCATTAATATTTCAATGTGGAAGTAGCTGTTAATGTTGAGGACGGATCAGACATGTGTTTGAGAGTCGCGCTGACACCTAACATTGAATACGATTTGCTCGGTTTACACAATGTTATTATTCCTCGGTAATTGAACGAAATAAATCGCAAGAGTTTAATATATATTCATATCAACATGCAATGTATTTTGAGAAAAAATATACATCAAGACGAATGACAAATCGGAGTTCAAGTGTATTATGGAATTTAGACTTCGCTAGAAGGTTTAATGGAGCTTAGTTCTTCTGAAATATAGAGAGACGGTGGTATTTATGTATTGAACATTTACTTCACATGTAATTGATCTTCAACAATGACATGACAAATTCTTGTTTACCTAATAAGGATTTCCCCACCAGACGTAATAACTTCTCCGTCTGCCTTTCTGTTCATTGTGAGGATCAAATGGAGTCTTTTGTGACATGTGTAATTGGACGAACCGTGGCAAATGGAGATTTAAAAGGTATAATGAGAAACAGAAGCCTCATATCACAAATATTTCTAAGGAGATGAATAGTAACGACTAGAATATTCATTGGAAACAGCAATTGAATATGATTGTGAATAACAAATAATTGATATTTGCTCAAATTACAATTTTCCTAGATAAATCAATTACAATCTAAGAAATTCTAATTTAAAATCTAAGAAATTTTAATTGATTGGAACAGCGGACATTTCGTCCAGTTTCAAATGTAACAAAATTTATGTTTCCCAATCAAAAATCTCTAAAAACAATGGTACACGTGTTGTACAATCAATTTCAATCCACGAATTTGTTTTAGACGAAACACAAATAATTTGTTTAATCAAAAGGCAACTGCAAAAAGGAGCAGCCATGTATGCGATCATGTACAATTATTCCAGGTCCAAAATGCTGCAGAAGAGATAGTTGTGTGCTAGACGGAGTGGGAACACCCGATAACAATCTGTTTGAGGAATTCACTTGGCTAACAAATTATGGCTGTAATTTTGCATTGAATGGGGGGCCATGGAACACCTGTAATTGAACCGTTGGGATTCATGTAATACACATTTGTCAATACTACGATCCCTCTTCCCTTCGTCTCCCCAAAAATCACGGATGAGATATGTTTTGAGCCAGTGTAAGCCTCAAGTTGTAATTAATAGGATGGTGTTATCCGACACATGGTCGATATACTGGAATTGGCATATCGATAGACTCGTTGAAATTTAATCAATAACTTTTTAACTGCTATACTTTCTTATAGAAACGTGGATTGATTAGTATTCTAAATTCAAATACCACTTAAGCAAATAAAACGGAACAATTGAACATACTTTTGTAATGGATTTTTAATGTGATATACATTTATATAAATTAAAATACACCACTAGATCTTCCAACTGAATATGGACCAATGTCGTAAAAGTTTTGGAATATTCTCGCATGATTTTACACTCTAAATATTTGGATGTTCTCTCCCGCAAAGGAAACCGCTGTTACTCATGCTACGTCGCTTCAGCCTATACAACATTTGAACTTACATTTTAAAAAAACATAGATGCCTCTCGTATAAAACTCCTGTATTTCATCCGCAGGCAATGCTTCGTTTTGATTATTAACTAAATTATATTTAGCATTGTTATAATTGATCTACCTCTTTCGTGTACGGTGATTGATGTCGACTGTCCGCTCACTTCTGTATCGTTCAATCTTTTATTATTAAACTAATAGTTTTGAAACAGCGATACATTAAGGGAGAGAATTTATCTCAGTATGGCATCCAAATGGAAAACATTAAGTGCCTCTTTTGAACCACGAGATTCGATATTGGGTAACCTCGTCTGTCAACCCGTAACTACCAAAGACAAGCCCTGTAAAAATGTTCTTAATAATAAGTTATCGAATACGACTTCTCGACCGTCTGAAAAGATTTTAAGCAAGTCGTCAAAAACAGCTCAACCAAAGAAGCCAGCGCCGAAACATGGAAGTCAGTCTTCTGAACGGAAACTTGATTCGGAAATCGAAAAAAATCTGGCTGCTTTCTCTTCAAAAACTAAACCAGGCTTGTTAAACCGGAACCTTATAATTCCCAATAAAATCTCCGGAACTAAAGAGAAGGAAAAGACTTCAGAACCCGGAAATAGGGATACATTAAAAGCCAAGACAAAAAATCACGCAGGATACTTGACATCATCACTGTCAACTATGACCGTCACCCCGACCCGGTCTAAAAGCGACACATTTCAGCCTCCTTCACCAAACAGTGAAAATGTTCGTCAGACATTCAAGACAAGAGGCAACAGCGAAAGACACGTGAATTTTAATTCAAATTCGCTGTCAGCCAGCCACATATCAGAACTTCAATCGGCAACGTCCACTCTATCAGAAAAGGGCGCAAAAATTAAGTTTTTAAGCGGGAATTCGGCCGAGCTAACAAGGTCTCTTAATCGACGTGCTGCCCAATCATGTCAACTAAAGAGGTCTGCTACCAAGCAAGTGGTTTATTATCAGAATCGATTTATGGTTTTAGAGTCTATTTCACTGCCGAGCAGCCTTCACCAAAAACTCAAAGCAGGTTCTATTCATTCTGGCTCATTACAACTTGCTCCTGATGTAATACAAGCCTCGATCAAACAAGACGTTGATCGAAAACGATCAAATCAATCCGGAAAACGACTGGATATTGATTCTGAGGAGCAAGCTTTGGCGGCAGATGTTAACACGCGCTGTTCAGGAAGTGATAAAAAGCGCGTGGCCTCGGGACAAGCAGACGACAATTTTGTCCCGAACGAGGAACGCATTGATGATTTCGCCACATGCGCTACGACAAATACATGTGCTACAAACATGGAAATGGACGCATCCTCCGTTACTATGGATGCACGTGCAATAGAAATAGTGATAACGGATGAAGCGGATAATAGCAGGCGAGTGAATGGCACTAAACAGGCTTCAATTTGGAAGAGAATTAGTCGCGTTCTGATTGACAATCGCATGAAAGGAAAACCCGATTGTGAACGTGTGTTACGAGGACATCCTGAAGAAAATATAGTATTAAAGCGCGTTTTAAATATTATATTTATCATCATAGGGGTGTGTTTACTGGTTGCAGTTTTCATCGTTATTATATATACAGCAATCGGTAAGTAAAATTAACTCTATTTATTGCCCTATATTATGCAAAGCCTACATTTTACGATTTCATTTTTATTTTACAATTTTATATCGATTTCCGTTTACCGCCTACTTAGTTCATTGAAATACAGCGGCAGGTGTCTGTCACATTAAACTACAATATACTTAATCTCGCTCTATATATAATAATTGAAATTAAAGATGGCAAAATAAAACTTTATTTTTATGCTAACGTTTTCAACGCGATAGCGGCTCAGACATTTATTAAACAATGTTTAATGAATGCTTGATGAGCCGCTATCGCGGACAATATTTAAATTTAATAAATGCCTGATGAGCCGCTATCGCGGTTAAAACGTTAGCATAAAAATATAGTTTTATTTTGCCATCTTTAATTTCAATTATATATTACCAATTGAAGAGCAGCTTTATTTAACTATTTTACTATATAATATATATTTAGGTATAATATTGTTCATTTCATCACTATATTCAGTATTTAAATTTTCGTTGTGATTTAAATATAAATGCGCCTTAATTTCACCCCACCACAACGATATTTGGTGTTGTCTGAGTTACTATAAGTTTTGAATTTTAGACAAAAATAAAATAATTTTTCAATAATTTGTTAGTTACCATCTTTCTAATAATGTTCTATGCAACAACCATTTACTTTAGAAATCCGACACGTCAATCTAACACCATATTTTTCAAAAACTTTTATTTTAAACAATGCACTCCTGTATTTCTCGAATTACTCATATTTGTCTTTAAAAATTAAGTGAAAATATGAAAACAATACATAACTATTATCTTTAAAATACCATACATTTAGTGCAAGCGGTATTTAATACAGGTCTATCATGCCTTTATTGATTATACTATAACTTTTTAATAATGGCTTGAAGTTTATATCCCGCGCTTTTATTCTTCTCGTTCATCGCACATTTCCTAAAGTACAATCATGTAATCTAAAACCGATACAGTGTACGAGACTTGAACATAGATAGATTTATGGATAATAATAAGTGTACAATATAAGATTCTTAATTTCCAGTTTGCGATATGTCTTCATTTCAGTTGTATACTGCGCGGTGTATCATACTATTAAGTATTATTGTTTACAAATGTAGCCTATTATTACGTTACGCAAAAAAGGTCGAGGGACCCTGAGTATTTGGTGCCATCAATGGCCAAAATTTTCATTATTAAAAATGTTCTGAGTTGAATTCTTCCAATCCCTGGAAAGGTGTGACGCAAGTAAACACGATGGTTTCCCGTGACAAGGCTTGCGTAAATAGAATATTATCTATTCTATCTAGACCAGGGGGTGGGATGGCCGCATGGTTCGCGCGTGCTTGTTGTATCATAAGGGGTGTCCTTGAGTCAACTGGCGAGGTTTCGATTACCAAGTTGTGTGTGACAAGGAGTAGGGTCGCCTGTCCAACCTCGTGGGTTTTCTCCGGGCCCTCTGGTTTCCTCCCACTCATACGCGCAACCAAATTATTGAAGTGATATTGAACCGTATGTTACTCCCGAAATGACCTAGTTTGTGTCGAGTGGACGTAAAACCCCATTTCTCCCTCCCCCTATCTAGAATTAAGGGGAGTTGGGTAGCCGAATGGTTTAACACGTGCAAATATATCTGCTATTTTGCATGACATTTTCCATTCTCGACACACAGTTGCGTGAAATTTAGGTACAGCTTAGGTCTGTTTTATAGCCACGATTTCCTGATTTGCTCGAGCGAAACCTCATATTTATGTTCCGCAACTTTTTCATATCGTTCCAATAATAATTACACATTATTATTTTTGTGAATTTGTACGACGTATAACCAAAAACTACCTGACGGTCGCTGATTTCTTGTAATAACTCGTTCTGGTGTTAATGATACTGGTCGGCTCATCAGTACGTGTGCTAAGAGGGGGGGGGGGGGCAATAGTCACACATCCAATCAAAGATTGAAATAAAAGTTCCTTTTTGGAAATTTGAAATTATCGCTGTTAACTTTTTGTGCAAGCTGTCTTACATAATTTAGTGAAAAAATTATTTCGTCTGGTTACATATCTCTATTCTTTGGCACCTAGAAAGGGACACAAATGGGCCACGACGCATATAAACTGATTTACATTCAATCGTTTCTGTTTAACTTCAATTTCTTATCAGTTAAGGCCCGGTCCCACTGACCGATGTACACAAAACGTATGCAAAAAGGTCACAACGAAAGAGCGGACTTTCGGGGGTGGTTCGTCCATTTTCATCCGCTCCAGAAATGGAGAACATTGGCGGAAAAGAACGAACGGGGGAGGTATGTAGCGGGGATGTTAAATGGATGTTCATCGGTAGCCTAGCGGATGAAAACGGATGGAAGTGGATGACAACTCCGATAATTTCGCCGCTAGGTATCCTTGTACATACTCTAGGCAAACTCATGAAACACATCCTTCAATAAACTATTTTGCCAGATTGCACTATTTTGCCAGATTGCACTATTTTGCCAGATTGAACTATTTTGCCTATACGGTTTTTTAGGACTTCGAATTTTGTCTAATGGTTTGGGTTGTTCGTACTTGGTTTTTATTTTATTTAGATCGTACACGGCAGAAAGTTCATCCGTTATAAAAGTATAATAAAACACGTACACAACGGTTGTCTGGCGTTTTCAAACGGAGGGCATGTTTTTTTACCCGTTTTACATCCTCTTTGCAACCGTGCAACGGGACCGGGCCTTTATGTTCGACGAAATACGTGAATGGTCCAATCTCAACAGTAGTATTTTCGTGTTACCGGTACATATGTTTAGCCTCGTTCATTGAGTGGCTACATTACAAATGGCTTACTCGAAAGAATTCTGGCACCCGATTCGCGTGCCAATTTAAAAATTTTCGTCTTGTTTTAAATATTGGTTATATCAGAAGCCCAACTTTTTACGGTAACACGACAGCATCAATGTTGATTTAAATTGAACAATGAGTCGTGTTTGCAGTGTCGAAGACTGTGGATGATATTGAGTTAGAGACCTGTCTCATTTAAAGTGTCTTCCTTATCACATTTCTCAGGATTAGTCCCTATACTTGAGTCTTAGGGGCATGTTGTATTGAATCTGTAGGAATTCTTGGTTTGGAATTGTATGGCCGTCTGAGATGTCTTTTTACAAGTTGGAACAAGAAAGAATCACACCTGACATTATTTTCACTTTCACCATCGTAAATTTGACCATCAACATTCTGATTACCGGACCTTCTCGGAAAACCATAATATAGATCTTTGCGATGGACTATAGCTAGAGGCCAAACGACTCAAATAATCAGACAGCATGTAGCCTTTGTGACTAAGTTGTACATCTATATCAACAAGATACGTATTCTTCATTTACTTTGCACGTCCATGAAATCTATATCCCTGTTCATTCGCTGGTTTTCGGATTATCAGAAAAATGGATTGTCCGGACACCTGTTACTACTGTTTGTCGTGTATTTTGTACACGGTGAACAGTCTATATACTGATTACACTATTTGGCCTGATTACACTATTTTGCCTATACCGTTTTAGGACTTCGAATTTTGTCTAATGGTTTGGATTGTTCGTACTTAGTTTTATTTTATTGTTTCCCGTTAAAATAGCCTACTGTTAACGTTTAACTGTAAGGCGGAAGATGTCAGTAGTGGAACCATTTCTAGTTGTCTGGATACCCAGCTATTTTCAGAATTCCGACAAGAACTTGCATGAGGGTTGTCGGGGGTTTGCAAATGTTCATTTATTTTACATGTAGTGTGAGTTATTATAATAAAAACTAAAGTAGAAAATCAAGACATTTACGAGTTCGATCTAATGTTGCTTAAAGTAATTGAAATTGCAACGTCTGTTAAAACAACTTCTTTTCCACCATACTTGATCTAATGTAATTAAAACAAGAAGGTGAGTTAGGAATGTGTTATACTTACTCAAATTTTCGATAAAATTCAAGGACATAAAGGAAGCAAATATCCCAGTGCTGAATATTTTTCTGAGATGGAAGTCTTTCAACGTTAAAATGTCTGAATATAAAACCGATTGCGATATAACAGATTTTGTGTTAAATATTCAATGTTGTTATCTTCAAATTTCAATGTAAAATATAAAAAAACGAGGATACGATAATTGAATTAGAAAATGTCCGCCAAGGGAATGGGAGCTTAGCAGCCAAAAATCAGAAAATGAAAACGGCCAATGGTATCGAATTAATTATATAGCTTGTAGTAGTGTATGTCCGACCGGGCGTTATAATACTTACAAAACCTTACGGTAAATGAAACTAAATCTTTCGGTAAAGTTTGGTGGAAAATTTACAAATATTCTTGAATATTAAGCTATTCTATAAAATGATATGCAAGATTTAGTGTTAAGCAATTTTGGATATCTTCGCCGGTGGGTAAAAAAATAATGCAAGCGAGTTTTGAACCTTTGGTGATTTTCAAGGTTGTTATTTTATTGTTGGAAGTGGCAATGCTTCGTTTTTATTAGGTTATAATTGTAAAACTTCAGTGCCCTGTCATCAATACTTCTGTTTTACGTACAATAATTGTAGTTTCTGCAAATTGTAACCTGGATTGTGATGATGATAATACTCTCTTCTTTCTAAAGGTAAATTTGTTGTCGGTTTCGAAAATAGAGTTTCACATATTCTGGGACAGTTGACATTAGATGTGTATTTATTTGTGCAATCAAGTTAAAGTCAGTTTATCACAAGCATATGTTGGTTACGATTTTGGAACTTTCTGTAGGCCTACATCTAAGACCACAAGGTAAGATTTTTTTTGTAGGTGTTTACTTTGATTTCCCGCTATTTCTGAAGGCATCATTTTGATTTAAGCTGTGGGGGTCGAATGCTGTTTCATTTTCAAGCCAATCGGCGGCCCGATCGGCAATGTTTATGGAACAAACGATTTGAAAACAATAAATCATAAATAAACACTATTAGTATTGGTTCGTACCGTATGTGATAACGACATAGAGTTGTCACCTGATGTCTTATAAAATTTAATGATTCGAAGTATTTACTGTTACTGGCAGTACAACGAGTCGTAAAAATAGTCCCCAGGCTATTGTTATATTATACGATGATGTTTTCAAAGCCCTCAACCGAGGAGTTAAAAACTGAAAAGCCGTATAAAAAGTCCTAACCCTGACCCTAACCCTTTCCATCTCTTAATTTCTGCCTTCAGTTCTAAAAACGTTGAAAATACGGCTTCTTTTTCAAAGCTGTTTTTTTAGGGAGATTGGCAGCCATTTGGGAATTTGTTCTAAACTTTGCTCAATCTCCTCATGGTAACAATAGCCACTCTGTTACTTGTAATATTTCAATGACAGAACGTAACACTAACAATTGATGCAATGATAAAAAAATGTGGATGAAATTCCTGATACAACATAATGATTCAAATAATTGAAATTCTCGATTTGATATTAATAAATATTTGAATGAGACAATTTGATATCTGTTTCCTAAGGCTATAAAGGTTTATATAAGGTAAGGATTGAACTGAATGTTATTGCAAGCTTTATATAGTTCAAGAATAGCCTAATTCCCTTTTGGGATACAATTTCTATCCAAAAAAAAGTTTAAATTCAGTGTAATGTTCGGAAGAAATGTTCTTATCTTATTGGTGATCTTCAGAGGACGCAGAATACAAGAAAATAATTTAATTTAATCTTTCAAGTAACCCTGCAGATGTGTTTATTGTCAATCAAACTGAGAAAATACACATTTTGGGCTTCTGAAATAGGCCACATTCTTTCAACATCACAATTGGCTTAAAATCTTTTCCTGTTTTGTTTTCAATAGATTTGAATAACGTAATATAAGGAGTTGGAAAGATCAAATATAATGGAATTATGAAAGATGGAGGACAAAAACTTTTTTTTTTTGGAATTAAATTTAAAGTCTATAGGATTAAAAATGAAGATGAGATTGAAAACAGGCTTGACAGTCTGATTCCAGTTGTAGTCTTTAATACAATTGTGTGTGGTTTACAGAAGGTTGGATCCCAAACAGGGGTGGATCTTGGAATTTCGAAAAAGTGGAGGGGCGCGCAAAATGAGGGCACTGACTGCAGAGGCGGGACACGCCACTGAGAGGACCCTCCCCCAAGAAAATTATCTGTCATTTCTTTGCATCTGTAGCCTTTCCAAGAGCTATATTGGCTGTTATTTTCGAACATATTGGGTCTAAGAAAAGGCACTTTCAGCAGTAAAAAAGGGAACTGTCGAAAATTAAGGGGGGGGGTCTCCTTGGAGCATTCACAATCCTGACCTTTTGTGTGTCTTAAGCGAAGCAGCAGTTTTCATATTCCTTTTGTGAGTCTCGCTATAATGATTGCACAAGCCTGCTTTGTCATATGGCCATTTCTAGGCTTTGTTGACTGTTTAAAAATATTTGTTACTGTAGGCTACTTTCTTTATAATGTTTAGAGAATACCCTATTTAAAACTTCACCTAAATAAATTAGTAATTGTGCTTCTTAAATTATGTGTTAGTTAAAGGTTATTGCTTTCAGCCATGGACCTTATAATAAATAGTTTGAGTAATTAACTGAGATCCAGTATATTGGTAGGTTCATTTTCAATTGCCAATTGCCGAATTCATAGAAGGAAGCTGTAGGAAATGTTGGTACCAGGATCAAAATTTCTCTCCCTTGCATTATTACACATAACCATAAAAGATGAACAAATTCCTATCCTTTCTGTTTTTCCCATAAAATCATGAAACATTTGCCATACTTTATGTTTAGTAGAAAATGGTGTAGTTGACATTTTATAAATGGATATAGACCATAAAACACTATTAATTCCAAATGTGTGTATGTTTATAGTCATATTATTGACATTCACAGCGGTCCATCTCCTTTCGGTTTTATATTCATATGAAAACTCCCAACAGAATACAAACAATATAGCCTCATATTTTGCCGAGTTTTGTCATTTTGGATGTCATGATAACATTATTATAGTATTAGACAATGTTTTCGAGATATATACCTTCTTATTGTCAGTTTTTATTTTTTTTAGTGAAGTCTGTAACACTACAGGCCCAGGACTGTACAGCACAGTGGGCGCCTTACAGCTAGCCCCCCAGATCCATTCATTTAAAGTTAAATTATGTTAGATTTAGATAGAAGAGCTAGCCAGTAGCCATACATGCTATAATAATAGTTTGAAAATAGATACATAATGCAAAATGAATATTAAAAATTTCATTCAAATTACTCTATTATGTACATTAATTGTAACCACCACACTGGTTGTTCGAAGTTAAGACTTGCTTCACCATTTTAAAATTAAATCAAAATATAGCTGAACTATTCTAATCTACTCAATATCGAAGATACATGATGGCATTGAGAGTTGATTATGGTCTTGTTATGTTAATAAATGTCTAACTAATAGTTTTTATAACATTGCAGGCCTAAAGAAAGACCTCAGCAAGCCTGGAAATAAGGCACCTGTCACTGACAATGTCAGGCACAGATTCTGGCTTTGTCGGGCACAAAACCTTTGGTGCCTGTCATTTTGTGCGGCACTGATTTGTCTTTTTGTTGATATTATTAATAGATGTCCAACACTAAGTTGAAAATGTCAGGTACTTCTTCATTAGTGCCTGACATTTTATCAGGTACATCTGAAACTGTTATTTCCAGGCTTGAAGACCTGTAATAGGAAGGTTTATCTCTTGCATAATGTATGTTTAATCTCATATGTGCATATACATTTTTTTGTAATTTCTGCGTATTGTGTTTAGTCCTGAGATTTGTTTTGTGTAATTGTGTGTAGCGCAGTCTCCCTTCATTTAATCTTTGATCACAAAAAGACAAAATAATTAAGACATATTAAAATGGTTAAGAAAACCACCCTAAACGAGCGGAGGATCTGGTGCTTTTGCATGACCCACAGTGTGCCCCTGCCTTACAATATCTCCCCCTCACCCCAATATCTACTTCATCAATCTACAGCCCTGGCATCGACTATATCATTATACCTTTACTCAATTTCATAAATTCCTGATCATACAATATAATCAAACATAGCTTGTTCATGCCACGAACAGATTGTGACATTTAGATTACATTTTGGAACTACTGGAATTCTCCATTTATTTGCCACTCAAGCTCCACTCTTATGCTTGTATGTTGTCAGGTCACGAGGATAGTCATTTTAAAATGCTTTACAGTGTTTACATGGATTATTGAACAAGCTGTTACATGTAGGTAGGTCATTTACATATAAATTAAGAGCTTTATATACAATTTATCTATCATTTATCAGAATAGAACACGATAGATATTTTAGGACAAAACAAATTAATTGTAGGCCTATATTCAATTACCACAGAAAAAAAACAGTTATTGCCCTTTGTGAGTAAAACAGAGTATGGTATTGTTTTGTAAAGGAATCCGAAAACTGTCAGTTTTTTGACTAAAGGAGATGCAAGTTTCAGAAACAAATTTAATGGTTGGATTCTCTCAATAACTAGTTGCTGAAATGTTTAAACAGCTGCAGCTTCGATCACCCGTCACAAAACCCTGCATTCTGAGTTATGTTCCTGATTGTTTTTAAAAATTAAATTGTCATGGCCTTACTACTACCTATATACACATTGTTTAATCAACACCTGTTTCCACAGTTCATTGTAAAGTGACAGCAACTATATTCCAATAACAACAAATAGTAAGAAAAACAATATCTGTCAAACACTGAATTAATAGAAGAAAATGAAAAAAAAATAGTATAGGTGTTATGAATGGAAGTTGGAGGCGTATGGACTCTGCAGAATCAAAATATAGCAATAAAATTATAGATTTTTTTTTATATTATAATGCAGAACTATATCAAATTAAAAGTCCAAACTAATCACAGCCAAACTCTTTTTATAGCATTTTGTATAGTGATAAAAGTGTAAGGCCAATACTAAAATGTCAATATGATTTAAATACAGATCTAAGGTTTGTTTGTTTCTTTGCACTTTCGATGACATTAACATAGTTCAAACTGGTTTGGGAGGGAGGTCACACATTGGCGGTCATACAGGGCAGTACCACTAAGAGGAGACTCGGCAAAGGCTCAACAAAACTGATTTTTCTTGTTGTGACACAAAAAATTAATTATATATTCATTAAAAAATAGAATTTGTTTTTAGGCCGATTGCCGTAGCCTCTGAGGGCTCTTAATTTTTTAATAACAACCATTATTCATAATGATAATAATGAAAAGTTCAAAATTGCTAAAATAAATAAATACTCCTAAGAAACAGCAGTTAAGTGATACATGTATTGTTTATATTTATATTGTGGTATTTGAATAAAAACTGAACCAAAGTTACCTGTGTTTTTGTAACAGATATAGACATTTAGTTGGTTATGGTACCTGAATGAAGGCGGGTGACTAGGGGTTCCAGCAAATTGTCATTTTTCTGTAAGATTTAAATATACATGTATATGTAGCCTTCTTATTTTTGAAATGTGCTTTATGGATTGGTTGAAGGTTGGACAATAGGGTGGTTTGGGAGGGACCCCGATGATTAAACTCCACCAAAATGTCATAATGTCAATGACATTTTGGTGGAGATCAATCATCGTGGTCTTGAATTCTACAGAAAAAGACTTTTTTCTTAAAATGCCAAATGGCAACCCTTTTGAATTTTAATGCTAAAATTCTGTAATAAATTCGCAGATTATCTTTGTGCCTTTTTGATGCATTGTGCCAAGTTTTATTGTTCTACTGTAACGAGAAGTATTTTTCCGACTTATTCAAAAGTTGAAAATGACGGTGGCCCGCCTTTTTTGGTAGGAAAATTATAATATTCGCTGGTGATGAGTTTGGACCCAATTGGAAATGCATGGCACATGGTAGAGTTAAATCACGAAATAAAAGTTCAAATATGGACATTTCTACTCAAAACTTTCATTGTCCGTCATTCTTGATAATGCACATAAACTTTGCAAATTAATTTATATTTCATGTTAATTATTTATGCGTGTATTTACAGAAAAAATGTATATATTAAACAAGAAAATTAAAATATTAGTAGGGCATATAGTAATAAAATAGTTCCTTTTGAATATTTAAATAGGTTTTATTATGGAAATTTCTTCTTTGGTTAAAGGGGAGCCACAGTGGCTAAGAGGGTACGGCGCTGGCTCCAAAACCTGGAGGTCAGGTGTTAGATCCCTGCATTGGCTGAAAAAGTTCATAAGGATTTTTCGATGTGGTTCCCCCTTGTCAGTGGTGCAGGACGGAGGGCCTGACAAGGACAGCTGTCTAGTCGTTTGGATGATACGAAAAACCAAGATTGGTGTAATCATTGGCATGCACGTAAAAGCTAGACTCCTTATACATGTAATTAGTTGTTAGAATTTGATATATGAGAAGACCATAGTGCCACTGCCTGGGGCAAAATTTCCCTCATAGCACACTGTGGTGCAGGACAGAGGGACTGACAAGAAAGGCTATCTAGTTGTTTGGATGGTAAAAAAAACAAGGTTCCATGTATTCCATATTGGAGTGCATGTTAAAGATCCTTGGCAGTTGGAATTTGATAAAAGAGTGGGGCATAGTGCCACTGCCAGGGCAAAATTTCACTGTATGGCAATTTGTATATGCCTGTCCTAATTAGTTCAGTCGGAACAGAACAGTAGTATGTTAAACTCCATTTCACTTAATGTCTTATCTGCTGGTTTGCATTATGGATTTTACTAATTATGGGGAGGTCCTCCTGCACTTACTATTAAGCATGCTAGCACAGCCAAACATTTGTTTCTATGAGGAAGTAAGTCATGTACTATAAAATTATTTGGATGATATTGTATTGCTTAGAGAAGCCACAAGACAGTCTAGCCAAACATTTATTTCTATAATAGACAACTATCACCTTTAAGAGGAAGTCTTTGGGAATTCATCTTAGTACAACTCTTACATGAAATTCCAGACATGGGCTGAGAGGATGATTTGTATTTTCTCTTTATTACTGATCCTACTCAATGGTCTAACTGTCACTCTTTAAATACTTGATACAGCATTAATCATAGTCAAATTTGTTCTGATTTACCCACTCACCGATTCCAACAAATCCTGGTAATCCTTTGTATATACACATGTACCTATTGTAATTGATTGTGTCTTTAAAACAAGGATACAAATCTGTGTGTTTGTCTATGCATGTAGTAGGGTATTTATGTATAGATTTTATATTGAAGAAAAGATTTCTGATTAATACGGTGCTATTGATTCCATCAAAATGTTGATAATGTCTTTGTTAATGACGGAAACAGTAGGATACATGTATGTTAACCAAATGGATATGTTTAATCTTCTGTCTGTGTGCCTTTAGGGGTAGGCTACTATACGTGTGAGGTGTATCATAATAAAGCTCC
The DNA here is from genome assembly GCA_917208275.1 of Patella pellucida. Classification (NCBI taxonomy): domain Eukaryota; kingdom Metazoa; phylum Mollusca; class Gastropoda; family Patellidae; genus Patella; species Patella pellucida. Next base: position 62,583,642 of record OU795038.1, read on the forward strand.
TTCCATTTAGACAGTCTCAGTCTTTGATAATGAGAGACAAGCTTGGTATTTCAAGTATTTGTTAATACAGATAGTTGGGTTAAGTAGTACAGCTGAGCAGTGTTTTTCTAGTATTTGTTAATACAGATAGTTGGGTTGTTAATACAGATAGTTGGGTTAAGTGGTACAGCTGAGCAGTGTATTTCTAGTATTTGTTAATACAGATAGTTGGGTTAAGTGGTACATCTGTGAGCAATGTATTTCTAGTATTTGTTAATACAGATAGTTGGGTTAAGCGACATCTGAGCAGTGCATTTCTAGTATTTGGTAATACAGATAGTTGGATTAAGTGGTACATCTGAGCAGTGTATTTCTAGTATTTGTAAATACATATAGTTGGGTTTGGGTTAAGTGGGGCATCTGTGAGCAGTGTATTTCTAGTATTTGTTAATGCAGATAGTTGGGTTAAGTGGGACATCTGTGAGCAGTGTATTTCTAGTATTTGGTAATACAGATAGTTGGGTTAAGTTGGACATCTGTGAGCAGTGTATTTCTAGTATTTGGTAATACAGATAGTTGGGTTAAGTGGGACATCTGTGAGCAGTGTATTTCTAGTATTTTTAATACAGATAGTTGGGTTTATTGGTACATCTGAGCAGTACTGGTTCGACAATAGGGTCCTCCACATAGGTGACCCTACAACAAATGTCAGCCATGTAACATGCATACCTTACTGATCAAGTTCAGGCTGCTTACCTCTGGGGTATAAGCATTTCTTACAAACCCCTCTATTATGATTTTCATAGATCAGTAAGGGATGGGTTGCATCTGTGAATGGATCCCCCTATTAGTTTAATCCGGCTCTGCATCATAGTATTTATTTAGAGGGTTGTTTAATTGTAAGTTTCCATCAATTTCAAATTACAGATATTAAGTCAGATGAAAATTGAAAATAATAGTACAAAACGACATTGCCAGCCAACAAATATGTAATGAAATAAAAGGGTATTGAACACCCTACTTTTGTGCGCCAACTTGGCTAATGAAGATAGGCATACACCATACCGTGTGGTATGGTAAACAATAAATTTCATTTACCCCCATTTTTTGTATTTTGATTGCACCTTTAACTCATTATGACCGAACATGGCACATTTTTTTCAATATTTTTATCGTTTTGTTGTTTATATTAAGAAACAAGCTGTTTAAAAGATCCATTTGTTGTAACCTCATTCTTCAAATTTATAATAGCATAACCTAATTATAATCAGATTACATTCAAACATCGATGTTAGTAAGCTTATAAATCTAGAAATAATATATATGAGTGGAAAAATTGATTATCACATTAAGGGAGAATTCAAAGAGAAATTCAATCATGCGTTTAAATTTAGCAAGCCAACAAAAAGATATTGAATTTTAAAATGTAACAACGCAACGCTAACAGTGTGTAAATATGTCAAAGAAATTTTTAGTGTTAAAATAATTGATTATAAATCTTACGAAATCCTATGTGTAATATGAAAGTTCTATGCATGAAGAATGACCTTGTGTTAATGACAATTTAACTTATCGACCAAGTGTGTTATAAAGGTCAATTTGAAACAAGAAAAATAAGCTTCAAGTTCAATGACAAAAGAGTAAAAGAAATGGGTTTTAGCTTCCTCTCAACACAAAGTCATATTGGGACCTACATTATTTCAATAATCAGCATCAGGGCAGGAGTCTTTAGCAGGGGAAGAGTATCAGACAACCCAGAGAAATCCAAGGAGGTTTGGCAGGCAACCCTACTCCTTTTCAAAAAACAACCTTGGGATTGAAATCACATATCACTTGATCACTCAACCACCCAGCCTACCCTAGGTCAAGAATATTTTATATGATTGTACTCCATGTTTAATGAATTTCAGAATTGATTGAACCAAATTATTAATGTTCACTTAATTCGAATGAAGATTTTTGTATTCAAATATTTAAAGTCATTATTTTAATCAGATATTTGTTTTTGGTGACTTTTCTGATTTCTTGTTTTACTTCAATATTATTTTCATTAAATAATAATATGCTATTATTTTTAAACATCAGTTATATCAAATCAATTTTTATCCATTAGATTTGAAATTAAAAATAATATTGGTTCATTCAAACAACATTGGTGCAATCTGATTAAAACACAGATCCTATTTCGTTTTGTTTTTATAGTTTAAATTTTCATTTTACTTGTCTTTACTACACTAGGATCTGGAAGACTTGTTATTTTACTTTTGTTCTGCTTGAAATGGGGCGTCAGCCAATCAAATGGTCTGTTGAATCGAGTGCTTGATCTTTTTTGCACAGAATTGTGGGTAGATTGAAATCAAAACAAAGCAAAGCATAGCCGCTTGCAACATAGATTCTGTTTGGTTAATCGAATGACTGACATTTGAGGTCATATGTCGCTTACTTGACACCTGCAAGAACTCACACAATAACTTGTTAGATGTAGTGTAGGCCATCGAAAGTATAAAAACGAAACAAAATATAAATCTGTATTTTTATACACCCACATTATTCATGTCGACATATATTGCTGTCTCTCCTGTCCTTCCGAAATTCTTTGTGAACACTCTACAGGTCACCATTTTTATCCGATTTCAGTGAATCTTGAAATATAGGTTGATCACTTCCAGATCTTGGTTCCTGTCGATATTGGCATGTATCGGACTGTAACTTCATTGATCATGGCCCTTGATTGTACGAAAAGTAATGTTTTAGCTTGTGAACACTGTAGAGGTCACAATTTTTATCTGATTTAGTTTAAATTTCATACTGTTTATAACCCACAGATCTCGATTTCTTTTGATTTTCGCGCATATCTGACCATAACTTTCTGAATTATGACCCCTGAATGTGCAAAAAATTGTGTTTTTAGCTTGTAGACCCTATAGAGGTCACAATTTTTATCCTATTTCAAAAAAAACCTTCTAATATATCACCTTTATACCTTAAGGACAGTGTTGAATTCGAATTTCGTAAAAATCGGACCGAAACAGTTGGGACAAAATGGTCGCCCCTCGTTCACAAATAGTGTCAAAATATGGTGTATCAGGGTTGTGAACACTCGAGAGGTCACAATTTTTATCTGATTTCAAAAATTGTTTGAATATATCACTGTAATACCCTTAGGATGGTTGAATTAGAATTTCATAAAAATAGGACTGAAACTGTCGGAAAAAAAGTCCGCCACTCGGTCGCAAATAATGTCAAAATATTGTGTATCAGGGTTGTGGACACTCTTGAAGTCACAATATTTATCCAATTTAGTTTAAACTTGAAATGTATGTTTATAACCCACAAATCTCGATTCCTGTTGATATTTGCGCATATCGGACCATAACTGCCTGAAATATGGCCCCTGATCGTACTGATAATCGCGTTTAGCTTGTGGAACCTATAGAGGTCACAATTTTTATCCGATTAAAAAAAATTGTTGAATATATCACCGCTACACTCTAAGGATGATTAAGTTTGAATTTCGTAAAAATGGGACTGAAACTGACGGGCAAAGTGAGATAAACTTGTAGACTATGTATCGGCCTATTTGCATTACATTAATATTTGTTTTGGACCCATTTTCTCCTATTTTAGTGTTCTAAAGAATAGTGCTAGATGCCCTTTAAGACATTTATCTCCAATCTAGTTTGTTTTTCAATGAACAAGTATTAAAATGTCAAATGTTGCCAGTGCTAGGGACTTAAACTAAATTATAAAGACAATAGGTGAATAAGGTTGTCAAAAAGAGCTTAGTTAAGCAATGAATAGAACAATAATTGAACTTCTGTTGGTAATGAAAAAAAATTAAAACAATATACTGAACATCTACTGTACTTGACTTTCCGCTACATTTTAAGCTGCTTATCGCCATTTGCATTATTTAAACAGTTATATCTGATTTTTCATAGCTTAAAATCCATGCTAAAAGGATTGGTTAATTAATTTTGAATTAAGAAAACCAAAACATAAATGTTATTAGTGGTTCTATTGTCTATGGAGGATACGAAATGTTGCAAAACATTCAATATATAGTATTTCTGTGGTGCTGTGGTACATACTGAATGGAATTAAATCATTTTTTGGACCGACATACCTTTTAGAGATGTATGGTAGTTTGCAGTTAAGGGATTCACATTCATCTAAGGCTGATAAGTGACTTAAATTTAGTAATATTAATATGAGTGATGATATTTTTGTTCTAATATAGGCCCTAATGGCAAGAATTATTTATGAATGATTACATGTCCTAAAAGCATTATTTGTTGACATTGCAAGTACTTCAAATGTGTGATGGCTATCAAACCTAAAATTGTGTTTCTTATGATCCATGACATTAAACATTAAATTCTCTAAAGATAGAGATGAGTTAAATTATTCATTTATCCACAGAGAGAGAGAGAGAGAAATGGGGTTTAACATCCACTCGACGCAAACTAGGTCATTTCGAGACTACCATAATATGGTTTAATTTTTTTATATCAATAAATTCACTTGCTTGTAGGGGTCTTTAGGAGTGGGAGGAAACTGGAGGACCCGGAGAAAACCCACGAAGTTGGTCAGGCGATCCTACTTCTTGCCATGTACAACCGGGTATTCGAAACCACGCCAGTTGACTCAATGACAGGCTTTATGATACAGCACGTGCATCATAACCATTCAGCCATCCAACCTCCCTCATTTATCCAGATACCATATCCTATCTGGTCGGATTCACTATCGGTGCGCTGAAAAAAAAGTCACAGGAAAAAAAGTCACAGTATAAAAAGTTACAAATTTGCCTAGGTTTAAATGTCACAGGAAAAAAAGTCACAGTTTTTTTTATTACATCTCAAATTCAATAACAATATAATCAATAACATACATATTTAACCTTTCATTACACACAGATGTTGTTATCATAGCACATTTGACGTATTAGCACATCTAGCTCATTCAACATTCTAGCACATCAAAACTTTTTGTTCTACCCAAGGCGCTTGAGGGAATCGGGGGTTGAATAGGCCAGAATTCTATTTGGATTGTTGGCTCCATTGTCATAGATGAGGAATGGCTCTACAATACAATATATATAAGTTGGGACTTTTTTACTGTGACTTTTTTTCCTGTGACATTTTTTCCTAGATTCTCACTATCACCCCTAAATTTAAATATGAATTAGATGGTTGTTAAATTTAAATGGCTGTTACTAAGTAAAACTGGTCGATTTGAATACCTTCTGTTACATAAATGTATTTTAAAATGAAAGCTACATGTAGTACTTTTGATTGTCATAAACTCTATAATGAATCTTTATCCTGGCATGTTGGAGCATTAATATAACTTGAATCTTAATCTATATTGTACATTAAAACAATCCATTAGAGAAATTAATGGCATCTTCATATTCTTATTAATGTTAAAGGTGAAATTACTTTATTTGTTAGAACACTGAGGAAATATTTCTTAAAAACATTGTCTTCTTGATTAGTTACTAATTACACCATAGCTGAAAATAGACTGCCATTTTCATCATAAAATTAACTAACAAAATCAAATAAATCAAAATAACAACACGCAAGTAGTTCGTAAAAAAGTTTCTGACATGCATTATTGAAAATACACGAAGCCATGTTATGCGAAATAGATTGGATTATACTAATGAAAGAAAAGAAATAGGGTTTAACTCTTTGAACCCGACTGGCCGGTTTGCCAGCCAAGATCATAACGTCTGTATCCTGGTCGCATTAGGAATTCCACTCTTAGCGTGCAATGTGTTACAATGTGTCGTCTGCAGCGAAGGCCCCCCTCCCCCCATGACTCGCAGACGCAACACAAATATTCCTGAAAATTTTGTTTTACGGTCATGAATGGCAAGTAGATGTGCAAAAGTCGACCAGGCTCTTACTAGAATACTTGAGAGTGGTGACGAGGACATGAATAATGTTGATTGTTACATATTGTTAAAGCCCCAATACCAATCTTGTTGTAACTGAATAATATGTCTCAATCTTAATTCTGGTCAACAAATTATACTATTTTACAATATTTCAATTAATTGCTGATACAAATTTCCTCTTAACACACCTAATTTAAAAAAATGGAAAAATTCCACTGTTTGATTTGAAAAGTCTTACGTAAACACTTACAAATGTGACTTGGATTTAAACATATTTTTGAGCCCTCTGGACAAGACAAATAGAATGTAATGGATAATTTACACACAGGTAGGACACTCAAACATCTAGTTCTAATGTTGCCCTTGAAAAATCATATTTCCTGTAAATGTATTTTTCAGGACTATTTTTCCTGGTAGTACATGATCCATACTTGCAGAATATAACTCTTGTTGGTACATTGAGTGATTAACAGTTTTATATTTTGTCGCTAAAAATTTGGGCCACGGGCCAGGGGGAGGGTCATTTATGGTATATATGCCAGGGTTCAAAGGGTTAACGTCTTACCAATAGGGTAAATGATGATAGGCATACACCACACAGTGCGCTAGCAGATAAATTTTGCTGTTGCAATTAGTTTTTATTGATATAAATATTGGAGGTTTTTTTGTCATTTAAAGGAATAGACGCTTTTCTTTTTGCCAGACCAACCACCCTGCCCGACTGACAAGGGGAAACCAAGCTGGAAAATTCTGAGGAACTTTCTCTTTCACCACATGGATTAAACCCACAGACCTGGCTATGTATAGTGATCCAGGGATGTACTCATCATGAACCTTCATCATATATAGCTCCGATCCCTTATATATACTAATGATCATTCTTCAAGAAAGTGCCATTGGTTTCGATTCATGTGTTGTATGTGATTTGTAACATAGAGTAGGGTCTCTGCTATCCAATCTCTGGTTTCCTCCCGCTGAAAAAGCAAATTATTGAAAAAAGATTTGAATCATACAGTACCTTAGTCCTGAAATGACCCAATTTGTGTCAAGTGAATTGAAACCTCATTTCTCTCTCTTTTATCATCAAAAACATTTAATTCAAGCTAACTTTTAAGAGAAGCTGAGTTTACTTTCTATAATTTTTTTTTAGCCTATATATATATATGTAATCTACATGATGAATGGACGGACAAATGCTGTCATTCCCAGGAAAGTGGTTGACACTTTGTAATAATTAATTTGTTTAATTAAATCGTTTAATTTAAATACGAGGACATGGTTGGAGATTACAACCTCAGTGTAAAAAGTGGGTGGACCTGCTTTGGTTTTGTTCATATTTTTCATCAAAAAGCGACTTATCAGCAAGCATGATTACTGATGATTAAGAAGTTGTAATAATGTCGGGCTGCAAATAAGAAACCAGATTAGAGTTAATTATGTCTATTTAATAATAATGTGGGAGTTACAAGAATAGTGTCAGATTTAAACAAATAGATGGATCTGGTATGTATTATGTAACATCTATCTAAAGCCTCATATGAAGGGATGCACAATCTATAAGTTGAAGTCACTGATTGTCATTTAAGAGTATATGAATCTCTTGCAATGAACAATTTTGTGATAATTTAAGTCAGTATTTTTCTAGATGCAAAATATATAAAGAAGCCTGCACCACCTACTGATATTGGATAGAATCTTTGATGGGCGTCCGGTTTTTATGTGGTAGAATTCAAGCCATAAGATTTTCTACCTAGGATATTGTGATTTAGCATGGAATCAGCCATGCATTCAGGATACCAAACCCACTTTTTTGTTCAATACATGTGTATTGGTAAATACTAGACAGGTTGCCATTATGAACAGATTTTGTTCAAATTTGGCATGATCAATCATTCTAATAACAGAGTTGTACCACGTTATATCGCTGTATTTCCAACCCCCAGGGGCAAAGTCACACCCTGTTTTTGTGTTTATTGTCTACGGGCTGGAATTCTTAATTATCTTGGAACTTGGCATATTTATTACTTTTACTGTAAGGATAGCAACTATTTATTTTGGTGTTCGCTGTCAGTAAATTTGGCAAACAAAACCCAACACCTAGCCATTTTTAGCCTCTTGTCATATTACAGCTGTTGCATCTATTTCATATTTTATTCTCTTCATTTTAAAAAGTATCATGTCAATCAAAGCTGGAATTATGTGGAGCGGTATAGCTTAATTGCTTCTGTTATATTTTCTACTTGAACTGGTTCCTAAATTGCGCTAATGGAAATGGAATTTTGAGATATCTTATCATTCTAAAAAAACAGATCATTTCGTCTACTTTGTGTTTCTGGTTTTTATATACGCCTACATTTTGTTTGTCGACACTCTACACGTCACAATTTGTATCCAATTTTAACAAAACTTGAAATATATAGGTCTATCTCCCAAAGATCTCGGTTATTGGCACGTATTGAATAGTGACTTAATGGAATATGGCCCCTGATTATATACGCAAAAATCATGTTCTTGGGGACACTGATCTAAAGATCACAATTTTTATCCAATTTTGATCAAAATGAAATATATCTTTATATCCAAAAGATCTCAGTCCCTGTCGATATTTGCACATTTCAGACCATAAATTCCTGGATTATGGCCCTGGAGTGTACAAAAAATTGTTTTAGCTTGTTCTTTTTCCATCTCCAGCAAAATGTGGGCATATCTTACCTGTCATCCTCTGATTAATTTTTGCCAAACCCGTTTTGATACACTATGTGACTCATAATCATTGCAACATGGAAGTATATTGTTGTCACCTCCATTTCTGTATACTCTATAATGTAAAGTTTTTGTCCAATTTATGCACATCATTATTGTCCATGTGACGATAAGCCTGTTAATTTTAATGATTTATGATAATTACTCTCATAGTTATGGTCTTCATCAACATTTTAGAGGTGTTATTCAAAATTTATACACATAATTTATTTTCATGAGACTTGGAAAGGGGAGCCTATGGAATGAAGTTATTGTCCTTGATCACTTTTATAATCTATTGGAAGTGCTAGTGGCTGATGAAGAGCCTATGGAATGAAGTTATTGTCCTTGATCACTTTTTAGAATCAGCTGGAAGGGCTAGTGGTTGAAGTTATCATCTGAATGACATAACACTGATACTGTATACACAGTGTTTATATTCTTGAGAAGAAGTCTATTGATTTTCAGTAATTACTGTCAGAGTTATGGCTCTTGATCACTTTGATAAATCTTGTGGTTAAAGTTATCATCTGATTGACTTGAAATTACTTCCAGGCTGGGTTATTGCCATTACCTACTTTGAGATGGAACTTATGGATGATCTTTCGATTATCGGTATGTTTATGATCATGAAATGAAGAAGCCTCTTGATTTTAAACGATTTCTGATAACCTGGAATGCTCAATGATCATCTGATTACCAGTACAAATCTTATATAATAAATGAAATGAAATGGGGTTTAACACCCTACTGTTCTGCTCCTAACCTGGGCTAATTAAGACGGGCATATGCCATACATTGTGCTATGAGAGAAATTTTGCCCGGACAGCGGCGCTACAGCCTACTCTTATATCGAATTCCAACTGCGAAGGGATGTTTTACATGCACGCCAATGTGCACCCAGGACCTCAAGTTTTTCATCCAATCTGAACAACTAGACAGCTGTCCTTGCCAGGTCCTCCGTCCTGCATCACTGACCAGAGAAACCACGCTGGAAAATCTGGATGAACTTTTTCAGCCAATGCAGGGGTCTTATACCCGACCTTCAGGCTAGTGAGCCAGCGTCTCACCCACTTAGCCACGTGATCCCCCTATATAATAAATGTTAGCATAAGGAAGAACTATAGAAACCAATAAACTTTATATTATTTCTGAGATAATGATCCCATTACCTATTAACGAATAAATATGTGACAACCTTAGTGGACTGCTGTTGAAATTTCATGGGGTGTTAGGTTTTCGGGGGCTGCTGTTGCTGTTCCTTCTTGTCTTTCTGTGAACCAAAATGTAAGTAACCCACTTTAAGTTGACAAATTTGATTATATTTCATTACTGACTAGTTTTTAAAAAGGTTATAGCTCTCGCTTGAATTGACAGCCATTAGTTACAAGCGACAAAGCGTAAATGTCCACTTGCATTAATCAATTATATTCATGCTTTTAGAAATTATATAAATGTGTGAGTTATTATCTGATATTAAGAACCACAATACATTGTTATTGATGCATTTATGGCTGTTATTAGAATTACCATATATATTGAATTTATATACTGCCATCCTCATTTAATATGCTTGCGTATGCAATATCAATGTAATTATATATATAATATGGTATTTACATACGTAAAATATTTTTACAATATTAAAAACCTCCTGCTTAGTGAGTCAGAACTTTTCTCAGCTCCAAAAATTTAAAAAGGTTCAACTGCATTGTGTCTCTTTAAATAAGATGTTTGGCCAATATTTATACATTGTTCTCTTTTTAGATTTGTTCCCTAACCTATTCAATAATTATGGTAATTTATGAACAATTCTATAAGGAGGTCACCTCAAATTACATTATTTTAATAATGTCTATATTTGATAATGAAAGAGATAATATCATGACAATGATTCTATAAACATGATAAAGATAAACACTTTACTGATTTAACATCATGTACAATCATGGATGATAATCAAAGTATGTACAAATACTATTAATCACACATCCACGCATAATGTTTACATGACTATTGGATTAGAGAAATCACTATAAAATAATTAATTACTTTGATGGTTCATGAGGTACCTCAGAAAAGTAAAACATGTTTAAATTAGGAATCTTATGTAATGCCTATAAACTAATGGTTAAGAACTTGGCAAAGAATAGTAGGCAAAAATCCCCCAGGCCATGCAAATTTCTCCTAAATCATATTGTACACATAAGTAAGTAAGGTATTGAGGAAAAACTAATCCCACCATTCCTAAACTTGAGGGTGTTCTCTGGGTTCCCCATTTTGTTAATATGACTGTCTATTCATTCAGATGGTACGAAAAACCAAGTTCCTGTGTACACATTGGCGTGCACGTAAAAGATGCCTTGGCAGTTTGAATTTGATAAAAGAATAAGCCATGCAAAATATTCCTCATAGTACACTGTATGGCATATGCCTGTCTTCATTAGTCCAGTTGGAGCAGAAGAGTAGGATGTTAAACCCCATTTCAATTCACTAAGCCTATAATAATTGCTATTTATTCTTGAATGTTGGAGAAGTACAAGCTTATTTTGTGAATTTCACGTTTTCTTTCATATTTTACTATGCAGTGTATCATATTACTCTGTCAAGATAATAACCATTTTCAGACTTCAATGTAATTATTTTAAGATCAGTGAGTTAAAACCTATCAGATTGGGTGTTATCTACAGTTGAATAAACCAAATCACTTGCGGTTATTAACCAGGATAAGACATGTGGCTATGTATTATCAGAGAATAGAGCTAGCTCGTGTGCCCGACCAATTTTATACAGTTCACTAAACTACAAAGACCGCATTGATCAGGAATTTCTTATGGACTTCTATAATGCTGGTGACACAAATAAAAGATAAATTATCGTAACTATCATAACAGCTTGAAGGTTTACAAGACATGATGTCATCATTCTAACACTAACAGTTTAAAACTAAACACTTTGAGGTCAAATTAAAGTTGGGTTAATCTGATGTGTTATTTCTTTAGTGATTAGACAAGCTCTAGAATCTGACAGGGGTTTGGGGGAAAATTTGTTAATTTATTAATTGAGTGTCAATCTAATTAAAACAAAGATCCTGTTTTGTTTCGTTTGTTATCGTTCAAAATTTGCAAGGGGACTGCACCACACATAATTTAAATAAAGAAACAAACAAATCTACAAACAAGACACAATATATAGAAATCATAAACAAACAAACATATCAAATTAAGTGAATGGATCAGGGGGCTAGCCATAAGCATCCATTGCACTGTACATTTCCGGGCCTGTAGTATTATAGACTATAACCGAAATCCGAAATATAACCAAGAGAAACCATTGTGTAATGCTAGCATGAGTCATGATCTGCTATATGTTACAAGAAACATGAATGTAAGCATATTGACATAAAAATTACCTATACGCAAGTAACCACATTGGTGAAATGTACAAAAAAAAACGGTAGTCTAAAAACTAAAACTAAAAATTCTAAGTTAATTAAGTGGGAAACATCTTTAGTATTCAATAGAATCAATCAGCGTCTTTCTGTATTTTCAAATATTACTGCGCTTTCGGTTTGAATTTTTTTTATATTTATACTCAGTCGATCATTGGCGTGTGGATCAAAGTTTTTTTACTTTGTAGACTTAAGTCCACATTTATCGTGATTAGGTTTGGTTTTCATATATACCTGCCATTTCAGTTTTATCTTGCTCAGAACGAAATCCAGCATTTAGGATGTGAGCTGGACTGAGTGGTTCAGTTTCAATATAATTTGCTATGATAGGATAGTCATGGAATCTCGAGATTACATTTAATTAAATTGTTTGTTTAAAGTAGCCAAGTCCGTAACTTAATATCATCAAAAATCTTAGACAATTTAAATCAGCATTGGTGTTGTGATCTTACCTGGAAAAGATGGGCTTCTGATATCCAATATTTAAGACAAAATAAACATTTTACCATTGCTACACGAATCATGTACCATAATGCGTTTCAGCACCATTTGTAACAAGGTGCTCAAAGAATTAGGATAGACATATTCCATTTTAAATGGTGATGCCGTATTCTTATTCAGAGACCATGAGCAAATAAATACTATGGGTGATGACTGGAATAACCAGATGCTAGAAACTGACTTTCGGTTAAGACTTCTGGCATATTTTGACGAACATAACTGATGATAATTCACAGTAAAACGGAAATGATTGAATTTTAAGTTAAACAGCTCCTACTCAGCATAATAATCTCGGACAACAAAGTCTACCAAAAGTCCCAAGATAATACAGTTTTCTCAGTCATAATCCCCTCCTACCACACATGCTAAACATTTTTTTAAAATAATGATCACTTGCATGATTTAAAGGAAAAATAAGCTCATTACTACAAGGTTGAGGTTGAAAAGTCAATTATATCAGGTTAACAATGCAATACCACAACAGAAGATCTTTAAGGACTGAAATTGATTAATTATTAGCTTATGGGTGCTTGTACTTTTTTTTTAAATGTACTTTTTTTTTCAATAGAAATATATTTTCAGATATATAAAAAGAAGCTTAATTTATGGGTCAAATTGATGAACTACTATAGTGCTGACAAAAATATACCTGAATAAGAATTTTGCTATTTCCAAAACATAATGATTGAAAGGTCTTTCATTTGGTCTAATCATGTCTCTAATAGACAGACAAATCAAAAGTCATACCATAAATAGATATGATAGACATTTACTTTTTTCTGTCCTAGTGTCTAAAGACGGTCTGTCTATATATAAGCTGATAACTCGCATATTGAAGTGACACTTGGTGATCTATTAGAAATTGTGTTTGATAATATCAAACCTATAATGTAACTTCCCCTGTTATTTAAAGAGGCATGGAGAGGGTTTTTACGTCTTGTTGACAATATCTAGAGTCTAACATACTGTAAATGCTATACTTATGTTTGCACTTTGTATAGACATACATTCCTTTTCAACCTTACAGATAGCGCCCAATACATGTTTAGTCTAGGTCCTTACCACATAACCGCTGTAGTTCCTTTTAAGCCAGGGGGGGGGGGGTGGATGGCTGAATGGTAAGTGTCACGCGCTGTATCATAAACTTAAGTCTGTCATTGAGTCGACTGGCGTGGTTTCAAATCCCCGGGCCCCGGCGCCTGTCCAATCTCATGGGTTTTCTCCAGGTCGTCCGGTTTCCTCCCACTGTTAAAGACACCTACGCACAAGCCAATTTTTGAAATAAAATTAAATCATATGTTAGTCCCGAAATGACCTAGTTTGTGTCGAGTGGATGTTAAACCCTAATTCTCAATCTCTTTCTACCTTAAGCCATATCATTCAGAAATATCAAAAAGTCAAAAAGAAGTTTATGTACTACTAAGTCCAAGCTTTTGATCTACTTGTGATGAAACACATTTCAGTCTACATATAGTGACAGTCGTGTATTGAAAGATAGCAGAAGTACATAGTTATTTAAGACATGTGAAGTTTAGCGACATTAAGTAATGGTAGTAACTAAGGTAAACTTGAGTTGGAATTATATCAGATACATAAAGCAGGTGTCATAAAATCAATAGAAACCAACCAACTTCAAATGTCCGTTCATGCAGGCTTCAGGACTGGAAGATTCTCAAACAAATCCAGATCCATGCTATTCATGCTACAATTAACCTTGATAAGGACATCAGTGTCTAGTCATTTGGATGGGACAAAAAAACAAGGTCCTATCTATGTACACTTTGGTGTAAACGTAAAAGAACCAGTGACAGTTGGAATTCTAAATAAGAGTAGACCATATATATTTTGCCACTGATCGACCAGGCAAAATTTTCTAACGCACTGTATGGTGTATGTTCATTTTCATTAACCCATTCAGTGGAAAAAAGTAGGACATTAAACCCCATTTCATTTCTTTCCTGAAAACCCTGCCCTATAGTAACAAACCATTCATAAAATTCTACTAAAATGCCAACCCCTTCTCTTTAAGTTCCAGTCGTCTGCTTCAATAAAAAGATGGAATCCGTGATAAGACTAACAATGATAGGAAGACGAGTCTTGCCTTTTGTATTATTCATTCTGTATAAAGTCAAGATTTGATATCATTGATATGATTTACATAACATTATATCATTGTAGTAGCTGGGATTAATTTTCTATTAACCCTTTAAACCCAAAACTAACATGGTTATAGTGGTGTGGTGGAAGCACATTAGGGCCAGGTGGAGGTTTTATATTAACTCCAAATTGAAGAGTTATCACAAAAAGGTTGAGTTCTTAATTGGTCATCACACTACATAACTTGTCTGTAGGCTGGTGACCTGTCCCATTGGTGAGTTTAAATGAACCCCATGTTAGACAGTCACTAATGCATATGTTGTTAAACTAGCAGATGCATTTTCCCCAATATACTATAAGTGCGATATATGGCAATAATGGACCCATTCTCATTAATGTATTCATTTGATCTGATAAATGTGGGGAGGTTTGTTTTCATTCGGGGGTTGGGGGGTCTAATGGTGTGCTTTAGATCATAAGGTCTGTCTTTTTGTCAATTAGCAAGGTTTTGACCTTAGTTATATGCCACATTGCTTCAGATTCCTTAGGAAATACCCTGACACATTGTCTTCTATGACTAGATTGTTAATCTAGTAAGTTTAACTTTAATTGAATTGAAATAGAGTTAATCTGGAGTGAGGTTATCAAATGCCTGAATATACGAACAGAGTGATGATATTATGACTAAAGATTGTGTAACTGCTACATACAGTTGGGACAGAAGAAAATCTATGCGAATTGATTTTTTTTAAATCTGTGTCTCATCAACTGTATTTTCTAGTCACTATCACATTTCACTTGGTCTAGGTATAAACATAAATTCCTTAAGGAGTAAGCTGAGAATGGCGTATATCTATATAAAAGCTAATGAAATGAACTGTTAGAAGACTAATTTTGTGTTAGGTTATACTGTCAGGGAATTGAACTTCTGATTAGAATCTTAACAGTTTTAAATAACAGAGATTTTGTTATCCTGAAACAGAATATTGAGGGGTATGTTGAGGCTTAGGGGCAGATTTGGGCCGAAAACCAGCCCGGGCTCCGGTGTCAGAGCGGCCCCTTTACTGACCGCGGGAAAATTTAGAAAAATGAACCCCAAATAATCTCTGTCAAATAATATATATCTTATAAATCGATTAATTTAGGCAAAAGCTGCGAACTGCAAGTAATTTACAACCATCAACCTGTGAAATTATCATATCGTCATATTATTAATTAACGTATTGTCATTGTATCGTCAAGAGCAAAGAGAATTTAACTGGTTAAAAAATGGGACTATTTGAGAAAATTTTGACCATTCAATTAACCAGTTAGGTAAATTGACAAAGTAGGAATATTTCATTGAAAAATGTCCTATTTCGGTTGACGCAAGTGCTAGATAATTTCTCCTGTGATGGAAGGCCACAAGACACTTAATAATTAGTTAATTTGCAGGCGACAGTGTCGGGTGAATTAGATGAAATTTTCAGATGAAATTCAGAATCCCCATCCCCATTCCGAATTCAAGCCCACACCGAACCCCGAAAGTCTATTATACCAGCCTGTTCAAGACTCCAGTGATTTCATGACGTCCCGTTAAAGCTCATAACATGATTATCACTCCATGGCCACCCCCCATATAATGTTCAGCAGAAAAGTTTTTTTTTTGTTTTGTAAGACGAATTGGACAAAAATCCACTCCTGCTGAGGCTACTCCCACCTGAAGGTTAACTGCAAATATATGGGTTATATTTGCATGCCTGGATATGTAGCACCTGTCACAGATATACAGATATTGTATGGCATAAATTGGGGAATTATCAGGCACCATTCCTTTGGTTCCTGGCATTTTGTCTGGAATAGATGTTTCTTTTATCAATATTGAATTTCAACTGTCAAGGTTACATGGGACCTAAGTTTTTCGTTCCTGAACCACTGAAAAGGGAATACCATGACCAACTAGGGGATCGAGCCCCAGACCTCCTGGTTAGCAAGCCAACATCTTTTTCACCGAGCCACTATATGTTTCCTATGCCATTTATTATACACTATAGACTTTGTGCACTTTATTTATTCATCGAAAAGTAAATCCAATTATAGAGTCATATTATTTTACTAATTGTGTTTTACTGACATAGCAACCAGTAATAATTTACCAATATCTGAAAATTACACTATAAAAACCACTGGAAACATTTATGGTATCTCTGCATTAAAGCTTTTTCTCGTACAGTTTAGAGCCAAAAAAATTGAATTAAATGTAATTTTATATCTCATTTGCTTGTATTTTCCAACTGTAATTGAATATGTGTGCAACTGTAATTCAGTTTACGCTGATTCTATCTCTCGAGGCCGGCATTATAAAAGTTTGGTTGAAAACGCAATTTTCTTACCAATACAATAATTACACCTTTAAAATGGTAAAGGTGGACACCATTTGAGGTTGTTTTTTTAAATTTTAATAGATTATTTAATAAATTTTTCAGTTATTGTTTGCAAGGTGCTCAATCGAGCTCAGGGGGGTTGGGTTGCAGAAAAGTCTAAGGTGTGGGCTTTAATTTTAAAAGTCTCTTTACTTAATCAAGTGGCATGGTTTCGATTCCCTGCTATAGAATTGCCTGTCCAATCTTAATGGGTTTTTTCCGGGTGCTCCAGTTTCCTCTCATTGCTAAAGACCCATCTGCTTAAGCAAAGTAGTGAAATAAAATTGAACCATTTGTTAGTCTTGAAGCAATCTAGTTTGTGTCAATTTGGATATTAAACCCTCTCTCTCCATTTCACTTAATCCTGTACTACTGCCATACTGTCTCTAAGTACTGCTGCCATATATTTGCACCACTTATTTGCACAACCGGAGCTATATTGCGAACTACTAAACTTTTTAAAAGAGACAAAATTTTACTATAAATTTTAATTGTATATATTTAACCCATTTACTTTTATTTTAATTGTTTATATTCATAAAATATTTGATATGTATTTTTAATTTGATATATTATCTGTGATATTTGTTTTTATTTATGGATATAAATATATTTCTGTGATTTGTTTTATTTTGTCTCGTATTTTTCATCATATGTTTGGCACAATATAGCCCGGTTGGAGCTCACGTGCCATAAAACCACATTTCTTTCCTTTCTTTCTTTCATATATGTGTATATCATGATGTAACTATTTATCAAGTCCCCAAACCTGGATGACCTATTTAAGGACAGCAATTTTAAGCTTTTCCAATTAATTAGGAAGAGCTATTTTAAGCTTATCAGCATGATGTGCATCAGCATTAATCTCGAATCCTTATCACTTCATAACTCTTGTTCGAGAGATTGAGATGATACTGTGTCAATACTTGTATCAAAGATCAAAAGATGATGATGATGATGATGATGATGACACAGATGATAATAATGATGACAATGTTGAAGTAGGTTATTATTGTCATCAATTGTATGATTCATGTTCTGATTATATTTTACCTGTTGGTATTCAATTTACATTTGATAAATCACATTCCAGTGATTACAAGGCAACTCATCAGTGTGCAAGAGAAGTCATAGTGACTCCATGAATAAAGCGATGCCTTGCTTGCTTACCTGGATGTTCAGGGTTTAATCCAAGTGTTGGAGCAGAATGTAGGGGCTGGCAAGAAACAGTGGCTATTGTTCAGATTTAATGAATAAAAACAAGGTATCACGTACACCTTGGTCACTTGGTGTGCATGTATAGGAATACCTTGACCAGGGGCGCCGGAACGGCGCGAGGGCCAGGGTACCGAAAGATAGAGGGGGGGGGGTGCCTCTAGAAACTATTGAAATTTGTCAATTCCAAGAACACTGTTTAGAGAGTCTCTGGCATTCCAAATCCCCACATAAAACCCTTTAAAATACATAATGAAAGAGTCAAAAGCCTGATTTTTCACAATTTTCGTATCATGAGCAATTCATCCAATAAAAATTATTTTTAATTTGACATTCACCACACCAATCTTTATCAAGAAAATAGAATAAGCTTTTTGAATGAGACGGTAGATTTAGAGACACGATTCTAAAACATCCATCATTAGGGCTTGGGTATACATGTATACCCCACAAAAGGGCAGGGTACCATTTGTATACCCGGGTTCCGGCACCCCTGAACTTGACAGTTGGAATTTAGTTGCTGTCTAGGCAAAATTTCCTTCATAGCACACTGCATTGCATGGCATACACCTGTTCGCCCTGTTGGAGCAGAAAACTAGGGACTTTAATTTGTATTTCATTCATTCCACTTACATTTAATTTAATGACATTTTATTGACGATGTGGCAACTCATCAGTGTGCAACAACTTGAGAATAGAATTGAAAGTTCTTTGTGTTTAGCCTAGCTTCTTTGATTTAGCAGGAATTAAAACAGAATTCCAGCAAGCTGCAGACAGAATTTAGCTTCAATCAGATTCTGATTCTTCTATTGTGACAAATAATGACCATAGTCCCTCTCTCAGGTTGTAAGTCTTAAACCTCATTACATCAACATCGTTATGCAATTGTCAAGAGAATAATCAATCAAGACTACATATGAATATTGAAAACAGATGTCGAGTGTGAGACTGATCAATCAAGTCTATACGATAATAAATTTCATTTTCAAAAATACAGAAAATAAAGAAAATGACACTACGATGCAATGGCAGTATTGATTTTATTTCTATCTAGTCTACTTACAATCTGTATGAGCTTTTAATTAAAGGAAAATTCACAGATTTATTTCAGTGAAATGTCATGAAATAAGGTTTAACATCCTACTTTTTTGCAATATGGCCTACTCTTTTTCAAATTCCAACAGTCAAGGATTCTTTTATGTGCACAGGAACTTGGGTTTTTGATTGCATCCAAATGACTGGAGAAGATCATTCAGTTACTTGCCAGGCCCTCCATCCACCTTCCTGCCAACACTTGGATCAAAGCCATGATCTCCTGGTTAGCGAGTCGGCACCAAACAGACTGAGCCACCTCTGTTCCATATTTCAGAGGATAAAATTGGTTAATTCTGTGTCAAAGGCTCTTAGAACCATCTACTCTAGTCTCGAAGAAACGATTGTCAAAGAAATACCAATGTCTAGTGGAGTTGGTAACGGCTTTTCTGTTAGCGGCCGTCATCGATTTGTTAAGAATTTCAGTAATATATCAATAACTATTAAACCGCATTAACTAGCTAGTCATTTGCATCAGGTCACCGAACAAAATTAGAGGCAACTGGTGCTTTAAAAGTGTTACGGAACCCCTAGAAACTAATTTTCAAAATACAGCCATTTTTTATAAGCTGAAGTTTTCAGACAAGGTAGATTATAGGTTATTTCTTTCTACTGTGTGCTTGATTTGCATACTTAAGCAGACCCAGAGAACGCTGTGACATCTCCTTTAGATATATTATGCAGAGCTCTGGAAGAATTTCAAAGATGAACGATGAAGATAGAAGATGTCTGCATGTTTTGATGTAATCAAAGTATCTAGGGATTGAAATTACACTTGTTTATCTTGTCAGTATTAAAATTAATGTGTGTTCGCTGAACATTTTTTTTGTTTCATTAATGTCAAAATTCTTATCAATTTTTAACAAACCTCAGGGAATTTGTATGATGTTTATCTTAAAATAACTTAAAATACCTTAGATGTTAAAACTCCAAATACATGCATAAAAACAAGTTAGAAATGTTTAAGGTTTAAGGCTCAAGTTAGTTTTCAGAAAACCGCATGATAGTATATATAGTCAACTCGTTCTAGAACTCAATATATCTCAATGAGAAATATTATCTTTTGAGTTTTTGCATTATATCCCTTAAAATGATACCGGGGATCACGGTGGCTAAGTGGATAAGGTGCTGGTTCGCTAGCCTAGAGGTCAGGTGTTCGATCCCTGCATTTGCCAAGAAAGTTCATCTCTATTTCCCGGCGTGATTTCCCCTTTTCAGTGATGCAGAAGGAGGGCCTGACAAGGACAGCTGCCTAGTCATTCGGATGGCATGTAAAAGAACCCTTGGCAGTTGGAATTCAGTTGCTGCCTGGGCAAAATTTCCCTC
Source organism: Patella pellucida (assembly GCA_917208275.1). NCBI lineage: Eukaryota > Metazoa > Mollusca > Gastropoda > Patellidae > Patella > Patella pellucida. Next base: position 62,604,355 of record OU795038.1, read on the forward strand.
ATAGCACACTGTATGGCGTATGCCCGTTTTCAATTAGCCCAGGTTAGGTGCTTAAGCATAGGACGTTAAACCCCATTTCATTCATTCATTCTTAAAATGATACAAAATTGTTTTGACCATCTCCCTTTTTAGGACTTTCAAAAGTGGACCAATTACTCTGTCTGAAAGTTTTAAAATTAAAATATTGAGCTAGTTAAGATATAGATAAGAACTAGGTATTTTTAGCTATAATAGTTCGAAAGTAGATGATGTAAAATGAATAATTTGAAGATTTCATTCAAATTACTCTATTGCAAGCGAAGATATTGGCCTTTGAAGGTTTGATAGACGTGTGTAATAATTTTAACCACAGTCCTGGTTGATCGAGCAAAGTCTCGAACCATCTGGAATCCACAATATTGAATAAATCAAAGTATTGCTGAAACGTTTTAACCTTTTAATATCGGAGAGAGTTGATTAAGGCCTGAATCAGTTAATTAATGTTTAATAAATACTTTAGAACACATTTCAGGTCCAAAGAAAGACCTGCTATAGGCAGATTTAGCACTTAACTAATGTATCTTTAATGAAACATGTTTTACAGAATTTGATTGTTCAGTTTCATGTGTGACTTGATAATCGCAATCATATTTATTCAAACAAACATGATTATCGTGATTATCCCAACACAAGGTATATGTACAATCAGGGCTGTATGTAGGATTTTAAAAGTGTTGCAGCAGAGTGGTGGGGCACCATATAATGTTCCTGATATTGATCATAATCAAGTGTATTTTTTTTTGAAAGATTGTCAAAAATGTTTTTTTATGGGGGGGGGGGCATTTCAAGGGGTGCAATGTACCCCCTGCAACTCTGCTAGATAAAGCCCTGGTTGTACAATACTAGCTGTGCAGGAAATTCTTTGCCACAATTATCATTGGTGTTTCAACGTGTTCAGTAATGTATTATGGACCTTGTTTTTCCTGACAACCAAAAGACTAGGCATACTTTCATTGTCAGCCTCACAGTCATCACCAGTGAAGTCCAGACATGTAAATCCCATGCCACAACATTCTAGTCGAAAGACTAGTGCTTTGACCACTTGACAGTCGGACACTTGGTATTAATGTGGAATTGGCAGACTTATTGTCAACTGTATATGGAAGTAAGGCGATAATTCATTAACGAGGACATCTGTGATGGTTCCAAGTGTTGGTTGAGAAAGTTCTTCTTGGGAGTGGTTCTTGATATCAGGTCTAGTTTATCTCTGACAAAAATTGAGAAGGTGGAAATGCCTTAACATGGCACATCACTGTCTTCATATAGCCCAATTGGTGCGGATAAGTAGTATGTTAAGCTTCATTTCATTGGAAAAAATATGACAGTTATACAAGACTAAGATAAATGTTTCTGTGTTACACAAAATTAACTAGTTTTATTCACTAAAGTATATCTAGTTCCTTGAAGCGAAAACCATACAACACAATATTAAGATACCGTATCAATGCTCTCAACCCTATATAACATGTAGGCTACATTTAGTCATATATTAAATATTGATTTCTGATATCAAGAACTGTCATGAAAATTCAGATTCAGAGGACTAAAGTTGATTTTTCCGTCTTAGTTCCACCTTATCAGTTTGGCGCTCAATAAGGAAAATCAATTTGAAATTGTCATTTGCAATGTATATATAAGCGATCCCATGACAGTTTCAATTGAATGTGTGTCAGAAACGCAACAGTCTTGATAATGTTGTTTTCTACCGCTCTGATGAAGTAATCATAGATTTAAACACACATGTTAGTCTCAAATATTCAGAGATCTAAATTATCGATATAGATAGAATCTGTTCCATTAAGGAAATTATTTGGTTAAAAAAACGCTATTGATTTGATTATATCCAGAAGCAAGTACTGTATAGTTTAGGTCCTGCTTTGGGACGTCAAAAAGACAATTAACTTATTAGCTGATTTAATGATTGTGGGTATTTAATTCATAACAAATAAATTTTGATAACATTTTAAGTAATTTAACAGGTTGTTTCCCGAGGTCTCATTTTTGAAATCTTGCAGTATCCAGTCAGAAGTATTGATTACCATTGCAAGATGGATATCTTTCTAAATTTTAAATTTCAAATCTCTAGATTCACTGTGGTGAAGACATTAGTTACAACAGCAGAAGTTATTGTATGTATGTATGGTAAAATGATGTACCTGAC